>CM062257.1:7109768-8309768 GCA_031216405.1 Syzygium malaccense
ACCGACCGGAGAGCTTTGATCTCAGCGGACATTTGTTGCATCGCGATGACAAGTTGCTTGATCTGGTCTTCCACACCAACAACACGCTCTTGCAAGTCGGTTTGATCGGCCATTCTGGCTCTCGACCGTGTACGAATGGGCGACCGTGATCGGTCCGTAGCTACCTAATGTAAAAGAAATGAACCAAATAAGTATATGGTCAAGACAAGGTTGGTCCATGACACGCTTCTAGTCTTTTTTTGTTTATTCATGACAATATTCGTATATGGACGAGACTTTATGAAAAGTGATCTAGGAAAAGAAATATAAATGACGCCCTAGACACAACCTAGGAAATAGAAGCACCAAAATCCCTAATCATAAAATTATGAAAAACAAAAAGTGAGACTCCCTAGAAACTATGGACTGAAAATAAATTCTCTAAAGTCCCTTTTTTGCAAACGCAAGATGACGGCAAACTTTGTAGGAAAATAGTTACCTATGACACATCTAGGAAAATAAAGACATAGATTGAAAATAAATTCTCTAAAAGAGCTTTCTTTCTTTCTTTCTTTCTTTCTTTCTTTTTAAAAAGGACTCAAGGATTATTACTTTCAAATTTAAAACCAACCTAGACCTATCATGGACCGACCAAAGAAAAAGACGAAACATAAATAAATTGCGAGATAAAGGTTCAGAAATCTTACTTCACCCGGTAGAATGATGGCAATCACATAGACATGCGCATGAAACGTGAGGTTCGATTTCTACCTAGACTCTGGCTTGCAAAATGGAGACATGAGGATTACCGAGCTAAACCAGTCATGGTGGTGGTTAGGCTGGGATTCCCCTGACTCCGGCTTAGTCAAAGAGCCGACCCGGGTTGCAAAGGGTGCAACCGTGGTAGGTATTCAATGACACCATGAAAGAACTTTCGGGACCAAGAAAGGCGACCCATACCATACGGGTGTGGTCGGGGTGTCCGTTTTCTCAGTACCATCCTAAACCTGTGCCGCCCAGGTCCGGCAGCGGGTAGTGTGTGCGGTGTAGTGTAAATGCAAGGCATGCACAGCAGGTTATATCATACAGCGCTTCGTGCATAAAATAAACCATACATCCAACACCTCCCTGCAAAACAAGGGTTAACAATCACGCCTCCCCTTATACCTCCCATTCTGCAAAAACATTTAACACCTAAAATGTTAGGGACGTACCTGGGATCCTCGCTGCCAAGCAAAAATATATTTTTTGAAAAGAAAAACTGGCCTAAGTCCACTAAGAGTTTTAACTCAATTCCCCAGCGGAGTCGCCAAGCTGTCGCGACCTAAAAATTCCTTCCTCTCAGGCTAATGGATTATTAGGACTAAACCTAACTCGAGCCCTCCCAAGCCCTACCAATTCGCAACTTTGGGTTTAAGTTTTTAACATGCAAATGTTTTCATGCTTGGAGTCGCCACTAATCAATTTGTGGTAGGTCGATTAGAAACCTAAATAAAACATAGGGAGATATGTTTTATTCCTACGAACCAGAGATTCTAAGCCCGGGGACTTGATTACGCTAGATCTAGTCTAACGCCCTTTCGGTACCTTTTCTTTTCAAAAAAAATATTTTGGCAAGCAATTTGGATCCATTTTAACTTAGTCACTAACATGTGAGGTGTTCATGCGGGTGCGCAAACCACCAAAGTAACACCCAATAATCAAAACATTAAATAAATTGCAAGATTGGGAGAATTACTTACCTCGAGGCAACGTAAGCATCTGCATGGTTAGCTAGAAAATCACATCAACCATCCTAATATGATTTCTAATTAACAAGCAGTTCACCCAGTATTTTTGGATTTTCGCTTATTTAAATGAAAGCTAACCTATATGCAATGACGTGCAGAAATGACATGCGAATAATGCAACCTAACATGCAAACTATATGTCATGCGACGACGTGACTTAATTCTGATGACGGGCAAACGATTTATTTTTGGTGTTTTCTAATGAAATTCGGAATAAAAATATGCCTAAATTAACATGCAACCTATGATGACTTAACATATCCTAACATGACTTATTTTTGGGATTTTTGTTAAAATTCGAAATAATAAATTAATTAAATTAAGAATGCAATCTATCCTAATCTACCATAAAACAATTCATTCTTTTTTTGGGATTTTCATGAAAATTCGGAATAAAAATTAACCTAAATAATCTATTAAGATTAGAAAATTACTTAATTTAAACCAGGAAATAGATTATCTCAAATCCTAATTTAAATTAAATAATTACTCTATCGTCTAGATATATTTAGGATTCCTAAACATGCAAAGTTCAAATTCAAATCCTAACTGATATTTTTTTGAATTTTCTTTTTTATTTGAAAAGGAAAGATAATTTAAACAGAGATAGCATCCACATTTAAAACAACCACGCAATCCACAAGATTCGTTTCAAATTCAGATTAGGCACAAAAATCGAGCTATCAGTCATATCTATAGGGTTATAAATATTGACGGAAAGTCGATCGTTCAAATTTGGAAAGCAGATAAAAATCATTATCGTATCCAAGGGATTATGGATAGGATAATGATTTTCCGTATCGTCGCGTATCGTACCTTAGGGATAAGGTAGGATAGTCGTCTAGATACGTTGCTAAATTAGGAAAGTTTCCTAATTTTGAATATTTTAAAAATATTGCAGATATCAGATAATTATCCCAACATATCTAATATTCTACACGATATTCACGCAATATTCAAAAGCACAAATTAGTAAATTAAATATTCTGAAAAATATCAGATAATATCTAATTACCTAATTTGCAGATAATTCCCAAATTCGAACTTGCGGATCGGGATGAACGGCGAGCGGTGGGCCGGCGGCGCGGTGTCGGGATGACGGCGGGGCAACGGCGACGGAACAGCAAGGCAGCGACGACGGGCGCGGGAGGCAGCGGCGCTCGGCAGCGGGCGCGGCGGCGGGCGCGGGAGCGGGCGCGGGCGCGGGCGCGGGCGCGGCAGCGGGCGCGGGAGCGGGCGCGGGCGCGGCAGCGGGCGCGGGAGCGGGCGCGGCAGCGGGCGCGGGAGCGGGCGCGGGAGCGGGCGCGGCAGCGGGCGCGGCAGCGGGCGCGGGCGCGGCAGCGGGCGCGGGAGCGGGCGCGGGCGCGGGCGCGGGCGCGGCAGCGGGCGCGGCAGCGGGCGCGGGCGCGGCAGCGGGCGCGGGAGCGGGCGCGGCAGCGGGCGCGGGCGCGGGAGCGGGCGCGGCAGCGGGCGCGTCGCGCGAGGTCTTCCTCCTCTCTCTCTCTTTCTCACTCTCACACTCTAAAAATTTTCTGATCTGAAAATTGTGTCTCCCCCTCTAAAATTCTGACCTAATGAATGTATATATAGTATTAACCTAGGTCAATTAGATGGGCTTTCTAGTCTTAATGGGCTTAGGCTTGGGCTTTAATTTAAATGGGCTGAATTAATTAATGATAATGAGCTGAATTAAGTTCAAATTAAAACGACCAAGCCCGTTTGACTTGTAATTCCCGGCTCGTGCATTTTAAGCGAGCCGAGTCCCGTTTGATGAAATTTAAGCTCGTTCGTCACCGCCGGTCCGATGCAAAATGCAATTAATCTAAAATGAGTTTAAACTATATGTTATGCAATTTAAACATTTTTTGTTTAGGGGTTAAAAATTTAATCCCTAATTTTCTATGCAAATTATACTAAATGGTCGCTAAAATTTAGGTGTCAACAACCGCACACACTACCCGCTGCCGGACCTGGGCGGCACAGGTTTAGGATGGTACTGAGAAAACGGACACCCCGACCACACCTGCGTGGTATGGGTCGCCTTTCTTGGTCCCGAAAGTTCTTTCATGGTGTCATTGAATACCTGCCACGGTTGCACCCTTTGCAACCCGGGTCGGCTCTTTGACTAAGCCGGAGTCAGGGGAATCCCAGCCTAACCACCACCATGACTGGTTTAGCTCGGTAATCCTCATGTCTCCATTTTGCAAGCCAGAGTCTAGGTAGAAATCGAACCTCACGTTTCATGCGCATGTCTATGTGATTGCCATTATTCTACCCGGTGAAGTAAGATTTCTGAACCTTTATCTCGCAATTTATTTATGTTTCGTCTTTTTCTTTGGTCGGTCCATGATAGGTCTAGGTTGGTTTTAAATTTGAAAGTAATAATCCTTGAGTCCTTTTTAAAAAGAAAGAAAGAAAGAAAGAAAGAAAGAAAGCTCTTTTAGAGAATTTATTTTCAATCTATGTCTTTATTTTCCTAGATGTGTCATAGGTAACTATTTTCCTACAAAGTTTGCCGTCATCTTGCGTTTGCAAAAAAGGGACTTTAGAGAATTTATTTTCAGTCCATAGTTTCTAGGGAGTCTCACTTTTTGTTTTTCATAATTTTATGATTAGGGATTTTGGTGCTTCTATTTCCTAGGTTGTGTCTAGGGCGTCATTTATATTTCTTTTCCTAGATCACTTTTCATAAAGTCTCGTCTATATACGAATATTGTCATGAATAAACAAAAAAAAGACTAGAAGCGTGTCATGGACCAACCTTGTCTTGACCATATACTTATTTGGTTCATTTCTTTTACATTAGGTAGCTACGGACCGATCACGGTCGCCCATTCGTACACGGTCGAGAGCCAGAATGGCCGATCAAACCGACTTGCAAGAGCGTGTTATCGGTGTGGAAGACCAGATCAAGCAACTTGTCGTCGCGATGCAACAAATGTCCGCTGAGATCAAAGCTCTCCGGTCGGTTCCTGTTTCGACACCCCTCGAAGCGTCTGTCCCAAAGCAGAAAATCAGAAAAAATGTCGATGTTGATGGAGATGACGATATTCCTGATTTAGAAGATGACCCCGTCCAGATCATCGTCAACAAGGACAAACCTGATGAACGGGTCAATAAACTTGAAGAAAGAGTGAAGCAGCTGGAAGGTTCGCAGGATTCACCTTCGATCGATCTGTCCCTGTACTCACAGATCAAAATCCCAAAGAAGTTCAAAATGCCGGATTTCGACAAGTACAATGGCACCACATGTCCAAAAGCCCACCTACAGCTCTATCACGTACAAATGACTTCGTACGTTGATAACGAACTCCTGATGATCCATGCCTTTCAAGCAAGTTTGACGGGTCCTGCTTTGAGCTGGTATCTCATGAAGAAGATAAATGGCCTCAAAACTTGGAAAGAAGCCAGTGAAGCATTCTTGAAGCAGTACAGATTCATAACGGACATCATTCCTACCCGTGATGATCTCGAACGCGCTCAGATGAAAAAGACTGAGTCCTTCAAAGACTATGCTATCAGATGGAGGAATTTAGCTGCTCAGGTTGTCCCAGAACCCATAGACAGTGAGTTAAAGAGGATGTTCGTGAAAACTCTCCCGTTCGAATACCGTAATCGGATGGTTGCCATTCCGACTGACAACTTCAACCAACTCATCCCCATGGGCGAACAAATTGAAATAGGGCTGAAAGATGGATGGTTTGTCGAGCCGTCCTCCTCGACCAGAAGATTTGGTGCAAGAAAAGAGAAAGAACCGGCAGCTGAAGTGAATGTGGCTTATAACCAACCGAGCCGGCGGAATGCTAACTCCGCCCCAGCAATCCAAGTAGTAGAAGCTCAGCAACAAAACTCGAGTCGTCAACCTTTTCAGAGGAGGAACAACAAGAGGCAATTCACTCCCCTCCCCGGATCGTTGTCTCAGGTGTTGACGGTGCTCCAGAAGAAAGGTTTGCTCACTACTGAGCCAAAGCGGCCCAATCCTGAGCGGTTCTATAACTTCGACCCGTCAAAGAAATGTGATTATCACATGGGTGAGCTGGGACACTCAACCGATGATTGCTATGCCCTCAGGCACCAAATCCAAAACCTCCTAGACACGAAGGCTTTCTCATTTCAACCTGCTAAGCCGAATGTTCAGAGCAACCCACTCCCTGATCACGCAGGCAATGTGAATGCCATATTTAGCTTCGACGCTGGTCGAATCAAGAATGTTAAGGTGTATACTGCTGACGTCTACGGTGAGTTAGTGAAAGCCGGGTGTTATCCGAGTAATGAAGACCTTCCCCTCGCCATCATGAGAGAAAGAATCTCAAGAATGGTAGAAGCTGGGATGATTGTTTATGCTGACCACACTGGCATCGTTTCCACTATCTCCGAAGTGGTTATTAATTGGGAGGAGGAGTTCGCTACATTGAACACCAGGAGCGATAAGGGCGACTCTCTGCCTGAAGACATGCCTCCGCTTGAAGACGCGTCTGATAACGAGGAGATCGTAGTAAGCACGCCTACAGCTGATGAAGGGATAGTGATCGAGATACCTCAACCGTATGAGTACAGTGATAATAAGGCGGTTCCCTGGTCCTACAGTCTCGATGTCGACTTAGTTACCAGATCTGGGCGTTCCTATGGCCAAGCTAATGCCCAACCTGCAAAACCCGTTACTGATGAAGAAGCCAAGGAATTTCTAGCTGTGATCAAGGCTAGCGAGTACAACATAGTTGAACAATTGCGCAAACTGCCCGCGCAAATCTCTCTGCTTGAGCTGCTCCAGACATCGGTCAAGCATCAAAAGGCCTTAATGAAGGTGTTAAGTGAAGTCCACGTGCCAGAAACGATCGATCATGACAAATTAGAGGAATTTGTGGGTTCTATACTCCTTAAGGACCTCATAGCCTTTTCAGATGAAGAGTTCCCTCTAGAAGGGAGGGGGCATACCAGGGCACTCTATATTTCCGTCAAATACAAGGCCTCACATGTTGCCCGGGTACTCATTGACAACGGATCAGCCCTGAACATCTGTCCTTTGGCGACTTTACACCGCCTTAAGATAGATCCTTCTAGGATAAGTTCTGCAAGAACCTCCGTACGAGCCTTTGACGGAACGAAGAAAGAAGTGATGGGAGAAATCCACCTTGACATACAGATAGGACCAACGATGTTCAATGTCCTATTTCAAGTTATGGACATTCCCACGGCATTCAATTTTCTGTTGGGTCGTCCATGGATTCATACTGCTGGAGCTGTGCCATCCAGTCTACATCAGATGGTGAAGTTCGTCGTGGAGAGAAAGTTAGTCACGGTCCACGGTGAAGAAGAGCACCCAATCTACAACGCAACGGCTATCCCCTATGTTGAGCCGGATTGCAGAATAGAATCGAGCTATCAGTCGCTCGAGCTTGTATCAACCATACATGCGTCAAGAGGATCATCACCGCCTATTCCTGAGGTGTCAAATGCTGCGGTCATGGTTGGCAGAGTAATGGTGTCCCATGGTTTTACTCCAGGTGAAGGCCTTGGTAGGAATGGTCAAGGTATTCGCCAACCGGTCGAAGTCTTTCAGAGGCCCCGCATTACTGGGTTGGGATACCTGGGGTCAAGTGAGCCGAATAATCTGGCACGTGGACGTGGACGTGGTCGAGGTCAAGTTCGAAGAAATGGTCAAAATAGATTGCGATCCGAAGAAGAGCCGAATGGTGAAGAACGTGGGCGTGGTAGGTTGCCTCCACACCTCCGCACCACATTCCCAGGCCCTGCAAGAATGATGCATGAAGAGAAAGAGGTGATCGACACTCTGGGGCAGCCGAGCGGCAAGTTCGATTATTATGTTAAATACTCGGCGCCCCCCAGCTTCTATGTTGACCCCCGTGACATTGTCCCGGATGGATGGGGAGGTATGGATGATTCAACACCTCTAGTGACAGAAGATTCTGATGATGCAATGGAGGGAATCACTGCCCTGTTCGATAATTTCTTAGTTGGAGCCATCGAGGAAGGACCGTTGAAGGGAATGGGCATTGGCCCGCAAGAGTAACACATTTACCTTTTTCGCACACTCCCCTACGCGGGAATTTTTACTGCTTTTTAGGACTTGCCCCGTCTCGGGAGCTGCTTTTTAGTACTTTTCATTTCTAGGATTTGATTGTTGCAATTTTCATTCCAATAAATGTAATTCATTTGGTGATAATCAATGAAATTACAAGTTATTTTTGTTTTGAGGGCATGTTGAGGTACATCAAACCAGCCCGGTGATGATATCCAACCGATAAAAGAAAATATAGTCCAAGGAGAATTCTGAGGCCTGGGCTTCTTCATGCTTTCTCGTGTTAAAACCTTTTTGAAAAGAATTTCAAAATAAAAAAAAACAATAGAAATACACTGTTTAGCCCTGTTTGTCCTATTGAACCCCCTACTTTATGTTTCAGGGGCAATTTTGTGACACGTGAGGGTATGGGAACGGTCCAATCTGATGAATTATGTGCTACTGAACCTGATCTCGATGACACCGATAAACTCGAAGATTCCTCGGAACTTCAGCGTGGCCTAGAACGACATGAAAGGTCCAAAGTTCTCACTTCAGACTGAACCATCACTATTAACCTGAGTGATTCCGGAGAACCCAAAGAAGTGAAGAGAGGCAAATCTCCCTGAAGTAAGACGAAAAGCTCGATCCAATTGCTTCATGAGTAGGTAAGTCTTTCAACCAAAAAGTGCGTCCAAGACACTTCGAGGTAAATGATCTTGTTTTAAGGAAAGTACTCCTAGTCTTTCCTGTTCCTGGAGGAAAATTTGCCCCAAACTACATTGGTCCGTATGTGGTTAAAAAGGTGCTTCCTGGAGGTGCCCTGATTCTCGCAGAAATGGATGGTCGTGAGTTCTCCAGTCCTGTTAATTCTGATGCTGTGAAGATCTATTATCCCTGATAGAATCTAACATTTTGCAGCAAAAGTTTTCAAATGTTTGGTTTTATACTCTGAGTCACAAACATTTCACTAATGAATAAATGGTTTCAATCAATTGAAAGATGGAATGTGTGCCTTGGCTTTAAATTGTGTTTGATCATTTTGTCAGTCTACATTATCGATTTCAAAAGGGGAAATCTATTTAGACAATATGATAACTCACGTGGAATGAATTGAATGTGTTGAATGAGGTACATCGGGATGATGAAAGGCAAGCCATATCCTATACACAGTCCCATGCACTAATCCCCAGTGAGTTGAGTGGAAAAATTCCATGTCTGCAAGGCAAAGGGTTATCTCGCAAAAGGTACGGCAACTGAAATGACGAGAGGCGGTTCATTTTTCTATCCCAAACACTACAGGTTATCCATTGTTTCGCCACTTTGAGCCTAAACACTTGGAGAAATTCATTCAAATTACCCCTGTCAAGAACCACCCCACATCGGGGCAAACTGGAGGTAAGTCAACGTCATAAGGTGAAAAATGAGTAGAAATTTTCATGCTCTCACTTGCATCAATCTTCGAGTGTTGCTTTTTCAGATGAATTCACGTGAAGTTCAAGTGCCTTAGGATGACGAAGAGCATTTCTTTCTCTATCCTATACACACTTTATCCTTTGCTAAGCCCAATTGAGCCTGTAAATTCGTTTCTTAAACCCAGTTGGTGATCATCCCCCACACTGGGGCAAGGCAAAAGTCATCATTGTTCAGGCAGCATATCCGGAGCGCCGATAAAAGACGAAGACCCTGAGAGTCCAAATGTTAGTCATTCGGTCAAAACAAGCCAAAGTGTGGCTAGCCAATGTATGCATTGTAGACAGTGTGTGTCAAAAAAAAAAAAAAGGGCATGAAAAAGCAGTGTGCCTGGTAAAAGCAAGGCCAATGCCCGTGAAAAAAATGGAGAAAAAGTGACGACTTTAGATTAGAAAATGTTGAGATGTATCCAAAGTCTTGAGGAGTTAAGTGATGATCTCTCGAAGCCAATGGAGCATCTACTGAGAAGGCAATCCCTGGTGAAGAAGAAGACCGGTGACAATGCCGAGATGATCACCAACTCTCACCCCAATTATACACATTTTGAGCCTTATGATCCATTCATTTCTCAACCCATGAGCCCAGCCTACGTTACGTCCTTTACAAAGTCTCTTCAGATTAAGGCACTTGAACTAACGTAGGATTCGGATGTTTATAAGCTTAGCTCGAAGAAGTGCGAGCAAGTCCATTTCTATCTCATTTTGCAGGGTTCTTGACTTGTAAACCCGGAGACAATTGCAGAGTATCTTCTTTCAATAGCCTCGACTCGAAGAGTCTCTTTTGCTAAGCCATTAACCAAGCCCATGTTACGGTCCTAACAAAGACCTCTCAGATTGTTAAAGTCGTACTGCTTGCGAGAATACTCGGACCCTTGTCAACATGATGATGGTGAGATGGAGCGATTCTCCATAAATCAGCCTTTTTGATGAGAATGAGAGAAAGCCCTTTTGGACCGGAAGTCCCTCATTCGACATTTTCAAGATATCTACTTGTGAATCTGGATTGTCTTGTCATGGTTTTTCCCCAGCGAAGTTTGTGGTGCTGATTTGACAAAACCATCGTACATGAAAATCAGTTGAAATCATAGTTCATGTGTATATGTATTCTTGACAGTGTGCGAATGCATATTACATGTTACTTAAAATCGTGTCTAACAGGAGACACACCTTCAGAGTTGGAGATGTCACCAGGTAAGTATATCTCTATCCCTAGGATGTCTATGACTATCTAGGTATCCCTAACCTGTTCAAGCAATTGTCAGGTCCCACATTTGATCATTTTTGCAATCTCTAGATGCCTTTGATTGTGTTCAGGTGTCTATTGATCAAACCTTTTCAGGTACTTCTGATGATATCCAGGTACTTTGTCAAGGAACTCTTGAACACTTGGGCTAGCCCCTTTGTTCGTCAAATCACAGATTTTTATACAATCTCGAGAAGATTCCCCCGTTACATGACTATGAGCAGGTATAGCCATGGCGGCCAAATCTTTACATATGAGCAGGTATATGTAAAGGTCGGAATATTCTTCCCAAGTATCAGGTATTCCCCCGCTACTCACCTATGAGCAGGTATAGGTGAAGCGGCCAAATCTTTACATATGAGCAGGTATATGTAAAGGTCGGAATACTCTCTTTATCTCAGGTATTCCCCCGCTACTCACCTATGAGCAGGTATAGGTGAAGCGGCTAAATCTTTACATATGAGCAGGTATATGTAAAGGTCGGAATATTCTTCCCAAATTTCAGGTATTCCCCCGCTACTCACCTATGAGCAGGTATAGGTAAGGCGGCTAAATCTTTGCATATGAGCAGGTATATGTAAAGGTCGGAATACTCTCTTTATCTCAGATGTTCCCCCGCTACTCGCCTATGAGCAGGTATAGGTGAAGCGGCTAAATCTTTGCATATGAGCAGGTATATGTAAAGGTCGGAATACTCTCTTTATCTCAGATGTTCCCCCGCTACTCGCCTATGAGCAGGTATAGGTGAAGCGGCCAAATCTTTGCATATGAGCAGGTATATGTAAAGGTCGGAATGTTCTCTCAACCCCAGGTGTTCTCCCGCAGTTCACTTATGAGCAGGTATAAGTGAGGCGGCCAAATCTTTGCATATGAGCAGGTATATGTAAAGGTCAGAATATCCTCTTGATTTCAAAAGTTTCCCCCGCAATTCACTTATGAGCAGGTATAAGTGAAGCGACCAAATCTTTACAAACACCTAGAGAGATGTATAGGTAGTTCGTAAGGATCGGAACTATTCTCACGAATCCAAATGATGATTGGATACGTCGAGCTTTCTTCGTGTGTTTTGACTTGATTGCAGATCACCGAAGTTCATCAACATATATCAGGCAATACCAATGGGAGCTGAGCCCATGCATTTGCCAAAACAACATACAAGTCAAAGTTGTGCCTCGAATTGCATTATCTCACTCCTGTCAGGTAAGAAATTCCAGGTATGTTCTCTATTCAAGTCAGCATGCATCATTTCTTAATGCATCGTAAAATGGGACTCATAATCCCGACAAAAACAACATTCATTGCATTTGCATGGTTGAAATTTAGGTATCATTTAGTCTTTGAATGCAACCTCTACGAGCTCACTTTCAAAGAGGGGCAGCTGTTGACACCTAAATTTTAGCGACCATTTAGTATAATTTGCATAGAAAATTAGGGATTAAATTTTTAACCCCTAAACAAAAAATGTTTAAATTGCATAACATATAGTTTAAACTCATTTTAGATTAATTGCATTTTTGCATCGGACCGGCGGTGACGAACGAGCTTAAATTTCATCAAACAGGACTCGGCTCGCTTAAAATGCACGGGCCGGGAATTACAAGTCAAACGGGCTTGGTCGTTTTAATTTGAATTTAATTCAGCTCATTATCATTAATTAATTCAGCCCATTTAAATTAAAGCCCAAGCCTAAGCCCATTAAGACTAGAAAGCCCATCTAATTGACCTAGGTTAATACTATATATACTTCATTAGGTCAGAATTTTAGAGGGGGGAGACACAATTTTCAGATCAGAAAATTTTTAGAGTGTGAGAGTGAGAAAGAGAGAGAGAGGAGGAAGACCTCGCGCGACGCGCCCGCTGCCGCGCCCGCTCCCGCGCCCGCTGCCGCGCCCGCTCCCGCGCCCGCTGCCGCGCCCGCTCCCGCGCCCGCTGCCGCGCCCGCTCCCGCGCCCGCTGCCGCGCCCGCTGCCGCGCCCGCGCCCGCTGCCGCGCCCGCTCCCGCGCCCGCTGCCGCGCCCGCGCCCGCTGCCGCGCCCGCTCCCGCGCCCGCTGCCGCGCCCGCGCCCGCTGCCGCGCCCGCTGCCGCGCCCGCTCCCGCGCCCGCTGCCGCGCCCGCTGCCGCGCCCGCTCCCGCGCCCGCGCCCGCGCCCGCTGCCGCGCCCGCGCCCGCTCCCGCGCCCGCGCCCGCGCCCGCTGCCGCGCCCGCGCCCGCCGCCGCGCCCGCTGCCGAGCGCCGCTGCCTCCCGCGCCCGTCGTCGCTGCCTTGCTGTTCCGTCGCCGTTGCCCCGCCGTCATCCCGACACCGCGCCGCCGGCCCACCGCTCGCCGTTCATCCCGATCCGCAAGTTCGAATTTGGGAATTATCTGCAAATTAGGTAATTAGATATTATCTGATATTTTTCAGAATATTTAATTTACTAATTTGTGCTTTTGAATATTGCGTGAATATCGTGTAGAATATTAGATATGTTGGGATAATTATCTGATATCTGCAATATTTTTAAAATATTCAAAATTAGGAAACTTTCCTAATTTAGCAACGTATCTAGACGACTATCCTACCTTATCCCTAAGGTACGATACGCGACGATACGGAAAATCATTATCCTATCCATAATCCCTTGGATACGATAATGATTTTTATCTGCTTTCCAAATTTGAACGATCGACTTTCCGTCAATATTTATAACCCTATAGATATGACTGATAGCTCGATTTTTGTGCCTAATCCGAATTTGAAACGAATCTTGTGGATTGCGTGGTTGTTTTAAATGTGGATGCTATCTCTGTTTAAATTATCTTTCCTTTTCAAATAAAAAAGAAAATTCAAAAAAATATCAGTTAGGATTTGAATTTGAACTTTGCATGTTTAGGAATCCTAAATATATCTAGACGATAGAATAATTATTTAATTTAAATTAGGACTTGAGATAATCTATTTCCTAGTTTAAATTAAGTAATTTTCTAATCTTAATAGATTATTTAGGTTATTTTTTTAATTTCGAATTTTCATGAAAATCCCAAAAAAGAATGAATTGTTTTATAGTAGATTAGGATAGATTGCATTCTTAATTTAATTAATTTATTATTTCGAATTTTAACAAAAATCCCAAAAATAAGTCATGTTAGGATATGTTAAGTCATCATAGGTTGCATGTTAATTTAGGCATATTTTTATTCCGAATTTCATTAGAAAACACCAAAAATAAATCGTTTGCCCGTCATCAGAATTAAGTCACGTCGTCGCATGACATATAGTTTGCATGTTAGGTTGCATTATTCGCATGTCATTTCTGCACGTCATTGCATATAGGTTAGCTTTCATTTAAATAAGCGAAAATCCAAAAATACTGGGTGAACTGCTTGTTAATTAGAAATCATATTAGGATGGTTGATGTGATTTTCTAGCTAACCATGCAGATGCTTACGTTGCCTCGAGGTAAGTAATTCTCCCAATCTTGCAATTTATTTAATGTTTTGATTATTGGGTGTTACTTTGGTGGTTTGCGCACCCGCATGAACACCTCACATGTTAGTGACTAAGTTAAAATGGATCCAAATTGCTTGCCAAAATATTTTTTTTGAAAAGAAAAGGTACCGAAAGGGCGTTAGACTAGATCTAGCGTAATCAAGTCCCCGGGCTTAGAATCTCTGGTTCGTAGGAATAAAACATATCTCCCTATGTTTTATTTAGGTTTCTAATCGACCTACCACAAATTGATTAGTGGCGACTCCAAGCATGAAAACATTTGCATGTTAAAAACTTAAACCCAAAGTTGCGAATTGGTAGGGCTTGGGAGGGCTCGAGTTAGGTTTAGTCCTAATAATCCATTAGCCTGAGAGGAAGGAATTTTTAGGTCGCGACACTACTGACGTCTACGGTGAGTTAGTGAAAGCCGGGTGTTATCCGAGTAATGAAGACCTTCCCCTTGCCATCATGAGAGAAAGAATCTCAAGAATGGTAGAAGCTGGGATGATTGTTTATGCTGACCACACTGGCATCGTTTCTACTATCTCCGAAGTGGTTATTAATTGGGAGGAGGAGTTCGCTACATTGAACACCAGGAGCGATAAGGGCGACTCTCTGCCTGAAGACATGCCTCCGCTTGAAGACGCGTCTGATAACGAGGAGATCGTAGTAAGCACGCCTACAGCTGATGAAGGGATAGTGATCGAGATACCTCAACCGTATGAGTACAGTGATAATAAGGCAGTCCCTTGGTCCTACAGTCTCGATGTCGACTTGGTTACCAGATCCGGGCGTTCCTATGGCCAAGCTAATGCTCAACCTGCAAAACCTGTTACTGATGAGGAAGCCAAAGAATTTCTAGCTGTGATTAAGGCTAGCGAATACAACATAGTTGAACAATTGCGCAAGCTGCCCGCGCAAATCTCCCTGCTTGAGCTGCTCCAGACATCGGTCAAGCATCAAAAGGCCTTAATGAAGGTGTTAAGTGAAGTCCATGTGCCAGAAACGATCGATCATGACAAATTAGAGGAATTTGTGGGCTCTATACTCCTCAAGGACCTCATAGCCTTTTCAGATGAAGAGTTCCCTCTAGAAGGGAGGGGGCATACCAGGGCACTCTATATTTCCGTCAAATACAAGGCCTCACATGTTGCCCGGGTACTCATTGACAACGGATCAGCCCTGAACATCTGTCCTTTGGCGACTTTACACCGCCTTAAGATAGATCCTTCTAGGATAAGTTCTGCAAGAACCTCCGTACGAGCCTTTGACGGAACGAAGAAAGAAGTGATGGGAGAAATACACCTTGACATACAGATAGGACCAACGATGTTCAATGTCCTATTTCAAGTTATGGACATTCCCACGGCATTCAATTTTCTGTTGGGTCGTCCATGGATTCATACTGCTGGAGCTGTGCCATCCAGTCTACATCAGATGGTGAAGTTCGTCGTGGAGAGAAAGTTAGTCACGGTCCACGGTGAAGAAGAGCACCCAATTTACCACGCAACGGCTATCCCCTATGTTGAGCCGGATTGCAGAATAGAATCGAGCTATCAGTCGCTCGAGCTCGTATCAACCATACATGCGTCAAGAGGATCATCACCGCCTATTCCTGAGGTGTCAAATGCTGCGGTCATGGTTGGCAGAGTAATGGTGTCCCATGGCTTTACTCCAGGTGAAGGCCTTGGTAGGAATGGTCAAGGTATTCGCCAACCGGTCGAAGTCTTTCAGAGGCCCCGCATTACTGGGTTGGGATACCTGGGGTCAAGTGAGCCGAACAATGTGGCACGTGGACGTGGACGTGGTCGAAGTCAAGTTCGAAGAAATGGTCAAAATAGATTGCGATCCGAAGAAGAGCCAAATGGTGAAGAACGTGGGCGTGGTAGGTTGCTTCCACACCTCCGTACCACATTCCCGGGCCCTGCGAGAATGATGCATGAAGAGAAGGAAGTGATCGACACTTTGGGGCAACCAAGCGGCAAGTTCGATTATTATGTGAAATACTCGGCACCCCCGAGCTTCTATGTTGACCCCCGTGACATTGTCCCGGATGGATGGGGAGGTATGGATGATCCAACACCTCTAGTGACAGAAGATCCTGATGATGCAATGGAGGGAATCACTGCCCTGTTCGATGATTTCTTCATTGGAGCTATCGAGGAAGGACCGTTGAAGGGAATGGGCACTGGCCCACAAGAGTAACACCTTTCTTTCACTTTCCCCTGCGCGGGAATTTTTATTGCTTTCTAGGATTTGCCCCGTCTTGGGAGCTGCTTTTTAGGATTTTTCAGTTCTAGGACTCGTTGTTGCAATTTTCATTTCAATAAATGTAATTCATTTTGTCATAATCAATGAAATTACAAGTTATTTTCGTTTTTGAGGGCATGTTGAGGTACATCAAACCAGCCCGGTGATGATATCCAACCGATAAAATAAAATATAGTCCAAGGAGAATTCTGAGGCCTGGGCTTCTTCATGCTTCCTCGTGTTAAAACCTTTTTGAAAAGAATTTCAAAATAAATAAAAAAAATCAAAAATCAAAATACACTGTTTAGCCCTGTTTGTCCTACTGAACCCCCTACTTTATGTTTCAGGGGCAATTTTGTGACACGTAAGGGTATGGGAACGGTCCAATCTGATGAATTATGTGCCACCGAACCTGATCTCGATGACACCAATGAACTTGAAGATTCCTCGGACCTCCAGCGTGATCTAGAGCATCATGAAAGACCTAAAGTCCTAACAGTAGATCAAACTATCACTGTCAACTTGAGTGATTCCGGAGAACCCAAAGAGGTGAAGATAGGGGCAACCCTTCCCGAAGGTGAAGCTAAACGCCTGGTCCAACTGCTGAAGGATTACCAGGATATCTTTGCCTGGTCGTATGTCGATATGCCGGGTCTAGACCCTTCTATCGTGGAGCATAGTCTACCCACTAATCCAGACATGCCGCCCAAGAAACAGAGGTTGCGAAGGACCAAGCCTGAACTTTCCAAGAAAATAGAGGAGGAGGTCATGAAACTCTTGAAAGTGGGATTCATCGAAGTCACCCAATACCCCAGCTGGGTGGCTAATATTGTACCAGTCATGAAGAAGGATGGTCGAGTTCGGGTTTGCATCGACTATCGCGATCTAAACAAGGCCAGCCCTAAAGACGATTTCCCATTGCCACATATAGACGTTTTGGTGGACAGTACTGCAGGGTTCGAGCTGTTTTCCTTCATGGATGGTTTTTCGGGCTATAATCAGATAAAAATGAAAGACGATGATAAGGAGAAAACGGCGTTCATCACTCCTTGGGGGACATTCCACTATAAGGTCATGCCCTTCGGCCTTAAAAATGCCGGGGCAACATATCAACGGGCAATGGTGACGCTCTTCCATGATATGATGCATAAGGAGATCGAAGTTTATGTCGATGACATGATCGCCAAGTCTAGACCTGGGAAGAGTCACGTTGATACTTTGAAGAAATTATTCGAGAGACTCCGTGAGTTTAAGCTCCGTCTCAATCCGGCCAAGTGCGTATTCGGAGCAACTTCGGGTAAATTACTTGGGTTCATAGTGAGCAGTAAAGGCATTGAAATTGACCCCTCCAAAGTGAAGGCTATATGTGAGTTACAACCCCCGTCGACCGTAAAAGAAGTGCGGAGCCTCCTGGGTAGATTGAACTACATAGCCCGTTTTATTTCTCAGCTCTCAGCAACTGCTAAGCCATTCTTCAAACTTCTAAGGAAGAATGCTCAAGTGGAATGGGACGATGATTGTCGGGAAGCGTTTAATGAACTAAAGCAGTACCTGACGAAACCACCAGTGCTAGTCCCACCAATGCCGGGCCAGCCTTTGATCCTTTACCTCACGATTCATAGTGAGTCTTTAGGTGCGATGCTAGCCCAGAAAAGTCCTGAAGATGGAAAAGAGCGAGCCATTTATTACCTAAGCAAGAAGTTCACTGTCTCGGAGTTGAAATATTCCGAAGCTGAGAAGACTTGCGCTGCGCTAGTATGGGTGCTCCATAGGCTGCGACAATATACACTGCATCACCAGACTTTGCTTGTAACTGAGAACGATCCCATCAAGTATTTACTTGATCAGCCGGCTTTGGTAGGAAAGTTAGCCAAGTGGCAGATTTTAATTTCAGAGTTTGATATCCAGATGAAGCCACAGAAGTCGGTTAAAGGTCGAGTAATTGCCGATGTGTTAGCTGAAAATCCTGGAGTCCCGGATGATGATAGATATTCTCCAGAAGATCGTATTTTGGTAATAAAGGAAGACACATGGACCATGTTTTTCGATGGAGCTGTAAACTTAGCCGGTTCCGGCACTGGGGCAGTTTTAATATCCCCAGATGGGCAACATTATCCTGTAGCAGCAAAGTTGGTGTTCCCCTGTACCAACAACATAGCCGAGTACGAGGCTTGCATTCTCGGACTCCAAGCCGCAGTGGAAATGAGGATAACCAAGTTGAAAGTGTTTGGTGATTCTGCTTTGATTATTCTCCAAACTGTGGGAGAGTGGAAGACGAGAGACACCAAACTAGTGCCGTACCATGAATACCTCGAAGAAATCATAAAGGAATTTGAAGATGTCTCTTTTGAGTACTTATCGAGGTCTCATAATCAGTTTGCTGATGCGCTAGCTACGTTATCATCCATGTTGCAAGTGATTGATGGGTTAGAGGTAGAACCCTTGAAGATCGAAGTCCTGACAAAGCCAGCCTACTGTATGGTTGTGGCCGGAGAACCTGATGAAAAGCCATGGTATTACGATATCATGAGTTACATCCAGAAACAAGAATTCCCTGAGGGAAGCACCCCGGCTGACAGGAAGTACATAATGAAAATGGCTTCAAAATTCTTTGTTAGTGGTGAGAAGCTGTACAAAAGATCATATGATTCAATCCTATTGAGATGTGTGGATGCGGCTGAAGCTACCAGAATCATGCAAGAAGTACACGAAGGGATATGTGGTCCACACATGAATGGCCACATGTTAGCCAAGAAGATTATGAGGTTGGGTTATTATTGGCTCAGTCTTGAGAGTGACTGCATCCAACATGTTCGAAGATGTCATCGTTGTCAGGTTCATGGGGATAAAATAAATGTTCCCCCGACAGAATTACATCAGCAGTCTGAGCCATGGCCCTTTTCAATGTGGGGCATCGATGTGATTGGCCCGATTAATCCCAAGGCATCAAATGGACACCGATTTATCTTGGTCGCGATTGACTATTTCTCTAAGTGGATTGAGGCGTCATCTTATGCAAACGTCACCGCAAGGAATGTTGTAAAATTCATCAGACGAGACATAGTCGCTCGTTATGGCGTCCCCGAGGCTATCATCACTGACAATGGAACAAATTTGAACAACAAGTTCATTGATCAGTTGTTCAACGAGTTCAAAATCCGGCACCTGAATTCATCTCCCTATCGTCCACAGATGAATGGAGCAGTTGAAGCTGCCAACAAGAACATCAAGAAGATCTTGGCCAAAACGGCTGAAAACTATCGTGACTGGCATGAAAGGTTGCCATTTGCGCTAATGGCGTATCGAACTTCGATCCGAACCTCTGTCGGAGCAACACCTTTTTCATTGGTGTATGGCATGGAAGCAGTCCTACCCGTCGAAGTAGAGATCCCTTCCTTACGAGTATTGTCTCAAGTGGAGTTGTCCGAGGCAGAATGGATGCGACAAAGGCATGAGCAGTTAAACCTAATTGATGAGAAGCGATTGAGAGCCATTTGCCACGGTCAAACCTATCAGCGGAGGATAGCTAGATCCTTCAATCAAAAGGTGCGTCCAAGACACTTCGAGGTAAATGATCTAGTCCTAAGGAAGGTACTGCCAGTCTTTCCTATTCCTGGAGGAAAATTTGCCCCAAACTACATTGGTCCGTATGTGGTTAAAAAGGTGCTTCCTGGAGGTGCCCTGATTCTCGCAGAAATGGATGGTCGTGAGTTCTCCAGTCCTGTTAATTCTGATGCTGTGAAGATCTATTATCCCTGATAGAATCTAACATTTTGCAGCAAAAGTTTTCAAATGTTTGGTTTTATACTCTGAGTCACAAACATTTCACTAATGAATAAATGGTTTCAATCAATTGAAAGATGGAATGTGTGCCTTGGCTTTAAATTGTGTTTGATCATTTTGTCAGTCTACATTATCAATTTCAAAAGGGGAAATCTATTATGACAATATGATAACTCACGTGGAATGAATTGAATGTGTCGAATGAGGTACATCGGGATGATGAAAGGCAAGCCATATCCTATACACAGTCCCGTGCACTAATCCCCAGTGAGTTGAGTAGAAAAATTCCATGTCTGCAAGGTAAAGGGTTATCTCGCAAAAGGTACGGCAACTGAAATGATGAGAGGCGGTTCATTTCTCTATCCCAAACACTACAGGTTATCCATTGTTTTGCCACTTTGAGCCTAAACACTTGGAGAAATTCATTCAAATTACCCCTGTCAAGAACCACCCCACATCGGGGCGAACTGGAGGTAAGTCAGCATCATAAGGTGAAAAATGAGTAGAAATTTTCATGCTCTCACTTGCATCAATCTTCGAGTGTTGCTTTTTCAGATGAATTCACGTGAAGTTCAAGTGCCTTAGGATGACGAAGAGCATTTCTTTCTCTATCCTATACACACTTTATCCTTTGCTAAGCCCAATTGAGCCTGTAAATTCGTTTCTTAAACCCAGTTGGTGATCATCCCCCACACTGGGGCAAGGCAAAAATCATCATTGTTCAGGCAGCATATCCGGAGCACCGATAAAAGACGAAGACCCTGAGAGTCCAAATGTTAGTCATTCGGTCAAAACAAGCCAAAGTGTGACTGGCCAATATATGCATTGTAGACAGTGTGTGTCAAAAAAAAAAAAAACTAGAGGGCATGAAAAAGCAGTGTGCCTGGTAAAAGCAAGGCCGATGCCCGTGAAAAAAAAAGAAGAAAAAATGGAGAAAAAAGTGACGACTTTGGATTAGAAAATGTTGAGATGTGTCAAAGTCACAAAAATATCCAGAGTCTTAAGGAGTCAAGTGATAAGCTCTCGAGGCCAATGGAACATCTACGGAGAAGACAATCCCTGGTGAAGAAGAAGACTGGTGACAATGCCGAGATGATCACCAACTTATTCACCCCAGTTATATACATTTTGAGCCTAATGATCCATTCATTTCTCAACCCATGAGCCCAGCCTACGTTACGTCCTTTACAAAGTCTCTTCAGATTAAGGCACTTGAACTAACGTAGGGTTTCTGATGTTTATAAGCTTAGCTCGAAGAAGTGCGAGCAAGTCCATTTCTATCTCATTTTACAGGTTCTTGACTTGTAAACCCGGAGACAATTGCAGAGTATTTTCTTTCAATAGCCTTGACTCGAAGGGTCTCTTTTGCTAAGCCATTGACCAAGCCCATGTTATGGTCCTAACAAAGACCTCTCAGATTGGTAAAGTCGTACTGCTTGCGAGAATACTCGGACCCTTGTCCACATGATGATGGTGAGATAGAGCGATTCTCATAAATCAACCTTTTTGATGAGAATGAGAGAAAGCCCTTTTGGACCGGAAGTCCCTCATTCGACATTTTCAAGATATCCGCTTGTGAGTTCGGATTATCTTATCATGATTTTTCCCCAGCGAAGTTTGTAATGCTGATTTGACAAAACCATCGTGCATGAAAATCAGTTGAAATCATAGTGCATGTGTATATGTGTTCTTGACAGTATGCGAATGCATATTACATGTTACTTAAAATCGTGTCTAACAGGAGACACGTCTTCAGAGTTGGAGATATCACCAGGTAAGTATATCTCTATCCCTAGGATGTCTATGACTATCTAGGTATCCCTAACCTGTTCAAGCAATTGTCAGGTCCCACATTTGATCATTTTTGCAATCTCTAGATGCCTTTGATTGTGTTCAGGTGTCTATTGATCAAACCTTTTCAGGTACTTCTGATGATATCCAGGTACTTTGTCAAGGAACTCTTGAACACTTGGGCTAGCCCCTTTGTTCGTCAAATCACAGATTTTTATACAATCTCGAGAAGATTCCCCCGTTACATGACTATGAGCAGGTATAGCCATGGCGGCCAAATCTTTACATATGAGCAGGTATATGTAAAGGTCGGAATATTCTTCCCAAGTATCAGGTATTCCCCCGCTACTCACCTATGAGCAGGTATAGGTGAAGCGGCCAAATCTTTGCATATGAGCAGGTATATGTAAAGGTCGGAATATTCTCCCCAAATTTCAGGTATTCCCCCGCTACTCACCTATGAGCAGGTATAGGTGAAGCGGCCAAATCTTTGCATATGAGCAGGTATATGTAAAGGTCGGAATATTCTCTCAAATCTCAGATGTTCCCCCGCTACTCGCCTATGAGCAGATATAGGTGAAGCGGCCAAATCTTTGCATATGAGCAGGTATATGTAAAGGTCGGAATATTCTCTCAACCCCAGGTGTTCCCCCGCAG
This sequence comes from Syzygium malaccense, assembly GCA_031216405.1. NCBI lineage: Eukaryota > Viridiplantae > Streptophyta > Magnoliopsida > Myrtales > Myrtaceae > Syzygium > Syzygium malaccense. The sequence goes on from CM062257.1 coordinate 7,132,222, forward strand.
TTCACTTATGAACAGGTATAAGTGAGGCGGCCAAATCTTTACAAACACCTATGAAGATGTATAGGAAGTTCGTAAAGATCGGAACTATTCTCACGAATCTAAATAATGATTGGATACGTCGAGCTTTCTTCGTGTGTTTTGACTTGATTGCAGATCACCGAAGTTCATCAACGTATATCAGGCAAGACCTATGGGACTGAGCCCATACATTTGCCAAAACAACATACAAGTTATAGTTGTGCCTCGAATTGCATTATCTCGCTCCTGTCAGGTAAGTAATTCCAGGTATGTTTTCTACTCATGTCAGCATGCATCATTTCTTAATGCATTGTAAAATGGGATTCATAATCCCGACAAAAACAACATTCATTGCATTTGCATGGTTGAAATTTAGGTATCATTTAGTCTTTGAATGCAACCTCTATGAGCTCACCTTCAAAGAGGGGCAGCTGTTGACACCTAAATTTTAGCAACCATTTAGTGTAATTTGCATAGAAAATTAGGGATTAAATTTTTGACCCCTAAACAAAAAATATTTAAATTGCATAACATATAGTTTAAATTCATTGCATTTTTTTTTGCATCGGACCGACGGTGAATGAACGAGCTTAAATTTCATCGAATGGGACTCGGCTCGCTTGAAATGCAAAGGCCGGGAATTATAAGTCAAACGGGCTCGGTTGTTTTAATTTGAACTTAATTCAGCCCATTGTCATTAATTAATTCAGCCCATTTAAATTAAAGCCCAAGCCTAAGCCCATTAAGACTAGAAAGCCCATTTAATTGACCTAGATTAATACTATATATACTTCATTAGGTCAGAATTTGAGGGGGGGATTTTTCAGATCAAAATTTTTGAGGGCACGAGAGACACACGTGAGCGAGAGAGTGAGAAGGAGAGAGGGAGAGAAGGAGACCGGCACGTGCCTGCTGCGCCCGCCGCGCCCGCCGTGCTGCTGCTCCCCGCCTGATCCAGCTGCTGCCGCGCCTGCCGCCGCCGAGCCTGCCGCTGTTCCTCCCGCCGGAGCTGCCGCTCGTCGCTGCTGCTTGCCGCTGCCTCTCAAGCCGACGCCGACGCCGGGCCTGCTGCTCCCTGCCGCTGCTCCTCCCGCCGGAGCTGCTTTCGTGCGCGCCACCGCGCCTGCCGCACCCGCCTTGCTGCCGCTGCCCGCCGGTGTCGCTGCTGCTTTCCCCCCGCGACGCCGCTGCCGCTGTCTCCCGCGAGACACCGCCGGTGCTGCTGCTCGCCGCTGCTCCTCAGGCCGACGCCGACGCCGCTGCTGCTTGCTGCTGCTTTCCCCCCGCGACGCCGCTGCCGCTGTCTCCCGCGAGACACCGCCGGTGCTGCTGCTCGCCGCTGCTCCTCAGGCCGACGTCGACGCCGCTGCTGCTTGCTGCTGCCGCTGCCCTTCCCGCCGACGCCGACGCCGCTGCTGCTTGCTGCTGCCGAGCCCGACGCTGCTGCTGCCGTCCTCGCCGGAGCCGTCGTACGCCGGTGCTGTCTTGCTGTTCCGTCGCTGCGCCCTGCCGACGTCCCAGCCGCTGTCCCCGCCGAGCCCGACGCCGCTGCTGCCGTCCTCGCCGGAGCTGTTGCACGCCGGCGCTGCCTTGCTGTTCCGTCGCCGCTGCTCCGTCGTCGTTCCCGACACCGCGCTGCCGATCCGCCGTTCATCGTTCGTCCTGATCCGCAAGTTCGAATTTGGAAATTATCTGCAAATTAGGTAATTGAATATTATCCAATATTTTTAGAATATTTCGTTTCTTAATTTTTGGATGTTTGAATATTCTGTGAACATTGCGTGGATTGCTAGATATTTTAGGATAATGTTTGCCTTGTTCGCAATATTTGAAAATATTCAAAATTAGGAATCTTTCCTAATTCAGCAACGTATCTGGACAACTATCCGACCTTATCCCTAAGGTATGATACGTGGCGATACGGAGAATCACTATCCTATCCATAATCACTTGGGTACGATAATGATTTTTATCTGCTTTCTAAATTTGAATGATCGACTTTCCATTAATATCTATAACCCTATAGATATGACTGATAGTTCGATTCTTGTGCCTAATCTGAATTTGAAACAAATCTTGTGGATTGCGTGGCTATTTTAAATGTGGATGCTATCTCTGTTTAGATTATTTTTCCTTTTCAAATAAAAAAAGAAAATTCAAAAAAATATCAGTTAGGATTTGAATTTGAGTTTTGCATGTTTAGGAATCCTAAATATATCTAGACGATAGAGTAATTATTTAATTTAAATTAGGACTTGAGATAATCTATTCCCTAGTTTAAATTAAGTAATTTTCTAATCTTAATAGATTATTTAGGTTATTTTTTTTATTTCGAATTTTCATGAAAATCCCAAAAAAGAATGAATTGTTTTATGGTAGATTAGGATAGATTGCATTCTTAATTTAATCAATTTATTATTTCGAATTTTAACAAAAATCCCAAAAATAAGTCATGTTAGGATATGTTAAGTCATCATAGGTTGCACGTTAATTTAAGCATATTTTTATTCCGAATTTCACCAGAAAATACCAAAAAAATAAATCATTTGCCCGTCATCAGAATTAGGTCACGTCGTCGCATGACATATAGTTTGCATGTTAGGTTGCATTATTCGCGTGTCAATTTTTGCACGTCATTGCATGTAGATTAGGCTTCATTTAAATAAGCAAAAATCCAAAAATATTGAGTGAACTGCTTGTTAATTAGAAATCATATTAGGTTGTTGATGTGATTTTCTAGCTAACAATGCAGATGCTTACGTTGCTTCGAGGTAAGTAATTCTCCCAATCTTGCAATTTATTTAATGTTTTGATTATTGGGTGTTAAATTGGTGGTTTGCGCACCCGCATGAACACCTCACATGTTAGTGATTAAGTTGAAATGGATCCAGATTGCTTGCCAAAATATTTTTGAAAAGAAAAGGTACCGAAAGGGCGTTAGACTAGATCTAGCGTAATCAAGTCCCCGAGCTTAGAATCTCTGGTTCGTAGGAATAAAACATACCTCCCTATGTTTTATTTAGGTTTCTAATCGACCTACCGCAAATAGATTAGTGGCGACTCCAAGCATGAAAACATTTGCATGTTAAAAACTTAAACCCTAAGTTGCGAATTGGTAGGGCTTGGGAGGGCCCGAGTTAGGTTTAGTCCTAATAATCCATTAGCCTAAGGAGGAAAACATCGAAGGGCATAACCTTATAGTGGAATGTCCCCCAAGGAGTGATGAACGCCGTTTTCTCCTTATCATCGTCCTTCATTTTTACCTGATTATAGCCCGAGAAACCATCCATGAAGGAAAATAACTCAAACCCTGCAGTACTGTCCACCAAAACGTCTATATGTGGCAATGGGAAATCGTCTTTAGGACTGGCCTTGTTTAGATCGCGATAGTCGATGCAAACCCGAACTCGACCATCCTTCTTCATGACTGGCACAATATTGGCCACCCAGCTGGGGTATTGGGTGACTTCGATGAATCCCACTTTCAAGAGTTTCATGACCTCCTCCTCTATTTTCTTGGAAAGTTCAGGCTTAGTCCTTCGCAACTTCTGTTTCTTGGGCGGCATGTCCGGATTAGTAGGTAGACTATGCTCCACGATAGAAGGGTCTAAACCCGGCATATCGACATACGACCAGGCAAAGATATCCTGGTAATCCTTCAGCAGTTGGACCAGGCGTTTAGCTTCACCTTCGGGAAGGGTTGCCCCTATCTTCACCTCTTTGGGTTCTCCAGAATCACTCAAGTTGACGGTAATAGTTTGGTCTACTGTTAGGACTTTAGGTCTTTCATGATGCTCTAGATCACGCTGGAAGTCAGAGAAATCTTCGAATTCATTGGCGTCATCGAGATCAGGTTCGGTAGCACATAATTCATCAGATTGGACCGTTCCCATACCCTTACATGTCACAAAATTGCCCCTGAAACATAAAGTAGGGGGTTCAGTAGGACAAACAGGGCTAAACAGTGTATTTCTATTGTTTTTTTTTATTTTGAAATTCTTTTCAAAAAGGTTTTAACACGAGGAAGCATGAAGAAGCCCAGGCCTCAGAATTCTCCTTGGACTATATTTTTCTTTTATCGATTGGATATCATCACCGGGCTGGTTTGATGTACCTCAACATGCCCTCAAAACAAAAATAACTTGTAATTTCATTGATTATCATCAAATAAATTACATTTATTGGAATGGAAATTGCAACAATCAAATCCTAGAAATGAAAAGTACTAAAAAGCAGCTCCCGAGACGGGGCAAGTCCTAAAAAGCAGTAAAAATTCCCGCGTAGGGGAGTGTGCGAAAAAGGTAAATGTGTTACTCTTGCGGGCCAATGCCCATTCCCTTCAACGGTCCTTCCTCGATGGCTCCAACTAAGAAATTATCGAACAGGGCAGTGATTCCTTCCATTGCATCATCAGAATCTTCTGTCACTAGAGGTGTTGAATCATCCATACCTCCCCATCCATCCGGGACAATGTCACGGGGGTCAACATAAAAGCTCGGGGGTGCTGAATATTTCACGTAATAATCGAACTTGCCGCTTGGTTGCCCCAAAGTATCGATCACTTCTTTCTCTTCATGCATCATTCTTGCAGGGCCCGGGAATGTGGTACGGATGTGTGGAAGCAACCTATCACGCCCACGTTCTTCACCATTTGGTTCTTCTTCGGATCGCGATCTAATCTGTCCATTTCCTCGACCTCGACCTCGAATGCGTCCACGTCCATGTCTACGTCCCCCATTATCCGGCTCGCTTGACCCCAGGTATCCCAACCCAGTAGCATGGGGCCTCCGAAAGACTTCCACCGGTTGGCGGATACCTTGACCATTCCTACCAAGGCCTTCACCTGGAGTAAAGCCATGGGACACCATTACCCTGCCAACCATGACTGCAGCATTTGACACCTCAGGAATAGGCGGTGATGATCCTCTAGACGCATGTATGGTTGATACGAGCTCGAGCGACTGATAGCTCGATTCTATTTTGCAATCCGGCTCAACATAGGGGATAGCCGTTGCGTGGTAAATTGGGTGCTCTTCTTCACCGTGGACTGTGACTAACTTTCTCTCCACAACGAACTTCACTTTCTGATGTAGACTAGATGGCACAGCTCCGACAGTATGAATCCATGGACGACCCAACAGAAAATTGAATGCAGTGGGAATGTCCATAACTTGAAATAGGACATTAAACATTGTTGGTCCTATCTGTATGTCAAGGTAGATTTCTCCCATCACTTCTTTCTTCGTTCCGTCAAAGGCTCGTACGGAGGTTTTTGCAGAACTTATCCTAGAAGGATCTATCTTAAGGCGGTGTAAAGTCGCCAAAGGACAGATGTTCAAGGCTGATCCGTTGTCAATGAGTACCCGGGCAACATGTGAGGCCTTGTATTTAACGGAAATATAGAGTGCCTTGGTATGCCCCCTCCCTTCCAGAGGGAATTCTTCATCTGAAAAGGCTATGAGGTCCTTGAGGAGTATAGAACCCACAAATTCCTCCAATTTGTCATGATCGATCGTTTCTGGCACGTGGACTTCACTTAACACTTTCATTAAGGCTTTCTGATGTTTGACAGATGTCTGGAGGAGTTCAAGCAGAGAGATTTGTGCGGGCATCTTGCGCAATTGTTCAACTATGTTGTACTCGCTAGCCTTAATCACAGCTAGAAATTCCTTGGCTTCTTCATCAGTAACAGGTTTTGCAGGTTGAGCATTAGCTTGGCCATAGGAACGCCCGGATCTGGTAACCAAGTCGACATCGAGACTGTAGGACCAAGGGACTGCCTTATTGTCACTGTACTCATACGGTTGAGGTATCTCGATCACTATCCCTTCATCAGCTGTAGGCGTGCTTACTACGATCTCCTCGTTATCAGACGCGTCTTCAAGCGGAGGCATGTCTTCAGGCAGAGGGTCGCCCTTGTCGCTCCTGGTGTTCAATGTAGCAAACTCCTCCTCCCAATTAATAACCACCTCGGAGATAGTGGAAACGATGCCAGTGTGGTCAGCATAAACAATCATCCCAGCTTCTACCATTCTTGAGATTCTTTCTTTCATGAGAGCCAGGGGCAGGTCCTCATTACTTGGGTAACAACCGGCTTTCACTAACTCACCGTAGACGTCGGTGGTATACACCTTAACATTCTTGATTCGACCAGCATCGAAGCTGAATATGGCATTCACATTGCCTGCGTGATCAGGGAGTGGGTTATTCTGAACATTCGGCTTAGCAGGCTGAAATGAGAAAGCCTTCGTATCTAAGAGGTTCTGGATTCGGTGCTTGAGGGCATAGCAATCATCGGTTGAGTGTCCCAGCTCACCCATGTGATAATCACATTTCTTTGACGGGTCGAAGTTATAGAACCGCTCAGGATTGGGCCGCTTTGGCTCAGTAGTAAGCAAGCCTTTCTTCTGGAGCACTGTCAATACTTGAGACAACGATCCGGGGAGGGGAGTGAATTGCCTCCTGTTGTTCCTCCTCTGAAAAGGTTGACGACCCGAGTTTTGTTGCTGAGCTTCTGCTACTTGGATTGCTGGGGCGGAGTTAGCATTCCGCCGGCTCGGTTGGTTATAAGCCACATTCACTTCAGCTGCCGGTTCTTTCTCTTTTCTCGCACCAAATCTTCTGGTCGAGGAGGACGGCTCGACAAACCATCCATCTTTCAGCCCTATTTCAATTTGTTCGCCCATGGGGATGAGTTGGTTGAAGTTGTCAGTCGGAATGGCAACCATCCGATTACGGTATTCGAACGGGAGAGTTTTCACGAACATCCTCTTTAACTCACTGTCTATGGGTTCTGGAACAACCTGAGCAGCTAAATTCCTCCATCTGATAGCATAGTCTTTGAAGGACTCAGTCTTTTTCATCTGAGCGCGTTCGAGATCATCACGGGTAGGAATGATGTCCGTTATGAATCTGTACTGCTTCAAGAATGCTTCACTGGCTTCTTTCCAAGTTTTGAGGCCATTTATCTTCTTCATGAGATACCAGCTCAAAGCAGGACCCGTCAAACTTGCTTGAAAGGCATGGATCATCAGGAGTTCGTTATCAACGTACGAAGTCATCTGTACGTGATAGAGCTGTAGGTGGGCTTTTGGACATGTGGTGCCATTGTACTTGTCGAAATCCGGCATTTTGAACTTCTTTGGGATTTTGATCTGTGAGTACAGGGACAGATCGATCGAAGGTGAATCCTGCGAACCTTCCAGCTGCTTCACTCTTTCTTCAAGTTTATTGACCCGTTCATCAGGTTTGTCCTTGTTGACGATGATCTGGACGGGGTCATCTTCTAAATCAGGAATATCGTCATCTCCATCAACATCGACACTTTTTCTGATTTTCTGCTTTGGGACTGACGCTTCGAGGGGTGCCGAAACAGGAACCGACCGGAGAGCTTTGATCTCAGCGGACATTTGTTGCATTGCGATGACAAGTTGCTTGATCTGGTCTTCCACACCAACAACACGCTCTTGTAAGTCGGTTTGATCGGCCATTCTGGCTCTCGATCGTGTACGAATGGGCGATCGTGATCGGTCTGTAGCTACCTAATTTCGAAATGAAACAGGCATACATGAGTGTTAAGCAAAATCATACGCCAATCCATGACATTGGTCTAACCGCTTTGAATTGAAAGGACCCCTTTATTGAAATGGCAAAAATTTTTACACCAATTAATGACTTGAAATTGAACTGAATGTAAAGACAACTGACTCAATTCCTAAACAAATTTTGAAAACTGAAACTGAAATGAGAAAAGAACTTCGAGCTTTTTATTTAGCTTGATCTATAGACATATGGGAGGCGACTTCCTTCTTCAATTGCTCATAAGCTCGAGCTATCTTGGATGCCTTTTCTTCAGCTTCTTCGGCCTTCCTTTTGAGGCGATTGTTCTCTGAGCGATTGGCAGACTTGAGAGGCACCTTGGGTATCTTCGGGAGCAAATCCTGCGGGATTCTGTGCCTTCGAATGTACTGGGTCGTCGCGAAATAGGACTTCTGCTCTCCCTTTAGTTCTCCTTCGGGCCGAGCTATCTTCAACACACGGCATTTCCTCCACATCTTATTGAGCTGAGCTACGGTCGCTTCGTGGTCTTTATCATCATCGGCGAAGTCAACTTGGAGGAGTTCTGGTTGTAAGGCTGGAGGGAGCCCTTGGAGAATCTGATACTGACGAGACACTCTGGCGGGGTAGTATTCGATCGCGCCGGTGAAACCCAATAGTGGAACCGGTCCAATACCATTACATGTAAGCCGAGCTTCCTCGACTTTGAACCAACTAGCATGCCATTGGAAACCTTGGGGTCTAGCGTTTTTCATGAAAATGATCCATTCAGAGTAATGATAATCGGGTGCATCCCCTTGTTTTTCTTTGTACCTTAAAACTGGATGGCTAGAATCACTAAGCTCAGGTATTGTGAGTAAATCGCCACACCCTTTTATGTGAGACAAAAACCAGATTTGCAAAAGTTCGAGGGGAGCATGAAAAGTTTTGTCGACATGTTGCTTAAATTTAGTGAGGGAAATGAAAGTCTCAGCTAAAATGGTGTTGATAAAATTCTTTTCAAGACAGACCTGTTGGACCAACCACGCGATTGACGGATTACATGCATTCTTACAGTAAGGAAAAATCACGAACCCGAAAAACGCTAGCAAAAAGATTCTGCCTTTTTGAAAAGATGTGGCTTTTTCAAAACACTGACTCAGGAATGAAAATGGGCATGTGCCACGATTTGCTTTTAAAACTTTTCCCAATTCATCTTTTCCGACATTCAAAAATTCAGCCAACATTAAAGTAGAATCAATTCCCAAAGGTGGTGTGACTAACTCCGACTCCAATGGTTTTCCAATGAGCACGCTATATTCTTCCAACGTCGGGGTGAGCTCGTGCTTACCGAATATAAAGGTAGAGGTCTCGGGACACCAGAAGTGCGCCAATGCTCGAACGAGGCCGGTACGGACTTTGACCTCCAGTAGGGGGAGCAGCCTCCCGATGTGGCCCTCAACTAGCTTGCGGTTGGTCGGACTGAGTAGATTCCACCAGGCACGGAGCTCGTCCTTAGGAGCATCAAGAATCCGGATGTCTGCCCCTCCCATAGTGTATAGACCAAGACTCACGACCGACCTAATGTCATGGACCGACCAAAGAAAAAGACGAAACATAAATAAATTGCGAGATAAAGGTTCAGAAATCTTACTTCACCGGGTAGAATGATGGCAATCACATAGACATGCGCATGGAACGTGAGGTTCGATTTCTACCTAGACTCTGGCTTGCAAAATGGAGACATGAGGATTACCGAGCTAAACCAGTCATGGTGGTGGTTAGGCTGGGATTCCCCTGACTCCGGCTTAGTCAAAGAGCCGACCCGGGTTGCAAAGGGTGCAACCGTGGCAGGTATTCAATGACACCATGAAAGAACTTTCGGGACCAAGAAAGGCGACCCATACCACGCAGGTGTGGTCGGGGTGTCCGTTTTCTCAGTACCATCCTAAACCTGTGCCGCCCAGGTCCGGCAGCGGGTAGTGTGTGCGGTGTAGTGTAAATGCAAGGCATGCACAGCAGGTTATATCATACAGCGCTTCGTGCATAAAATAAATCATTCATCCAAACACCTCCCTGCAAAACAAGGGTTAACAATCACGCCTCCCCTTATACCTCCCATACTGCAAAAACATTTAACACCTAAAATGTTAGGGACGTACCTGGGATCCTCGCTGCCAAGCAAAAAAATATTTTTTTTTTGAAAAGAAAAACTGGCCTAAGTCCACTAAGAGTTTTAACTCAAGTCCCCAGCGGAGTCGCCAAGCTGTCGCGACCTAAAGTTTTTCCTCTTAGGCTAATGGATTATTAGGACTAAACCTAACTCGGGCCCTCCCAAGCCCTACCAATTCGCAACTTAGGGTTTAAGTTCTTAACATGCAAACGTTTTCATGCTCGGAGTCGCCACTAATCTATTTGTGGTAGGTCGATTAGAAACCTAAATAAAACATAGGGAGATATGTTTTATTTCTACGAACCAGAGATTCTAAGCCCGGGGACTTGATTATGCTAGATCTAGTCTAACGCCCTTTCGGTACCTTTTCTTTTCAAAAATGTTTTGGCAAGCAATTTGGATCCATTTTAACTTAGTCACTAACATGTGAGGTGTTCATGCGGGTGCGCAAACCACCAAAGTAACACCCAATAATCAAAACATTAAATAAATTGCAAGATTGGGAGAATTACTTACCTCGAAGCAACGCAAGCATCTGCATGGTTAGCTAGAAAATCACATCAACCATCCTAATATGATTTCTAATTAACAAGCAGTTCACTCAATATTTTTGGATTTTTGCTTATTTAAATGAAAGCTAATCTACATGCAATGACATGCAACAATTGACACGCGAATAATGCAACCTAACATGCAAACTATATGTCATGCGACGACGTGACCTAATTCTGATGACGGGCAAACGATTTATTTTTGGTGTTTTTTAATGAAATTCGGAATAAAAATATGCCTAAATTAACGTGCAACCTATGATGACTTAACATATCCTAACATGACTTATTTTTGAGGTTTTTTGTTAAAATTCGAAATAATAAATTACCTAAATTAAGAATGCAATCTATCCTAATCTACCATAAAACAATTCATTCTTTTTTTGGGATTTTCATGCAAATTCGGAATTAAAAAATAACCTAAATAATCTATTAAGATTAGAAAATTACTTAATTTAAACTAGGAAATAGATTATCTCAAGTCCTAATTTAAATTAAATAATTACTCTATCATCTAGGTATATTTAGGATTCCTAAACATGCAAAACTCAAATTCAAATCCTAACTGATATTTTTTTGAATTTTCTTTTTTTATTTGAAAAGGAAAAATAATTTAAACAAAGATGGCATCCACATTTAAAACAACCACGCGATCCACAAGATTCGTTTCAAACTCGGATTAGGCACAAAAATCGAACTATCAGTCATATCTATAGGGTCATAGATATTGACAGAAAGTCGATCATTCAAATTTAGAAAGCAGATAAAAATCATTATCGTACCCAAGTGATTATGGATAGGATAATGATTTTCCGTATCGCCACGTATCATACCTTAGGGATAAGGTCGGATAGTTGTCCAGATACGTTGCTGAATTAGGAAAGATTCCTAATTTTGAATATTTTCAAATATTGCGAACAAGGCAAACATTATCCTAAGATATCTAGCAATCCACGCAATATTCACAGAATATTCAAACATCCAAAAATTAAGAAACGAAATATTCTAAAAATATTGGATAATGTTCAATTACCTAATTTGCGGATAATTTCCAAATTCGAACTTGCGGATCGGGATGAGCGGCGAACGGTGGATTCGGCGGGCGCGGCAGCGGGCGCGGGCGCGGCAGCGGGCGCGGGAGCGGGCGCGGGCGCGGGAGCGGGCGCGGCAGCGGGCGCGGGCGCGGCAGCGGGCGCGGGAGCGGGCGCGGCAGCGGGCGCGGCAGCGGGCGCGGGCGCGGCAGCGGGCGCGGCAGCGGGCGCGGGCGCGGCAGCGGGCGCGGCAGCGGGCGCGGGCGCGGGAGCGGGCACGGCAGCGGGCGCGTCGCGCGAGGTCTTCCTCCTCTCTCTCTCTTTCTCACTCTCACACTCTAAAAATTTTCTGATCTGAAAATTGTGTCCCCCCTTTAAAATTCTGACCTAATGAATGTATATATAGTATTAATCTAGGTCAATTAGATGGGCTTTCTAGTCCTAATGGGCTTAGGCTTGGGCTTTAATTTAAATGGGCTGAAGTAATTAATGATAATGGGCTGAATTAATTAATGACAATGGGTTGAATTAAGTTCAAATTAAAACAATCGAGCCCGTTTGACTCGTAATTCCCGGCCCTTACATTCGAAGCGAGCCGAGTCCCATTCGATGAAATTTAAGCTCGTTCGTTCACCGCCGGTCCGATGCAAAAATGCAATGAATTTAAACTATATGTTATGCAATTTAAATATTTTTGTTTAGGGGTTAAAAATTTAATCCCTAATTTTCTATGCAAATTACACTAAGTGATGCGCCAAAATTTAGGTGTCAACAAACCCCCCCCACCAAAATCTCTCTCTCCTCCCCCTTGGCCGTACGCCGGTCACCGTCGCCCGGACCGCCGCCCATCCGCCTGCTGAGTCACCGCCCGTACGCCGGCCGCCGCACCATCGGCATCACCCCACGCCGCCGTCCCTCTCTTTCTCTCTCTTTCTCTCTCGCCCGTGTGGCCGTGGGTCATGGCCAAGGGAAGCCGAGACCATCGCCGCTCGCCACCGCCGCGCCAAGCCGCGCCGCCGCTTGCCACCGTCCCCGCCGATCGTCGCCGCTTTTCCACCGTAGCCGCGTTAGTCTAAAGTTCGGTAAGTCACGCCCTAAACCTTATTTAGGACATCGGGTATCGAGGGACAATTTTCAGGTGAAATCGAGTTTAATTAGGTGCGGAATTGTACGATTTAGGTGCGGAATCGATTAGCGGGCCTTAGGATTGAATTTGGGAAATTTTGGTGGAAATTTTGAGGTCGAAAGCGGGCTGTTAATGGCCGATTTGAGTGCTGTGATGCTCGGTTCGGTACGCAAATTAGATATTTAGAACTGGCGAGTAATTGGGAGAAAATGCCGTGAAGGGCCGGAATTGATTTGCCGCAGTTTGGTTGGGGAAAAATGGCAATTTGTATGTTTAATGTGTGTTTGAACTATGACTGGATTGTGGTGATGAAATTGGGTACATGATTATGCAACTGATTGATTGAAATATGCCTATTATGTGCACGCTCGGGTCAGATCGAATTAATGGTCAAATTGGCCATGCTGAATGCTGGTTGAGCATGAAAAATGTATGTGAATTGTTGCATGCACGGGCCGCGTGTGATTGGCCACTTGATTGGCAAGTGATTGTTGAGCATGTGAATGAGCAAGAGAGTGTATGTGGTATGGCATGTGTGATCGTGGAAATTCCTGAGGCGGTATCACTACGCGGGAATGTTTCCGTCCTAAGGCGTGTACTTTAATGCGGGATTATGCCCGGTATTATCGGAAGATTACCAACTTGAGGCGTGTACTTCAATGCGAGTTGTGCCGTAGGTGGTAGATGTTGAGCCTGAGGCATGTACTGTAACGCGGGCAAGAGACATGGCCTGAGGCGTGTACTGTAACGCGGGCCCTGGAGTGTTGTGATGAGTTGGTCGCAGTGGACCTGAGGCGTGTACTGTAATGCGGGTCACTGGTGAGTGATATGGAAAAGATATGATGAAAATGGAACGAATGCGCGAAATGAGATTTGAGCATGCATGTGATTGCATATGGTGTGGTTACGACTAACGTGCAGGGTGCAAGAAAGATAGGCCCAGGTAAGAATAATTGATGTGCCTGCTATGTGATGATTGTGTGTGTGATTGTATTTTGTGATTGTCTGGAGGTACGTGATAGCCTAGGTGGGGTTTAAGGGTGTACTTACTGAGATATAATCTCACGGTTATTTCAACCAAATATTTCAGAACCCCAGCAGGAACAATGAATCCTCCGCTGCCGCCACCTGAGCATTTTGGAGTATCGGTGCACACCGAACATGAAGTTTTAGAGTTTTCCATGGTTGACCATATGACCTGGATTAAACATACTACCGTAGTTTTTGTATATATAGGATTATCCTTGTGGGAGCCCCATAAGTACACCGCTTGATTCTTCAGGGACAGAGTAGATAAGTTCGGGCCCGTTCGAGAATTTGACGTCCCTTTTAATTTAGTTGGGGATTGGGACCCGTCTGCTATACCCCCTCCTGACGGTGAGTTGACTAGTGCGGAAACTAGTCTGGCGCAGTCTGGACTGCATCTCGCGCCTGTGGTACAGGGATCTTCAGGGGCTGAGCACGAGCCGGAGCCGGAAGAGTCTCTAGCGGGAGGCGACCCAATGGACGTAGATCTTGAGCCAATTCCCAAGGAAGAACCAAAGGAAGTAGAACCCGAGGCGGAACCCGAGAATGAGCCTACTGAGTCTGCAGAGCCTAAGGAAGAACCGGAGTATATACTCCCGTATGAGCAGTGGATGGACCCTAATTTCGTGCCTGAGGATGATTTCTTTGAGGAGCCGGTCGATGGGGGTCAGGACGAAGTTCCAGCTAAATCGAGTGATATAAATCACCCAATCGAGATTGAGGCCGAGCTGGAGTTCTCGGAAGAGCAGACCGTCCAGGGGGACTCAGATTCGGATGATGAGGAGTCTGATTCAGAGTGGACGCCGAGTAAGGGGTGTAGGGGCTAGCATAGAGGTCTGGAAATAGGTTTTTGGAGGTGTACCATTTTTGGAGGATAGGGTACCAGGTCATCGATCCTTTTTGTTACCGGTGGTTTATAGTACGGTGTGCATATGTAAATGGCGGTTTGTAAATTGTCAATATTTTATAAGTTTGGTAAATGGAAATGAATATGTGTATTCTCCCTGATTTTCCCCAGTTTCAAATCGTTCGGGTAATTTATGGTTTCCGCTATTGAATTAAACCTCTGATAATTATAAGTGAGGTCGGCGATACCCTGAGATGTCGCATTAATCGACCAGTAAAGGGTGTCGTGCGCTTGATGGGGTTCGGGGCATGACAACCAGAGTAATCTACAGTCACCTCTAAGCCTAAGATGTAGACGAGTCACCTAAGATTTTTCATTTTAAATTGTTGACTGAAATGCTACTGGAGTTTTAAAATGCTAGTATGATCATCTCCAGTAATAACCATGTCGTCAACATATAAGAGCAACATAATAGACCCACAACATGTGTCTCGAACAAAAAGAGCTGGTCATAGGGACAGAATTTAAGCTAAGGGATTCAATTGTTGAGCTAAACTTGAAATACTATGCATGAGGAGACCGTTTCAATCTATATAACACACGACATAATCAGCACACTTTGTTGCAAGGATGTGTGTATCCAAAAAGAAGCACCATATAGACTTCCTATATAATATTGCCATTTAATAATGCATTTTTAGCATTCATCTGGAATAGAGATTAGCACTTAATCGCAACAACAGCAAGACGACTGTGAACAAAAATAATGCATGCAATAAGAGCAAAAGTTCTTTGATAGTCAATTATGTATTCATGAATAAAGCCCTTTGCTACTGGTTGAGTTTTAAAACGATCTACAATACCATCTGCCTTTGTTTTAATCCTATACAACAATGCCGACAGTAGACTTACCAAGATGCAAATCAATTAAATCCAATATATGATATTTGCCTAAAGCCTACAACTCATCTGCCATTACTTACTGCTAAAGAGGATTGGTACTAACTTCTCTATGTTCAAGCTTTAGAAAGGGAAGCAATGGTAGAGTAACTACGGTAACCATGAAGTTGAACCAAATGTTGACTTACTCTAGGGGAATGATGAACTAAGGATAATGGAATGTCTAATAGTAGAGAATCTGCAAATGGGGTAAACATGTCAGAATTGCCGAGGTGGTATCTCCAAAAGGACCTGTATCAAGACTAGAAGAAAAAGACAGTTATGGGGAGGAAGATCCATGAGTGGACGGAGTAGTGGGATCTTTTGGGAATATATCCCAATGAAGGTTTGATGAAGAAAAAGACATGAACCGATGATTTGAAAAGATGAAGTATTCAAAGGGATAAAAAGATGAGAACATATTGTGTGACATCCCCGATTTCGGGCCTAGAAAGTCGAGGGCTGGTAATAAGTGGATTAGCGAGTAAGTCGAGTCGAGGGTCGGTATTGGAATGGACAGCATGATCGGAACAAGTGTACTGAGGGTTGGTCGTGGTTCGATCGAAAGATTGTCCATGAGTTGGCCTAGGGATCAATAGTGGAATGACCCATGACTACGCAAATGATTAGAGTAATATGACCATGGGGTGATCCTTCGACCATAAGGGCCGTTAGTGGAGCGGTCCGGGATAACTGTGGATCAATTCGGTGTCGGCATGTGTCGGTCGCGGGTGATACCGCACGGCCATGCATTAGTCTCGGGTGGCCACGAGTTAATTCTGGGTATCGAATTTTCACGAGACTACATGACAACTGAGGGTCGACCATGGATCGTTGATACTCGAACGTGGCTCGATCACGAATCGGCCACGGATCGTTGTGCCAAGTCGGGAAGGCCATGGATGAGACGTGTACCAGGCCATGTGCCTAGTGGCTTAGTCGCGGCCCGGGCAAAATTGCTGATCGCGGCGGCCAAGGCCATGTGCCCGTCAGCCAGGCCACGGACCGGCTACGTACCCGATCGTGCGCTGGCCATTGCGCCCAACCCTTGTGCCACAAGTCGTGCCCATAAGATCCGATCCCGATCTTATTTTGTGTCCAAGAAATGTGGCCATGAGTCGTGCGTCGTGCCATTCCCGGGCCGATGTGCGTGTTTGGCCGTGAACCGACCTCTCGCCCGTATGATCGGGCACGGTGCCCATGCGGCCGGCCAAGCACTAGGCACGTCGCTCGTGCGGCCCGACGAGCCACTCGGCACGTCGCCCGTGCAGCCCGGTGCGGCGCCTGTTCAGCCCAGCAACGCACCCGGCCATGCACCAGTACGGTCGGCCACTCGCCCGGACACTGACCCGGTCTGACCGGCCAAATTGCCCGATGACCCGGCCGCATGCCCAGTCCACCCGAGAAGGCCGATGTAGGTTATTTTGTCTTAGATTGTTGTAGGGCCAAGTTTGGGCAATTGTGAGGGCCTTTTTACATTAAATTCCATTTTAAAAGGGTATTATTGGAATTATTTTGTGAGAAAAACCTCGGGAAAAGTTTGGGAATTATTATGATGCGGGGTTCGTTTTGGACGTTACGTGCGTATTTTCGCGAGACCCGTTTGATCCGAGCAAATTGGGATGAAAATCAACCAAATTGAGAAGACCCTAGAAAGTTTGACTTGGTCAAACTTTATCCCCTTCATTATTGCTTGTAATGAATGCTTGGTCCTCTTTTTCTACAAGCCATTATGAACCATTTATTGAAGTCTTGGCCATCAAGTTTTGACCAAGAGGAAGAGAGGAAGCCACGGCAAGGAGGGGAAGAGAGAGAGAGAGAGAGAGAGAGAGAATTATTGGCCATTATGACTTTTTGACCTATGCTATTAATGCTTGGATGACACGTGCGCTTACCTCATACTCCGATGATGCATGCGCTTACCTCACACCCCCACGTGACACGTGTGCTTACCCCATTGACTTCCTAGCCAAGTCAATTCCTCTATAAATAGAGGCAATTAGGAAGAAAATGACACACCCACTCTCATACACACAAACCGGATAAGAGAGAAAAGAGAGATAGAGCCGTGAGAGAGAGAGAGAGAGAGAGAGAGAGAGAGAGAGAGAGAGCCGTGGGAGAGAAAAGAAAGGGCCAACCGCCGTGAGTTGCCGAGACCCCAAGGCCGTTGTTCTCACCATTCGTTCTTCTCTCTCTAGTTCTTGTTTTAGTTTAGTGTCCATAGGATGGACGAACGGACGACGGTGACAGGGGAAGTTTGAGCCATGTTCGAGTTCGAGGAAAGCTAGGAGCTATGAATCCGAAGTAGTGGGTTTAGGACACTCAAGCCATAACGTTTATTGTGTGTAAATAGCTAAAATCAGCTAAATTGGCTTGTAAAATATATTTACGTGTCCTGTAAATATAAGATTTGCTTATGATACTGTTTGTCTTAATCCCGCTGTTTGTTTTTAATGTGATTGTCCCGAGATATGCTTCCGCTTGTGTTTAAGGAAAGATAATAATGAACGAAACGTCACGTTTATGACCCCGAGGTCGGGGCGTCACAGATTAATTTGGTATCAGAGCAGGTTTTCCCTCCAGTAGGTGCAGTTCGTGGAAGCTTGCAATTGGCCAGTCCGACGAGGGCGCGGAGTGACGCTGGGGCCATATAACCTGATCATTGAGCGGCTTCTGATAGAGGTGGCGCCGGGGCAAGAGGCCTGATCATTGAGCGGCCTCTTGGCAAAAGTGGCGCCGGGGTAAAGGGCCTGATCATAGAGCGACTCCTGGCAGGTTTCTAGGATGGCTAATGGCAAGAATGATCGAACTGTGCATCGAATTGGAAAAACGATTCTGAAATCAAAGCGGGAATAAAGACCTAGAGCGATAAGGTGCGCTGAAGTTGGGGTAGTTAGCTAGGAAACACCCCTATGAATGTGAATGATTGATTGTGATTAAATAGGTTAAGTGCTCCTATTTGTTTGTGATCACTGACCTATTCTTGTATTGTAGAAAGTCTTGTTAGACTATTGATAGCAAAATAAGTGCTCAGGACGAGGCTGCGACCGCTGAGGAAAAAGGAAAGTCCCAGCAGGATGCCACGATCTCGAAAGAGAAGTCCAAGTAGGTTCCTTTCTAGTAAGTTGTAGTTCGGTATTGAGCCAAGAGAAGGCTATTGAATTTTGACATAACCCGATTCGATGAGGGCAGGGAGTGATCGCTAGGGTAGAACCTGATCAAGGAGCAGCTCTTGGCTAGGAAGTGGACGCCAGAGCAAGAAGCTTGATCAAGGTGCGGCTTCTAGCAAGAGTGTCGCCGGGGTTGAAGACCTGAACAAAGAGCGGCTCCTGGTAGGCTTCTAGGATGTCGGGTAAGAAAAGGGATAAACCGAACTAGGCACTGAATTGAAAGTAAGATGGGAACTGTTGCTTGAAATGATAAGTGTGATCTTTGTGATTGTTATAAGTGAGTAAACAATATTTGAGGAAGATTTTATTAGAGTAGCGCAGCGGAAGCGTGGTCAAGCTTGCTGCACTCGAGTATGCTGGATCGAGGTCGAGGAAAGAAAGGTCGCTGGTCTAGAGCTAGGTCACATTACAATGGATGTTGTAAAGGTAAGTTAAGTCCTAGGTACGTAAGATCTTTTGAAATTCGAGAACAAAAAGGGAATTGGCCTATCGGTTGGCATTACCATTGAAACTTACTCAGGTACATGTTGTGATATTGAGAAAGTATGAACCTGATCCGGCACATGTGCTGAATTTCGACGAGGTCAAATTGGACAGCAGAGTGTCCTATGTTGAGGAGCCAGTGCGAATCGTGGATCGTAAAGAGCAAGTGTTGAGAAATAAAATTATTTCCGTAGTAAAGATCCTATGGCGACACCAGGGCATAGAGGAAGCTACCTTGAAAGGCAAGGAAATCATGAAGCGGCAGTATCCGCACTTATTCGAGGAACCAGGTATGTGTTTAAATTTCGAGGAAGAAATTTTTATTAGAGGGGGAAAATTGTGACATCCCCGATTTCGGGCCTAGAAAGTCGAGGGCTGGTAATAAGTGGATTAGCGGGTAAGTCGAGTCGAGGGTCGGTATTGAAATGGACAGCATGATCGGAACAAGTGTACTGAGAGTTGATCGTGGTTCGATCGAAAGATTATCCATGAGTTGGCCTAGAGATCGATAGTGGAATAACCCATGACTACGCAAATGATTAGAGTAATATGACCATGGGGTGATCCTTCGACCATAAGGGCCATTAGTGGAGCGATCCGGGATAACTGTGGATCAATTCGGTGTCGGCATGTGTCGGTCGCGGGTGATACCGCACGGCCATGCATTAGTCCCGAGTGGCCACGAGTTAATTCTGGGTATCGAATTTCCACGAGACTACATGACAACTGAGGGTCGACCATGGATCGTTGATACTCGAACGTGGCTCGGTCACGAATCGGCCACGGATCGTTGTGCCAAGTCGGGAAGGCCATGGACGAGACGTGTACCAGGCCATGTGCCTAGTGGCTTAGTCGCAGCCCAGGCAAAATTGCCTATCGCGACGGCCAAGGCCATGTGCCCGATCATGATCGGCCATTGTGCTCGTCAGCCAGGCCACGAACCGGCTACATGCCCGATTGTGCGCTGGCCATTGTGCCCGACCCTTGTGCCACAAGTCGTGCCCGTAAGATCCAATCCCGATCTTGTCCCTTGTCCAAGAAATGTGGCCATGAGTCGTGCGTCGTGCCATTCCTGGGCCGATGTGCGTGTTTGGCCGTGAACCGACCTCTCGCCCGTATGACCGGGCACGGTGCCCATGCGGCCGGCCAAGCACTAGGCACGTCGCCCGTGCGGCCCGATGAGCCGCTCGGCACGTCGCCCGTGCAGCCCGGTGCGGCGCCTGTTCGGCCCGGCAACGCACCCGGCCATGCACCAGTACGGTCGGCCACTCGCCCGGCCACTGACCCGATCTGACCGGCCAAATTGCCCGATGACCCGGCCGCATGCCCAGTCCACCCGAGAAGGCCGATTTAGGTTATTTTGTCTTAGATTGTTGTAGGGCCAAGTTTGGGCAATTGTGAGGGTCTTTTTACATTAAATTCCATTTTAAAAGGGTATTATTGGAATTATTTTGTGAGAAAAACCTCGGGAAAAGTTTGGGAATTATTATGATGCGGGGTTCATTTTGGACATTCTATGCGTATTTTCGCGAGACCCGTTTGATCCGAGCAAATTGGGATGAAAATCAGCCAAATTGAAAAGACCCTAGAAAGTTTGACCAAGTCAAACTTTATTCCCTTCATTATTGCTTGTAATGAATGCTTGGTCCACTTTTTCTACAAGCCATTATGAACCATTTATTGAAGTCTTGGCCATCAAGTTTTGACCAAGAGGAAGAGAGGAAGCCGTGGCAAGGAGGGGAAGAGAGAGAGAGAGAGAGAGAGAGAGAGAGAGAGAGAGAGAGAGAATTATCGACCATTATGACTTTTTGACCTATGCTATTAATGCTTGGATGACACGTGCGCTTACCTCATACTCCGATGATGCGTGCGCTTACCTCACACCCCCATGTGACACGTGCGCTTACCCCATTGACTTCCTAGCCAAGTCAATTCCTCTATAAATAGAGGCAATTAGGAAGAAAATGACACACCCACTCTCATACACACAAATCGGCCAAGAGAGAAAAGAGAGAGAGAACCGTGAGAGAGAGAGAGAGAGAAAACCGAGAGAGAAAGAAAGCCGTGGGAGAGAAAAGAAAGGGCCAACCGCCGTAAGTTGCCGAGACCCCAAGGCCGTTGTTCTCACCATCCGTTCTTCTCTCTCTAGTTCTTGTTTTAGTTTAGTGTCCATAGGATGGACGAACGGATGACGGTGACAGGGGAAGTTTGAGCCATGTTCGAGTTTGGGGAAAGTTAGGAGCTGTGAATCCGAAGTAGTGAGTTTAGGACACTCAAGCCATAACGTTTATTGTGTGTAAATAGCTAAAATCAGCTAAGTTGGCTTGTAAAATATATTTGCGTGTCCAGTAAATACAAGGTTTGCTTATGATACTGTTTGTTTTAATCCTGTTGTTTGTTTTCAATGTGATTGTCCCGAGATATGCTTCCGCTTGTGTTTAAAGAAAGATAATAATGAACGGGACGTTACGTTTATGACCCTGAGGTCGGGGCGTCACATCTTGTGTTCCCAAAGGTAAAATAACAAAACACGCAAAGACGGTTGGAGATAGGAACCCAATATCTATGTCCTTCGTGCTCAATGTCATACCCAAAGAAACAACATAAATGGCACGAGGTTCTAACTTCGTGTTGAGAAAACCCCCTATGATATAGTTAAATTACGGAAACTAAAAATGGAGAATAGTTAAATTAGTTCTTGCTATGGTCATTCACTCAATCAAAGAAAAGGACTATTTTCTAATATAGTCAATTCTATTCATAGAAACTACATCATTACCAAGAAAAGTTGATTATATGGGCAACCAGATCTCCGTGATTGTGTTGATTATCTTTAATGGCTAAATAGATCCTCTTAGAGGTTATCCAATGGCTACTTTGGAGATTGAAGACTATATAAGAAAATCAATGCATACTGAAGATAACACAACTCCAAATAGAGAAAGCTTCATAATTTGATACATTCATACTCTTACTTTGTAGTGAGCGATAGGTTCATTTTCCGAGAGTACTTGCCATTGATTTTAATTTGATTTGAGGAGTGTACGAGTTTTGTAGCATGCTTGGGTTTTGGTAGTGTGATCTACTAGTTTCGGGTAGAAGTAGCAAATGCTACGTTGTAATTATTCAAGCCTATTGGTGGTTGTTAGTCTAGGAGAGTGAACGTAGACTTGATTTAAGCTGAACCACTATAAAGCTCTAGTGCATTGTCTTCTTTATCTTTGTCTAATTCAATTTATATATGATAGAAGCATAATGCAATTCATTTTGTTGGTTTATTCCTCCATCTATCAAGCACATCTTGCATATATTAAACTGAACTTGTTATATTTCCAAAAATTTGTTAACTTTACATAAGTCAACCTATTCATTCCCTTTTAGGTTGTATTGCTAGTCTCAACACTTTGTGCGTTCATCTGGAAGAACACGTACAAAACGAGCACTATCAAAGACTTGAAGAAGACAGCAATTTGAGATAATACTATACAAGTGCTCATGGGAAAAAATGTTACCTATGATAGGTGATGGAATACATCAACAATGTATATAGTAGTAAGACAAGCCTCTCCCTTGAACTCTTATGGACAAGAGGCTAATCATAGAGAATCCTTCGCACTTTTGGTGTCCACGTTTAAAAAAGGGGATAGTCATGCACAGTGAACCACTATTAACATGATTCCTTGTGGCCAATTAAATTTTAAGTTGAAATAACTAATCAATGTTATTAACTATCTTTTTAACAAATATAGTTTTGACCCTGTTGAGGCATGAGTTTTATAGGTCAACGCTTGTTGATTCATGGACTCTATAGTCTATAATCTACACTTGGAAGAGCAAAATAACTTTTCTCAGCATTTGTCCTAGGGGATCTCTTCAATGGTTAAAAGGAAACGAGAGAGTCAGAACCTTGAGAGAGGATAAGACATACCTTAATTAGGATTCGCATATGGATATATAACAAAATACCTTATGCTGGGTTATAGGACCTCACAATGAGCTTATTGTTGGGAAAATCCCCTATTTTGTTTTGGAGATGACAAAATAATTAAAGGATACTAATGTGTGTATTGGTTGAGTAGTAGCAAGGGATATATGTAGATGGTATCCTATTAGGTGTGATCGTATATGAAGAGTGATGTGCCACTATCAGGAGTGCTCTACTGATATGGAAGGATCACTATCGATATCTCAAGGTATTAGGCATCAAGATGTATACAAGCTGGAAGAATCTCTACAAATGTGAATATGTTGGAAGAACATTGATCAAAGGTGAACAAGTCGAGAAGAATGTGGATGTTCATGATGGCTCGGAATGACCAAAATAAGGAGAACAGTTACAATGAAGAGCAGGGATGTTTAGTAGAGCTTGAGAGGACCATGCAGATAAACAACTACAGAGTCACAATCGCCAATATGTTTGGAAGGTCTAGAAGATCTGATTGCGATTAGGAGCATTGGTATTGATTATTGGAGTAGCAAATTGTTGGCAGTGCTTATAATCTTGGTAAGTTTAGCTAATATGAGGAATCAATGAGTATGTTAATGTCCTTGAAAGTCTTTAAATGTTAGCTTAGTTAATAAGTGAAGATGGGGAATCTGTGGGGATGCTCATATCCTTGGAAGTCTTTGGAAGCTAATGAAGCCAAGATGTTCATTAGAAGATTGATTGCATGTCATTCCACATGGTTTCGTCGATGGGCAGCATCAACAAACTGCTGATAATCTGCACTCCTGATTATGGGTAAGGGACAACAGATATCGAGTTTTGGAAAGTGGTGTTCGCATGCTCATCAGATTGGAATGGTAACAACACCAATATAGTCATTAGCAAGGCTTAGAATCCATAAAAGGAGCACCAGAGTTGATCATGAGTAGTTCTAACCAATGGCTACTTGATGGAGTTGAGTTGCAAATGGTCATCTATGGTTAGATGGCTATATATTCAATCCAAGAGAAATAGTGGGGTTGAGTGGAAACGAACAAATCTAGCTTATTGCCTTACCAAAAAAAAAAAAACAATTCTAGTTTATTGATTTGAATGTTTTCCTTTGTTGTGTTTTTGTTAATAGTGATTTTGTGTGTTGCTGATAATGTCCCTGTGAGGTTCTACTGAGTTATAATCATAGTAAAGTCAAATGTACAAGTGTAAAAACAATGATTGTGTCTTAGTAGTATGATCTATCGGTTGATAAGAGCAACACTTGTCAATTGTAACTTGCATTGAAGATTACTAGTGGATTCCAACCTTATTGTGGCTATTAGTATTGGGGGTGGAAATAGGTTTGGGAATAAAGCCAAACCACAACAAATCTTTGTTTGCTATCTTCTATCTCTTTATTATCAGCATTACCTATTCATTGTTATCAGTTTATGGTTAATACTATGAAAAATCCCGAACTCATACACCTATGATAATTTTGCCAAAAACTAATTTTTTTTACCATAAAAACTCCAAACTGATGCATCTATGACAAATTTACCCTAAACAAATTTTTTGACCACCAAAAACCCCACAAATTGGTATATTTGTGACAAATTTACCTTTTGTTAAATTAGATTAATACTGCAAAAAATCACAAACTAGTATATCTGTGACAAATAGAGGGTAAAACCTAAAACTGGTACACCCGTCAACTACCATGTATTATCTAACTCAGAAATTTGACAGTAAAATTTATCTAAAACTAAGGGAGTGTTCGTTTTGCAGAAAATGAGTGATTTGAAAAATATTTTCGAAAAATAACTTATTATGGATGATGAAAATATTTTCCATTGACTAATTTTTCTAAATGATGTTAGAAATCATTTTTCAAAAAATGTTTTCTAAATCACTCATTTTTAGAGAAATGAATACACCTTAACGAAGGTTAAAATTATCACAGATATACCAGTTTTGGATTTTTTGTGATCAAAAAATTAATTTTGGGTAAATTTATCACATGTGTATTAGTTTGAGGTTTTTCGTGGTATTAATCCTATTAGCATATGTTCATCAACAGTAAATTCCATTGCTAGTGAAGTTTAACTTATTATATTCCGTAAAAGTTTTTTATAGTTCTCATTCAACTTATTCATCCCCTCTAAGTTGTATTGTTAGCCCCAATACTTATTACTAGAATGAGCATTGCATTTCTCAATTTATTCATTTATTAAAGGATTAAAACCTGAGTAAAAATTTGGCCATATTAGTTGTATTCTACCTATTATGGATTTGATTTTTCCTATCATGATTCTTGCGAGGTCGCC
Source organism: Syzygium malaccense (assembly GCA_031216405.1). Classification (NCBI taxonomy): domain Eukaryota; kingdom Viridiplantae; phylum Streptophyta; class Magnoliopsida; order Myrtales; family Myrtaceae; genus Syzygium; species Syzygium malaccense. The sequence goes on from CM062257.1 coordinate 7,157,368, forward strand.
CATCCACACCATCAATTAAGTAGACTCAGTGATCAGTTGGTCACTTTAATCTCAAACTTTTATATAAGAAAAAGTTACATGGAAAAACCATGCTTACATTTAAAACGCACTATGACCGGACAACACTAGATGAACGTAATCATAATTTTAGGATAACGACAAGTAACCAATTAATCTCTTACCTTTGAAATTTGGTAATAAAATAAGTGTGGAGTACTCCACAAATCTCTAATCTTCACTTTTACAATGATTTAAACTATACAAACGGATCGAAATCTTTAGACATTATCTCATTCCTTTTACTAATTTAATCTTTTTCACTATTTCTCTGCACATGCAACACGTGTGCTCTTTTTCGAATAGACATTTACGAGACAACAGTTGAATTAAGTTTTCAGGTGACCCGGATATTGAATATTGAAATTCTTTGTCAGTAGTTGGTCTTTACCTACACGATTAGTTCAGATTATCTCCTTTTTCGCTATCTACGTTCCTTCACCGTGCATTCTATAAAAGGTATCTATTCTGACACTCCGTGTATCATCAGAGGAGTTTTGTCCTGCTGCTAGATTTTAGAATCCATATTTATAAAGGAAACTTTTCTTCTCTCTCCCAACTTTTCGCTTATCCGTCTGGCATTTGAGTTAGAATTTGTACATGGAAGTCAACAATTTCAAGTTTCACAGTGTGACATCCAACATCGCGAAGAGTCGTGAATTAACCAAACATTGACCAAACGAATAGGCGAGTAACATATCATGATGGTACTCACGGGTTCCCATAGATCTTCCTTTTCCGTACCCCTTTTGACGGCATAGAAGATTTAACCTAAACTCAAAATTTTGCTAATTTAGATAAGATCAATTTGTGTTCTCATATCGTATTTTGCATTGAGTCTTGTTCAATTTTACTTTTAATTCTCAATCATATGTAATGTACCATAGGATTGAATAGGCACATATTTAGTTAATAGGATCGTGCCATATTAATATGTTGTTTCGCGTTGATGAATAAAGTTTTCCAATTGTACGAAAGGATATACACATTCTCGCAATAATTGCATAAGAAAAATGAAGAAAATGAGCAAACTTGAAAGTAAATGATACATGTCACCCTAGGAATAGACAAAGTCAACTTTCTTGTATTGTAAATCTGCTCAGAACAGAAGGAAGTGATTTGCCTCAGCCAAGCGCCGGTTTAAATTTGTTAATGACTATTTGAGAATATATGCTATGCTTATTTATAGCTTAATATTTTTGTGTCGTTTAGAAATATTTGGAAATACCGTATTTAAAAAGGTCATGGCCAAACAAATTATAGCTAGATTGTTTGGATGAAGGAGAGGAGAGAAGAGAGGAGCAAAGATATCATAACATTCAACTTTTCTCTCGTCTTTTTTCGCATAATTATTTTCCATCTAAATTCCCATCCCTCGTTTTGTTTATCACTACCAAGAAAATTTAATTATATTGGCGACTAGATCTCTATTGATTGTGTTGATTATCTTCAATGGCTAAATTAATCCTCTTGAAAGTTATGCAACGGCTACCTAAAGTTATCCAACAACTACTTTGAAGATTGAAAACTATTTAAGAAGATCAACTTACGCTGAAGATAACAAAACCACGAAAAAGAGAAAGCTTCATACTTTGATACATTCCTACTCTTACTTTGTAGTGAGTGAGAAGTTCATTTACTGAGAGTACTTGTCTCTGATTTTAATATGATTTGAGGAGTGTATGAGTTTTGTAGTGTGCTTGGGCTTTAGTAGTGTGACCTACCAGTTTTGAGTAGAAGCAACAAATGCTACGTTGTAATTACACAAGCCTATTGGTGGTTATTAGTCCAAGAGAGTAAATGTAAACTTGATGTATCAGAACCTCCGCCAACACTATTGGTGGAATGGAGTGACAGTTGATATCGCCAAACATGTCTTGAGATGTTTGACATGTCAACAAGTGAAGCAGAATATAGTAAGCCGAGTGGAATGTCGAAACTGTTGGAAATACCTTAGTGGAAATGGGGGCACGTGACAATAGATTTTGTCCAAGGTTTGCCAAGGACATCAAAAAGTCACGATTTCATTTGGGTGACAGTGGATCATTTGACTAAAGCCGCTCATTTCTTGATAGTGCGAGTTGACTATACATTGGAGAAGTATGCAGAGCTGCATGTCCAATAAATAGTTCGACTGCATGGAGTACCTTTAACTATCACGTCAGATCGAGACCCAAGGTTCACTGCGAACTTTTGGTGAAGTCTCCAAGCTGCACTAGAACTAAACTTCAATACAGCATTGCCTTTCATCCTCAAATTGATGATCATTCAGAAAGAACTATATAAACGTTAGAGGATATGCTGCGAGCTTACGTGATGACTTTAAAGGTAATTGGGATGAACACTCGCATTTAGTGGAGTTCACTTACAATAATAGTTTTCAACAAAGTATTAGCATGGCTCCTTTTGAAGCATTATAAGGAAGAGCCTGTAGAACTCCTATCTGATAGAGTGAAGTTGGTGAAAGAAAACTGACGACACCAGAGTTAGTACGAATCACTTCAGATGCTATAAAAGTGATTTAGGATCGACTTAAAACTGTTCAAAGTCGACAAAAGAGTTATGCGGCTAAATGTTGAAATCTTTGGAATTCTACGTTGGTGACTATGTATTCTTGAAAGTGTCACCAATGAAGAGAGTATCGCGATTTGGAAAGAAAGACAAGTTGAGTCCAAGATTTATAGGACCTTTCGAGGTACTCAAAAAGATTGGTGACTTGGCCTATCGATTAGCCTTACCACCCAAACTTTCCAATATTCACGATGTTTTTCATGTGTTCATGTTGAGGAAATATGAGCCGGATCCTACTCACGTGAGACGATCGAGGTAGATGAGAGAGTAACTTATGTGGAGAAACCAGTACAAATTTTGGATCGAAGGGAACAAGTCCTTAGGAACAAGACCATTCCACTAGTCAAGGATTTGTGGCAATATCATGATATCGAAAAAGCGACTTGGGAAAGTGAAGAGGATATGAGGGGCAAGTATCCACATTTTTTTAATTGACCCGGCAAGCTTAAATTTCAAGGATGAAATTTCTTAAGGGGGGATGAGTTGTGACATCCGAAATTTTAGAAATAATATTTATGTGATATTCTGAAATTTTTGTATCCGATAATGATACTTATACTTTAAAATGAAGTATTATTAGTTTAGAATTCTGATAGTTTGGATCGTAGATTTTCGCAAGGCGCAGAGGATGATTTTCGTGAACGAAATCGTCTCGAGTTCGACGTGTTAAAATACATCGATGTTTACGTTAATGTTGTAATGGTGATTATTTAATTTACTGTTGTCTTACTAATTAATGTATGATATTGTTAGTTTAAACTCTAGTTAATTAGTGTTAATAATTAGTTAATTGCTAATTGGTGTTAGAAAGAAAGGAAATTTTGTTTTTACTTTTAATTCCTCACTAAAACTTCTCTTGAAGACACCTAAACCTCACGTGGCAATGGGAGGTTTAAGGCATGGCCAAGTGTTCTTCTAAAATGAGACAATGTTGCTAATTGTGACACCTAGAAACTTAAGTAATCATGACACTAGAGCATTAGTCATCAAAACATCTCCACTTGGCCGTAGATTGAAGGAGAATTAGCTACTTGTGACTTCAAGTAATCTTACAGCATACATTACCCAAACATAATTCTTGACTTGGGTAAAAATTCAGACTGAACTTTTATCTCGGTGATATCACCCTTCAAAAAAAAGTTCCTTCTATCTTTACATCTGAACTTCAACCTGTCAAGAACTTTCACAATGGTTTAAATTTTTGGGTCGTTCGGGTCACGTTCGAGATAAGTAAAGACTCTAGAGTTAAGTTAGTTAAATTTACTTGACACTTTTAACTTGGTTGCTTGAAAAATGCTATTTTGATGTGTGATAACAGTGTGGATATGGTGATGGTTGTATCTATTTTGCTGGCTTCGTACATTTTCAAAGGGTGTGTGATTTATTTCCTTAAGGTGTGGTATAATTGGCAAGTGAAATTATTAAATATGAATATGGAAATTTCATCTTTGGGGTGATTGTGAAATTTGTCTTGTTGGTCCTATGCATGTTTAAAAGGTAGACAATTGTTTTACTTAAAGTGGAGTACATTTGGTGAGTGGAAATGATGAATTTGAACTTGGAAAAGTCATATTTGTAGGTTCAAACTTAACCGTCGTTCGTAAAATCTATTTATTTATGAATTGAGTATATTTTAGCCTCAAAAACTAATTCTGCTTATTTTTTAACCGAGTAGATCTTAACCTCAAAATCTGATTTTGTTTACTTCTGAACTCGAGCAGATTTCAGCCTTAAAATCTGATTATGCTTATTTTTGAATTGAGCATATTTTAGCCTCAAAATCTTATTTTATTTACTTCTAAACCCGAGCAGATCTTAGCCTTAAAATCTAATTCTATTTACTTCTGAACCTGAACAGATTTTAGTCTCAATTTGATTTTGTTTACTTTTGAACTCGAGCAAATTTTAATCTCTAAATCTGATTCTGTTTACTCTTGAACCCGAGTAGATTTTGGTTAAGTGAATTGCAAGCACACAATATCAAGTAATAAAGTGATGAATGAGTATTGTTTCCATGAGGATTGTCTCTAATTATCCAATTACTTACCAAAGGTGATCAACCTAAGGAACTAGCTAACCAAGTCGAAAAGGCAAGTAAAAAGTGAACTAAACCAATTAAAGGGCTAAAATACAAAAGAGCCGAAACTTAAAGTATTCAAAAGCTAATTAAAATTGCAAAGTAGACCTAATCAAAATCAAACTGAAAATTGACAAGACAAATCATCAAGATTTTAACCAAGATCACAAAGCGTTAGAGCATCCAACTTCACTTAACCACTCATAATCAATTTTCGTAACTTGTCATGCAACAAATTAATTCCCAATTATGTTGGTGAAATTTCCCTAAGTTAGATTACAAGCCGACCTTGGTCTAATAATTTCTAATTAGGTATGTTAACCCATACTAACCATAGGTGAATTTAAACTACCTAAAAGCATTAAGTTCTTGTGGAAATTCCCGGATTTAATCTAAGTAGTCCCAACTTAGATCTGCTACCGCAACCACACAAATAACCTAGTGTACCTTGACCTGGATTTAATTTATGGTTCAATATCACTAGTGCACATGCATGCAATCTCCACCCAGTATCGTGCATACATTGAAAATCATTTAAAAGTTGGCCAAACTTCTAAAAGTATTAAGATCATGATAGAGAACGACACAATTAGAACAACTATATTGCATGAGCAAGTCTTGATAATCAATCAATCATGGTTTAGATCCATTGTAGCTCTAACAAAAGAAATTTAGAACATAGTTAAAGCTAAACTAAAAACAAAAATTAAAGAGAACACAATGCTAAATTAAAACAAATTCACCAAGTTGAGTCACAAAGAGGGTCAGGTTTGTCTCCTCCTTCTCTCCTTGAGATGCGCCAACTACACTAACAAAATAGAAGAATGAAAACTAACTAAGAAAACCTAAAATCTCCTTTAGAGGTGGCGGCTCCAATGCTCCTCTGGATACTGAAATATGCAGCCCAAGAACGGTTTACGTTGCCTCCAAAAATCTGCTCTAGGTTAGCCCCCATTAGGTCTTGAATAGGATTCCTCGCCAAATTAAGAATTTTCCTTCTTAAGATTCCTATTGTTGATTTTCTTTGAACCTAGCCTCAATTATGGTCAAATCCTCCAAATTTCTAGTCTTGATTGGCTTTTTCTTCAAGACAAACTATTCTGCAAGATACCGAGATATTATGGAAGATGCTGAGATGCAGGGACTAATTTGTAATTCCAACATAGACACATGGGAAAATTAAGCATATGGTCCTGGCGTGTTCTGCAAATAGTGTGCATGGTTCCTTAGCCTTCAAAAGTTATATTTCCTAGAAAATTCAATAAAATTACACGAGTAGCAAATAAATTCACTCAAAATTTATCAAAATTTAGCAATATCGAGCTTAAATTAGTAAAAATGCTCTATTTAAAATAGAGTTATCAATTTTACTCTATGAATCCGAACCGATTATTTCTGAACCTGAATGTATTTCTTTTCCAAAATTGAGCGTATTCACTTTGACTTCAAAATATGCCTGTTTAATTGTCCAGACTCAAGACCTACCCATTTGTTTGTTCATACTCATATCCCAACTCAATTCGTGTGTCTAGACTCATGTTCATATTTATGTCTAGATTCAATTCGCATGTCCAAACTCATGTTCAAATTCACGTACAAACTTATTTTTGAATATAGTCTTTGGCTTACTCAGAACCACTTTTAAAGTATACCTAGTTTCTGAATATATTCAACTAATTTTTTTGTCTAAGTTCTCATTTCTAGAAGAATATGTGGTGGATTAAAAAGTGAATGTGCATATTGAGATGCGTATAAATGCTTATGGCTATGGTTTGTATGTGAATAATATAATTCCGTCACCACAAATACAAAGGTGATAATGCCTCGTGTGTCCAGATGCCTTGCTACATGATATGGATGTCCTGGGAGAGTTCGGGAGGAGAAGTAACGAACCTAACGCATGAATATGAGTGCTATATGTTATGCCATATACTGGTGTTTGAATTGAATTATTGCGAAATAATGAAGTAATTAGATTATTGTGGCATATCCAAATGGGAAAGGTACAACATCAACTCATATTCTCAGCATACCTACTGGTTGTTATACATTTATGTTATTTGTACCAGGTGAAGTGGTAAAATGATTTTCCTAACTTAAAACTAGAGATTTCATTTACTGGATTTTGACTCTTTCCTTTATTTGTCAGACATGTAGGAATAGACAATCTGCCGTCAATACTTGCTGGTTTTCCTAGACATTATGAATGCCAATACGTTGATATGCTTTTCCCAAGGGCAGGTATAATTTATACTAGATGTATATCTACCACATGGGTTGATGTGGGGCTTTTGGAGTGAGTTCCTCGTCGGTTTATAGCATGGTATGTGAACCTCAATGGCGACTTGATTAGGTCGTTATGGGATTTTGGCTAATACAACAGTGGCGACACCTACGACTCATTGGGGGAGATAAACAATCCATAATGTGAAGTCTACTTTTGTACAGGTAAACTTTTGGAGTATAATATAGCGTGGAGTTAGGCAACCTCGACCTACTAATGCTTTTGTTTTTTTGTAATTTCATGAACTGTGGAATGAAGTTGTAAACTTGATAAGTAAAGTAAGTAAATAAGTGTAAGTTCTTTCATTATGCTTGTGTGAATTTCACTGTTAATTAATAATTAGATTATGCTTCCGTTTGACTAAAATTAAAAAATTGTAAGAAACACGTGTCGCACGTGACGTTCTGGAGCGTCACAAGCGAGGCTCACCGAAGGCCAGCAAGGGGAACCTCGCCGGTCTTTGCCTCTAGCCAATTGCCGAGGTCCGGCAACTGACTAGAGGAAGATGGAAGGAAAGGAAAATAAAAGACAAATAAAAGAAAAAAGGAAAATGAATAAATAAATAAATAATTTGAAAAAATATTATTAAAAATTGTCCACATTAGCGTCGGTCGTGCCGCATAAGCTTGCCGATGTCCACGTCATTAATATTGAGCCAAAATTAGCCAAAGGACTGAATTGGCTTTAGGTCAAAAAATTTAGGATTAAATTGGCACAAATGCCATAAGTTTAGGACTTTTCAAGGCTTTTCCCGCCACGTTCTTGGGGGTCGACATAAATGAATCATTCAATGCTTTTCTAGGCAGAGATTAGTATAAAAAAAATCAATGCATTCCCTCTTCTTTACATTAGATCATGTTTTCCAAAATGAAGATCTTGCATCCAATAATGCAAATATGACAGGCTCACTCAAAATGAATATTAGTTATGATTCAAATCAAATATTTCGATCGCAGGTATGAAACTTTGATAGTAATGCGTAAGGAGGGCCATCACTTGATCAACTTGACAGTTTTAGGATTTGATTGCACTTTTGAAAGTTTTAAGACTTGATTGCACTTTTGAAGGTTTTAGGATTTGATTGTACTTTTTGTAAGTTACAGGACTCAATTGCACTTTCATAACAAGTTTTAGGACTTCTGGTGTACTTATCCCTAAAATTAATCCTATTTAGTGTTCGGTTGCTTTTTAAGACATGATAAAACCAATGAGAGAGGGATATAATTTGGATTGAAATATACCATGTGGTAGATGAGATTTCTCTTGTTCATGGTAAACATTGGCCATCGCATGAGGACCACCACTGCAACAGTCGATAGTCATCGCCTTCAACCATGGTGCGGTTGTTGTTCCCTCCGACCACCGCCAATCTCCATCGCCATCACTGGCCAATCAATCATGTTGCCCAGCTAGAGCTTCTCGATTGAAATGTCCACCTTCGCCCAAATATGTTGTGATGGCAAAGCTTTTTTATAGTCCTCATTCACAACTCGCATATCCTCTCTAATACATGCAAACATTTCCCCTGCAAAGAAAAGTTTCCACACTTTTCACAGTCTGTCACTTAGTAATGCATTATCCTCATGGAAATCGACGAAATCAAGCGAAGCATTTCGTGTTGCTTCAATTCATCAATGAAAGTATGACGTGTTTGAGAGCTTCAAGGGCAAGGACATAAGGAAGACCTTCGTAGCCCACCTCTTCCACTTCTAGGGAATCACTATTTTTGGGGGCAATGACAAAGTGGAGACCAAGATTTTCATTAAGCTGAAACTGCTTGACACGATTTGCTACTATAGGGTCTACTTATCGTGTTCACCACAAACTACACCGACTTGCGATGATGCTTGAACGAGCTAGTGGAGATCCTAGAGTACAACAGGAAGTTCAAAGATCATTTATAGTGTCACCACAGGTCGATGACGTTAACTGAGGCAATCATGAGGCGATAAGGGTTAGAGTGTCAAGGATTGTGACTATATGAGGACGGTGGCCTGCTATGTAGTCATGGCCACGGTTCGGAACCGGCCGGTTCCGGTTCGTGACCATGTATGAACCGGAACGGGCCGGTTCCGGTGCCTGCTGATTCCAACCGGTTTCGGTTCATAATTTAAAATTTTAAAAAATAAATTATGAAATAAAAAAAATGAATTACGAGATAATGAATTATTCAATATAAATTTTAATCAAAATGTAAATTGTAATCATATTTGGGAAAAAAAAGAGAGAAAGAGGGGGCTTGAACTTAATAAATTATCATTAAGCGCCTTAAAATTCGTTATAATGATCTATAAAAAAAAGGAGCACGATATATATATATCCTAAAATGACCCCCTATACGAACCCCCGCATTCCATGTACAAGGATCTCATGTCGTTGGATTATACTTCGGTTTCCCTAAGCTCACGTGAGTGTGCCCGATATGAGAAACAAGGGTCCCCGAAATATTTGCCAACTCCAACAGTTCTTTTACCCTCAGTTGTCACTACCCGTTCCGGTACCGGTACCGATAGCGGTGGTATCTCCGTCGTTAAAGAATTCGGATTCATTATTCTAATCTATCTCTTGTTGTCAGTATTGAGCTTTCGTCCAATCATCGATACAAGCTTGAGCCTCCACTAATTCTAGAACTAATTTTGAACAATGTTCGTCTAAAATATTACCTCCGGCACTAAATGCTTGTTCAACCGCAACTGTGAAACAAGGGGTTACAAAAATTTATTTTGCAATAAGAGAAAGGACTGGGTATTGGCTTGCGTGCCTCTTCCACCAATCCAAAATTAAAAAACCTATATTACCTTCGAATTCAGTAAACTCAAAGGAAACGGTTGGATAAATTTCTAATTCAGAAATATTTCCTATTACTCCTTTTTACTTTTTTTTGTCTATGTAATAAAAGTTAATACCCTCTACTAATTTTACTTGTACTCTCACTTTGTGTCTCGGTAGATTGAGAAGATCCAATATCATCTAAATTATATTTAGTATAAAATTTATTATATAATTCTATTACTATGTTTTTAACCTCACTTAGTATGGTTGTAACATTTACCGTATCATAATGTAAACATTAATAATACATATGCAAATAATCACTTAAACCATCTAATTTGCAACACAGATAAAAAACAAAAGCAACTAAGCAAATAATGAGAATTTCCCTATAGTAATGTAGCCACTTCATTTTCATTGTTATTACAGTATTTTGTAATTCAACATCATTTTCATATTCCTCAAAAACTCCGACAATATTAATACACTCTACTCAAAATAAATGCGTAGTAGGATAATAAACACCAGACAAAGTATAAGTTGCATCATTAAAACCCTTTAAAATATCTAAATTTTTTTTGCAAATATCCCACTCCTGTGGCTATAAATTAATCTAAGGTATATTATTAGAAATGAATACACATAATAAATCTTTATATACAAAAGATTCACTAAGCAAGTGGAAAGTAGAATTCCAACAAGTTCAAACATCTCTTAGAAATCTTTTTGGCTTCTTGTCATTTTCTTTACAAAATCTATCCCATTCTTTCATTTTTTGGGGATGTTTCCATAAAAATTGAATCGCTATTTTTATTGTTTCAAGAAAAATATCAAGATTTTTCAAAGCATCTTGTACACATAAATTTAAAACATGACAAGCACATCTAACGTGAAAATTTTTTTTGCCAAAAGCGGGTTTACAAATATTTTCTAAATCGGCAATTGAAGCGGTATTTGCCGCGGTATTATCAAAACCAATTGAAAAAATTTTGTTAAGCAAATAATATTCTTCTAAAATTTATCTAATTATTCTATAAATATTATTTGCCGTATGCTTACCATCGAAAACTCTAAATGCAATAACTCTTTTTTGAATATTCCAATCGTCATCAATCCAATGACATTTTATGCCCATGTACGAATGAATTTGCCAGTGATCACTCCAAACATCACTACCTATATGCACACATCCATTAAATTGCATAAAAAGTTTTGTAAATCTTTTTTTTTCCATTTTTGTAAAGATCTTTAATTACTTGTTTAAGTGAATTTCTAGGAACACGTTTTGCTTGTGGAGCAAATGTTTTTTGTACAAATTGATTAAAACCAAATCTTTCTCTAAAATTAAATGATAAATGCTCAACGAAAACAAATTTACCTAATTCTTCCTTATAAATTTTTTCATTAAAACGAAATAAAGGAAAAGTGTTAGGATTGACGTACCCGGAAATTTATTGTTGCCTGATATCGATTCCCGCTTGGGTTGGATGCTTGTTCCTAAGATGTCGTTTGAATGTTCCATATCCTTGTCCACCTATATATTTATATATTTTCCTACAATGTTTACAAATTATATCATACCTTTTTTGACCAATATTAAATCTTTTCGTTTTCATGAAGTGGTCTCAAATGTCAGATGTAAGTTCTCGCTCCGCTTCCTTTGTTGTAGATACTTCGGCACGGGGATGAAGACTTTCTTGCGTCGGAACGCATCCCACATTGGGAAAAATATTGATTTAATTATTTTGAAAATATGCATAATCACGAGGATCAAAAGAATGATGGGATTCCGTCATGATATTTTTACCTTTGTGAGTCGGCACTTGACTTCCACTTGCCATTTTTCGAATGGATTGAGAGAATTGAACGGATTGATTGGGAGAATTAAGAGAGAATTACGTGGATTGAGAAAATTGAGAGAATTTAAGAAAATTTAGACTATTGAGAAAATTTGAGAGAAGAGAATTTGAGAGAATTTATAAGAAAAAAATAAGAAGAAAATTTAGGATTAAAAAAAGGCTAAATAACCGTTGCAATTTGCAATGGTTATCTTTTTTATTTTTTTTATTTTTTATTTTATCTTTGCCTGTTGCCAAGGCTACCCTGGCAACGGGCCAGCAGGCTGCAGCAGGGCTCGTAGACGTGCAGGCCCTATTGCAGGTTTTCTGGTTTTTTTTTTACTTTTTTTTTGTAATTGGGCCCGTAGGCCATGGGCTGGTTCCGGTTCCGAACTGCGGGCCCGGTCAACGGGGCGAAATCGGCCTGTGGCCATGACTACTACTATGCGCCAAGAGTCAATAAAAAGGAGACAATAGGGGACATTACAATAATTTCGCGATGGTACGGCAATGTGAGGTGATGTCAATTTGACCTTGAACGATAAAAAAAAAAAGAAGAAGAAGAAAAAGAAAAAAAATTAGTAAAAAATTAAAAATTTCAAAAACTTTCACGTCAGTATCGATTGTGCCATGTAATATAGTTGGCATTTACGTCATTAATTTCCGATAAAAATTGACTGAATGAAATTCATTAGTAAATTATCAAAGGGTTTAAGATTAAATTTAACAAAATTGAAAATTTTAAGATTGAATTGACTAAGTGTAATAGGTTTAGAACTTTTTTTTTATAATTTTCCCAAAAAAAAGAATAGGACTACATATTGATTACTTTCTATAATTAGCGCAAAAAGAACCATACCGAAGGTATGGGATTGTCACAATCACAACCATCCATCTAAATTTAAACAAAGTTTCAAAATAGAGTTTCTCATGTCGTAAAAAAAAAATGTACGATGGCCCAAAACGAAAATGTCGCATGCACCATAGAGCATACACGTTCGTGTCCTCGCCTTTAATTATTTCATGCCGTAGGATGTACTATGACATCGTGACAAGATGTATCGTACATTGTCTTTAAATTATTAATGAAGGGACAGGGCGAGCACGGACGATCGATTTTGGATTCAATCGATGAAGATGGCCAATTAATGTACGATACGTTTGCAAATTTGACAGGAGGCATAGAAAATCAAAACATAGGTTACTAGGGCGAATCCCGATTTGTGGATCATATAGAAGGAAATCACATCTTGCGAATTCCTAAGGTCTATACTTGTCCCACGTGGATGATGGTTCGTCAGACTTTTGGGTTTCCATTTCTACGCTCTATAGCAAACGCAAAATAAATCAACTCATGAAAATGATTACCTGAGGATTATCTTCTTAGAATAACACCAAATTTGCTTTAATGATTTGACCGTGAATTTTCTTTCACTCGAAAGCGTAGTTGTTGAAGTTTTTTGAACACCTAATCCTTGTAACATTTTGGATCTTCTAGGAAATACAGATCACTCACGATAATTATCAAATAATATAAAACTTATTATATAGATGTCAATTCCATCTCAAATTTTTTAATTTGATTAATTTAATCATAAATATTTTAACGATTTTCTGATAAATTTCTTCCGATTAATTTTAACTGAAAATTACTCATGTAAATATTGGGCGTCCCACATGCCATTGCCGACACTAATGTGGATTTTTTTTGCAAATTTTAAAATTTTTTTTAAAAAATTCTTTCCGTTATTTCTTATCTTTTTTTTACTGAAGCCCGGTTAGGGTCACTAGCCCATAGTGGAAAAAAGAAAGAAAAGAAAAAATTCTTAAAAAATTATGAAAAGATTAAAAAAATTATTTAAAATATATATAAATTGTCCACATCATGCCGCCCATCCTATTGCTCTAGCCAGTTGTCTAGCCGTGCCACATAAGATGACCGGCATTCACATCAATGATTACTGGCTAAAATTAATTGGGATGATTATATTGGCAAATCGTCAAATACTTATGACTAAATTAACCAAATTGAAAAGTTTATGTCTAAATTAGCATTAGTAAAATATGTGTATGACCAAAAAAGATAGATGTATGACTTTTTTGGTAATTTTCCCTATTTTACACTATATTCAATTAAAACATACTCAATATTCTCACAATTTCATACTATTTTGCACAGAAACATACGTAATATGTATAGAGAGAGCATCATGGGTTGATGTACATGTAGACTCTCACCACCTATATGGTTAATAAATCACTAACGTGGTGATGTGCCAAATCGCATGGCCGGCGATGATTGGACTGCCATCTAAATGATTTCTAGCGAAAATTGATCAGAATGACTATATTATAATTTTCCATAAAATTTTATAAATAAATTAGCAAAATTGAATAGTTTAGAACTCAAGTTAACATATGCACAATAGGTTTAAGATTGTTTAGATAATTTTTCCCTACAAATGGAGCACAAATCGAACATGCATCACAAGCATACTAGGATTTCCTGAAATCAAGGAGCGATTTGGGGATTTGAATATGTGACCAAGGGAGACTCAAACCACTTGAAAACAAGTCTCAATCAATTAGGCCAACCATCATGTTGTTCAAAGATAGCATAAAATAATTCATGTAACTCAGACATTGAAAATAAGATCTGGAAAGGAAATAGAATGTGAGAAACAAGAACTTCTTATGTTGAGTTGTGTCAGAAAAATTTGGAGATGACTAAAATAAGATCAGCTGTCTAAGGTGTGCAAGCACTATCTTTAAGGATAATTTCGCCACTTTAAAAATGAAATTTGGTACAACAAGATCTAGCGGCTATTTCCCCATTGTACAACAGACCTTTCTCTATACTATGTACTAAATAATAAAGGAAAGCGTAACAACAAAATTATACGTAAAAACCCAACACAGAAAGGAAGGCGAAGAGAGAAGCTATTTGTTCTTCAAATTGATGGAGATCAAAACCGTTACAAAATAGTTGATAGTCATCAACAGTTACAAAATAATTTTTTTCATGACTGTCTTAATTCCTATTAAAACCGTTATAAATCAACAGCTTTGAATATTTCAATCCCAACATGGTGTCTCACTAGAACAATAAATTTTTTTTACAGACCAAAACCAAAAAATCCCACCTCCGACACGTGGAGTTTCATTTCTCGGTCTGGTCTAGTCTAGTGACGAAGAGCATTAGACTTAATCCCTAGAGTTTGCTGCCCGTTTACCCCACAACCTAATAACTGTATTTGAGCACATCAACTGTTATCACGTGAACAATGTTACTGATTTTATCCAATGTTAACTCAATTTTCAGGTCGAGTCTATCAATTTTTCTTGGAACAACCCAGAAACCGAAAAGTTGTTGGCTTAAGTAAAAATGATCCGAAGAAAATATTACAAGTGATGAATGAAATTCTTGAAGGGATTTGGTGGGGCCGTGGTCGGAATCATCCTAGAATGAATGACGCGAAACAACCGCATGCGATGCAATAGGATTCAGGGTAAGTGACATAGGTTCATTTTCACA
Source organism: Syzygium malaccense (assembly GCA_031216405.1). Classification (NCBI taxonomy): domain Eukaryota; kingdom Viridiplantae; phylum Streptophyta; class Magnoliopsida; order Myrtales; family Myrtaceae; genus Syzygium; species Syzygium malaccense. The sequence continues at coordinate 7,172,502 of CM062257.1, forward strand.
TGTTTAAATCATTGTGATTTTCGTTAGCTGCACGCACATCGCCTGCACACTGTGAAGAACAGATTTGCATGAACATTGTCAACGTTACATTAGAGCATGACACCTAAAAAAGTTAATCGTCTGTCAACTTTTAATTAGTCAGTGCACATGAAAATGATCGGAGTGGATCGTGTTTAATCGCTTCTCAAATGATCCCGATCCTTCTAATTCTTTAAGGATTTTGGGTTTTGATTTGCAGGACCAGATCGAGATAGGGAATTACTTAATAGGCAATTTGAACTCTAATCCCATAAGGCATTTGTCTATTAAAACAGCCCTTTGCTCTCTTAAAAAAACTAAAGATTGCTTATGTAGTCTTGTAAATCGTAATATAAAATTAATTATAGTCCAAAACTTTCTTACAACAACCACCATTATTCCAGCTAGTCTAGTCTCTCATTTTTAGTTATTGTTGGAGTTTAGATACTTAGGATGAAGTGTTATCTAGCTTCGGAGAGTTTCTGATTAAGAGATACAAGTTTGAGTCAACAGTTGTGATTGCAAATTTTGTCTAGTCGGTGTGAAAGTTCCATGTGAGGTTTGTAAATAGGTAGTAGTAGCTGGCTACTTTACAGATTTTGATGTCGAAACTATTAACAAGTTTAGATAATAATAGAGAAAACGACACATGTCACGCCCCGAACCCTACGGCGCGCGAGCATCCCTGCCGTGGTCGATTCAAGTGCGACGTCCCAGGACGTGTCGCCGACCCAACACCCAAACAGAGCACAAGGCACATGCGAAAGCAATGTAAACACCCGTACAAATCAAATACGAGACCAAGGATAGAACAATCAACAAGACTACAAATATACACTTGCATTAATGGGGAGAACATAAACAATATTCATATACAACATGAGCCCAAAAATCAAAAGCGGGTCAACGGCCACTACTTACAAAAAGGGGTAAGTGGCCCGAGTGATCAGGGGTACTAGGACTAGGTGGAGCTCTGGTAAAAAAAGTACTGGCCCGACCTAACTAGGTTCTAATATCTACTCTAGGGCTCTTAGTCTGGGTCAGAACTCGACGAGTCGGAAGAACTCTCGGACAACTCCGGCTCGGACTCCATGGACTCCAACTCGGTATCAATCCCAAATGACTCTTCGTCTGAACTGTCCTCCTCTGGTGCTGCCTCCAGTTCGAGATCCTGCTCCATCGGTTCTGGCTCATCCTCCGAATCCATTGGCTCCGAGTCTAAGTGCCCATCCTCCAGCTCCTTCTCCATTTGCTCTGATTCGTCCATCTCCCAAACCTCCGGCCCGTGCCCTAAGTCAGCACTAGAGCTCCCCTCGGGCATACGGTCAGGACTCACCAAGTCCCCATCGGGACACTGAGGGTCAATATCTCCTGACTCGTTATACAGGACCTCAAAAGATCGAAAGGGTCCATAAGTCCCTGTAAGGTCCCTGATACACTACCCTATGTACATGTGGGCCTGGTCTAGCTGCTCTCTCGCATCAACCCAAACTGTAGTTAGATATCTAACATAAAAATTCCCGTTCCCTGCGGGGTACACCGTCTCCTCCCGGTCTATCCGGTAAGGGATCCCAAAACGAATAGGTACTGCAGACATCTCAAGGCCGAGGGTCTGAAAAATTAGGTTTATACAATAGTGAGAATAAATCTCAGCGAGTAGGCCCCCTAAACCTAAATTAGGCTAACATGCACCTCCTGACGAGCACTAAACAACACACAATCCAAAACATAAATGACTCAGGCCCTCGGGCCCAAATCCAATACTTACTTGGCCCTGCAGGTTAGGCACTTTATAAATTCACAATAATAACACAGAATCCAATCGTGGCACATACATAACATCACTTGGTCACAACGCATGTCAGGCATATGCTTATGCTCATGCTCACACTCGTGCTCATGCTCACAATGCACTTTCGTACACTTGCACTCTTGCACACTTGCCATTTACCAATTTTCTTCCGACCCGCGTAAAATGCATCAAGTCCGACCCGCGTAAAATGCATCAGGTCTATTACTTTGAGATCGATCTCTGGCCCGCGTAAAACGCATTAGGCTCATGATACATAACCCGCGTAAAACGCATCAGGTTGGTCATCTTTTGGTAGTTCGGGCATAGTCCCACGAACACGCCTCAGGACGAGTTCAATACCCCGCGTAAAACGCATCAGGGTTTTATGTGATCACACGGACACAATCACCAATTATTATTTGAACCATGCATAAAACGCATCAGGGCGATTTAAGTAATCACAAGCTCATGCCATTCATGCACACACGCATAATGTACATGTTATGCCCATACTCAGTATGCACGCTCATGGCCACAAAATTTCACACTCGGCATTCGTGAAATTCACACTGGACACTCAATAAGATTTGGCTATTTATTCAAATAACGTCACAACATGCTCAAGTCTCATTTCAACATGCCCAAAAGACTAATTAATCCAATCAATCACAACATGTAGTTTGGCACCCAATTTCACGCAATTAAAACACCAAGACTACTCATGCCGATAGTCTATCAAGCAATTCATGAGTTGGCCACACCAAACACATCATAGAGCATTACACAATCACAAACAAGCCATGTTTAATCTAGTCTCCTCATGGGCCGATCACCATTCCCTTAACAATTCATACTAAAATCTCAATTAACCAATTATGGTCCCAATCGACCCATCGCCAAATCAACCATGAACAATCTACCTTGGGCCATTAAATCACTTCCAAAACATCACATTAGGCCACAAGAATCACCATGAAAATAGCCACCACTTGGCCCACAAATTACACTCGCCAAATCCACAATTTTTGTTCGAATCACGATTCTCATGATCAGCCACCACGCAACACATTGAGGGCCACTAAATCTCAATTAAATTATCACACTAAGCCTCCAAATTAGCCACAAAGTCAACCCATAACATCCTCCATAAGCTAACCCCTAAATTGCCCTAATTAACCCCTAAAACTTATCTAGAAATGTACATTAGCCTAATTAGGGTTTAGGGTTGTACTCACTTGGATTCTTAAGCTCCCAACAAGGCTGAACAAGTGGGGAAAATGGGCGGGCTGAGCTGAGACATGGCGGCGCACGGCGGCTCCTCGGCGGCGGTTCAAATGGCCGAGAGAGAGAGGGAGAGAGACAGCGAGAGGGAGAGGAGAGGGGCACGGGACAGTGATGGTGAGGCGAGGTTGGCGCGGATGGGCGAGCTCGACGGGCAGCACCGGCAGCCGGTAGCGGCGGCACTCCGACGGCTTCTCACGCGGCCGGGAGGAAGAGAGAGAGGGAGCTCGCGGGAGAGGGAGAGAGAGGAGGGGATGGCCGGTGGTGATGGTGGAAATGAGGAGGAGAGAGAGAGAGACTAGAGTGTATATGGGTTTGGACTAAGTGGGGTGGTTGACCAACCAACCTATAATGGCCATCGTGCCCTTCATCTAAGGGCTTGGATTAATCTCATTCAAAATATCTTGGGGTAATATGGTCCATCATTTCCATCAATAATAGAGGCTAAATTAATCCAATTTGAACTCCCAAAATTCGGAATCCAAGCTTAGAGCACAAGGGGCAATTTGGTAATTTTTCAATCCGGGGTCAAATTTCCAATTTTTGACTCTATCGATCCCAAATATAATTGGCCACATAAAAATGACGTCGTCCTAGCAAAATAGTCGCGTATGCCCATGAAATTCGACATTGAAGTCCGGGACTCAATTTCGCGATCGATTTCGCTCAATTTGCAGTTTTAGCGTCTCTCACTAATAGGCGGCTGTTTAGGGGTTACGCGTATCGACCTAGGATTACTCGAGTCGCAACGGTCTCGATTTCCCAGAGAATACGAGGATTTATCACTAGTTCCGAGAGTCATGATCGTTCGGAGTAAGTTCAGGGTCGTTCGCCACGCGCGCTCTCGGTCGTGCGGAATCACCCGCGATCCGATCGTACGTCGTTGGCCAAACTGAATCCGTCACTCTCCTTAGATCGGCCCACATTGACACAAAATATTCCCTCGTCGCTTCTCGAAATCGGACTCGATTCACGGTCGAGCTCTTGGGTCCACGCACCGTTTTCCTAGTTAGCCATTCCCTAATGGTCAGTATCCCGAGAATGATCAGTTCTGGGCGAGACTCACTAAAACGAAATAAGAAATAATCATCTATTTTATTAATCCCGGAAGTGGGCGAATTCAGGATGTTACAACTCTTCCCCCCTTACAAAATTTTCGTCCTTGAAATTTACAATCCAAACCCGACTACTCAAATAAATGGGGATGCTAACGTCGCATTACTTTCTCGCTTTCCTAGGTGGCGCCTTCAGTCCCGTGATGTTCCTAGACAACTTTGATCAATGGGATCGTCTTGTTCCTCAAAACCTGTTCCTTTCTGTTCTCGATTTGCACCGGTCTCTCCACGTACGACACCCTGTCGTCTACGTCTATTACCTCATGATTCAGCACGTGGGTCGGATCTGGTTCGTACTTCCTCAATATTGACACGTGAAAGACGTTATGAACCTGCGATAAATTTGGTAGCCAATCCTTTCCAAAATCTCAAACATGCCTATATACCTTAGACTCAGCTTTCCCTTCTTGCCAAACCGAGATAATCGTCTCATCGGTGAGATCTTAAGGAATACATGGTCGCCAACCTGAAACTCCAACGGCCTATGCCTTCTGTCCGCGTAACTTTTCTGACAGCTCTGAGTTGTTCTTAGCCTTTCCCTGATAATCTTTACTGTTTCCACCGACTGCTGAACCAACTCTGAACCCGTTATACTTCTTTCCCTTACTTTGTCCTAACACAATGGTGTTCTGCACGCTCTGCCATAAAGTGCTTCAAACAGTGCCATCCCGATAGTCTGCTGAAAGCTGTTATTATAGGCGAATTCAACCAAATGCAACTGTTCTTCCTACTTGCCCTGAAAGTCTAATACACAAGCTCTCAGCATATCTTCTAAGGTTTGAATAGTCCTCTCAGATTGGCCATCCGTCTGCGGATGATAAGCCGTACTGAATTGTAACTTCGTTCCTAGGGCTGCTTTGCAGACTTTTTCAAAAATTCGCAATAAACCGGGGATTACGGTATGAAGTAATTGATACCAGTACTCCATGAAGACGGACTATCTGCCGTACATATAACTCTGCGTACCTTTCTAGCTCGAAGTCCTTTCGCACTGCCAGGAAGTGCGCTGACTTAGTCAATCTGTCTACGATCACCCAAATGGCATCGTGTTCCCTCTGGCTTCTTGGCAATCCCATTACAAAATCCATTGTAATATACTCCCATTTCCATTCTGGGATTTCCAACAGCTGCAATATTCCACCAGGTTTACAATACTATGCCTTCACTTGTTGGCACGTCAGACACTTGGTCACATGCTTGGCCACGCCCCCTTTCATTTCGTTCCACCAATAGTGCTGTCGAAAGCTCTAGTTCATCTTCGTGCTGCCTAGGTGGATACTATAATTGCTTCTATAAGCCTCCGACAAAATCTCTTCCTTAAGCTCCAAATCATCGAGCACGCACAACCGTCCTCGAAACTTAAGAATTCCGTTTTCGGACACTTGAAAGTCCGGTTTTCTCTTAGTACCATCCATCTCCAAGATCTTCTGAATCTCAGGGTCCGTAGACTGTAATACCTTGACTTTGGTCTGCACTTCCGATTCAATCCTTAACGTCGCCATCAAACTGGATAGGTATCCTACCTCGAACTTAAACTCTAAGTCTCGTGCACCCTCCAATAAAATCCACTCTTTGACCATTAACTGCATGATGCTTGATTTCCTGCTTAAGGCATCCGCCACCCGATTGGCTTTTCCGAGATGGTACAAAATGTCACAGTCATAGTCCTTCAACAACTCCATCCAACGCCTTTGCCTCATATTTAGTTCCTTCTGCAAAAACAGATACTTAAGGCTCTGATGGTCTGTGTAGATTTGAAACCTTTCTCCACATAAGTAATGCCTCCAAATCTTGAGCGCGAAAATGATTGCTACCAGTTCCAAGTCGTGGGTCGGGTAGTTCATCTCATGAGGCCTTAACTATTGCGATGCATAAGCAACCACCCTTCCATGTTGCATTAGCATGCATCCCAATCCCTTAAGCGAAGCATCACTATAAATCTCATATCCTCCCAGTCCTAAAGGGATCGTCAGCACTGGTGCCGTCGTCAATCTCTGCTTCAACTCCTGAAAACTTTCTTTGCACTTTTCTGTCCACTCAAATTTAGTCTCCTTCTTAAGCAACCTCGTCAATGGAGTGGCTATCGCTGAGAATCTTTCCACGAATCGCCGATAATAACCTGCCAATCCTAAGAAACTCCGAACCTCAGTAACTATCGTCGGTCTCGGCCAATCCATTACTGCCTCAATCTTTGCCGGATCCACGGAGATTCCTTCTCCGAAAATTATGTGCCCAAGAAACGCTACACAGTTCAGCCAAAACTCGCACTTGCTAAACTTAGCATACAGTGCGTGCTCTTTTAACGTCCGTAGAACTCTTTTCAAATGTACTTCATGTTCCTCGGGACTCTTCGAATACACTAAAATGTCATCTATGAAGACAATGACGAACTGATCTAAGAATTCCTTGAATACTTGGTTCATTAAGTCCATGAAAGTAACAGGGGCATTCGTCAGTCCAAACGGCATCATTATGAACTCATAGTGCCCATTTCTTGTCCTGAATGCCGTCTTTGGGATATCCTCCTTTTGGATCCTTAATTGATGATACCTTGTCCTCAGATCAATCTTAGAAACTACCGAGGCTCCTTGTAGCTGATCGAATAGGTCGTCAATCCTTGGGAGGGATACTTATTCTTGATTGTCACTTGATTCAGCTGACGGTAGTCGATACATAGCCTCAATAACTCATCATTCTTCCTGATAAATAATACCGGCGCTCCCCATGGAGACGCACTCTATCGGATAAAACCTTTGTCTAGCGGTTCCTACATCTGAACCTTTAATTCTTTCAATTCTGACAACGACATCCTATAAGGCGGCTTCGAGATTGGCTCGGTTTCGAGTGCCAATTCGATAACAAACTCTACCTCTCTTTCTGGTGGTAATCCCGGCAATTCCTAAGGAAAGACATCGGGAAAGTTGCACATCACTGCTATATCCTCAAACCGCACTTCTCCTTCCGTCGAATCAACCACACTTGCTAAATAACCTTGACAGCCCTCGTCCAACAACTTAGTTGCTTCTACTGATGAAATCCATGGGATCGAGGTTCCTCCTCGACTCCCTACAAACTCCAATCTAGAGTGTTCAGCCGGGCTAAACTGGATCACCCTACTACTACAGTCCATGACGGCATTCTGCTTGACTAACCAATCCATGCCCACAATCAAATCAAAATCATACATTGGCAAAATCGCTAAGTCTATCTTGCTTTCTACACCACCAATTACTATCCCACAATTCGGGTATCCCAACGATATGCATATCTTATCCATTAATGGCGTAGTCACACACAATCGTACTTCTAACAGGACAGGTTTTAATCCAGCCAATTCAACAAACTGAGCAGATACAAAGGAGTGCGACGCCCCCAGATCAAACAAAGCATATACTATATGATGGCACAGAGAAACCATACCTGTGACCACGCTTGGCGCAATCTCTACTTCTTTTCGCGCCATGGTATACACCCGTTTTTGTGCCGGTGGCCTATTCAGATTAGCCGGCGGGGGATTCCCAACCTGATTCCCAACTCGGGGTTGTTGTTGTTGCATCGAGGGACCTATTGGGCGTTGCTGGGGGCAATTCCTGATTTGATGGTCCATACTCCCGCATTTGAAGCAAGCCCCAAATCTGTTCTGCTGGTGGCTCGGCTTTCTGATATTCTTCTTGATCTGTGAGACAAATCACCTCTTTCCCGCCATCGGCTTCTTCCCTAGTTGGCAGTTGTCCCTAGCCGGGGTGAACCGCGATCCAGAAGCGGCTGCCCTATCCACTTGATCCCGCTCAATAGCCTACGCTCGCTCGTACATCTCACCATAATCTCGAATATTAAGCAATATCATCTGACTCATGAGGTCCGCCTTTAGCCCATCTCGAAATCTCCGAACCTTGTCTTGCGGGTTCTCCACCATTCTCGGTGCAAATCTCGATAATCTGGCGAACTCCGCTTCGTACTGATTCACGGTCATCTGCCCTTGGCGGAGTCGCATAAATTCAGCCAGTTTTCTTTCTTGGGCACTCTCTAAGAAATACTGTCCATAGAAATTTTCTGTAAATGCGGCCCAAGTATGGGTGGTACCCTCTGGAAACACCCTACCCTTGGTGGCCTTCCACCAGTCATTTGCATTCTCCTGCAGCTGGTACACCGCTAAAGTCACCCTTTCAGTATCGATGCACCCCAACACATCAAAAGCTTTCTCCAATTCCTCCACCCAACGTAGTGCAGCTTCGGGGTCACCTTTCCCATTGAACTTTGGCGGTTTCAATTTCAAGAATTGCTCTACCAACTTAGACATCGGCCTGATCATATTTGCCAGTCCTGAAATTGGATTCTCATTGATCCCTTGATTCCCATTATTTCCATTATTCCCATTGACTCCATTAGCAGCAGTAACTGGAGGTGTGCAAAAGAACCGGGACCCGCCCGGAACCGGACCGAAACCGGTGGTTCCCAAGTGAACCTGTCCGATTCCCGGTTCCAATTTTTTGGAACCGGTACTATTTGGGCCAGTTCCCGGTGTGGAACCGCCCACTAGCCTACCCGGATCAGATCGGTAATATAATAATAATATATTTTATTTTTTTTTAATTTTTAATTAAAAAAATATGATCAAAAAAATTTTAAAAAAGAAGAAAATTTATTATCATGTCTAAAGCTCTTGTGTAGTTGGGATACCTTGGTCATTTTTCCCAATAATTAATGGATACCCACTTGATTTATGGATGATGTGGTTAATATAATCGATCATAGTGTAGGAATTGTATGAAAAGTTAATAGTTATGTTCTTTTCCTTTTGCTCTGTTGATCCGATGTTGGTCCATAGATTTTTTTTTATTTGTCTAGGAAAACTTATTGAGACCGGTTCTATGGACCCACCCAAGAACAGGATCGAACCAGCGGTCCAGTTCTAGGGCGGGTCTATGGAATCAACGGGCGGTTCTCGATTTTAATTTTTGGAACTAATCCCGTAGCGGGCGGTCCACAGTTCCGAAGTGAGAACCGCCCACCCGGACCATGCACACCCCTAGCAGCAATGGCAGTCTCGACAGTAGCGGCAATAGTTGCATCTCTCTCTTTGGCTAACCTACCTTCCAGAATTCCAGCTTCCTCGAGAGCCCTTAAAATTTCATCTACCCTTGGATCCTCGGCAACCCTTACTTGCAGTTCTACACGGTCCTACTCACAACCTCGACCTCTACCTCTACCACGGCCTTGACTTCTACCTCTTCCTTAGCTACTCATCTTTCTAACTCGCACGCTCACTTACCTACTATAATTCCATTCGGGAATTAGAGACCTAAGCCAAGCTAACCGGTCTAAGGTCCTAGGCAGGGAACTTAACACCATAGCAGTCAATCACTCGGCATGCGATTAAGTATAAATAGCACAAGGTCACAACTAAGAAGATACATGTACTTACCTCGGGTCTTGCCGCATCTGCACTTTCCGGGTCAGTTCAACAACCAATCAATCAAGACATAAATAGTCAGGAGGTACATGTAGCATACGAGGTCACCCTACTAGCTACCCAAGATCATCGCTCCTTATTACTACAGGTTTCGACCGAATTGGACCGAGCTGACCTTACTCTGATACCAAATCAAACGAAGATGTCACGCCCCGAACCCTACGGCGCACGAGCATCCCTGCCGTGGTCAATTCAAGCGCGACATCTCAGGACGCATCGCCGACCCAACACCCAAACAGAGCACAAGGCACATGCGGAAGCAACGTAAACACCCACACAAATCAAATACGAGACTAAGGATAGAACAATCAACAAGACTACAAATATACACTTGTATTAATGGGGAGAACATATACAATATTCATATACAACATGAGCCCAAAAATCAAAAGCGGGTCAACGACCACTACTTACAAAAAGGGGTAAGTGGCCCGGGCGGTCAAGGGTACTAGAACTAGGTGGGGCTCCGGTCAAAAAGGTACTGCCCGACCTAACTCTAGGGCTTCCAGTCTGGGTCAGAACTCGACGAGTCGGAAGAACTCTCGGATGACTTCGGCTCGGACTCCATGGACTCCAACTCGGTATCGATCCCAGATGACTCTTCGTTTGAACTGTCCTCCTTTGGTGCTGCCTCCAGTTCGAGATTCTGCTCCATCTATTCTGGCTCATCCTCCCGAATCCATTAGCTCCGGGCCTAAGTGCCCATCCTCCGGCTCCTCCTCCATCTGCTCTGATTCGTCTATCTCCCAAACCTCCGGCCCATGTCCTAAGTCAGCACTAGAGCTCCCCTCGGGCGTACAGTCAGGACTCACCAAGTCCCCATCAGGACACTGAGGGTCAATATCTCCTGACTCGTTATACAGGACCTCAAAAGATTGAAGGGGTCCATAAGTCCCTATAAGGTCCCTGATACATCATCCTATGTACATGTGGGCCTAGTCTAGCTGCTCTACCGCATCAACCCAAACTGTAGTCATATATCTAACATAAAAATCCCTGTTCCCTGCGGGGTACACCATCTCCTCCCGGTCTATCCGGTAAGGGATCCCAAAACGAATAGGTACTACGAACATCTCGAGGCCGGGGGTTTAAAAAATTGGGTTTATACAACAGTGAGAATAAATCTCAGCGAGTAGGCCCCATAAATCTAAACTAGGCTAACATGCACCTCCTAACGAGCACTAAACAATACACAATCCAAAACATAAATGACTCAGGCCCTCAGGCCCAAATCCAATACTTACTTGGCCCTGTAGGTTAGGCACTTTATAAATTCATAATAATAACACAGAATCCAATCGTGGCACATATATAACATCACTTGATCACAACGCATGTCAGGCATATGCTTATACTCATGCTCACACTCGTGCTCATGCTCACAATGCACTTTCGCACACTTGCACTCTTGCACACTTGCCATTTACCAATTCTCTTCCGACCCACGTAAAACGCATCAGGTCTGACCTGCATAAAATGCATCAAGTCTATCACTTCGAGATCGATCTCTAGCCCACGTAAAACGCATCGTGCTCATGACACATAACCATCGTAAAACGCATCAGGTTGATCATCTTCTGATAGTCCGGGCATCGTCCTGCATAACACACCTCAGGACGGGTTCAATACCTCGTGTAAAACGCATTAGGATTTTATGTGATCACACGGATACAATCACCAATTATTATCTGAACCCCGCGTAAAATGTATCAGAGTGATTTAAATGATCACAATCTCATGCCGTTCATGCACACACGCATAATGTACATGTTATGCCCATACTCAATATGCACGCTCATGGCCACAAAATTTCACATTCGGCATTCGTGAAATTCACACTAGGCACTCAATAAGATTTGGCTATTTATTCAAATAATGCCACAATATGCTCAAGTCTCATTTCAACATGCCCAAAAGACTAATTAATCCAATCAATCACAACATGTAGTTTGGCACCCAATTTCACGCAATTAAAACACCGAGACTACTCATGCCGATAGTCTACCAAGCAATTCATGAGTTGGCCACACCAAACACATCATAGAGCATTACACAATCACAAACAAGCCATGTTTAAACTAGTCTCCTCATGGGCCGATCACCATTCCCTTAACAATTCACACTAAAACATCAATTAACCAATTATGGTCCAAATCGACCCATCGCCAAATCAGCCGTGAACAGTCTACCTTGGGCCATTAAATCACTTCCAAAACATCACATTAGGCCACAAGAATTACCATGAAAACAGCCACCACTTGGCCCACAAATTACACTCGCCAAATCCACAATTTTTGTTCGAATCACGATTCTCATGATCAGCCACCACGCAGCACATTGAGGGCCACTAAACCTCAATCAAATTATCACACTAAGCCCCCAAATTAGCCACAAAGTCAACCCCTAACATCCTGCACAAGCTAACCCCTAAATTGCCCTAATTAACCCCTAAAACTCATCTAGAAATGTACATTAGCCTAATTAGGGTTTAGGATTGTACTCACTTGGATTCTTAAGCTCCCAACAAGGCTGAACAAGTGGGGAAAATGGGCGGGCTGAGCTGAGACATGGCAGCGCACGGCGGCTCCTCGGCGGCGGTTCAAATGGCCGAGAGAGAGAGAGGGAGAGAGACACGGCGAGAGGGAGAGGAGAGGGGGACGGGGCGGTGATGGTGAGGCGAGGTTGGCACGGACGGGCGACCTCGACGAGCAGCACCGGCGGCCGGCAGCGGCGGCGCTCCGGCGGCTTCTCGCGCAACCGGGAGGAAGAGAGAGAGGGAGCTCGCGGGAGAGGGAGAGAGAGGAGGGGATGGCCGGTGGTGATGGTGGAAATGAGGAGGAGAGAGAGAGACTAGAGTGTATATGGTTTGGGCTAAGTGGGGTGGTTGACCAACCAACCTATAATGGCCATCATGCCCTTCATCTAAGGGCTTGGATTAATCCCACTCAAAATATCTTGGGGTATTATGGTCCATCATTTTCATCAATAATAGATGCTAAATTAATCCAATTTAAACTCCAAAAATTCGAAATCCAAGCTTAGGGCACAAGGGGCAATTTGGTAATTTTTCAGTCCAGGGACAAATTTTCAATTTTTGACTCTATCGATCCCAAATATAATTGGCCACATAAAAATGAAGTCGTCCTAGCAAAATAGTCGCGTATGCCCATGAAATTCGACACCGAAGTTCGGACTCAATTTCGCGATCGATTTCGCTCAATTTGCAGTTTTAGCGTCTCTTACTAACGGGCGGCTGTTTAGGGGTTACGCATATCGACCTAGGATTACTCGAGTCGCAACGGTCTCGATTTCCTAGAGAACATGAGGATTTATCACTAGTTCTGGGGGTCACGATCGTTTGAAGTAAGTTCAGGGTCGTTCGCCACACGCGCTCTCGATCGTGCGGAATCACCCGTGATCCGATCGTATGTCGTTGGCCAAACTAAATTCGTCACTCTCCTTAGATCGGCCCACATTGGCACAAAATATTCCCTCGTCGCTTCTCGGAATCGGACTCGATTCACGATCGAGCTCTTGGGTCCACGTACCATTTTCCTCGTTAGCCATTTCCTAATGGTCAGTATCCCGAGAATGATCAATTTCAGGCGAGACTCATTAAAACGAAATGAGAAATAATCATCTATTTTATTAATTCCGGAAGTAGGCGAATTCAGGACGTTACAATACAAATGGTCCATAACTTTTAATTTAATTTGTGATGTGATCCTTGAACTATTAATTTATTCAATATGATCCCTTGAGTTTTGGTACGTAATTGTTTAATTTAATCCCTGGACTATATGCTGTCCCTAAATGTAACGTCCTGAAATTTGACTCACTTTCATGATCAATGAAATTGATGTATTTTTCATTTTATTTTAGTAAATCTCGTCCGGAACTGATCATTCTCGGGATACTGACCAGTAGGGAAAGGCTAACTAGGAAACCGGTACATGGACCCAAGAACTCGATCGTGAATCGAGTTCGATTTCAAGAAGCGACGAAAGAATATTTTGTACCGATATGGGCCGGTCCAAGGGGAGTGACGGATTTAGTTTGACCGACGACATACGATCGGATAGCGGATGATTCCGCATGACCGAGAGTACGCGCGGCGAACGATCCCGAACTTATTCCGTACGACTACGACCCCTGAGACTAGCGATAAATCCTCGTGTTCTTTGAAAAATCAGGACCGTCATGACTCGAGTAGCCCTAGGTCGATACGCGTAACCCCTAAACAGCCGCCCGTTAGTGAAAGACGCTAAAATCGCAAATTGAGTGAAAACGATCGTGGAATTGAATCCGGATTTCGGTGTCGACTTTCGTGGGCATACGCGACTATTTTTGCAAGGACGACGTCATTTTTATGCGGCCAATCATATTTGGGATCAGTGGGGTCGAAAATTGGAAAATTGACCCGGGACCGGAAAATTACCGTTTTGCCCCTAGGCTTATTTATAGGGTTCCGAATTTTGGGATTATTTGGAGATCATTTTAAGATTTTTATATTGAGTATTTCAGCTCAATAATGTTGTATTTTGAGGTACATAATGCCCCCAAGATTTTTGGCAAGTTTAAACCCCAACAATTGGATTAGGGGCAAGATTGGCAATATAGAAAGGTTGGTCACCTACCCCCACTAAGTCTTTTGATAAACACTCTCTAGTCTCTCTCTCTCCTCTTCATTTCCTCTCCTCCAAGTCAGTCGGTCACCCTCTCCTCTCTCCCTCTCCCGTGATTCTCTCCCCCCGGCCTCACGCTGCCGCTGTCGTCGAAGCCGGTGCCGTCGCCCCCGTCAGCCGCCGTCCCCCTCGCCTCACCACCACCAGCCAGCCGCCCCATTCTCTCTCTCTCTCTCTCTCTCCCCTCTTCCCAGCCACGTGAGCAGCCCCCTTCACCTAGGACCGCCGCCGTACGCAAGCTGCCGTCGCACGCGCCGCCAGGAAGGCTGCCCGTCGCCGCCGCTGCCCCGCCGCTATCCAGCCACCCTTGCTGCTTGTTCAGCCTTGTGTGAAGCTTAGGATTTCAAGTGAGTACAAACCCTAAACCCTAATTAGATTAATTTACATTTCTAGATGGGTTTTAGGGGTTAATTAGGGTATTTTAGGAGTTAAATTGTGGAGATTATTAGGGTTGATTTCGTGATGCATTCGGTGGCTTGGCATGATGTTCTAATCGAGATTTAGTGGTCTGTGTGCTGAATGGTGGCTGAACTTTAGCGCATTGATTCGAGCAAAATGGTGGATTTGGCGGGTGAAATTTGTGATCCAAATGGTGGCTGTTTTTATGGCGATTTTGGGGGTTTAGCGTGACTATTTGATCGAGGTTTAGTGGTCCGTATTATGCTGTGAGGTGGCTGGACATATCGGATTGAAACGGCCCGAGTTAGGCTTAGTTCGGGTTCAATCGGGGATTATAATGTGTACCTAATTTAGTTATTATGGTGGCTGATTTGGGGAATGTCATGGGAAGCCAAAGGGAGTATTTTGAGGACAATTGCAGGCTTGGAACAATCTGTTTGGTGGCTATCCATGTCGGGTTTGATTTGGACCATGAGCGATCAATTTGCGGTTTAACTGTGTGATTATCGAGAATGTTTAGATTGGCGGATTATGTGGCTAATTTGTCTTTGGCTGTGATCAATTGGTGGTGCCGTGTCATGTGCCTAGTGTGACTAAGAATGGAGTAGCTTAGCGGGCCTTGAATGCGCAGATTCATGTTGACCTAAATGTGCGATTTACATGTATGATTTATGTAATGTGCAAGAGTGCTTTGAATTGTTTCCATGGTCATGCTAATGTGTTGGTTGGGCATATTGAAATGTGGATTGAGCATATTGTGTTGTGGGTTGAATAAGTGGCGTTGTGCAACTGAATGCTCATTGTAAAATTCGTGAGTGCCCAAGTGTGAACTGTATGGCCATGGTGTGCATCTCAAGTATTGGCATGGCATGTACATATACGAGTGTGCACGAGTGACATGAATGTGTGATCACCTAAAATACCCTAATGCGTTTTACGCGAGGTTCATATAATAACTGGTGTATGTGAATGTGTGATCACATAAAGCCCTGATGCGTTTTACGTGGGGTATTGAACCTGTCCTGAGGCATGTTACGCGAGACGATGCCCGGACTACAGGTAGATGGCCAAACCTGATGCGTTTTACGCAGGTGTTATGCCATGAGCCTGATGCGTTTTACGCGGGCTAGAGATCGATCACGAAGTGATGGACCTGATGCGTTTTACGCTGGCCGAACCTGATGCGTTTAATGCAGGTCAGAGGATAAATTGATAAATGGCAAGTGTGCAAGAGTGCAAGTGTGCGACAATGCATTGATGAGGCATGAGCATAAATGTAAGCACGAGCATATGCATGACACGCGTCGTGATTAAGTGATATGCGTATATGTGCCGTGATTGAATTATGTGGCACTTTTGCGATTATATATCAAATGCCTAACCTGCAGGGTCAAGTAAATTTTGGATTTGGGCCCGAAAGCCTAAGTCATTTATGCTTTGAGCTGTGTGTTATTTAGTACTCGTCAAGAGGTGCATGTTAGCCTAGCTTAGGTTTAGGGAACCTACTCGCTGAGATTTATTCTCACTGTTGTTGAAAACCAATTTTTCAAACCCCCAGCCTTGAGAATGGCAGGCGTACCAATACGTTTTGGGAAGAGCCCCGACTAGATATAGTACCTGATCGCCGAGCCGTGTACCCCTTTTTTGTCAGTTGCGGCCGTTGACCCGTTAATGATTAGTGGTGTATATTTTGGTGTAAATGGATGATGTATTTGGTTCCCAGTATTAATGCAAGTGTATATTTGTCATGTTGTTGGTTGTGCGGCTATCCTTGGTTACGTGGTTTTAAATTGTTTGGGCGTTTAGTTATTTCAGCTGTGCTTTGTGTTCTCTGAGATTTGGGCGTTGGGTCGGCGACATGTCCTGGGACGTCGCAATAGAATCGACCTTTGCGAGGGATGTGGCGCACCGTGGGGTGCGGGGCGTGACATCCCCGTTTGATTTGGTATCAGAGTAAGGTTAGCTCGATCCAATTAGGTCGAAGCCTGGAGTGATAAGGAGCGATGACCTTGGGTAGCTAATAGGGTGACCTCGCATGCTACGTGTACCTCCCGACTGCCTATGTTTGATTGAGTGTTTATGCGATTTGACCGTAAAGTGCAGGTGCGACAGGACTCGAGGTAAGTACGCGAACCTCCTTGGTTGAGATGTTGTGATGTTTGTGTAAGACCGCATGCTGGTTGCTTGACTATTGCTGTGTATACCTGCCTAGGGCCTTAGATCGGTTTAGTTTGGTTTAGGTCTCTAATTCCTGATTGGAATTATAGCAGGTAGGTGAGCGTGCAAGTTTGAGAAGATGAGTAGCCAAGGAAGAGGTAGAGGTCGAGGCCGTGGTAGAGGTAGAGGTCGAGGCCGTAAGCAAGACCGTGTAGAACAGCCAGTGAGGACTGCCGAGGGTCCAATAGTAGATGGGATTTTAAGGCTCTCGAGGAAGCTGAAATTCTGGGAGGTAAGCTAGCCCAAGAGAGAGATGCCATGATTGCCGCTGCTGTTGAGGCTGCCATCGCTGCTGCTAATGGGGCCAATGGAAACAAAATAATGAAAATCAGGGGAATTTGGAGAATCCAATTCCAGTATCGGTAAATGTGGTCAGGCCGATATCCAAATTAGTTGAGCAGTTCTTAAAGTTAAAACTGCCAAAGTTCGACAATAAAGGTGACCCCGAGGCCGCACCCCATTGGATTGAGGGATTGGAGAAGGCCTTCGAAGTGTTAGGGTGCACTGAGGTCGAAAAAGTGACATTGGCGGTATATCAGCTGCAGGACAACGTCGATGATTGGTGAAAGGCCACTAAGGGAAGGGTATTTCCCAAAGGAACTGCCCAGACTTGGGCCGTATTTTCTGAAAACTTCCTGGGAAAATTCTTTTCTGAGAGCGCTAGGGAAAGGAAACTGGCAAAATTCATGAGGCTCCGCCAGGGATCAATGACTATGGATCAATACGAAGCAGAATTTACGAGACTGTCGAGGTTCGCGCCAAGGATGGTAGAACACCCGGAAGACAAGGCGCGAAAGTTTCAGGATGGACTGAAGGCCGACATTCGCAGCCAGCTGATATCGGTGAATTTAAAGACGTATGAGGACTTGTATGAGAGAGCTCAGGCTATTGAGCGAGAATAAGTAGATAGAGCGGCCGCATCTAGACCGCGGTTCGCCTCAGCTAGGGACAACCACCGTCTTGGGAAGAAACCGATGGCGGGAAACGGGCGATTTGTCCCACCGATCAGGAAGAATATCGGAAAGCCGAATCATCAGCAGAACAGATTTGGGGCATGTTTCAAATGCGGGAGTATGGACCATCAGATTAGGAATTGCCCCCAGCAACGCCCCGCAAGACCCCCGATGCAACAACCCCGAATTGGAAATCAAACTGGAAATCCACCGCCGACTAATGGGAACAGGCCGCCGGCACAAGGACGGGTGTATGCCATGGCGCAAAGGAAAGTTAAGAATGCGCCAGGGGTGATCACAGGTATGGTTTCTCTGTGCTATCATGTAGCATATGCTTTGTTTGATCCGGGGGCATCGCACTCCTTTGTATCTGCTCAGTTTGTTGAATTGGCTGGATTGAAATCTGTCTTGTTAGAAGTGCAATTGTGTGTAACTATGCCGTTAATGAATAAGATATGCATATCGTTAGGGTGTCCGGATTGTGAGATAGTAATTGGTGGCGTGAAAAGCAGGATAGACCTAGCGGTTTTGCCAATGTATGATTTTGATTTGATTGTGGGCATGGATTGATTAGTTAAGCAGAATACCGTAATGGATTGCAGTAGCAGGGTGATCCAGTTTAGTCCAACTGGACACTCTAGATTTGAGTTTGTAGGGAGTCGGGGAGGAACCTTGATCCCTTGGGTTTCGTTAGTTGAAGCAACTAAGTTATTGGATGAGGGCTGTCAAGGTTATTTAGCAAGTGTGGTTGATTTGATGGCAGGAGAAATGCAGCTTGAGGATATAGCAGTGGTGTGTAACTTTTCCGATGTCTTTCCTCAGGAATTGTCGGGATTGCCACCAGAAAGAGAAGTAGAGTTCGTTATCGAGTTGGCCCCTAGGACTGAGCCTATCTCGAAGCCGCCCTATAGGATGTCATTATCAGAGTTGAAAGAACGAAGGTTCAGATGTAGGAATTGCTAGACAAAGATTTTATCCGACCGAGTGCGTCTCCATGGGGAGCGCCGGTATTATTCGTCATGAAGAAAAATGGGTCGTTGAGACTGTGTATCAACTACCGTCAGCTGAATCAAGTGACAATCAAGAATAAGTATCCCCTCCCAAGGATTGACGACCTGTTCGACCACTTGCAAGGAGCCTCGATATTTTCCAAGATTAATCTAAGGACAGGGTACCATCAGTTAAGGATCTAAAAGGATGATATCCCAAAGATGGCATTCAGGACGAGGTATGGACACTATGAGTTCACAGTGATGCCGTTTGGACTGACGAACGCCCCTGCTGCTTTTATGGATTTAATGAAGTGGGTATTCAAGGAATTCTTAGACCAGTTCGTCATTGTTTTCATCGACGATATTCTAGTATATTCAAAGAGTCCCGAGCAACATGAGGCACACTTGGAAACTGTTCTATGGACGTTAAGAGAGCACGCACTGTATGCTAAGCTTGGCAAGTGTGAATTTTGGCTGAATCGAGTTGCATTTCTCGAGCATATAATTTCTAGAGAAGGAATCTTCATGGATCCGGCCAAGATTAAAGTAGTAATCGATTGGCCGAGACCGACAACAGTTACTGAGGTTCGAAGTTTCTTGGGACTAGCAGGTTATTATCGGAGATTCGTGGAAGGATTCTCAGCGATAGCCACTCCATTGATGAGGTTGCTTAAGAAAGAGACTAAGTTTGAATGGACGGAAAAGTGCGAAGAGAGTTTTCAGGAATTGAAGCAGAGATTGACGACGGCGCTAGTGTTGACGATTCCTTCAGGACCAGGCGGGTATGAGATTTTTAGTGATGCTTTGCTCAAAGGATTGGGATGCGTGCTAATGCAACATGGAAGAGTGGTTGCTTATGCATCGCGACAATTAAGGCCTCGTGAGATGAACTACCCGACCCACGACTTGGAACTGGCCGCCATTATTTTTGCGCTTAAGATTTGGAGACACTACTTATGTGGAGAAAGGTTTCAGATCTACACAGACCATCAGAGTCTCAAGTATTTATTTTCGCAGAAGGAATTGAATATGAGACAAAGGCGTTGGATGGAGTTGTTGAAGGATTATGACTGTGACATATTGTATCACCCTGGGAAGGCCAACCGAGTAGCGGATGCCTTAAGCAGGAAATCGAGCATCGCGCAATTAATAGTCAAAGAATGGATTTTGTTGGAAGGAGCACGAGACTCGAAATTCAAGTTCGAGGTAGGACACCTCTCCAGCCTGATGGCGACATTAAGGATTGAACCGAAAGTGCAAGCTAGGATTAAGGCGTTGCAGTCTACGGACCCTGAGATTCAGAAAATTCTGGAACTGGATGATACTAAGAAGAAACCGCACTTCCAAGTGTCTGAAGATGGAATTCTTAAGTTTCGAGGACGTTTGTACGTGCTCGATGATTTGGAACTCAAGGAAGAGATTTTGTCGGAAGCTTATAAGAGCAATTATAGCATCCATCCGGGCAGCACGAAAATGTATCAGAATCTTCAACAGCACTACTGGTAGAACGGAATGAAAGTGGACGTGGCCAAGCATGTGGCCAAGTGTTTGACATGCCAACAAGTGAAGGCACATTATTGTAAGCCTGGTAGAATGTTGCAACCGTTAGAAATCCCAGAATGGAAATGAGAGCATATTACAATGGATTTCGTAACGAGATTGCCAAGAAGCCAGAGGGGACACGACTCTATTTGGGTAATAGTAGACAGATTGACCAAGTCAACGCACTTCCTGACGGTGTGAAAGGACTTCGAACTAAAAAGGTTGGCAGAATTATATGTGCGACAGATAGTCCGTCTTCATGGAGTACCAGTATCAATCACTTCGGATCGTGATCCCCCGTTTACTGCGAATTTTTGAAAAAGTCTATAATCGGCCATGGGAACAAAGTTGCAATTCAGTATGACCTATCATCCTCAGACGGATGGCCAATCTGAGAGAACTATTCAGACCCTAGAGGATATGTTGAGAGCATGCGTGTTAGATTTTCAGGGCAAGTGGGAAGAACAGTTGCACTTTGTTGAGTTTGCCTATAATAACAGTTTTCAGCAGAGTATCGGGATGGCACCGTTTGAGGCACTTTATGGCAAAGCATGCAGAACGCCTTTATATTAGGATGAGGTTGGAGAAAGAAGTATAACGGGTCCAGAGCTAGTTCAACAGTTGGTGAAAACAGTAAAGATTATCCGAAAAAAGTTGAGAACAGCTCAGAACCGTCAGAAAAGTTATGCGGACCGGAGGCGTAGACCATTGGAGTTTCAAGTTGGCGACCATGTGTTTCTTAAGATCTTGCCGATGAGAGGATTATCTCAATTTGGCAAGAAAGGAAAACTGAATTCAAGATATATAGGCCCGTTCAAGATTTTGGAAAGGATTAGAACATTGGCATATCGTCTCGCCTTGCCGCCGAATTTGTCGCAAGTTCATAACGTCTTCCACGTGTCAATGTTGAAGAAATATGAGCTGGATCCGACCCACGTACCAAATCATGAAGTAATAGACGTGGACGATAGGGTATCATACGTAGAGAAACCAGTGCGAATTAAGAATAGAAAGGATCAGGTATTAAGGAACAAGACGATCCCGTTGGTCAAGATTATTTGAGAACATCACGGGATAGAAGGCGCCACATGGGAAAGCGAGGAAGTAATGCGACGTCAACACCCCCATTTATTTGAGTAGTCGGGTTAGATTATAAATTTCGAGGACGAAATTTTTGTAAGAGGAAAGAGTTGTAACGTCCTGAAATTCGACTCACTTTCGTGATCAATGAAATTGATGTATTTCTCATTTCATTTTAGCAAGTCTCGCCCGGAACTGATCATTCTCGGGATACTGACCAGTAAGGAAAGGCTAACTAGGAAATCGGTACATAGACCCAAGAACTTGACCATGAATCGAGTCCGATTTCGAGAAGCAACAAAGGAATATTTTGTGCCGATATGAGCCGGTCCAAGGGGAGTAACGGATTTAGTTTGACCGACGACGTACAATCGGATAGCGGGTGATTCTGCACGACCGAGAGTATGCGCGGCGAACGATCCCGAACTTATTCCGGACGACTGCGACCCATGGGACTAGCGATAAATCCTCGTGTTCTCTGGGAAATCAAGACCGTCATGACTCGAGTAGCCCTAGGTCGATGACTCGAGTAGCCCTAGGTCGATACGCGTAACTCCTAAATAGCCGCTCGTTAGTGAGAGACGCTAAAATCACAAATTGAGTGAAAACGATCGTGGAATTGAGTCTGGACTTCGATGTCGAGTTTCGTGGGTGTACGCGATTATTTTTGCAAGGACGACATCATTTTTATGCGGCCAATCATATTTGGGATCAGTGGGGTCGAAAATTGGAAAATTGACCCGGGACCGGAAAATTACCGTTTTGTCCCTAGGCTTATTTATAGGGTTCCGAATTTTGGGATTATTTGGAGATCATTTTAAGGTTTTTATATTGAGTGTTTCAGCCCAATAATGTTGTATTTTGAGGTCCATAATGCCCCCAAGATTTTTGGCAAGTTTAAACCCCAACCATTGGATTAGGGGCAAGATTGGCAATATGGAAAGGTTGGTCACCTATCCCTACTAAGTCATTTTGATAAACGCTCTCTAGTCTCTCTCTCTCTCTCTCCTCTTCATTTCCTCTCCTCCAAGTCAACCAGTCACCCTCTCCTCTCTCCCTCTCTCGTGATTCTCTCCCCCCGGCCTCACGCCGCTGCCGTCGTCGGAGCCGGTGCCACCGCCACCATCAGTCGCCGTCCCCCTCGCCTCACCACCACCAGCCAGCCACCCCATTCTCTCTCTCTCTCCCCTCTTCCCAGCCACGTGAGCAGCCCCCTCCACCTAGGACCGCCGCCGTCCGCAAGCCGCCGCCGCACGCGCCGCCGGGAAGGCCGCACGCGCCGCCGGGAAGGCCGCCCGTCACCGCCGCTGCCCTGCCACTGTCCAGCCACCCTTGCTACTTGTTTAGCCTTATGTGAAGCTTAGGATTTCAAGTGAGTACAACCCCAAACCCTAATTAGGCTAATTTACATTTCTAGATGGGTTTTAGGGATTAATTAGGATATTTTAGGGGTTAAATTGTGGAGATTATTAGGGGCTGATTTCGTGGTGCATTCGATGGCTTGGCGTGATGTTCTAATCGAGATTTAGTGGTCTGTGGTGTGCTGAATGGTGGCTGAATTTTGGCGCATTGATTCGAGCAAAATGGTGGATTTGGCGGGTGAAATTTGTGATCAAAATGGTGGCTATTTTTATGGTGATTTTAGGGGTTTAGCGCGACTATTTGATCGAGGTTTAGTGGCCCGTATTGTGCTGTGAGATGGTTGGACATATCGGATTGAATCGGCCCGAGTTAGGCTTAGTTCGGGTTTAATCGAGGATTATAATGTGCACCTAGTTTAGTTATTATGGTGGCTGATTTGGGAAATGTCATGGGAAGCCAGAGGGAGTATTTTGAGGACAATTGTGGGCTTGGAACGATCTGTTTGGTGACTGTCCATGTCAGGTTTGATTTGGACCATGAGCGATCAATTTGGGGTTTAACTGTGTGATTATCGAGAATGTTTAGATTGGCGGATTATGTGGCTGATTTGTCTTTGGCTGTGATCAATTGGTGGTGCCGTGTCATGTGCCTAGTGTGACTAAGAATGGAGTAGCTTAGCGGGCCTTGAATGCGCGGATTCATGTTGACCTAAATGTGTGATTTACATGTGTGATTTATGTGCTGTGCAAGAGTGCTTTGAATTGTTTCCGTGGTCATGCTAATGTGTTGGTTGGGCATATTGAAATGTGGATTGAGCATATTGTGTTGTGGGTTGAATAAGTGGCGTTGTGCAACTAAATGCTCATTGTGAAATTCGTGAGTGCCCAAGTGTGAACTGTATGGCCATGGTGTGCATCTCGAGCATTGGCATGGCATGTGTATATATGAGTGTGCACGAGTGACATGAATGTGTGATCACTTAAAATACCCTGATGCGTTTTACGCGGGGTTCAGATAATAACTGGTGTATGTGAATGTGTGATCACATAAAGCCTTGATGCGTTTTACGCGGGGTATTGAACCCGTCCTGAGGCGTATTACGTGGGACGATGCCCGGACTACCGGAAGATGGCCAAACCTGATGCGTTTTACGCGGGTGTTGTGCCATAAGCCTGATGCGTTTTACGCGGGCTAGAGATTGATCTCGAAGTGATAGACCTGATGCGTTTTATGCGGATCGGACCTGATGTGTTTAACGCAGGTCGGAGGAGAAATTGATAAATGGCAAGTGTGCAAGAGTGCAAGTGTGCGACAATGCATTGATGAGGCATGAGCATAAATGTAAGCACAAGCATATACATGACACGCGTCGTGATTAAGTGATATGCGTATATGTACCGTGATTGAATTATGTGGCACTTTTGCAATTATATATCAAATGCCTAACCTACAGGGTCAAGTAAATTTTGGATTTGGGCCCGAGGGCCTAAGTCATTTATGCTTTGAGCTGTGTGTTGTTTAGTGCTCGTCAGAAGGTGCATGTTAGCCTAGCTTAGGCTTAGGGAACCTACTCGCTAAGATTTATTCTTACTGTTGTTGAAAACCAATTTTTCAAACCCCCAGCCTTGAGAATGGCAGGCGTACCGATACATTTTGGGAGGAGCCCCAGCTAGATATAGTGCTTAACCGCCGAGCCGTGTACCCCCTTTTTGTCAGTTGCGGCCGTTGACCCGTTAATGATTAGTGGTGTATATTTTGGTGTAAACGGATGATGTATATGGTTCCCAGTATTAATGCAAGTGTATATTTGTCATGTTGTTGGTTGTGCGGCTATCCTTGGTTATGTAGTTTTAAATTGTTTGGGCGTTTAGTTATTTTCGCTGTGCTTTGTGTTCTCTGAGATTTGGGCGTTGGGTCGGCAACGCGTCCTGGGACGTCGCAATCGAATCAACCTTTGCGAGGGATGTGGCGCGCCATGGGGTGCGGGGCGTGACACTAAATGTGAATTAAACGAATGACAATATTGAACATTTTCATATAGTCGAAAGACTAAATTGTACAAGTAACAAAAGTCCATGAGTCTTATTGAACAATTTAAAAGTTTAGGGACGACATTACACATTGGACTAAAGTTCAGGGATTATATTGAATAAATTAAAAGTTTAGGAACAATATTACATATTGAGCCAAAATTCAAGGACTATTTATGTCATTTTCTCATAATAATACAATCGGCTAAGTTGGGTATGATGCCTAACTTGTCCAAAACTCATTGAAAGTAAATAATCATGAGCTTTGTTTTAATTTATCCTAAAGGAAATTCTTGTAAAAAAGCCTTTGATGGATGGATTATAGTATGAACCCACATGCAAGTTTACCTAATTATAAACGTAGATAATATCCATATTTAGAATGCACTACTCCTAACACCAGTTTAGAAGATCCGGCAATTAGGGATGGAGAAAGATATAACTCTTTAAACTAGAGTGGGCATAAATACATACATAAGTATCAGGAAAATTATCTAAAAAGTCTTAAACCTATTGCAGTTTGCCAATTCAGTTTCAAACCTTTCAATTTTGTTAATTGATTCCTAAACATTTTCATATTTTGCTAATTGAGTTTATCCGGCCAATTTTAGCCGAAAATCGCTAACATAGATGCCGACCGCGCCATGTAAGATGGCCCGTGCTAATGTGGATTTTTTTTTATATAATATTTTAGTATTTGTTTGAATTTTTTCTTTTCTTTTTCCTTTTTTTTCTTTTCTTTCTCTTTCTTTATTTTTTTCCCTTTCTTCTTCCTCCTCTAGCCAGTCGCCAAGGTCCAGCGACCAACTAGAGGCAAGGATCGGCGAGGTCACCATCCTCTAGCGAAGCTTGCTCCCCCCCCTGGCGAGGTCAGACCTCCCCAGATCAGGCAAGGTTGCGCCTCACCCAGCCATAGCGAGGCCGAGCCTCGCCCAATGACAGTGAGGTCGAGCCTCGCCATGGCTGGGTGAGGCTTGCCTGAAGCCAGCCGACAACCAACTAGAGGAGGATGAAGGAAGAAAAAAGAAAGAAAGAAAAGAAATAGAAAAAAAGGAAAATAATAATAATAATAATAACAATAATAATAATAAATTCGTAAAAAATATCATAAAAAATTGTCTACGTTAACACTAGCCATCCTACATGACACGGCCGATGTCCATGTCAACGACTTTCGGTCAAAATTGACTGGAGGGATTCAATTGGCAAAATGTGAAAAGGTTTGGGACTTACTTAGCAAAATTGAAAGGTTTATAACTTAATTGGCAAAAATACAATAGGTTTATGATTTTTCGCGTAAATTTCCCCATAAGCATACATATAATTGTGTGCACGTATGGTGACAAAAAAAAGGGGAACATGCATTAGTTTCAAATTTGTATGACATGACGAATCTCTCTCTCTCTCAACCACCACAAAAAAAATCAATCAAAGAAGCACACAGAAAACAAACATAAACCACACAAGGAAATAAAACATATATAAACTATAAAAAAAAGAAAGCACCTGCTGAAATGAAATGCATACACTTTTTTGGCTGATTGTTTCTGTTCAATATAGGTTTGGCCGGCTTAACTCCGTTTAACCACATACCTTCCTGCAGTCAGGCTCGATCTCCTATACAGTTTGGAAAAGACTGTTCAAATCTTGTTGATTTTCAAAATAGACCTTATATTTATCGAGCATCGGCGGATAGAAAGAGCCATAAAAAATTTAGAAGTTCGTTCTTATAATAAACGGATGGTGTTTTAAAAACTTGGGAATAAGAATAGCATAAGTAACATAATTTTCATACGGCGCTCACTTGGGTACTATAACTTTTTTTCACTCACTTAAATGCCACATCGGAGTAAAATCGATTATTTGAGTGCCATTCCAATAAATCATCGAACGTGGATTTTTTTTTATTTTGAATTTTTTATTAATTGTCCTCGTTAGCACCGGCAATGCCACATAGGATAACCAGCGTTCACGTTGGATTTTTCGAGGAGACAAATCGCCAATGGCACTTAAGTGATTGATTTTTCAAATTTGCAGCACTCAAATCAGCGTTGTACGAAATTATGGCAGTCCAGTATACTTGTCCCAAAAATGCTTATACATGTGTCAATTAAAGAAGTGATTATTTAAATATTTAGAAAAATTATTAATTTAATCATAAACCTATTGTACGGATGTTAATTCAATTTTAACTTTTCAATTTTGTCAATATGGTCCTACACATTTCCACGATATTTAAATGTAGTCTTTCATGCGAATTGCCGTCGCAAATTGCGACGTGGAAATCATCAAATTGCCCATGTCAGCATGCCGCTTAGGACGGCCGGTGATGAATAAATGTCACGTCAGCGATTTTTTGTGGCAATTGGTGAGAAAGACTATAGTGAAATATTGCCCAAAAGTTTAGAACTATATTGACAAAACTGAAAAGTAGGGTTGAACTAGAATAATTAATTATGAACAAGAAAATTATACCAATTGTAATTGCATTGTAAGACAATCCAATCAAACCATTGGTAAATTCATATTTTTTGTCAATTATACATGCATTAGAATTTCCAAAGAAAGAAAAGAAAAAAAAAAGGTAAGAAATAATCTTGAATCTGGGAACTGCAACAGATATTATGATCAATTTAAGAAAATAGGTAGAGTCGAAAGTCAAAAAAAAGGATGGAAAAAGGCCTTTATGTGTTTATCCTTTTCACATAATTGCTCATTTAAATGTTAAACCTAACCTACTTATTTATATTTGAGTTGATCCGAGTAAAATAATTAATAGTTGTTGGGAGAAAGGAGAGGCGAATGATGTAATTTATAATTAATACTACTTATGTATTAGTACAAAATAATTGTTTTGATAATATTTTAATTTTGATCTTTGTTGAAAATTAAATTTAAAATATTTTGGATTTTATATGCAATGGACCTCATTCATGAGAAGTACCTAATTTTATATGTATGGTACCCACTTCTATTAATGTGTCTTATAAATAATTAATTAATGCAAGGCATTTATTTACGTGGGACCTTTATGGTAAAGATAACTATATTGATTGGCCATCTTCAACCTTTTCACTTATGAATAAAAATGTTTGGGATAGAGATTGCAAGAGTGCCATAACTTTTGCACGGCACTTACTTGAGTGCCACATCATAGTAGAATCAATCATTTGAGTGTCATTCCTAGCAAATTATCGTATGTGTATTTTTTTTTATTAATTTTCCATTCCGACGTGGAATTTTTTTTGAATTTTTTTATTAATTATCCAGGTTAGTGCCAGCGTTGCCACGTAGGATGATCAACGTCTACGTCGGATTTTCAACATGGCAAATTGCCGATGGCACTTAAGTGATCGTTTTTTTAATGTAGCACTCAAGTGAGTGAAAAAAAAAGTTACGAAACTCAAATGAGTTTTGTATAAAAGTTATGACACTCCCAGTGTGCTTATCCTAAAAACTTGAGTACACAAGTTTGGTGGTCATGTGACATGTTTCCATGATGAAGAAATTGAAACATGCATACTTGTTTGTCGAGACCCGCATTCGGAAGAAGGAAGGTGTCTAGCCTGGATGCGTTAAGTCTAGGTCTGGGAGTTAATTTGGGCTTTCCAAAACCATACCATATCGCGACTTGTAGTTTAGGTTTTAACATGCAAGTAATTTTTATTTGTAAGTCACCACTAATCAATTCGGGACGGGTCGAATAGAAACCCAAGTATGGTAACGGGAGAATCACCCTATTCCTATAAACCAAAGATTAAATAAGTTCGGAGCCTTAGTTATACTAGTTGAGTGACTAGTACCCTTTCGATACCTTTATTTTGTTCATTTCGGAAAATATTTGTCAGATAATTTAGATTGATTTTAGGACCAATCTCCTAACATGTGAGATGATTAAATGAGTACACAAACATTAAATTAACGATGAGCAGTCAAGATAAATATGCAACTTGAGGTTCTAATCTTAATTAGGGCGACAACATTCAACACACAACAATTTATGCAATTATATAGTAATTAGAAATAACATGCATAAAGATAATACAACAGTAGTAACTATAACATCCAAAATTCTACTGTATAGTCGTATAGACATATCCGATTTAGACATAATTATTAATCAAATATTTCACATAATTTAGAAAAATATTCAAAAATGCTAATTTCTAAACTATTTTCTAATTTTAAAAGAAATAAAAAAAAGTGATTTTTACTTTTTAAAGTCAAATATTATTTTTTAAATAATAATATTATTATTAACATAATATTAAATCGGGTCGGGTCGGGTCGGTGGATCCAAATTAGGTCGATCCAGATCCACCAACCCGACCCATATGCGTTGACCCGGGTTGAATCCAAGGATCTGAAGCGGGTCGGGTTCAACTCGGGTCCTGAGCTAGATCGAGCCTGATTAGGGCCCAGTCCAATGGGAATGGACAAATAGGGCTGATTCAACCAAGTCGAACTGGCCCTAAAATGGCTTGCAAATCGGTCCAACCCGGGCAAGATCTGGCAATTGGCTAGCCATCTTGACTGGCCACAGGCCTCACCTGCCTCGACCCATCTAGCCGACCAAGGTGGCTGTCGATTAAGCTTCGATCGTAGCTCTTCAAGCCCAAACATTGGTTGGAGCTTGGCTGGTGGACTAGGGGTGAGCAACTTGGACCGTCCAAATCGGGACTAGACCGAACTGACGGGTTTGGTTTGGTTCTCGGGACTATCGGTCCGGTTCCCAGTTCCTAAAAGCAAAATCGATTTTCAAGCTGTCTAGTTCCCGGTTCCAAAGGGGAACCGGACCGAATCGACTATTTAATATATATTTTTATTATTTTTTTCTTTAAAAAATTAATAAAACGTGAACTAAACTCTAAGTGAACTTCATTATCATAAATTCATTGACAAAAATTAGTAAAATGTGAATTAAACCCTAAGTGAACTTCATTGACAAAAATTAATTGATAAAAATTAATAAAATGTGAACCAAATCTTAAGTATTTAACCAAAAAAAAAAACTAAACTCTAAGTGAACAGGTTCCATTGGACCAGACCGAAATCGGACTGGACCGACGGTCGATCCGATTCCCGGTTCTACCTTGGAACCGAACTAGACCGAGAACTGATTACCCCTACGGCAGACCCAGGCCAATTTTCGGCTTTCCTTAGTCTAACCCAGTCACCACACAGCTAGGAATGACTCTTGGATTTCCTGGACGACCTAGAAACCACTGGCCGAGGACCAAAACTACAGAGCTTCACTTAGGCATTTTCTCGAACAGCTAGTGCTCACGGCCAAAACGAGGGAACTTCAATCTGTTTTGGGGCCTCGGCCTGCTCCGGCGGCCACGACTTGCTTATGACAACGAGTATGTACTAGGAACAGGAATGGTATGGGCCAGGATTCGCGCAAGACAGCTAGCGCGAGTCCCAGCCAACCTGCAAATAGAAAAAAGGAAAACAGGGGGGCTGAGAGGACTTACCGATTGGGGCTGATTATGGGGGGGTCGCACAGTTGGTCTGTGGGCAATGGCAAGGCTAGTTGGCTTCCTCTTCAGGCCCTGCAAACATTCAGCTCACTCTTTTCCTTCGATTTCTCTCAGAAATCGCTCAAAATCCCTTTCTCTCTCTCTGCTCTGTTTTTGGCTGCCCATTCTCTCTCCTCTTCGTCAACTTATATAGTGGCCACCGACCACTAGCCTCTGCCCTGGAAATCGTTCATTTAAAGCTCTGCATTGGCCTGCTCTCTTTTGTGGTCAAATATGCACGGTGGAGTGACTTCTCCGCGTTGTCCCAAGCGGTGGCCACTTGCAACAAGCAAGGAGGAAGGAGGAGAGAGGGAGAAAGGCTAGGCTAGTGGGGAGGAAGAAGGAATGGGTTGGGCCAAGCCTAGCTCGCGTGGAAACAAGGAGGAGAAAAGGGAGCAGGCTAGGCTTGCGAGGGGAAGAAAGAAGAGGGTTGGCTTGACCCGGCCTTGACCCCGACCCGGCCCATTCCAAATTATTATCTTTAAAAAAAATTAAATTTGTTTTAATTAATTTAAAAAAATAAAAGAAAAAATATATATTCTAATATTATAAAATGCACCTAATGTCTATATGCAATGAAATTAAATAAAAATATTTTTTGATTTTAGGAATTAAAGAAAATTAACTCCTAAATTTTGTGCAATTAATTTTGGGCAAATTAAAAATAGGTATCAACATTGTTGAAAGATGCATTTGCACTAATGAACTCATTCTTTTCATAGCTAGTGTATCTTAAGTAAATTTATAGCGGCAAATTTTCATGATTCAATCATAGAGATCAATTATCCAAGAGAAGAGATATGGCTCAATCGACTAAGGATAAAAGTTCTAGTCCCCATTACACTCAAAACCTTACCATATTTAGCACTTTGGCCTCGTTTGGTTAATTGGGGAATTGGATTTCTAAAGGAATGAACTTCAGTTCCTAAATTTCTTTCGTGTTTGGAAAGAAATCAAAATTTGGATTTCTTGTGAAATCTGATTCCTCAAAAAATATGAAATTGCATGGTTTACCTGACAAAACCTATTATTAGGATTCCACAAGCATCTTTACGGGTAAAATTTGAAATTTGAAATTTGAAATTTTAATTAAGTAAAAAAAATATGAGAAAACTTTAGCAAATAAAACAAAATAAAAAACAAGAAACAAGAAACGGATTTAATGTTCATCGTCATTGACACTGATGTGAAAGTTCAATTGTATTAATGAAGCTGAGCCCTGCCACTGTAGCCATGGAAGAGGTCAGCCCGGAGTGACCGCAAACCTAGGATCAGAAGAGGTAGCCAACCGTAATTAGAAGGAAGGTCACAATTCTGGGGAAATTTGATTGCTGATGAAGATAGAGAAGTAGTTATAAATCTTTGATACTTTCATACATGACGACGGCGATTACTATCCTTAAGGCATTTGCACATATTATTGTTGTTGCCAAGTTCAAGACAAATATATACCTTCAAGATATACACTGAAGTCGTAGGGAAACAAGTTTAACAATTACTCAATTTATCTCATGATATTTTACCTTGAATATGTTATGAACTAGTGTGTATGAAAGCAAAAGAAGAAACAGTTACGAAGAAGAAGTTGTTTTTAACAGTTGTGTTCCTTGAACAATTGTGATCCTTGAACCTATTATCACTTTGCATGATAAACCATCACCACTTTTTATGTCATCATTTTAACTAACTATTTCAACAATCCCTCACTTAGTTTGTTATCTATACTAATTTATATAAATTAATACATACAAAAAGGTATCTGTTAAGATTTAAACATTCAATTAGTGCAAACAATTCCATTAACGAAATCGGTTGGAGACAAAACTTTGAACTGTGATTCCATTTGTTAATTGAATTATCACATATATGAATTTATACACATTCAAATAGAAATTTCATATGCCTTAGCACTTTTATGGCCCTGTGTTTCCTCTTGCATTCATGAACAATTACAAAAGTTCATCCGACGTTTGTTAGAAGCGGTACAACTTCTTATATTTGTATAAGTGAAGTTCCTAGTTTATTATCTTAGCATTGCCTTACTAAAATCTTGAACTTCATTAAGAGTGTTTTTATAACACTCATCCTCCTAAATTTCCATGAGTACTAACATTGTGTTCGAGTACTCGATTACCATCAAGATACAATAGCTTGTTTTTACACATTAAACTTTGACATATTCATTAGAAATTGTAAAGTTGGGTTTCCACTATGCTTGACTTTATTGATTGGTTTAAAATCCACTTTTTGGGTAGTAGAATCCCTTAATGAATGGATCAGCCAAATTATTATTTATCCAAGCATAAATTAAATATGACCAAAAAAAGGACGTGAATCATTAAAATAATTTCATCAGTAATTAATTGTCGAACATACTCATGTCGCAAGCCAATGTCTTAAATTTCCAATGTGTTTATTACTATATACCTTAGACATTGTTGCCTCAGTATTGCAATGTAAAAATATGGCTACCATTAGTTGTGGTCACAACTCTTTATGCAATAGTAAATTAAGGAGCCATTCACCATCTTTACCAAATGCCAACAGTGTTATAAATTACAATTCCATTGTTGAATGAGCTATACATGTTTGCTTTTTGATGTCTAAGAGATTGCACCATTTGCAAACTTGAAACCCATCCAGATATCAACTTGTTATCAGCTCTTCTAGTTATCCAACTAACATCTAAATATCCTTCTAGTACCGATGGTTATCTTTTGTAAAATAGACCATAATGTATTATTTTGTTTAATTAACCAAGAGTTCTACTCATGGACTTCCGATGGATAGTACTAGGATTACTAGTAAATATGGACAATTTACACATAATAAAGGATACATCCGGTCTAGTGCAATGAATAAAGCATATTCTAATTATGTTAAAGGTTCCCCGGTATTTTTCATCAATTAAAGTGATACATCATAAATACATTTGACTCTTTAATATCAAAATGTTGATATTTTTTAATGTCCTCCACATAGTGACCTTGACTTAAAACATAACATCCACTATGTTTGATCACTTTAATTCCTAAAATTGTATCCACTTCTCCCAAATATTTCATTTTAAACTAAGAAGATAGTTACATTTTAGTTTTATCTATGCCATGCATACCATCAATCAACATATAATCTACATATAAGCAAATCATCTACATGTAAACAGATTATACATCCATACTCTTTGGTAAATTTTGAGTAAATGCACTTAACAGTTATGCTTAAGTCCATATGATAATACCATTGAATCAAATTTTATCATGTCATTGTTTCGGTGCTTCTTTGTCTCTACTCTATTGCCATTCTTAACAAAATGCACCTTATTTACAATTCTTTCACATAATTTGCTTTACGATCGCGAGAACCTTTCTCAATTAGAATGCGATTTATCACATTATCTACAATCACGTTCTCTATAGTGTGGAGGAAGTTTCTTTTGATAATCATATCAAGTTCGAGGAAATTTTTAAAAATAATTGCAATAACTTGAAGAGGTTCAGAAACTTTAATCAAATGGTCTTAAAGTTTGGCAACATATATTTGATGTTTCTCCTCTTGCTTAGAGATAGATTTTCCATGAATCATGATAAATTCAAAATATTTTAAAGTAAATCTATCCATACCTTATTTGTCAGTATTGTATTTGATCTCCAAGGCACTCCAAATGCTTCCAGGATTCATGTAAGGTCGACAATTTTTCATATTGACAATCTGACAGAGGATTGAGAATCATTCCTTGGCACCTCTTTTCATCATCTTTTTTTTTATCAAGCTTATCACATGATATTATACCACTTTTATTGATAAATTTCAAAGTTAGATAGCCAACATGAGATAATATATTATGACACAAGGAAGATGACTCAAGCATATAAATAGAAACAAAAGTTTCAATACTACTTATTTGTCATGATTGCGAGTACTTGATGTAGCCACTAATCCATCTCCATGAATATAATAATACCTTAAGATTGTTGGAGAAATTGATTGCTGATGAAGATAGAACAGTAGTTATAGATCATTGATTCTTTTATGTGTGATGATGATCAATGTCCTTAAGGTATTATTTGTCCACACTATTGTTGATGCCGGGTTTCAAACAACTATGTTTCCAGGATAAACATCAAAGCTACAAAGAAATGAGTTCAATAATTATTTGATCTCTCTTAGAATTTCACCTTGAGTGTGCTATCAAACCTGTGTGTATGAAAAGAGAATAAGAGAGAGTTATGAAGAAGAATTTATTGCTTTAAATAGTTGTGTTCCTTGAATAGTTGTGATGAACAATGTATGATTTAGTGCTATTTATAGATGGCCAATCAATACATCTCTTGGAAATAGAACTTCTTTTCATATCCAACAATCACCTCTTTTCATGAGCAAGAGTTTACCTCTTCGTATTACAAAATATTTCAACAGCAATCTCCATGTTTGTCAGTCCTTTCTCTTCGTGGGTTTGCAACGAAACAAGGAAAATGTATCAAGCCCACCGCCATGGCCATGGAGGCCACTAGCCTCAAGTAACCACAGACTTAGGTTCGCACTAGGCGAGCAACCCCAAATCCAGAGGTTGTGATCTCCATAGCTGCAAGTCGCAACCTTGGCGAGATAGATAGAGAGCCACAAGATGAGTCGAGTGGCCAAGGAGGCTGGTGTCGTGGACAAATGGAGGCGGTACAGCAAGGGTCCTTGGCAGCGATGGTCAGCAACATTGTGATGACTGGTTTGGAAGTTCTTTATTGATGGCATTCACGCTCGTTCTCTCATTTCCTCAACCTTAGTGTCGTGGACAAGAAGAAGACCAGAGATGGAAATAACAATAAATAAACAAAGTACACATTGAATAATAATGATAGAACACATGTTAACCATCCAACTTTAATGACCAAGATGTGTCCTCACAAAATTTGCCTAATTTATTATTTAATCATCCAAATAATTGAAAAGGGAATACTAAACCATGGAATGTAATTACTTGGAATGAAACCTTTTCGCTCATCTTGCAAGGGTTTGGTACTTGAGAATGTGTATAAATCAAGGATTGCCTCTCATCATCCTGACACACCTCGTTCAATACATCGGAGCAGTTCGACACCATTCGTCGAATTGTCAAAATTTTCTCAGGGAATTGGTGAATTAAACAGGTAAAATTACCATGTAAAATTACTTTCCACGTAATACACTTGAGGAAGAAAATAGTATCGATTTCTTTAATTATTTCTTCCTTCTTGTTTCTTTCTACTCTTATGAGAAGAGTTTTTTTTAGGGACAGAGATACTTACCTATGCTGCAATAGTAAAGCAAACCTGCAAGGTAATAAGGAAAACAGTGTTAATGAACAATTCTTTGAGGGACAGGAATTAGGAACGATACAACATTACCCTTCGTGAATCCCTTCATTTGAGATTAAACTGGTAACTCCTTGAGTTTTCTCGGACGTTGATAATTTCCTTCTGACAAAAACATGAGTTTATGTTAGAAATGAGGCGATTTAGGGTAAATTGAGAACGATACAAATTACCCTTCTTCCATTTTGCCTTCAAAGCTAGCAGAGTCTTTTCTACTCTTTACTTTGTTCAGCCTTCTCTGTCTCAATCTGCTCCTCCATACTCTTGGTATCGAAGCTCGAATGAAATCCTCTATTATTAGGGATGTTTCCAAATAGAGGATTCTATTGTCAGCGCCTGTTGTGTCAATGTGGCTCCGATACGTCGGGGAGTTCCTCGGGAATTATACATACACAGGGCATGTGCAATTGCTTGCATGGGGATCTTCGCAGCAAAGCTAATCTCTACTTTAAAGGTCTTTGACGGGCATGGGCAGGACCACCATCTAGACTTCCATGATTGAGGGGATTAGGATTAGCTTTGACGCCATTTTGTCATGTACAAAATCTTTCCTGGTTTGATCCGCCAACAGGAGTGTTTCTATCAATAACTTTTCTGCCAATTCCCTTGTTATCAATTGAGACATAAAAGTTATTTCAAGGATAATACTTCTTCACAGCATCCGAGTTGACCGGGTTGGAGAATTGGCGTCCATCCATTTCAGTCAGAATCAAAGCCCCTCCAGGGAGTATCTTTTTCACGACATATGGACCCTTGTAGTTTGGAGCGAACTTACCTCCAAGCTCAGGGGGTAGTGGTAGCACTTTTCTTAGGACAAGATCGCCTGCTTCAAAGCGTCTGGGGCGTACCTTCCGGTTGAACGATCTAGCTATCCTCTGTTGATAGCATTGTCCATGACAAAGAGCCTTCAGCCGCTTTTCATCAATCATATTCAGCTGCTCCAATCTTTGCTGCTTCCATTCTGCATCAGATAGTTTCACTTGGGACAATACCCGAAGTGAGGGAATTTCTACCTCAACAGGCAAGACTGCTTCCATGCCATACACCAAAGAAAAAGGGGTTGCCCCGGTAGATGTCCGAATTGATGTTCGGTAGGCCATTAATGCGAAAGGCAATCTTTCGTGCCAGTTTCGGTAGTTTTCAGCGGTTTTGGCCAAGATTTTCTTGATATTTTTATTAGCAGCCTCAACAGCTCCGTTCATTTGGGGACGGTAAGGAGACGAATTCAGATGGCGGATTTTGAATTTGCTAAGTAAATCATCAACAATCTTGTTATTTAGATTCGTCCCATTATCTGTAACGATGGCTTCAGGGATGCCATAACGGGCGATTATATCTTGCTTGATGAATTTCATCACATTCCGAGCAGTGACATTGGCATATGATGCGGCCTCGATCCATTTGGAAAAATAATCAATTGCGACCAAGATAAAGCGATGTCCATTTTATGCTTTCGGATTAATTGGGCCGATTACATCGATGCCCCACATTAAAAATGGCCATGACTCAGACAATTGATGTAATTCAGTTGGAGGAGCATTTATCTTGTTTCCATGGATCTGCCAACGGTAACAATTTCGAACGTGTCGAATGCAGTCACTTTCTAAGGAAAGCCAGTAATAACCTAGTCTCATTATTTTTCTAGCTAACATGTGTCCATTCATGTGTGGACCACATATTCCTTCATGCAATTCTTGCAGAATCTACGTTGCTTCTGTCGCATTCACGCATCTTAGCAAAACAGAGTCATAGGACCTTTTGTACAAATTCTCACCATTGACGAAGAACTTCGTCGCCATCTTCATTATATACCTTCTGTCCGCAGAGCTAATTCCTTCAGGGAACTGTTGTTCCTTGATATAGTTCATGATATCGTAATACCATGATTTACCGTCGGGCTCCTCAGTCACGGTCATACAATGGGCTGATCTGGTCAGGACTTCAATCTTCAGAGGTTCTATTTCCAATCCATTGGTAACCTGCAACATAGATGATAGTGTGGCCAGTGCATCGGCAAATTGGTTATGAGATCTAGGCAGGTAGTCAAACGAGATCTCGTCAAATTCCGAAACCAATTCTTCCGGATAATCATGATAGGGTACTAGTTTAGTATCCCTAGTCTTCCATTCACCCACAGTCTGGAGTATGATTAAGGCAGAATCGCCGAACACTTTCAGTTTGGATATTTTCATATCCATTGCTGCTTGTAGACCGAGAATACATGCTTCATACTCGGCTATATTGTTGGTGCAAGGGAACATCAATTTTGCGGCCACAAGATAATGCTGTCCATCTGGGGATATCAAAACTGCCCCGGTGCCAGAACCAGATAGGTTTACTGCTCCATCGAAGAACATGGTCCATGTGTGTTCCTCTGTTGATAAAATGCGATCATTTGGAAGATCGTCCTCATATGTTTCCCCAGGGCATTCAGCCAACATATCAGCGATCACCCGACCTTTCACTGACTTCTGCGATGATGTTTGGACATCAAATTCTGAAATTAGAATTTGCCATTTGGCTAATTTTCCCACTAATGTCGGCCGGTTAAGCAAATACCGGATAGGGTCGTTTTCAGTTACGAGGAACGTCTGGTGGTGCAAAGTATATTGTCGGAGCCTATGCAACACCCACACCAATGCGACACATGTTTTCTCTGATTCGGAATAATTCTGTTCCGAACTGGTGAATTTCTTACTCAGATAATAGATGGCTCGTTCTTTTCCATCGTCGGGATGGCTCTGGGCCAATAGGGCTCCTAACGATTCATTGTGAATCGTTAAATAGAGAGTTAGAGGATACCCCGGGATAGGTGGAACTAGGACCGGGGGACTCATCAAATACTACTTCAGCTTTTCGAATGCTTCCCGACAGTCTTCATCCCAGTTGATTTGAGCGCCTTTCTTGAGGAGTTTGAAGAAAAGTCGTGCAGTCTCAAAGAGTTGGGAGATGAAACGAGCAATG
Organism: Syzygium malaccense; assembly: GCA_031216405.1. Lineage (NCBI taxonomy): Eukaryota > Viridiplantae > Streptophyta > Magnoliopsida > Myrtales > Myrtaceae > Syzygium > Syzygium malaccense. The sequence continues at coordinate 7,211,275 of CM062257.1, forward strand.
TAGTTTAACCTTCCCAAAAGGCTTCTGACTTCCTTTACTGTGGACGGGGGTTGCAATTCACATATTGCTTTGACTTTCGAGGGGTCAACCTCAATCCCATTGCTACTCACGATGAATCCAAGTAACTTACCAGAGGTTGCCCCGAAAATGCACTTTGCAGGATTCAGGCGTAATTTGAACTCACGCAACCGGCTAAATAGCTTTTTTAAGGCTTCAATGTGGTCTCCTCCGCACCTGGTCTTGGCGATCATGTCGTCGACATAGACTTCAATTTCTTTGTGCATTAGGTCATGAAAAAGAGTGACCATAGCACGTTGGTACGTTGCCCCGGCATTCTTCAAACCAAAAGGCATAACCTTATAGTGAAAGGTCCCCCAAGGAGTGATGAACGCTGTCTTCTCCTTGTCTTGATCGTTCATCCTTATCTGATTGTACCCAGAGAATCCATCCATGAAATAAAATAGTTCGAATCCGACAGTGCTATCCACAAGGACATCTATATGTGAAAGCGGAAAGTTGTCTTTTGGACTAGCTTTATTCAAGTCGCGATAATCAACGCAAACTCGAATTCGACCATCTTTTTTCTTCACTGGGACAATATTTGCTACCCAATCAGGGTATTGCGAAACCTCAATGAACCCTACTTTCAGCAACTTCATTACTTCTTCTTCGATCTTTTTCGACAGCTCGGGTTTGGTCCTTCGTAACCTTTGCTTTTTGGGAGGCATGTCGGGATTGGTAGGCAAGCTGTGCTCGACAATCCGAGAGTCTAATCCTGGCATATCAGAATAGGACCATGCGAAGACGTCTTGATACTCTTTGAGGAGAGTGATCAAACGTATGGCTTTCTCTTCAGGGAGGCTGACCCCGATCTTCACTTCTTTTGGATCCTGAATACTACCCAAATTGACGATAACAGTATCTTCGATTGTAAGGGGTTTGATTTGTTCATATTGCTCCCAATTTCTTTAGATTTCAGCAGGGTCATTGCTTGAATCGTCAGAATCACTGCTGTCAGTACCTACATCACCGGGCTGGACCGCACTAACTCCCTCGCAAGTCGCAAGATTATGCCTGAAACACAGGGTAAATTAATCAGAAAGACAAATGGGGATATGGATTTTTCATTGGCCTTTTCCACTTAAAACATTAAGAAATCGTGAAACGTCTTTGATTTTTGAAAAAATTTTGAAACGAGGAAGCATGAGATAGCCCAGGCCTCAGAATACTTTCCTTTTCGTGGCAGGATATCATCAACGGGCCGGTTTGGGATACTCCCTCATGCCCTCAAAACAAAACATTTGTAATTCTTTTGAATAATTCAGGTGAATGACATTTGTTGGAATGGAAATTGCAACACTAAAATTCCAAGCATAATTAAAAATTCAGAAAACTGGGAATCTTAGAAAACAGCTGAAACTTTAGAAAGCAGGAAAAGCTCCCACGTATGGGAGGATTCAAACTATTAAATATGCCTCTATTCTAAAGGAGGAAAATCGAGTCTTCAGTTTACTCAATGACGACATCTGCGCATCCTGCTTGATTGGGTGGTGTGTTGCGGAATGAAAATATCTTTGCATCCAATAATTTCTGGACTTTGTTTTTCAAGACAACACAGTCATTGACGGAATGTCCCACTTCACCCAAATGATAGTCACATGTCTTGGAGGGATCGTAGTTGGGGAAATGCTCAGGATTTTCACGCTTCGGCTCTTTAGCAAGTAACCTCTTTTCCAGGAGAATAGGCAGGATCTGAGACATAAGCAAAGGGAGTGGCGTGAACTGCTTTTTGTTATTTCGCCTTTGGGGCGGCTTACGGCCTGAGGTCGGTTTTTGTCCACTGCTCATCTAAATCATTAGGGAAGGACGAACGGTTTGGGTGTATGCAATATCCGCATCTGTTAGGGGTTCTTTCTCCTTCTTCATGCCGAGTTTCTTGCTTGTGGAAGTGGGGTCTGTGAACCACCCCTCACGCAATCCCATTTCAATTCGTTCACCCACAGGAACAAGACGATTAAGGGACTCAGCGGTGGCACCAACCAGGCGGTGTCTATATTCGTACGGAAGGGACTTTATGAACAACTTCACTTGTTCATGATCAGTGAGTTGTGGGGTAACTTGGGCGGCCAAGTTTCTCCATCTGGTGGCATACTCTTTGAAGGACTCACTCTTCTTCTTCTCAACGCGTTCCAGATCGTCGCAAGTAAAGGTAATGTCGAGGTTAAATTGATATTGCTTGAGGAATGCATCAGCAGCATCATCCCAAGACTTAAAAGCATCCACATCCCTCGACATGTACCATGTCAAGGCTGGCCCCGTCAAACTTGCTTGAAAAGTTTGAATCATGAGGGGTTCATTATTAACGTACTGGGTCATTCGCACATGGTATATATGCAAATGGTGTCTGGGACATGAGGTACCATCATACTTCTCGAATTCTGGCATTTTGAACTTTTCTGGTACTTTGACCCGTTTGTATATAGACAGGTCAAGTGGGACCGCATGCTGCGGGCCTTGTAGCTGTTTCAGCATTTCCTCGACCTTTGCAAGCGTTTGTCATGCTCTGTCATCGGTACAGCTTCAAGTTCAGGCTTGCTGACAGCAAGGAGAAGCGGATCGTCCTCTGGCGGGGGCATTTTACTGTCGCTGGCGGAGGCTTTGTCTTTTCCAGTAGACGGTGGTGATAACACTACCTCAACTGCTGCAGGCGTGGGTGTAAGTTTGCCCTGAATGGATTCCACCTGCTTTGCAAGATTTTGAATCGCATTGAGGACCATCTTCATCTCGTCCTCCATGTTATTGAGACGGACGTTTTCTTCAGCCATTTTTTAACTACCTGAGAAAACGTTGAAATGAATGAGTATAATGCCCAATAAAAAATCACTTTATGACTTAGTCATATTATTATTACATATTTTCTTTATTTGCAAAGAAAAAATGAGAAAAAAGGTTTTTATTAATATATTCATTACAAGCGGCGTCCCCGGGATTCGAACCCCGGTCGCCTCAGACCCTGAGGCTTCACCCCCGGATACCACTGGCCCGAAGGCCGCGGTGGTGTCATAAAGGGGAAAAAAATTTTATTTAAAGCATAAAAAGCGGTCCGAGTTATATTAACATTAGTATAACCCAAAAACACTTTTAAGGAAGAAAACCAAAACTCCTGAACATAATTACTAGGAAATATAAAATATAGAGGTTTTTAACAAAAAGGCGCCCTTCCCGGATACTCATTTTATAAACGATGAGGAAATCACGGTCTCTCGGAGTCGCTTATTTTTATGGACAATCTCCGCAATAAGCATATCCCTCGTATATAGACTGCAATCAATGGGTGGCCCATCAGTGACAAAACAATTAAACAAGTAGGCCATCTAAAAAATGAGAAGGGATAGAATATATACCTTTCCTTGAACCATGGCAATCACAATGACATGCACATGAGGAGTGAGGCTCGATTTCTATTTAGACTGGCTTAGCAAAGTGAGATTAAAAGGGTGCCTGACCATCGCAGTCTCGCGTTGGTGTCAAGTCCTTTTAGCCTCGGCCAAATCGAAAGGAATATCTTATAGTCAAGCGAATAACGGCCAAAGATACTTCTTTACGATTTTCTTATAAATAAATTTCGGGGAAAAGAAAGGCAACCTCTACATCGCGGGCTCGCGTTCGAGGTCGTATCTTTCTTAACACCATCCTAAAAAGTCCTATCGCGGCCCAGGTTCGGCAGCGTGGTTGTGTGTGCAACAGTGTAGTGCTAAATCATTAAAACAAGCACAACAATTTATAAACAATCAATTCGAACCTGCAAGAACAAATAACACCTTAATGTCAGGATCATACCTGGAGTCCTTGCTGCCAAACAAAAATCATTTTGAACAGAATAAAAATTTTTGGCCTAAGTCCACTTTAAAAAATGCAAGTCCCCAATGGAGTCGCCAGTCTGTCGCGACCGACCTCCCGAGCCTTTTTATCAGACGACATGCAAAAAGAAGGAGGGCTCATTTGGTACGTGCTAAGTCTAGGTTCAGGACTTAACTCGAGCTCTCCCAAGCCCATATCATATCGCGACTTAGGGTTTAAATTTTTTTAACATGCAAGTGGTTTATACCAAGGAGTCGCCACTAATCGATTTGGGGTAGGTCGATTAGAAACCCAAATAGGGTGACGGGAGAATCACCCTATTCCTACGAACCAGAGATTAACTGGGTTCGGGGACTTGATTACATTAGTTAAATAACTAATGCCCTTTCGGTACCTTTCTACCCTATTCATTTCTGAAAACATTTGTCAGGCAATTTAGATTGATTTTAGGACCTTTCTCCTAACATGTGAGGTGATCAAGCGAGTGCACAATCATAAATGATCAGCAGTCAGGAACACAATAATTCATGCAACCTAAAGTTCTAACCTTAACTAAGTCAGATAACATTCAAAACACAACAGCTCATGCAATTGTATTAAAAACATGCATAATAACAACGCAACGGTAATAAAAATAACATGCAAAATACCACCGCGTAACTCAAGCTTGTCTAATTTAAACAAGATAAAAATATGCATAATAATACAACAAATACAATAAAACACTTAGATAACCCACATAATAAAAAAAAAACTTTTCTTAAAAAAAAAAATTTTTGAAATTTTTTTTTTTTCGAAAAAGAAAAGAAAAAAATAATAATGCAGCAGAAGAAAATAAAATAAAATAAAATAAAATAAATTTTTAATTTTTAATTTTTTTTCAAAATTTTTTAAATTTTTTTAAATTTTTTTATTTTTTAATTAATTTTTTTTAAAATAAAAAATAATATTATATTATAATATTAAACCGGGTTGGGTCGGGTCCGACCCGGGTCAACGGACCCAACCCGGGCGTTGACCCAGGTCGGTTCGGCTGATCCGGGTCCGGCGGAACTGACCCAGGTCAACGGATCCGACCCGGGCGTTGACCCGGGTCGGATCTATCGATCCGGGTCAGTCGGAATCGCCTCGAGTCAACGGATCCGACCCAGGCGTTGACCCGGGTTGGATCTGTTGATTCGGGTCGGACCCGACCCGAACAAACAGAACCGGGGGAGGACGCCGGCGAAGCCAAAAATCGGCCTCTCGCCGGCCGACCCAGACCGGCGCCGCCCCCAAATTAGCCCCCTGGGAACAAAGCCAATCCCCTCCACCTTCATCGGTTGTCGTCCGACCGCCGGCTCGCCGGCCGGCGACGAAAATAAAACCGGCTTCATTGGAGAGTTTTGTCGAGCAGATGGTGTGCACGACCAAAAACAACAAATTTTGACCTGTTCCGGCGAACCGGAAGAATCAGGCGACCCAACCTACCTTCGGTGATGACACACGGACGGCGAGGGACGGCGGTATGGGCCGGGACTCACGCGAAATGGCCGGCGAGGGTCCCGGCCAAACAGAGCAGGAAAACAGAGCAGAACAGAGGCGGTTCGGGCCGGGGGGTTCACCGGTCGTCGGCGCATCTGGGTGATTTCCAGCTGGTCTGAAGGCGCCGACGACCACTGCTGGTTCTCCTTTGGCTCCGGCGTGACCTCGGTTTTCCTTCTCTATCACTCTATTCTCTCTCTCTCTCTCTGTTCTGTTTTTGTTTTAAAATGGCCGACCCGGGGCTCTCTCTCTCTCTCTCTGCGTCGCCGTCGTCGGCTCGGCGGCGGGAATGGATGGCTGAGGTACGGTGGCCGCCGGATGCTGCTTTTGTCTCCCGGCCCCCTTGTTTCTCTCTGTGTTTCTCTCTCTTTTTTACTGTTTTGCCGACCGGCGCTCTCTCTCTCTCTCTGGCTATATATAGCCGGCGACGACAATGGCCCTCTGCTCCGTTACGTCCGCGTGACGACGGCCTGCACCGGCCTAGGCTCCGTGAATTCCGCAGCCATAGGCCGATGTAGAGGGGGTGTGAGTTCATGAATGCAGAGGGGAGAACAGGGCACCAGGAGAGAGGAGAGGATAAGGGGGCTCCGGGAAAGCGGGGAGGACGGGACTGGCCTTAATGGCCACCCTGTGGCGTGCTTGTCTCGGCCTTCCTCTGGCCAAATAGCGACGGCGAGGAGCGACGCCGCCGTGCGTCGGCGTGGCATCGCGAACAGGGGAGAACAGAGGAAAGGAAAGCGACCGGCACGGGGGGGAAGAAGGAAGAGAAGGGCTGGGCTGGGCCGGGCCGGGCCCAGCTCGCGCGGGAAGAGGAAAAGAAAAAGGGAAGTTGGGCCGTGCAGGGGGAAAAGGAAGAGTGGGCCGAGGCCCACGCGGAAAGAAAGAAAGAAAGAAAAGAAAAGAGGAAGGGCCTTGGGCCCACGGGGGGAAAGAAACGGGCCGAGTTGGCCCGGCCCCGACTCGGCCCGACTCGATTTTCCGATTTTTTTTTTAAATTTCTTCTAATAAACCCTATTAATATGAAATGTGTCTAATTTCTATATGCAATGCATTTAAATAGAAATATTTTTTTGTTTTAGGAATTAAAGAAAATTAACTCCTAGATTTTGTGCAATTAATTTTGGGCAAATCAAAAATAGGTGTCTACAAAAAAGAAAAAAAAAGACAATATTAAAAATATTAAAAGTATTACAAGAAGGAAAATTATTTCTATACCAAACAACGAAAAATATTTTCCGAGACTTTTTCAGATTTTAGCCGAACACCAGAAAATTGTGTTCCAGAAAAACATTTTTCAGAAAAATGACTTCCGAAAAAATATTTTTCAAAAGGAGAATATTTTCCGCCAAACGAACGGAGCCTTAAAGTCAAGACTAATCTATACAACGTGCGATTTTTACTAAGTGAGCCTAAACATGTGGACTACATGACATGCATATGATATTTTTGGTATGTTTTTATTAAAATTTGTAATTAAAAATTAATGAAGGTTATCCAATCCACACTAGGAAATTGTTTTGAGTAAATCCTATTTCGATCAAGAAAATTTTATCCTATCAACTAGATATTTTCTAAACATGCAATGCCATCTAGAATATCTATTCTATTAAAGAAAAAAAGAAATAGATATTATCTATACATGCAATGCTCTCTAGAAAATCTAATCTATTAAGGAAAATCTTAACTAGAATTTGTTCAAATTTATTCTAGTATGAAATTTAATCCAATCATGGAATGTTATCTAAAAATCTTACCTAGACCTAACAGGAAATCTTTTTGTAAGTTTTTAGACAAGGAAAGCAGATGAAAGATAAGTATTCAAATCAAACAAGATATGATTTCCCCATCAAGGATATCATCCAATCAGTTCAAATAAGGAAACATTATCTAATCAAGTTGAAATTGTCGAACATAAAATCAATGTCAATTGATTATTTGTTCTTTTGATTCAAATTTTGATATTAAGTGCTTGAATAATAGTATGTTGAGCTATTGTGATTACTTGGCTTGATTTGAAAATTTTTCTATATAATTAAGAAGTGCTTGGTGGAAAAATGTGAAAATGGCAAAACTAGGCCAACATGAGCATTTTCATAATTTCCAAAATATTTAAGTTTGTCCAAGTTGTTGAATGTCCGAGTTGTTCACTGTCTCAATTGTTGACTATTCTAACTAGAGTGTCTTAATCGACTTGGTTTGTCACTTTTTGATGATAACCAAAAGTTGGTCAATTTTGGGATAAGTGCACTGAAGTCCTAAAATTTATCAAAAAAGTGCAATTGAGTCCTAAAATTTTCAAAAAGTGCAATCAAGTCATAAAATTTATCACGAAAGTACAATCGAATCCTAAAACTTTCAAAAAGTATAATTAAGTCCTAGAACTTATCGCAAAGGTGCACTTGAGTTCTAAAATTTTCAAAAAGCATAATCAACGGAAGGACTTGATTAGATCGATTTGACAAGTTTTAGGACTTAATTGCATTTTTTTAGAAGTTTAGGAACTCAATCGCACTTTCATGACAAGTTCTAGAACTTCCAATGCACTTTTTAAAAGTTTAAAAACTTAATCGCACTTTTATGACAAGTTCTAGGACTTTCAATGCACTTATCCCGTCAATTTTTGTGTCAACAATAGTATAAATTAAATAGGGATAAGTGCATTGAAAGTCCTCAAACTTGTCAGTAAAGTGCAATTGAGTTCTAAAACTTTCAAAAAGTGTAATTATATTCTAAAACTTATCATGAAAGTGCAATTGAGTCCTAAAACTGTCAAAAAATGCAATGTTGATTGTACTTTTTGAAAGTTTTAGGATTTAATTACACTTTCCTGGCAAATTTTAGGACTTGATTGCACTGTTTGAAAGTTTTATGACTCAATTACACTTTTGTGACAAGTTTTAGGACTTGATTGAACTTTTTGAAAGTTTTAGGACTCAATTGCACTTTCATGATAAGTTTTAGGACTTCTATTGCACTCCCAATTAAATATTAATATGTCTTGGACAACAAAAGGATGGCCTTTGGTTTTTAATTTAATTAATACGCCTTAATGAGGTAAAAATTATAGATGAGAGTCATTGGGGAAATTATGTAATTCTTGAAATCAGGATTTACAGGAAATTATTGTTAATTTTGACAATATTGGTGAATTCAATCAAGGTGTGGTCCTAGAAATGTAAACAGTGAGAGTTACTTAAATTGTAGGAAAATTGATTATTTAAGGAAAATTCATCCCGATGATCTATGAATTGCAGAAGTCCTCCATTAAATGATGATGGCATGATGAAAAGTGGATGAGGGTTTATGTATTGAAATTCACGTGGTTATTTGATTGCCACTGTTTACCAAGAAATTAATGTGTTATTATTTGTAATTGTAGTTGCTGAAATACACGTGGCATTTATGGAGTTGTCATGAATTGTGTGGCAATAATGCCATGCATTGAACATCTATGTCACGCCCTATATACCATAGAGTGAACTCCCCTATATGAGTATGTGTATCAGACTTTGAAAAAAGACAATTGTTCTATGGTCTAAGAAGTTTCTCTACAAGGTTGATGAGACATGAAGTCTTATGATCCATACACAAGATTATATATAGCTTGATATGGTTTGAGTAGCCGGTTATGAGATGATCATCATCATAAGGGTGTACAGTGGTGCATTTATCATCATTAGTGTAGAGAACACCCATGATGGATGGGCTAAGGCGTGGCTAGATGAGTTTATGATTTCGCCCCCCATAAGTTGGTGACGATGATGTTTCGTAAGTTGAAATGTGTCTTGGCTAGAAACGAGTAGGGCTAGATAGTCACTTGTGCATATCAGTAAACTACTGTATGGTGATTACGCATCATGAAATAACGTGCCATTTGCTTGCATTTGGGCGAAAATCTATGCCTCATTGTCATGTAATTTTCATTGCATATCAACATAGAAAAGTAACTCACCTTCATTTTGTATATAGAAATACTTTAAATTCTTGCTGTTGTATTTGATACCGAGTCGAGTTGTATACCTACAACTTAGAAATTTTGTTTATTGGGTTTTGGCACACACTTTTATTTTACATATCAAAATGGATCATCCATCGGCATTACTTTTCAGAGCACCTACATTATTTTGAATGTGACTATCAGAAAGTACATGTACCTGATTTTGGAAAAGTGTATATTTAATATAATTCCATTGTTTGAGTCGATGTGGGGTTACCAAAACTTATGCCCATCGTGTTGTTTGCAATTGTGAGTTTTTTTTTTTTTTTGGTCAGAACAATTGTGAGTTGATTCATTATGGAGTTTGCGATTGCAACTAGAAATGGAAACGAAAAGTATGACGAGATTGTGCATGTGGGACAACTGAAAACCCTAGATTATAAACGTTTATATTCCAAAAAGTCAAGATTTACACTAGCAACCTCTATAATTTTATCGTACATGAAATCGCTGATCTCCAATTAAATGAATCTTAAATAGATCGTGCACATTATTCGCCCTGTCCTTTTAGTAACAATCGTTATGTACAATAAATCATGTCATGATGTGATAATATCACCACCGTAGGACATTGAATAACAGTTGAGGACAAATGATGATCGGGTCTATGATGCATGTAACATTTCCGTTTCGGTCCATTGTAACTTTTTCTTTTATGACCTGAGAAATTATAATTTGAGACTTTATACAAATTTGATGGACGGTTGCGAATATGCATGATTAACCTACACCTTTGATATAGTTCCTTTTGCGCTTATTATAGAAAGTAATCATGTATACTCCTTGTCTTTTTCCCTCTTTTTGTTTCTTTTTTCTCCCTTCTTTGACTATTCTAAAGTCCTCGATTGACAAGAAACACATACAAAAATGCATGTGAGGCACACGGATGGACATCTTCGAGCCCAAATAGCTTTTTTCTGTCTAATTGTGAAAAAAAGTATTCAGTTTGAGTTAACAATTATGATGAAAGAGAAAAAAATGTAATATATATTACAAAATAAAGAATATAAGACCCCTATATGTAGGATGGGAATATAAATATACTTAAGTACAGTTAATGTAAATTACAATTAACTTAATTCTAAATAGTAATCCTAATATAACATAACATTTCCCCTCAAACTTAAAGTGACTTGAAAGAAGTCAATTGTAATTTAGAAAAAAAATTCTAAAAACGCTCGGTTGGATGTGTCTTGGTAAAGATATAAATAATCTATCTAGTCAACAGATGCAATAGAGACGAGTCATACAATGGCATTACACACATGATACTAAATGAAATGACAATCAATTTCAATATGTTTGGTGTGCTCATAGAAAAAATCATTATGTGCTATTTGGATAGCAAATCGGTTATCGTAATGAATGACTATTTCGCTATTTTAACACACTCCAATATCTTCCAGTAGCCATCGCAACCATAATTATTCTGATGTTGTATTGGCAAGAGTTCAACATTCAGCTTCTATACTAGAGCGAGGAACGGTGGTCTGTTTTATACTATGCCATGAGATAAGTGAGTAGCCCAAAAAGAAACAACAACTCGAAGTGGAGCAACGATCTTGAGGGTTACTAGTCCAGTTAACATCAAAATAAGCTATCAACTTCAAGGTAGAATGAGAAGAAAAGTGAAGGCCATGAAATAAGGTACCCTTGATGTATCGAAGAATTCAAAGGACCGCAACAAAATTAGCCGTACGAGGCAATATCATGTAATGACTGAAAATGTGAATAGCTTTGGTAATGCCAGTTCGAGAAACAATGAGATATATAAGACTTCCAACCAGCTGTCAATAGTGTAAGATTCGAAAGAGGAGTTCCATCTTTGATATCAAATTTGGCATTTGTCTCCATAGGAGTTGTAGTGACTTTGTTGTTGGTGAATCTTGCTTGACAAATAAGGCCAGTGGCATATTTGGCTTAAGAGAGATAATAACCAAAGGAATCTAAAATAACCTCCAAACCTGAAAAGAAGCTAAGTTGCCCAAGATCCTTAATTTCAAATTGTTGACTAAAACGTTACTAGAATTTTGAAATGCTAGTATGATCATCTCCATGAATAATCATGCCGTCCACATATAAGAACAGTAAAATAGACCCAAGACATGTGTGTTTAACAAGAAAAACATGGTCATAGGGACTGGATTTAAAACCAAGGAATTCCATTGTTGAGCAAAACTTAGAATACTATGTACGAGGAGACCATTTCAATTTATATAATACTTGACATAATCGGTACACTTTATTGGATGGATGAGTGTATCCATGAGGAGGCACCATATAGACTTACTTGGTGAGATCATCATTTAATAATTCATTTTTAACATTCATATAGAACAAAGACTATTGCTTAACCATGGTAATGACAAGAAGACTGCGAACAAAAGTAAGGAGTGCAATAGGAGCAAAAGTTTCTTCATAATCAATTCCGTATTCCTAAGAAAAACGCCCTTTGGTAGTAATCGAGCTTTGTAATGGTCCACAGTACTATATGCATTTGTTTTAATCCTATTCACCCATTAACAATCGACAATAGACTTACCAAGAGTCAAATCAACCAAATACAGTGTATGATATTTGTCTAAAGTCTGCAACTTATCTATCACTACTTACTACCAAAGTGGATTAGTACTAGCTTCTCTATATGTGGCAAGTTCAAAATGGAAAGCAATGGTAGAGTAGCAATGGCAAACACGAGGTCAAACCATAGGTTGACTTACTTTGACGGAACGACAGACTAAGGATGATAGAATCTCCAACAGTGGAGAATCTGTGGATTAGAAGAAAAAGACAATTCTAGAAAGGAAGACTTACAAGTGGACAGAGGTGTGGGATCTTCTGGGAATAAATCTACGGAAGGGTTGGTGAAGAAGCGAACATGAGTCAATGATTTGAAAAAACGAACGGCTTCGAAGGGATGAAGAGATTAGAACATCTTTTGTTCTCGAACGGTAACATTTCGAGAACATGACAAGACACGCAAAGACAGTTAGAAATAGGATCCCAACTTCTATATGTTTTTGCTTGATGCCATATCTATGGAAGCAACATATACGTGCACGAGGTTCTAACATCGTGAAAAAATATCTTATAACATTTTGAAGTTAACAAAACCATGTATTTCTCATTAGTCTTCCACAAGTGCAGATGTTAGGTAACGTTGACATAAAAGATGCTCTATTGCCATTGATGTAATTTGAAGTACAAAGTGGAAAGACCCGTAGAAATTGGATGGACCTTGATGAAGGGTGAACAAGTTAGAGAGAACGGGATGTCCGTGAAGACTTAGAGGCACCATGACAAGATGAATAGTTCAGTGAAGCCTTGATCACTAATGTACTTAGGAAGATTAAACGGAAAGCACTACATAAGTCAACTACTAGCAGGAAACTTGGATAGACTCGCAGATTGTTGATATGAACGGCCCTCTATATCACCTAAAAGGAATATGCATTTCACGTGTTTATGCACTCTGGATAAAAAAAAAAAGAAAAAAAACCCCGTCTACTCCTTGGACTAATCTTATAAGACTGATGGTTTTGATAGCTGGCCATAGGCTTGGAATTATGGAAAATAGAACCGGAGAATAATCAAATAGTTTTTGCTATGTTGATTCGCTCTATAAGAGCAAAGGACTATCACCTAAAATAGCCAACTCTATTCGTAGAAACTACACCATTACCAGGAAGATTTGATTGTATAAACGATCAGATCTCCACTAATTGTATTGATTATTTCAATGGCTAAATTTATCTTCTTGAAGTTTATTCAACGATTAGTTTGGAGATTAAAGACTATATAAGAACATGGGATAAGTACAGCGCAAGTGCCATAACTTTTGTACGGAGGACACTTAAGTGCCATAACTTTTTTTTGGCTCGCTTGAATGCCATAACTTTCAAAAAATGATCACTTAAGTGCCACTTACGAACTGATCGTGAGGGCCCAAAACCGCGGCTTTTCCGGCCGAACGGTGACCTTTCCGGTGAAGCGAGCACCATCAGCTTGAAGAGGGAGTGTCGGTGAACCATTCCATGGCCTCTGTTTGTCTCGAAATTTCCGTTTTAACCTCCGTTGACGAAGGTAAAAATGCTTCATAGTCACACATTTATCGAGCCGATTTGTGTGACTATTAAGCATTTTTACCTTCGTCAACGGAGGCTAAAAAGGAAATTTCGAGATGAACGGAGGCCATAGAATGATTCACCGACACCCTCTCTTCAATCTAGGGGTGCTCGCCTCGCCGGGAAGGTCACCGTTTGGCTTGAAAAGCTGCGATTTCGGGCCATCACAACCAACCCCTCTGACAAGCTGGTCGTAAGGGCCCGAAACCGCGGCTTTTCCGGTTAAACGGTGACCTTCCCGATGAGGCGAGTACCACCAGCTTGAAGAGGGGGTGTCGGTGAATCATTCCATGGCCTCCGTTCGTCTAGAAATTTCCGTTTTAGCCTCCGTTAATGAAGGTAAAAATGCTTCGTAGTCACACATTTATCGAGCCGATTTGTGTGACTACGAAGCATTTTTACCTTCGTCAACGGAGGCTAAAACGGAAATTTCGAGACGAATGGAGGACATAGAATGATTTACCGATACCCCATCTTCAAGCTGGTGGTGCTCGCTCGCCGGGAAGGTCACCTTTCGATTGGAAAAGCCGCGGTTGCGAACCCTCACGATCAGCTCGTAAGTGACACTTAGGTGATCATTTTTTTGAAAGTTATGGCACTCAAGTGAGTCAAAAAAAAAAGTTATGGTACTTAAGTGTCCTCCGTATAAAAGTTATGGCATTTGCGTTGTACTTATCCCTAAGAACATCGACGCATGTTGAAGAAGACATGACTACAAAATAGAGAAAGCTTCATACTTTATATATTCATACTCTCATTTATAGTGAGCGAAAAGTTCATTTAATGAGAATACTTGTCACTGACTGTAATCTGATTTGAGGAGTGTACAAGTGTTGTAGCGTGCTTAGGTTTAGGTAGTGCGATCAACTAGCTTCGAGTAGAAGGAGCAAGTGCTACATTGTAATTACTTAGGACATTATTTGTGAAATCCAGCCTGTAGATGGTTATTAGTCTGAAAGAGTAAACATAAGCTTGATATGGGCCCCACCACTATAAAGTTTTATGTACATTGTCTTCTATCTCTTTACTTAATTTTTTTATATTGAGATAAGTGTATTAGAAGTCTCAAAACTTGCCACAAAGATGCAATTGAGTTTTAAAACTTTCAAAAAGTGTAACCAAATTCAAACACTTGTTAAGTAGGTGTCATCAAGTCCTAAAACTTCTCAAGTCAGTATAATCAATTTCTAAAACTTGTTAATATTTTCTGTTTATTAAATTTGATGGAATTAACGGAATGACTTGAATACACTAACTTGATAAGTTTTGGGACTTAATTGCACTTTTTAAAAGTTTTAAGACTCAATTGACTTTCATGACAAATTTTAAAACTTGATTGCACTTTTTAAAAGTTTTAAGACTCAATTGTACTTTCATAACAAATTTTAGAATTTCCAGTATACCTATTCCTTTTATATTTGATAGAAGCATAGTATACTTGGTATTGTTAGTTTATTCCTGCATATATCAAGCACATCTTCCATTTATTAAACTTCACATGTTATATTCCGTGAAAATTTATTTAGTTTTTATTAGTCAACTTATTCACCCCTTCTAGGTAGAATTGTTAGTCACTACATTTCGTGCATTCATGTGGAAGAAAATGTACAAACAAGCACTAAAGACTTGAAGAAGACTACTCTAATTAGGAACAATTCTTTACAAGCGCACATAAGAGTAAATTTTATTTATGATAGGTAACGGAGCCCGGTTGATAATGTGTGCAGTAATAAGACAAACCTCTCTCCAAACCCGTTCAGGACAAATGGTTGATCATTGACGATGATCCTTCACACTTTGGGTGTCCATGTTTTTGAAAGGGGATAGTCGTACGAAGTGACCCACTATTAACATGATTCATTGTGTGGCTGATTAAGTTCTAAGTTGAAATAACTAATCAGTGTTATTAACTATCTTTTTAACAACTATAACTTTGATACTGTTGAGGCATGGGTTTTAAAGGTCTACGCTTGTTGATTCACGGACTCCATAGTCTGTAATCTGCAACTGGAAGAGCAAAAAGAGTTTTCTCAGCATTTGTCCTTAGGGATCTCTTCAATGCTTAAAAGGAAACAAGAGAGGGTTAGGATCTTAAGAGAGGATAAGACCTATCTTAATTAGGGTTCATATCTGGGTATAGATAGAGATACCTTGCACTTGGCTATAGAACCTCATGATGAGCTTATTGCTAGTATGAACATCACACACCCTAAGTGGCTCCACATTTTCAAGTTTATTCATTTATTAAAGGACTAATCTTTAGTAAAAATTTGGCCATATTAATCGTATTCTACCTATTAAGATTTAATTTTCCCTATCATGATTCTTTTGAGATCACATATCTACACTATCAATTAAGTAGACCCAGTTGGTCACTTTAATCTCAAACTTTTATAAAATTAAAAAAAACAGTTACATGAAAAACACATGCATACATTTAAAACGCATTATGACCGGACAACACTATAGATGAACGAAATCGTAATTTAAGATAATCAAGATCTTTGGCAAGTAACAAATGAATCTCTTGCTTTCCATATTTGGATGAAAATTAAGTGCAGAGTACTCCACAAATCTCTAATCTACCCTTTTACAACGATTCAAACTATACAAACGGGTCGAAATCTTTACGGATTATCTCATTCCTATTACTAATTTCATCTTTTCACTAATTCTCTGCACATGCAACACGTGTGCTTTTTTCTAATAAGCATTTACGAGACAACAATTCCCTTAAGTTTTCAAGTGACCAGATATTGAATAGGAATATTGAAATTCTTGTCAATATTTGGTCTTTCCCTACATGATTGGTTCAGATTTTCTCCTTTTGCGCTACTTAGTTTCCTTCGCCGTCCATTCTATAAGTGGTATCTATTCCGACACTCCGTTTTCCAATCAAAGGAGTTTTGTTCTGCTTCTAGATTTTAGAATCCAAATTTATAAAGGAAACTTTTCTTCCCTCTCCCAACTTTCCTCGCATTTGAGTCAAAATTTGTACATGGAAGTCAGCAATTTCAAGTTTTACGGCGTGAAATCTAACATCAAAAGTCGTGAATTAACCAAGCATTGACCAAACGAATAAGGCGAGCACCACATCATGATGATACGGGTAAGGGATGAGCAAAACAAACTGCCTGGACCAAGAATGACTCATACCAGATCTGTTTCCGGAAGTGTTGGTCCGGTTCCTGATTCCTAAAAGTGGAACTGGTGTCCAGGTAGTCCAGTTCCCTATTCCAGGGGGAACTAAACCCACGTACAACGCTTTCCTCTCATCGTCGCATCACAGTGATTCTTCACTCATTGTTGTTTCCGTCAATATGTTGAGATTTGTTGCTCTCTCTTGTTGTAGTGGGAAAAAATAAACAGGTGACCAATTCCATTGGACAGGAGGTTCAGTTCAATTCCTGATCCTAGGACCAACCGGTCCGGTCCCCAGTTCTCAAAATTGGGAACCGGTCCTTCCGATCCAGTTCCCAGTTCCACCTTGGAACTGAATTAGACCGAGAACCGATCACCCCTAGTACGGGTTCCCATAGATCTTCTTCCTCTTTTGTACCACTTAGGACGGCATAGAAGATTTAACTTTAACTCAATTTTGCTAATTTAGATAAGATCAACTTGTGCTCTCATATAGTGTCTTGCGTTTAGTCTTGTTATATTTTACTTTGAATTCTCAATAGTACGTATGAGAAATTGAGGATTAAATGCGTAACCACTTAACTTGACAGGATCATATTGCAATATGATGTTGTGTCACGTTGATGAAGAAAATTTCCCAAGTTTGTAAAAGAAAATATACATTTTTGAGATAATTGCATAAGAAAAGTGAAGAAATTGGGCAAACAAGAATATATGTGCGATGTTTATTTGCAACTTAATATTTTGTGTTGCTTAGAAAAATTGGGAAACACCGAATCTAAAAGAAGTCATGGCCAAAACTGAGGCTTCGTTTATTTCATGGAAAACAACTTTCAGGAAAACGTTTTTTTGAAATTTTCCAGCGTTCGGTTCACAAAAAATAAGCTAGCCAAAGAAAACATTGTCTGCAAATGGAAAAAACACATTCAAAAGTAGAAAAAATGTTTTCCGCTTTTCATAAAAGGGAAAACATTTTCCATCGTCTTTCTTTCACCTCTAGACCAAGCATTTTCTTTCACCAAACACATTTTCCTTTTATTTTGAGTTTTTAATTTTTTTTAATTATTATTTTTAAATTTTTTTGTTTTTCTTTTCTTTTTCTTTTTCTTCTTCCTTAGCCTGCGACCGATCATAGGCGAGCTCAAGCGTCACCACTGACCGACGAGGCCTAAGCTCACCATATTCTGGTGAGGTTGAGTCTCGCCGAACTGTGACAAGGCAATGAGGTCGAGCTCACCTAAGGTTGCTGGAGCCTCACCAACCTTTGGTGACCTCAAGCGAGGCTTGTTCCTCACCCAATTTGCCCAACTGGCCTTGAGTGAGTTGAGGCCTCGCTGACCTTTGGCGACCTTAGGCAAGTCTCGACCCTCATCCAACTCGCTCGCCGTGGCCGATGATCAGCTGAGGAAGAAGCAAAAGAAAAGGAAAAATAGAAAAAGAAAAATAATTAGAAAAATAAAAAAATATGTAAAAAATTAGAATTTTTTTGTAATTTTCCAAAAACGTCACATTTTTCGCAAAACGAATGGAACCTAATAGTTAGATTCTTTGGATGGAGGAGGGGAGAGGAAAGAGGAGAGAAGATATCATGAAATTCAAAATTTCT
Organism: Syzygium malaccense; assembly: GCA_031216405.1. NCBI lineage: Eukaryota > Viridiplantae > Streptophyta > Magnoliopsida > Myrtales > Myrtaceae > Syzygium > Syzygium malaccense. The sequence goes on from CM062257.1 coordinate 7,229,528, forward strand.
CTCCTGCCTGTTTTCACATTTCTATCTAAATTTCCATCCCACATTTTTCCTCCTTTTCCGAAGATACCATAATTTTTTCTTTTAAATGTTAAAAGAGTGAGAAGCCGTGATCAGTCAACAATTCTCCTTAGGCATTACTATAAGATTTTTATGTTCTGGATCATAATATTTGATTTGAGTCATAATTATTACTCATTTTGAACAAGCCTGTTGCCGCATTACTAGATGTGATTTGGATTAAAGGAGGAGTGATCCTTACACCTGCTGCCCAAGCTGAATCTACATCACAAACGAACTAGGATTTCGATAAATTGAGGTGCAATTTGGGGATTCGAATCTATGACCATAATGACTCAAATCACTCAAAAGTAAGTCTCAACCAACTCGATTAACCATCTCGATATCTTAAGATGGCATAAAAGAACTCTTGTAACTCAGACAGGAAACAAAACGTGAGAAACGAAAAGAACTTGCGTAGGGTTGTCTCGCTAGAACAACTATTGGTCCACAAGGCCAAAAATCTGCGACAAATGTCACTCTCGATCACACCTTCCACACGTGGACTTTCACGTCTCCATCTGGTCTAGTCCAGTGACGAAGAGGATTAGCCTCCATCTCTTGAATATGCTGTACTTTGACCCCATAATCTGATAACTGTAATGAGCACATTAGCTCTATCGATTTTTCGCGGAAGAAACCAAAAACCCGAAACTCGAAGTTGATCGGCCTAAGGAAATACGATCCGGAGAAGAAATTACAAGAGACATGGATGAAATTATTGGAGGGACTGATGGGGACGGGGTCGGAATCAATCCACAGTGAATGACGCGAAACAAGGCGAATGCAATGCATCATCGGGGTCAGGGTGAGTGAGATAGGTTCATTTTAACATGTTTAGATCATTGTCACTTTCGTAGAGCGCAGTTCACATCACACCAAAAGAAAACAAAATCATGTCCTAAAGCTCTTGGCACGATGATTGAAACGCGGGGGGTCAGAATGAATGACGCGAAAAAGTTTCGAACGTGTTTAATTGCTTCTCAAACCTTATCGATCCTACTAAATCTTAGACTTTATTTATTAAGCGAAAAACAAGTGATATAGAAAATATTTTTTAAAAAATAATTACTTGTATCACCTACAAAAATTGAGAAACATCGAAGCCCACCACCACAACCATGGAGGCCACTGTCCTAGGCAAGCGACCCCAAATCTAAAAGTCATGACCTCCATAGTGTCGAGTCCCAACCTCCGTGCTCAAAGATAGATAGAGAGGCACAAGATAAGTAATAGAAATAATGAGACTTATCTTCTCATTTTTCCACCATTTGTATTGCTAAAAATATGAGTAACTGAGAATGTTCTTGTTATCAATCGAATACTATGTCTAAAGTTTTTGCCGACGATGAAAACACTTTCCATTGATTCACTTTCTTGAGGAATACAAACGATAGAGTATTTATTTCATTGTTGATTTTTGAAGAATTAATCGGAGCCTATCGGTACATAGAGTTGGTATACTATATTATAACATATTATTGACAAGTTTTGAATATTACCCACTTGATTAAGTTTCAACTTCTAGTCCGTTACCTCACTTAGTATATTGATATTGTGGATTTTAGCATCTCTAGCATTATTTAGAACTTTATAAGATAATGCAAAGTATATTAATATTGGCCTACGAAATTCGTACACTAAGTAATAGGTCAAACTGTTACTGTATGTTGAATACGGCCAATTCATGTAATAGCACAGTTACGACCATCCACATCGCTTAATGTACCAATTATGTAGAGCTTTGCCCTAACTTCTTATAAAAGGGAGAAATCCTGATCTATCTTTGTAACTTGCTACTCATGGGAGAACTCACATCTTGTGCTTCCTCCTTAGTTGTCCCTTTTTATCATAAGGCCTCACCCACTTTCCAGCAACTCGTCCACTTGATCCTCCAAACCCGAACTGAGGAGTGGGATTACTCCATCTTTTGGCGGGCCTCAAGAGACGAACACGGCGGTCTAGTCCTCACCTGGGGCGACGGCCATTTCCGAGGAACTACAAGAGACCCGTTCGCATCTAAACCCGCCACCAAAATAGTGCTCGAAGAAGCCCAGAATCTGGATGGTAAGCTCGCTCACAGTGGCGACGTCGGCGACCTTGAATGGTACTACATATTCTCGGTCACCAGGTCGTATTCATCCGAAGACGGCATTCTGGGAAGAGCCTTTCGCTCAGGAGGTCACATCTGGTTGAGCGGTGAAGACCGCCATGAGCTGGAGATGTATGGGTGTGATGAGAGGCTCAAAGAAGCAAGAATGTATGGAATCAAGAGCATGGCGTGCATATCAATCCCTAATTGTTCCGGAGTACTTGAATTGGGCTCCTCAGAGATCATAAAAGAAGACTGGAGTTTAGTTCATTCAGCTAAGTGCCTATTCCCTTCTCATTTCTCGAACCTTCGAGTCGATCCTCCTAGAGAGAACCAACCCAGCGATGCTAAAGAAGAACCGGCACTTGTCAGTGCCGGCAAGCGTCCATTTGCTAAACCTGTCTGCACCGCATATCATAACATATCTAAGAATAGCAGTAGGAAGCAAATAGTCCACGACCACGATAATGAATCCTCGTTGTTGCCGTCACCGTCCGGCCCGTTAAGCCACGTGGAGGCAGAGCGGCAGCGGAGGGAGAAGATGAACCAGCGGTTCTACGCACTCCGATCCATCGTCCCCAATGTGTCGAGGATGGACAAGGCGTCCCTCCTCACCGATGCCGTTGACTACATCATGGAACTCCGGTCCCAAATCGACGCGTTGGAGTCCAAGCTCGTCAAGACCGAGCCATCGTCTCCGAAGCGCCTCAGGAGTAATTGGGCCGCCGCTGACGTGAGTGAGACGACGCCACCATCGGGCAAGAACAGCTCGACAACGTCCACAAGGGCGTTGGCCATCTCGGGGCCAAGAGAGACGGCAGTCGAGGTGACAATGGTGGGGCGGGAGGCGGTAGTCCGGGTGTGGAGCCCGAATGTGGGGCATCCGTGCGCGAGGTTGATGGACGTGCTCAAGGAATTGCGGCTGGTGGTCCAACACGCGAGCGTGACGTGCGTGAAGGGGATGATGCTTCAGGACGTGGTGATTACGACTCCGGTCGACCGCTGGGTCAGCGACGAGTCCATGAGAGATGCCATTCGGGGTAAGCTAGGCAAGGTGTGAATTTTCCTGTTTCTATTTGTCTTAAGGGCAAGTGCTGATGCTTAGTAGTGTTAATTTCTTGCCCCTCATTTTCTATGGGGTAAAATTCTGTACCTATGTTCGTAAAGTGAACAAAAGGAAATAGAAGATAAGTACAATAGAAGTGCTCTAACTTAGATGCATATCGTCAGTCAGTTTGAAAACTTTTCTTGATTTAACAAATTAGTTACATGGCTCTGTTTAAGAAGAAATGTCTTCTTCTCTACCCATATTTGAGAGAGACTTTCTCGAACCAAGCCTCAGGACCGTAGATTACAAGTATAGACATTACTTATATACAAATTCAACTAAACATAAATACAAGTGATGTACATATTTGTAAGTCAACAATCACACGACCAATTGGAAGAAGTTTATTCCCAATTAAGGATTGAAAAGGAATGCCATCAAGGTGCTCAGATAGCTCCAATTGGCCTTCGTCACCGATGACTCTTAGATATGCGACACCTCATGATGAATAGCATTTCCAAAGTTCCCGATGACCATGTATGAGACTTATTATTTAATTAATTAGAGGTGGCAAATGGGTGGGTAATTAATGGGTTCTACCCAAATCCACTCATTTAACTCATATTGAGCCATCTATATTGGCCCATCTTTCTGCTAAATAATTTAGATGGCCCATATCCAACCCAACCTAGATCCAACTCAAACCCACCCAAAAAACAACGAAAAAGGCCAAATAGATTTCCAAAAATAAATAAACGAAAAATATAAGAAATTCTGCCGTTGTTTCCGTTGCGCCACTGCTCCTCACATCGTCATCACCCGCTCCGCTGATTGCTGACGTCATTGGTCCTCATCGTTCGAACCACATAGCCATCGACGGCCGATGGCTCACGGACACATAGAGCACTCATACATAATCAACTTCGCATAGAGAACCAGAAATTGAGAATCGAGAAGTGATGAGGAGTTTGAGCTCGAGGAGCAACTCACGCGAACGTATCCTAAGACCTTCTGCTTTGCCGAGACTTGTGTAATTGCTGGACAAGACCGGTAACGGATCCTTTAATTGAGAGCAGCGTTGCATTTATTACTTTGTCCATCGCGTGAAATGACACAGAGAGAGAGAGAGAGAGAGAGAGAGAGATCCACGCACGATCAGAGAGATGAAGATGGTTGTTTTTGTTTGTGGGACTGTTGCTGGTGAGACCATCGTTGTTGCTGGCGATGCTGCCGGCGAAGGGGCGTCGTTGATAGGGCTCTCTTCACCCTTTCTCCCCCTCTTCTTCGACGTCGACAGTTCTCCGTATCTTTTTTTTTAATTTTATTTAGCTAATAAACTTTATAGGGCGAAATGGATTGAAAGTAAGTTTGTTTTGAACCCACTAAAATCCATATTTAGTTGCGGCTTGATATTGTAAACCCATTTTAACCTATTTTTATATTTCTAAACAACCCATATATCACCTAACCCGTTGAATTTGAGCGAATGCCTATTTTCGCCTGCTCTACTTACTTTGCATAAGTTCACATAGCACCATTTATAAGATTATGGAACTAATTGATTCATTGGAAAAATTTTAGAATAGAACAGTACTATTTACACATATCTTGTTATGAACTCAGCTATACGTAACATAAAAAAAAATTAAAAAATGTTTTTCCAATCTGTTAAATTAGGCATCGTGCATGCGAAGCGCAATCCATCCACAGGGGTTCCTGTTGGAAAAATGATTGGAAAGATTGATGTCGTAAGAGAATCCTACGCTTTGAGTTTTGTCATTGTTTTGTTGAATTGAGTGTTGATTGAGGAGCTAATTTGTCAAGGAGAAACGTGAGACTCGTTTCATATTTTTGTGATGGAAAGCACAGTCTAGCCTATGCATGATTGATGCATGAATTTTCTTGTGTATGGATCATTAGTCTTCGTTAGGTTACTTTGCTTCTTTTTTTCTTGTACTTACTGGAACAATCAGATCTCTCTTTCTCTCTCTCTCTCTCTCTCTCTCTCTCTCTCTATTTTTTTCTTGTACTTACTGGAACAATCAGATCTCTCTCTCTCTCTCTCTCTCTCTCTCTCTCTCTCTCTCTCTCTCTCTCTCTCTCTCTCTCAAATGTAATTTCCCCTTGCTGACACTGCACAATCACCGTTTGATTGTAGCAGCGCTTACACACAAAAAAAAAACAGAAAAATGAACCCACAAGATTGGCGCAATTGGTTAAGACGGTTGAGGGATTTTCAATTTATAAATTAGAAGTTATCGATTTGAATCTCATCAACTGTGTACAAACTACTCTGTGTTAGGGCTACTTGCAAAGGTCAAAAGCATAAGTATATATTTCATGTGTTTTCGGATGGTTGGGTCTCCATGCTGGTAAGAAAAAAAAAGGAAAAAAAACGTATAAATTTAGGAGTGATCTAAAAGACTTGTCAATAATTCCTTCTGCAATCAAGAGCAGCTAAAATTGATCGAAATGACTAAATTAAAAAATAATCAAAAGATTTAAAATTAAATTAATCAAATTAAAATGTTTATAACTGAATTGATATTTTTTAATATGATATGGTGTATGGTATTGCGTCTGCAAATGGAAAGGCAACCCTTTATCCACGTGTCAAAACTTGAGCAGAAGATTCCATACATTGGCAAGATGTGATTTCCTTTCATATGCTCCAAAAAAGTCGGGAACCATTACCTTCGTGGCCCGTCATTTGATACCTTACGCCTCCTGTCAAATGTCGCAATCTTTTTCGTATATGAATTGGCCATCTTTCGTTGGATGAATCCAAAATAGATCGTTCGCGCTCACCCTATCCTTGTCACTAGCTCAATCATTATGTACGATTAATCTTGACATGATGTTACTGCATCATCGTAACGTGATGTTAGTATATCATCGAACAAAGTGAAATGGTAGGTGAGGACAAATAAATATGTGGTCTACGATGCATGCAATGTTTTCCGGTTGGTCCATCGTGAATTTTTCATTATGATCTGGGAAAATTCTGTTTCGAAACTTGTTGTGGATGTGAAAATCCCACATCTTTGGCATATTCCCTTTTTTTCCCCAACAGAAAGTCGTCATATATAAGGCCTGTTTAGTTCAATTTTAAAAATACTATTTGGGAGAATACAAATACCTTTGGATGAAAGCTCATTGAGAAAATACAAATGGTGTTTGGTAAAAATATTTTGTAAAGCTATTTTGGCCAAAATATAGTGTTTGGTGAATTATTTTTGCAAATGGATTTTGAGAATAAAAAAACCTAACTTACCCTTCGCCGGAGCCGGCCGCCGGTGAGCCAGATCTGGCGCCAACGGCCGTTGCCTGAGGTCGGGCGACCGCCGGCGAGCCAGATCTGGGGCCGGCGACCGTTGCTCGAGGCCGGGTGACCCTCGGCAAGGGTCGCAAGACCCAAGTGGCCACCTGGGTCGCGCGACCTCAGGAGGCCGGCACCTAGGTCGCGCGACCCAGGCGCCGGCCGCCTGGGTCCCGCGACCCTCACTAAGGGTCACCTGGCCTCGGGCAACGGCCATCGGCCTCTTGCCGGCCCAATCTGGCACCGACCGCCTCGCCAGCCTCCCTCGCCGACCATCTCACAAAGAAGAATATGAACAATACACATAAGGGGCAAAACCGGAATAAGCTAAAATAATTAAGAGTAGTTTGGAGATAAAAAATTTGGATTCAACATTTCAAATGCTAGCATTTGGTCAGGGGCCTTTCGAGGCCGAAAACCCTTTTCAAATGCTGAACTAAACGCCCCCGTAATTTCTTTTGCACTTACCATAGAAAGTAATGATGTATGGTCCTTTCATTTTTCCTTCTTTTTTGTTTCTTTGTTTTCCCCCGCCTTCTTTGACTATTCTAAACTCCTCGATTGACATGAAACGCATACGTAATCTAAGGGTACGAGCTCCGAAAATGCATGTGATGCACATGGACGGACATCTTCACGTCATATAGCCTTATCGGGTTTCTTTCTGTCTAATCATGAAAGAAAGTATGCAAATTGTACAATCTTTCTTCTATGTATTCTCGCACGTGCCAGTGTTTTCCATTTCTTCATTTGCGTCCCTTGAACTTGGTTTTGATGGCGATGACACGATTCAATTTAAGATTGGGAGTTCGTACGACATTGATGTGATCATGATCTAGCTCAAGACAGCGAACACAGACATGATTTGATAATTTAAACGTCCACAATGACGTCTTGTACGTACCCTTTTCACATGGGTTGTCAAAGATACTGATTTCCAGGCTAGGTTGAAATATTAGGTTGATCTCTGATTCATCACCACGACTACTTCAAACACGTCGAGTTCCGCGCAATGGATGTTGCACTGTGGCATGACATCAAATTATACATTATAAAACGGGCGGTACGGGTTCGAATCTCGATACAAACATCCATCAAAGCTAACTTCGCTTTTATGCACTATGATGCTCAACCCGCCTGGCTTCACCGATTGATAGGGTTTAAGTTCAACAATAATTTCTCCCAAAACCTTAAGCCGTGAAAAATAATTGACGATATTAAGTACAGGCATGATTGGTTCACAAGAGAGCTAGTCCTCAACCTGGAACCGAAACCAACCTTATGGGTCCCGGATCCAAAACCAGGCCGATAAGGACTGGTCCTGGTCTAGTTCTCGAAGATCGGGACTAAGCAAAGATGTCCACCTTTGGTTTTCTAAATGGTTTAAAATTTAAAAAGACGGCATTGTTTTTTTTCGCTTACAGATCGATGTAGGACACTTTTTTAGGATGATTGAAAGGGGAAAAAACACTATAGAGCCCAAGTGTGAGATCCCACTTCGATATGCATGGAAGGAATATGTTGCCTTTTGACTTTTTAAATAGAGTTAAAGTCCGAGATTGCACATTGACTAGTTGGAGTTTCTTATAGTTTATGGATTATTACAACATACTCATGCCTCCTTGATAAAGAAAAAATAACGATTAAGTTGTTGAACAGTGCTGCTGGTTATAATCAGGAGCCACCCAAAACCGGCTAGTTCGATCTAGTTTCCGGTTGGAACCGAACCATCGTTCACTCTTAATTGAGTATACTTGTTGTCGGTGAAAAAAAAAATATCGATTTTTCAAAAGAATATGGTGGGTGCAATTCAATTTACCCTGACTTGAGGGCTCCACTCAGTACAAACATAGTAAATGTGAAGCACCAATAGTTCGGCCCCATTAACCCTTGTTGACTCAACGATGGCCTGAAACTGGTGCACCATCAATTGATGTCCGATCCAACTTATTCAGAATTGTCAGACTCTAAGTGGGTCGTGCTTCTGGCCGAAAGAAGAAGTGGGTCATGTTGGTTTGAAAATGGCTTGATGAGAATTGGGTTAGCCCAAGAGCTTCATGAGAATTGGGTTGGCCCAAGAGCTCATGATTATATGTTCATCTTTGGTGGTCACCAATTCCCCCCTTTAACTTTCTAGCAAAAAAAAATTCCCCCCTTTAACTTGGAATTTAGGGTGTGTTTATTTGGGAAAATATTTCATGGTAAAGGAAAATTATTTCTGAAAAATCGTTTTTTAGGAAAATGTTTTCGTAATTTTTGAATTAGGAAATTCATTTTCTTAACTTTAAGTATGTATATTTTCTTTGGTCGTAAATGATTTTCCGTTGACTGATGATTTTCGGCAAACCAAACGTATGAAAGTCCAGAAAACATTTTCATGAAAAATTATTTATGTAAATGACTCAAATGATCATTGAACTTTTGCTCAATATGCAATGCGATATCTGAACTTTGAATTTATTCAATGCAGTCCCTGAACTTTAGCCCAATCTACAATGTTGTCCCTGAACTTTTAATTTGTTCGATATTATCCCTAGACTGTCAACAACATTGAACATTTTTATATAGTCCAAAGACTAAATTGAATAGGTACCAAAAGTCTAGAGACCACATCGAACAAATTAAAAGTTCATGAACAATATTACACATTAGGTTAAAGTTCAAGGACCACATTGAACAAATTTAAAGTTGAGAGATACATTGTACATTGGGTTAAAGTTTTGGGACTATTTGTATTATTATCCCAAATTCTTTCACTCAAATAAACAGAACCCTTGTCAGTTCTTTTTTCGTCAGGACATACAATCGGGGCTTGTGTAGATATCAGAATTCGTTGGTTTCAATGGTGATCCGTCCTCTCTTGCTTTTGGTAATTGCAATTCGCTAATTTATTTTATGGTGGAATGGTAATGTAATTCGAGTGCTGTGGATATGCGAGTTGGTCACAAGTAAATCGATTTTGCAAAACGCATAAGAAACTTTATCATGAATACTTAGCCGGAGAACAAGATCGGTAGCAAAAAGAAGGATAACGAGTGGGACCTGCGTTTGCCACATCTCAACTATTTCATGGCTGGCATAAATCCAACTGAACCAAGAGTGAATATATAGGAAACGAAAAGAAAAGTTTGTGGGCGCAACATTTGAAAATATGAAGATTTCGAATGCGACACTTAGTTCAAATCTCATCAACTCTGCTAATATATGCAATTGCTCATATTTCACACATCAAACAATAGGGGACTGAGGCCTATCCAATTTTGAGCAACTTCAGCTCAATCCAATTTTGATTTTGGTAGAACATCTATTGGTAATGAATGATCATGTACTTCTCAGCTCCTTCGTGACGACTAGAGACTAGGGGGATCGATTCAGCCACTCGATTTCCTCCAAATCTCCTCGAGCTCCCGCGCGAACACCCTCTGCCTCCCTACCACGATCGTGATGTGGTCCTTCTTCTCGATCACCTTCACATGGGCTCGGCGGACCCTCCTCTGAACACTGTAGCTACACTCAACAGGGATGAGCTCGTCGTCCTCGCCGTGGAAGATGGTCACGTCACACCTCAGGCGGTCCCTCACCGTGTCTAGGTAGCCGTCGAGCTTGCCGGCCATGCCGCAGATGATGTTGTGGAGCGTGTGCCACGCCGCGTTGTGGGTGTGGCAGAGGAACCCCTCGAACATGAATGTCCTGATCCTGTTTCACGTATGTTTTCGGAGGTTACACTAATAATATGCGTCGATAGAACTGTTTAGAGACCACTCTTGTAGGAAATGACCTGATCATGTATCATCTTGACCATCCGACCAGTCAATGATTCAGTCACTTGAAAAGTCATAATGACCGATTCCAATTGGGTTCTGACCATGGTTCTCCGTAAATGGGCACCATAATTCTATTTAGCATTTGTCATTAACGATGAATGAGAGATGCTTAACTTAAATAGGACATAAATATTCTATTTTCAAGCAGAAAAGACTTCCGTCAAGAGCAACTCAACAATAAACAGAAAAGGGTTGTTTACCTCCCTTTCCGTAAGCAACACAAATTTGGGTATTCCTAGTTTGAATTAGTATATGGTCATGTATCATAAGGTTGGTAAGGACAGGCGAGACTGACTCACCTGTTTCTGGTGATGACTTTGGTGAGGAACTCCCAGAACCGGTGGTTCTTGCAGACGAGCAGGCACCACGCCCGGGTGATGTGCTCGTACCAGCACGCAAGTGACGCACCAAACGCGATGAGCGGCCACACCCGCCGCGGCGCCACCCTCCTCATCACATACTGCGTCGCCTGCACACCCTTCGGCACCGGGTAATAGGGCTGCGTCATGCGTCCACACACTACTTAGGGTCATCGAAGAAAGGAAAAAGAAAAAAAGGAACCTCCGAATGCAATATGAATTGAGTATGCAAGCTATCGTATATTAGAACCGTAAGAAAATGACATCAATCGGCTCGATTCATATCTTATGTCTTCTATAGCGAGGCAAAGAAAGAACTCACCGGTGCGAGCAAGGTTAGGGACTTGACCGAGCCGGGGTGCTTCACGGCAAGCGCGAGAGCCAGGATGCAGCCCAAGGAGTGAGCCACGATGTGGAAGGACTTGACCTTGTAGGGCTCGAGCACCGACTGCTCGATCATGTCCAAGTGCTCCCTCAGTGTGTAGAGCGAGTCACTCGGCTTCGGGCTCCGCCCGAACCCGAGCAAATCCATGGCCAGGAGCCGGTATGCGGACTTTGCCGTGTCGGAGAAGTTCGGGAACAGCGTCTCCGTCCAGAACGCAGAGGATGAGATGAAGCCATGAATGAAGAGCACGTCTTCACGGGGTTTATCTGACAATCCTGTTAAAAGCAACGCATCAATTGAAGACCATCGCATTTCATCAAATAGGATTCTACTGTGAGTGTGGATGGCCAAAACACAATCACTTCCTATGTTTGTGCTAGCAGTATTGTTGCGGATCTACATTAGAAATTTTATGTGCGGTTCTACTAATGTTGGCTTCAAATATTGTTTATCCAGCTAAACTTAAATCCAATTTGCCCCTCGGTTACAAAAAAAATTGCGATTTGGACCTCATGCACCATCCGTCGATAGCGGGCGTCGCTCCCAACCTTTTTAAGTCTGTACAATTAGATCCCGACATGAACTATTATTGAGGTCAATGCAATAAAGTATCGCTGTCAATCCAAATCAGCTATAAAGAATGACGTGCCGATGAGAAACATTCGATGTGATAGTTTGAGTTTGGTGGGGATATTACGGAATTGAAGATGAAGTAGCTTTAGTTTCTCAACCACGCATAGGCTTCTTTGGTGGGGATCTCTTCCTACTTATGATCTACCATTAGAATCTAAAAATATGTTTAAAAAAAATTAATTTATGCTTAAGAAGCTTGCGATATTTCCCACTTTTTTCTATTTCTTGCATTATGATACTAGATGGGTACGTTGGTTTCGGATGAACAAACAAATTCTTTATGGCAATTTGCAACAGGCCAAAGGGTTATGATGAGCACCCTTTTGTCTTCATCATAGCGTCTTATTGGTATTTCAACAATGTTAATTGTTGATGCCAAATCTAGAATCAAACAAAATCCGAATATTTACCTTGATTCATAATATCATCGTCTTCTAAGTTACCTCATTCTAGTGATGAGAACAGGCGTGCGAATTTTGGATCTCTTAGTATGGAAGTGCAGTATGACCCGTGATTATAAGAGTTGAGATGGACATGACATTGCTGATATCGGATCGTCTATCTACGCTGATCCAACCGAAAATTGAAGTTAAGATAAACCTTGTGAGCAAATAAAACGAGATGCCCAAACATTGTAAGTCCAACATGTTCCAAAAATTGTCCACAAATTAATTCGATCTTCGACACCCCCTCGTGTCAAAATACATACTAGAGACTCTGTGTGTTGGCATTCTGTGTGAAATTTGTTAATTGTTTTTCTACAGCCTTTAGTAGAAATGCTTGGTTTTCTTATGATTTTGTCCAAAAATAACAAAATCGTACCTTTATCTCCGGCGACTTTGACAAAGAGGCTCTTCCTCCCCCGCGACGTCCACGACGTGCAATCCTCGCAGTCGCAGTCTGACCACCTCGGGATCGGATGCGGCTGCTTCCCCACCATCCTCCCCTGTAGCATCTCCACCACGGCGGAGTCCACTGCGAACACCGTCGTGGCCTTCGCCGCCCTTTGCTTCCCTCTCTTCTCGTATAACCGCTTTATGGACTCTGAGACCTCGTGGAGTACCGAAGGCCTCGTGTAGAGCGTGTCGGACACTTGGTCAAGCCGGAGCTTATTGACGTTGCCATTGCCGCCGCCGCCCGAGCTGAGGCACACGATCTTGGACTCGCCCCGCTCGGAGACCAGGATCTCCCCGCCTCCGGCGCCGTGGATGGCCTCCCTGGCGGAGGAGGAGGAGCAGTAGCAGGGCTTCCACTCGGCTTCGGCGACGAAGTCAAAGACCTTGAAGGCGAGGCAGAGGACGCTGTCCAGCAGGTCCAGGAGAGAGAAGACGAAGAAGCTCACCACCTCGTTCGTGAGCCTCCCGCATAATGTGAGCACCCTTCTCGACTTCGCTGCTACTCCGTCCATATCCTACCCAAAATCCGCCACCGCCGCTGCCGTCACCTTCGCCGTGAAACGTCAGCTAAGGAGCATTCGGGGCTGACGGTTCAGGATTTTTTTTTCCTGGGGCACTTCTTGCTTCCCTTGAACTCGGTGAACTCGGTCTTTTTTCCCCCCCTTAAGACTGAGTTTAAGAAATGCTATAAGGAGAAGGGGGAAAAGAACTTGGGAAGTGGGGTTTCTTGCGGTTTCAAGGATTCTTTCGGTTGTTCTTGAAAGTGTTGGGCGGGGGAGTCAAACGGACCACCAGACCACCATGGCCATCAAACCAACTTGTGAACTTTGATGCTGTGTTCTGATGTTGTCTGGTGGTGGTTTTATTATCAGTAAAAGCGTGTGAGACTAGTAATGTTCATGTTAGAGAGAGAGAGAGAGAGAGAGAGAGAGAGAGAGAGAGAGCTGGAACAGGCTTAAAGGAGGAGCAGATAAATGAATTGATGGTGTCCATTTAAGCATATATTGGGGAGATTTAGAGAGGTAGGTGGTGGTTGAACCCACTTAGGGGTTCAAGTGAAAATAGAAAACATTAGAGCTCAGCAAAGTCTTCCATGGACTCTCCAGACTCTCTCCACATATGCACCTCACATGATGAGAACAGATCGAGAGAGAAACTTAGTTCAGAGCTTCTATCGAACAACATCTTCCACACCAAATAAGAAAACCTTGTACGGAACAGTTGTTGGCACTGGTAAATTTCTAGGGTTTCCAGAAATTCCAATGAAGCATTTTCTAAGCTTTTTGTTCATTGTTATCATCTTTCTTTTTAGCATAAATGAGGTTAACGGCTCATCCTAAATGGGTTAAGGGGAAGTTGTCCAAACTCATAAATGAGAAGAGTATTATTCACCACCCCTCAAAACCTCCGGTCCATTTATTGCAGGCTCTCTTCACCACATGACTCCCATTCCCCTCTTGGCTAGGGTTAACAGTGTTATACCCCACCATATCACCACCGTCCCCGGATCATGACGATGTCTCTAGAGATCTATGTGTTTTCTTTGCCGTATAGCGATTCAACTAAGGAGTACATAGGGTGCGTTTGGTTCAACATTGCCAAAGCTCTTTGGGGCTCTAAAATGGCGTTTGGCAAATTTTTTGAAGAATTTTGATAAATGCAATTGCATTTCCAAAGGCCTTTAAAAGCCTTTAACACAAGGCAGGTCCAGATGTGCTTTGGAATGCTGCATTTTCGGAATGCAAATATAATTTTTTTCCTTTCGACTTTGCCCTCGCTTAACTTTCATAATTTCGGAAATATTTCCACCTCTTGCGACCTCATCAGTGAGGGTACAGAACACCGGCGAGGCCAAATCTGGTTGCTACCAAGTCACTCTGACGCGCGATGCCTAAGGTCACCTAAACTCAAGGGAGATTGGCCAATGGCTGACTTGGCCCGCCAAAGGCTGAGTTTCGCCCACAAATAATTTAAGAGTTTTATTAAAAAAAAATAACAAAAGTCCTTTACAAAGTTTAGTTTTTATAAAACGGCACTTAAGTCAAAGTTACTTCCTAATATGTTTGTAAAATACAGTTTACCAAATACTAACATTTCGAAAAAAACACCTTTCAGCCCAAAAGTCTTTGCATTTGTCCAAAAACATCCCTCAAAGCCAAACCTAACACACCCATAGTTCTCATAGTATATCGAAGTGTCTGCTGTCAAAGCTTTTCGAGATTTCTGAGAAAGAATTTGTTCAGGCTTTCAGATGAGTTCCTTTTGTAAGGCGAGTGATGGACTAAGATTCGAGTGCGATGCCGAAGAGTTCTCTTAGAGCAATTGCCAACACAGTGATTGTACATTAATGAAAGATAAAAAAAAAATTGTAGTAATCTTGAAGGGTTTCATTGTCTTGTGATGTGAAAGATGGCCAACTTTCTTAGCTCGTTTATTTCTAGCGGATACAATCAACTTGTTAATAAGATTTGTCTTTTAATGTCACTCTCTTGATATATAACTATGAATGAGCTCTTACGATACATTTCTTTCTTCTTCGTTATCGATATTAAAGTATCTTACATTGCTTTGTTTATGAGACTTCAATGGGTGTTATATTCATACAGTCTTCCTCCATCTATTGACTTTAAAATTTGGGTTGGAGCCTTCGATATGGTTTCAGAGTCAAATTCCGCCCCAACTTATTCCCCTTGTGAGACCCCTTGCCATTCTCGATCGCCCGCGTGAGTGGAGGATGAGTGGGGAGGAGCATCGTGGCCATCGGATCGCATCTACAAGAGGACACGCGTTGTCCATCCATCAATCATAGGGACAGACTGTCCTGGACAGTACATCAAAGGAATAGTACCCCCATCCCTTTCGATGGGTTTTATATCCATGTGCTCTTTGCCTATCTATTTATTTAAACTTCGGGTTGGATTTTCTGTTCAACAAAATCTTAGCATCAAGAAACCTTGCAAAGTTCTCCCGGAAACAATGATTTGCGAGGGACACGTTTGATTCGATCGGTTTATAACAGCTCTTAATTAGCTAAGGTACATCAACTCTTGAATGTGGTGTAGTTCCAATGGCTTGGACCGATCGTTGCAGAGCCCCAATTTGCCAAACATGAGGACAAATGTCATTGATGGTCGAATAAAGAGAGGTCTACGTCAACAGGATAGAGAGACGTGCATTTATTGGATGCATTCATGGACTTTCCAAAACCTCGTGTTTGGATTTATATTTGGCAATAGGAAACGACCATCGCCCCTGCTTGGGATTTATATTGCCCCATCGGTATCAAGATGCTGATTGATTCTAGTTTTATTTTTTTGGTCTTTTGAGTTTGCATAATGTTTAGGTGGAAACTCTTTAACTTATCATAAATGCATGCATTTGGAAGATAAAATGCTTCTTTTACATGAGTATCATTTTCTTGTACTGTATGATATCGTTATTTTTTTTTTAGAGATAAAGGTAGAGCGAGTCCCTAAATTTTGCAATTGGGTGTCGCGACCTTCCCTTTGAGGGGAGGAGAAAATGGCTAATGGATTACTAGGCTCATACCTAACTCGACCTTTCTCAAACCCATGCCAAACGCAATTTTCGGGTTCAATTTCAACATGCAAATTAATTTAATTAAGAGTTGCCACTAATTAGTTATTGGTGAAGATTAGAAACCCAAGTGAAGCGTGTGAGTGTACTACTGTACTTCTACGAATCAAAGATTCAATGGATTCAAAAACTTGATTACTCTAGATTACTCTAACGCACTTTTGGTACATTTTTCCTTTTATTTTCAAAAAATATTTTGCAAGCAACTTGGATAATTTAAACCTAGACACTAACATGTGAGGGGTCATCATGTGGATGCACAACCATTAAATAAGCAATCAATAATTAAAGCATTAAATAGATAAATTGCTAGAAAGCAAAAACTCAAACACCACAGATTAATTAAAAACACTAAATATAATAAACCTAGCCTAACCACAGGTTTTTAGACAATTACCCAATTCTAAATTTGTTGGGCCTTTTTTTAACTAAATAAACTTAACATGCAATCACTAAATGACATAGAAAATATGACATGGTATGGATGGTGACATGGCGATGACGTGGCAATGACATGGCATATGATGATGACGTGACAAGATGATGTGGCAAGGTGACATGGCATGATGATGTGGCATAATGACATGACATATAATGATGACGTGGTAAGATGACATGATATTGATGACACGCAAATAGTGATGCACCATTAATGCAATTAAATCTATATGATATGCACCTGTTATTTTTATGATTTTTTATTAAAATTCGTAACAAATAAAAAATAAAAATAAATTACCTAATGTGAAGGATTATCTAACTCAAATTAGTAAAAAATTCAAAATAAACCCTATCCTAACTTAGAATCTTATCCTAACTAGCTAGATATTATCTAAACTTGCAATCTAATCTAGATAACTATCCTAATCTATCAAGAAATAAATCAAGCAAATTGGAGAAGCGATAAGATAAGCTCAAAATCATAGAATATGTCCATTCAACTCAAATTAGGAACAAATAAACCGACAAGCCAATCTTAATGCCTAAAGATTGAATTACCGATTTCTGTGTAATCCATAACCCAATCTTAATACCCAAAGATCGAATTACCAATCTCGCGCATGTTTTAAATTAGGAAATTTTCTAATTTGGTCATGTCTATAATCTCAGAATAATCAAATTAGATTGCGATAACATCAAAATAGACAATAATATCTTGAATTCAAATTCGGTTTGGACAATTACCTAATTCAAAGATTCGTGAAGTACTCGGTCGTGGCCCCCTCTCTCTCCTTCTCTATGTGTGTTTTCTCTAGTGTGCTTCCAATGTGACCAACCTCCTTAATTGTGAAGACCTAACATGTATCTATAGTGAAAATCTAGGTCTAACTCTTATTAGTCGGGTTTATTTTCAGCCATATTAAAGAAGTAATGGACTCTATTAACATTAAGCTCAAATCTTTTTTATCAGTTCCTATTTCTAATGCAATCACCCGGGTTTAACCCAACTCATTAAGTTCATAAACCCCCTTATCTAAGTAAAATTTGGCTGATATGATTCCCAGGGCTTGGCCAAACTTGATTCAATTAAGTTCAGAGCCTTTTATTTCAGTCCATCCACCGCCGGTCCAAATTAAATGCAATTTTCATAAGTTTATCAAATTACTACTAATGCAAATACTCCTAATAACTATATGTAATTAATTATTTATTTATTTTTAGGGGCCGGGGTCGATCCTTAATTTTCCAATGCAATAAATTACTAAATGAGTCGCGCAAAATTTAAGTGTCAAGATTGAGTTCTTAATTATATATTTATTTTTGTCGTAGTTGGTTATTTCATTAAATTGAAAATGGAAACTTTGACGTGGATTGACACAACAATGCCATGTCAATATTAATTGAAAATTTTACATTTATAAATTTGTTTGAAAAATGTGAACCCTAAGACAAAGAAAAAGAAGGGTGGGGGGCTCCAATGAGCTGTGATTGCACGACCCCATGGTAAGCGAAATCTAGCTTGGGCTCGTGCGACTCGAGTAGTCACTTGCCGTGGTCGCGTAACCCCAGCTATCACCTAGCCATGGCGGATTTGTGCGACATTGGGCCTCTCTAGGGTGAGGACGCACAACCACAAGTTAGATCTTGTATGTCACAAGCCGCAAGTCATCTCTCCCCCTTGTCATCTCTTCTTTTCTTTTGCAGATTCCCTTGTTTCTAATTTATTTTAATTTTAATTTGATTTTAAGTATTTTTACAATTGATGTAATTTTTAAAAAAAATTAAATGCAACGGCAACTTTGTTCATAATTTTGACGGAGCAGCCCACTTGGACAAAAAAAAAGTCTATAGTCTAAGGACCCAATTGCACAGAAAAAATTCGAGAGATCATATTGAACAATTTTAAAAATTTCAAGAACCTCTGGTGGTATTATCCCTTTACTCTTATTGAGTTGCATTTCCTCCCACCGGAGGAAACCTTTCAATTGGTGAGTCCCAAATATCGAAATTATTCGTATTTATTTTCAAACTAATTTTTATATGTATGATATTCATTATATATGACCCATCTACTAGAGGTAGAGATAGACAAAACATTAGCCTTTCTAAAATGCCCTCAAAAGTGCAAGAATTATCAAATTTCAATAGTAGTTTAAGAGTTACCTTCTTTGATAAGTGCATTAAAAGTTTTAAAACTTGTCATAAAAGTGCAATCAAATCATAAAACTTGTCAAACTCGTCTAATTAAGTCATTCCGTTAAATGCACTTTTCAAAAATTTTAGGACTCGATTGCACCTTCGTGAAAAGTTTTAAAATTTGATTACACTTTTTAAAAGTTTTAAAACTAAATTTCACTTTCGTAATCAGTTTTAAAACTTCCGGTACACTTATTATTCTCTTCTTTTTTTTTCGGGTGTGTGTTGCTCGTGCTTGCAGTCACGTGCGCTTGGGAATGGTGAGAAATTTTGGGGCCCTAGGATATTATTAAACCAGGACAACAAAAATTGCACGTGATAGACTATAAATTTCCGACGGTGGAAATTCACGAATGACTATTAAAAAAAAAAGGAAGGAGAACAAGTTTTGACGAACATGATTACACCGCGAGGATCAAATCAAAGCGAAGTCCACGGGGAATTGAATGTTCTCATGAATTCGGCGTTCGGAATAACGTGCCGCGGCAATAAATTACTTGCCCGAGGCATCATGATGCGATAGGCATTTGAAATTTTTGCCGTTTTGATAGGTTATGTCATATGTATGTAGTTGGGCGTCATTATCATACATCCTTAGGTTTAGTCTCTGTCTATCTAAGTACAAGATTTTAGTAAGCTCGAGATCGACACGATGCCATTGAGCCCACATGCACCCGAATCCGGTGCGAATACGACAGGAAGTGACGACCTAGATCGAATTCGAAGCCCAGAGTGTCCGAGGAGATGTTCGAGTATTTGATAAGCCTTTCACAGGACAAAACTAGTCTAATTCCTGAGACAACGATGTCCTTATTCATATGTTCCTCAGACCAATTTTTAATTTATGAGCTGCGTCATTGAATGTAATTTGCATGTAATTCTTGTTGATGTGAGTTGTCAATTAAGACTAATGGGAGAAATTGTAGGGCTAATTAGTTGCAAATTTTTATTGTGTGATGTCATTAGTTTGAAAATCAACCACATTCTTAGCATAGCCTAGAATAACTTTTGAAATTTCTCTATACAACTATATATGTTTTTGTATTTATTTATAAAGGAACTATAGAAGAGAGAAAAACATCTCTGTTGATCAATTCTAACATAAACTAAATGACAATGTTGAAATATCACATATTGTTTGATGGTGGAGTTTATATACTATTTATATACATGCGATCTCCCTTTACCTATCGATATAAGCTTTTGAGTTAGTAGAACCAGGTTTTGTTCTAATTTATTTTGCATGTGCATCCTTGCCCAGTTTATTTCTCGTGTGTATTTACCCCCATTAGTCATATTTTACGTGTTGTTCCTAATTCTTTAGATTTTTTTACATACATGTGATCTTCCTCCATCTAACAATATAAGTTTTTGGATTGGACTTTTATTAGAATTAGGTCATGCCTTAGTTTATTTCTCGTATGTGTTCATCCTGTTTATCAAATTCCACAAGTAATTCCTAATTTGACTTGCGCGTGAAAAGGAGCATTGAAATATTCGTCTCCCTCCCTCCCTCCCTTCCTCAACCACCTACCCATTGCAATTGCACCACCGCTATGTTCCCCTTGTCACCATGTCGATGCCATCTTCAATGCTTGACCTCTCACGTCCACCAACGTCTCCACCGTGTGCCCCGTTGCCACACTCCAAGCCAATACCATGTCGCGGGCTCCATAGAGAGAGAGAGAGAGAGGAACTCGGGTTTTCTTTCTCTCGTATCATTGTAGATTCTTATTTTGGAGGAAAATATACATCACCCAATCCAAAATGTGCATGCATGCATGGACACAACTATATTGAATCAAATCAAATGAAATAGCATGAAAAATAAGGCAGTGGACACTGAGGTAACAGGAGAACGAACATACTTGAAATCCACAGCAAGGGTCCAACAGTGTGCAGCAGCAACCAAACGTTTCTCTTCTATAAACAATGATGTTAAGGAAGGAGATTCTCCGAAATTTCACCGCACGTTAATATCCGCAACCACAAATTTCAGAGGCAACAAAAGTCAACGCCGTGTGTTCATTGGTTTCTGATCAAGTAAAGAAACAAGTCAAACAACAGCCAGATGTCTCTCCTCTCACTCTCTCTCTCTCTCTCTCTGTATTGAGCCACCAGATTTCTCAGCCAGTGACATTTTCTCTCTTCAGTGCCACCATCTGTTCTTGAACTCCACGTGTGAGAAAGAAGCTGAACCGATGGAAGTCCCAAGGTTTGACCTCTCCCCCTAACAAAGTCATCATTACTTCGTCAGAATTTTTCCATCCCGAGGCATCATCACGATCGCAGCACAAAAACTTGAAATTTTTCAATTTGGATTTCGCCATGCATGGGTTCAACATTCAATTTCACCGGTTTCAAGAGTGACAACAAGAAGAGAGAGAGAGAGAGAGAGAGAACTTCTTGAGGGGTTGACTCCCATTGAATGAAGCAGCAATGCCAGATAAAGCGATGGCCAAGCTGTGTGTGAGGCTCTTGAGCAGATGCCACCGTTTAAGGTTGGGTTTATCTTTTTTCTGCTCCGCATCGCCCAACAGGATGATGGGGTTTTTATGTACAGCATAGCAAATCTTATCTTCTGAATATGTCAGAATTCAGAAGGGGAATTTAATGAAGACCCTTCTAGTATGAGCTGTGTTGTCATATGGACATGTTAGAGAGAGAGAGAGAGAGAGACCCTCTGTATCTTCTTTTTATTCTGATTGCATCATGTGGTGGTTAGCAATTGGCAATGGCAAACTGTCTGCAACTATTTTTTTTTTTTTGATAACTCAGGGAACCCCGCACGGTCGACAGTCGGGGAGTAAATCATGAGGGCGACACGTGCTAGCCACCACACACGTGCCACCGGTTAAGTCACCCTGCGGCGCCCGGAATTCGAACACTCAACCTTTTGCGAGAGGAAGAGTGCGCGCTCCAGCAGCGCCACCCAGGCGGGTGGTAATGCAACTATGATTTTCAAGCTTTGGAAAAAAAAAGGATTTTAGAAAATGAAACACAATTGATGATTTTTCCAAAAAAAAAAAAAGTGTTACCAAATTGAGGGTTTTCAAGGTATTTGGCTGTGGAGCTTGTTAGGCTTAATTGCTTTGATCCATATGATGTGAGGGTATAAACTCTCATATCAAGCACATACTACGTTTGTGCTTTTTTTTGTCATAGTGATAGATAGATTTCTTGGATTTTGTTGTGTTAAGAAACTATTCACAACAACGAGATGCGGAAAATTGAGCAATTGAGGACCGACAATAAACTTTACATGGTCCAAAACTTGACTCGGTTCTGTGAATAATTACCGATGCAAAATCTAAATCAGGAGAGACAAGAAACTTCACAAAATCTTAGCTAAAAAGTCTTGCAGTCACCATATATACAATACTCGAATTAATAAACTTTGCACTTGATGTGGGCAATATCTGAGTGCACCTAATTGCGACGAGCGTAATGCATATTGGTAATCTATATGGAGCTCGTCAGATTTGGCACCTTTGGGGGTATTTGTGCTCGGATGAACCGGATGCATCTAAATAGCTTCCCATACCTAATGGCATACCTCGACATGAGCCTTCCCAGTGCTCGTGCTCCAGCTCCAGCTCCACCAGTCCAAATTTGCTCAAACGACCTATTAGGGCAGGCTCCGAAACGCCATTTATCGCCTAGAAAGCCCGAAACAGGCACATCTGGGCTCGGACTATGCTTGGCCTGACTCGATAGGTCGAATCAAGCCCCCAATGTATTTACTTATCATGCAAATTTCTTTACCTTGCAACTCGGACATCTACATTTGAAACTCTCGTGGGGCTAAAAGGTCCTCGGATAACTCTTCACAAAGAGATCCGATCAGAGGCCCAAAGCTGAACAGCAAAGCCCAATTGAACTGGCCCTCCTCAAACCCATGGGCCTCGGCCTCTTTAAGGCCCATTTGTTCTTCTACATTTGTTGTTCTTACTCCCTCTTTGCCAGATCTTGTCGCTCCTTTCCTTTTTTTTTTTTTTTACCAAGCGATGAATGAGGAAAAAGTCCGGTAAAAATCAGTGAAACTAACCCACAGGCTTGAGGGACGGAGGTAAATTACATATAGATGCCCAAGACGCTCTGGAAAAAAACATTGGACGTCTAGCCGGCCTCGCCTTACATGAAACGGGACATATATGCAGCCTCACTCGTGCACACCCCGAGCGACGTGTGACTTTGTCTTTGCCCGGACGATTTCCTCGTATCGTCCTCGACCCTATTAGAAAATAATAATATTAATAATAATAATAAATCCGACCCCGCCAATCTTCGATAAAGATATGTATAATTGAAAGACTAGCAACCAATGAAGTAGATGCCACTCTATAACAATATGCTACTCCGCATTATCTCCTCACGATACGAGCGTATCCGAATTTATCTTTTTCCTGATTGGGATAATTCCAAAGAACATATGGGATCACTCCGTTTTACATGAATCGAGTAAAGGTTCCTCACGCCAAGCTACAAGTTCGACCCTCTCTGCTATTCTGAATGGAAGACGCAAGCGATTTGTCGCGTGACCCCCCAATTTGTTATGAATCGCCAATTCACGCCGTCTTTTCCTAACCCCCATGAATGTACCGTCGTTGCCGTCGTCTCGATGCGCAATAGTCAGCAGCCCAAAAAAAAAAAAAGAGAAATAATCCTACATTGCGCGAAAACGGGACTAAATTCTCGATTAATATAAAACCTACCATTGACCTCGTCTTGCTGTCCATGATCGGGACAGTAATTAAGGACAAGATTAGCGACCTAGTGCAGCCTTAATCTTAACCATTAAGTCGGATATCAATCCAAGTTTAACTCGGGATTCTTAATGCGCCTACGACAGCTGGGTCCCCGCGGTGACGTCACTCCCCTCCTCCTCCTCCTTTATTTCGTCGCAAAATGACGGGAGAGGGGAGACCGAGGCTTCCCTCCCGAGGTCCCTTCGAGCGTCGGTCGTTCGAAATCTGCCTCGCGTGAAATGCCGAAATCGCCCTTCCCTCCGCCGCCCCGCGGCGCCGCGCAGGATCGTGATTCCGACATATCCGCGTGCCCAAGACAGTAAATTCGCGAGGTGGATGCCGAAACTTCCAAGTCGTCGCCCCCCCCACCCCCACCGAACCGAAAAGTCGTCACTGAGAAACTCTGCCTTTTCTTTTTAAAATTTTATTAATTTCTTAATGAACAAGCGCGCGGTAAAAATTAGCCGAGCGAAAATGCAATTGAGCCCCGAAATTTTCATAAAAAGCGCAGTGAAGCTCCAAAATTTATAAAAAGCGTAATCGAGTTTCGAAATTTTCAAAATTCGCGATCAACGAAAGGACTCGATTGTACTAATTTGATAAGGTTTATGATTTTTGGTGCGTTAATTTCGATTTTTAATTAATTTTTTCCTTTTTGGTGGTACGCGGAATAAAACCCAAGTCGTCTCCTCGTCCTCACGCCATTCCATCCCCTCCTCTCTCTCTCTCACTGCGTTCTGGTGGTTCGTCCCCGAATCAGATCGCAGACCCTCCGATCTCGAGATCCGCCGCAGCCGCCGCCGCCCATGGCGATCCCCGGCGCCGCCCTCCTCCGCCGCCTCATCCTCCCGCCGATCGTCGTCGTCGTCCTCCTCCTCGCCTCGGCCGCCTTCGCGGAGATCCGGTTCTCCGAGATCCGATCCGACGGCCGGCCCATCATCCTGCTCGACGAGTTCGGGTTCACCCACCGGGGCCGCCTCGAGGTCAACGTCTCCCGCGTCTCGCTGCTGATGCAGCCGCGCCCCCCGGGCCCCGCCGAGCTCGCCGGCGTCGGGTTCTTCCTCTGCACCGGGGACTCCTGGTTGATCGTGCGGAAGGAGCTGGAGGAGGGGGAGATCGCCTGCGCCCTCCAGTCCGACCACGTCAAGCGCGTCCTCACCTTCGACAAGCTGGGCACGCGGACGAGCGCCGACGCCGAGTTCAAGCTGGACGACTCCAACCAGTACACGCTCGTGTTCGCCAACTGCCTCCAGCAGCAGCAGCTCCGCGTGTCCATGGACGTCCGCTCCGCCATGTACAACCTCGACGGGAAGAGCGGCCCGAAGGACTACCTCTCCGCGGGCAAGACCGTCCTCCCCCGGGTTTACTTCCTCTTCTCGCTGATCTACTTCGTGCTCGCCGGCCTCTGGGTCTACGTCCTGCATAAGAAACGGTTGACCGTGTTTAAGATCCATTTCTTCATGCTGGCGGTCGTGCTGTTGAAGGGTTTGAATTTGTTGTGTGAGGCGGAGGATAAGTCGTTCATTAAGCGGACGGGGACTGCGCATGGCTGGGATGTGCTGTTCTATATATTCAGCTTCTTGAAGGGGATCACCCTCTTCACTTTGATCGTGTTGATCGGTACCGGGTGGTCCTTTCTGAAGCCTTACCTGCAGGACAAGGAGAAGAAGGTTCTGATGATCGTTATCCCGCTCCAGGTTGTTGCGAACATCGCCCAGGTGGTGCTCGACGAGACCGGGCCTTTCGGTCAGGAGTCGCTCACCTGGAAGCAGGTGTTTTTGCTGGTCGATGTGGTGTGCTGTTGTGCGGTTCTGTTCCCAATTGTCTGGTCGATTAAGAACTTGCGCGAGGCTGCGAGAACTGATGGGAAGGCGGCGGTGAACTTGATGAAGTTGACCCTGTTTAGGCAGTATTATATTGTGGTTATATGCTATATCTACTTCACGCGCGTAGTGGTGTATGCGCTGGAGACCATTACTTCGTATAAGTATTTCTGGACGAGCGTGGTGGCCGCCGAGTTGGCGACGCTGGCATTCTATGTGTTTACTGGGTACAAGTTCAGGCCCGAGGCTCATAATCCTTATTTCGCCATTGACGATGAGGAAGAAGAGGCGGCAGCTGAAGCTTTGAAGCTTGAAGACGAGTTTGAATTGTAAGCGACGGATTAAGGGCTTTGGAATTGGAAGTGGTGAAGCAGCTGGCATAGTGGTCGGTTCGGGATATTTGAGGTAGAATCTTAAGCATTGTGATTATTTCATAGTCTAAACCATATTAGGCATGCTTGTGTAACAACAATGTGTTTTTTTTCCCCGTTTTGCTGGTTCCATACTTGTAAGATGGTACATACTGTCAAATATACATCTGCCCTCTGGATGATATTTGTAAGTCGCGATACTAAATTTTGCAATAATTTTGTGGAGGGGTTATGTGCATTTCTTCTTTGCTCAGTACCTTCCATTTTCTTAACTTCTGTTTGGAAAATTGATTGTGATAATGCTTCATGCATGAATTGTGCCCCCTGCTCTGTGACTAGTAGTTTTTAAGTTCCATTATCTGAACTAGTCCTGAAAGTGAGAATTTATTTACTGGGCGATGAACCTGGTTTAACTCGTTCTTGATATCTACAGAACGTTTGAAATTAACAACAACAGCCTATATTCAATCTTAGAATTAACAATTGCTTATTTCTTAAAAGGCGTAGAACATGTTTTCTTTTGTTCCAAGGCATAGAGCATTTGACTAGCACTTCTTTTAGGGAACTTTTTGAGCTTACGTTTTTAGTGTTGCTTGGCTTTGCCATGGGTCGACTGATTTCGGTTTAACTTAAACACATGATAAGGCTATAGTGCCAAACAAATTAGTCTTTCGTCCCTATTGATAGCATAATTCCTACTTCACCTTGTTTAGTTAGTTTTAGACATCCAAGTGAAAAATCAATGGTGTCGGTATCTTATTAGTATAGAAGCAGGTGTCTTTTGTCGTTGAAACCACGGCACTGAGCCTTTTCCATGGCCGTAGGAAAACTCAGAAGCTTGAGTTGTATCCAGATATCAGAACTACTTGATTTAAGTAATATGTCAATGTTATTGTTATGATGTCGGTGACAAAAGATGGGCAAGTGGAACTTGGTCTTCATAGAGGTTAGACTGAGTGGTTTTCTTTTTTGGTAAGGAAGGTTAGACTGAGTGGTTTATCTGTACTTTTCTCAGAAAATCATATCCTTGTGGTAATTACTCTGTACAATGGGTTCTATTTGGTGCTCGGTGTGTGAGAACTCTTTATTAGATTGTTTTGTTTATTCAACAACGACCACTGAGGAAAATCACTGACACATACTGAATTCACCTCTAAACAAGCTTATAGTTACATTCTCTGTCAATTGGATGAGATTAATCTATATCCTAAACCTTTTTTCCGGACATGCATAGGACATGTCGTCGTCTCTGAAGAACTAAACCTGATGGTGGGCGATTCTTTTTTCCGGCTAGAAACAAGTGTAAATTTCATTTCTAAATATCAGGTGCATCATGGAGGTTTCGTATTCACATCAATGACTTTGTGGTTTGCGGTTTTTACATGGTTTCGGTGCTGAGTTTGCAATCTTATCCTCCTCTGGTCTCCGCATTGCACTTGTTGAAGAAATTAGACACATATTCACGAGTTGATAACTTTTCATTTCGTCCGTGCCTGTGGTAATTACTTCTCTCTCATTCCATTGCTACGGGATCTT
This sequence comes from Syzygium malaccense, assembly GCA_031216405.1. Taxonomy (NCBI): domain Eukaryota; kingdom Viridiplantae; phylum Streptophyta; class Magnoliopsida; order Myrtales; family Myrtaceae; genus Syzygium; species Syzygium malaccense. The sequence goes on from CM062257.1 coordinate 7,256,853, forward strand.
CCTTCCTATCGTAAGCAGATAAAAGTCGTGACTTGATTCCTTCCTCCTCTCCTTTTGTATTTAAACTTAGACTTTGCATTGTTTTCTCCCCTCCTATTGGTTGGGTGAGAGATGGGAAGATGTTATTTGTCCTATGGTTTTCGGTGTTGTCAAGGATGATGTGCAGGAGATGAGGGAACCGTCATAAGTTCTGATATGTAGGAGTACTTTTGTGATTAGTAGTTTTCACTTGGATTATTAGTTGTAATCAGCGGGCAATGGTTAATTGGTCATGTTCAGGGATGATGGGCACCAGTTGGTTTTGTGATTTGTAGTGTTTACCTCCAAATTTCGAAGTTTCGATTGTGATCTCGAGTTTTCTTTTGTTGATGGTGCTGTGTCTATGCTAGGGATGGCGGGGATTAGGATGTGGTCAAAGCTGCTTTTCCCTCTTTTCGTTTGTCAAAACTTGGTGCTCTCTTCCTTCGTTTCCATAGCGTTTCTATGCTTTGACGGGCAAGCCACAACCTTTCGGTGTGGGCTAGCTTTCCTTCTCCCGCTATTTTCTGTTGGGAAAATATTAGATGATATGGAAAATAAGAAATTGATGGAAATCTGTTGAAAAAGATGAGAAAATAAGATTGACTGTTTGAGGTGTGCAAGTACTCTTTCTTAAGGATAAATTTGCTCCTCGGAGTGCGATAGGCTTTAGCGACTATTCTTCTAAGATACGACAGACGTTCTTGTTTATTTAGCACAGAATAATAGAAGGAACAAGAATGTTATATGTACAATCCAGTAAGAAAATGAAAGATATGTAAAGAAAAACAAAAATATTATGCATGGCTTTTCAATTATGTTTAGAGTAATAATTTGTAGGCAAAAGGAAGGGAGCCATTTTCCATCATCAATTCTTGCTTCTAATTAAAAAACGTTGCAAATACGTTGCAAATTGATAATAGTCGAGACTGTTACAAAACCGTTATAAACCATTATAAAACGTTACAAAATCGTTAGAAATTAATGACGGTAAAAAATCGTTATAAAAACAATAGCTTTCATTATTTTATAACTTATTGTATTATGCAATAATTCCCCTTATATTTCAAAAGGTTTTGAAAAGAAATGAAAGACTAATGTTGAGTTATTGGAGAGTAATGCATCGGAACGGGTGCTTGTTAGGCTACGAACCAGACTTGCAGGCTAAAAATAATGAAATATAATTCACGAAATCATTGGTGAAGTTTGAAATTTTTATGAACCAAGAATTTCTTTTTATGAATAATAATTTTCACCAATCCCACAAATTTTGTTGTTCAACGCGGCTGTATAGGGCATGCGAGTGCTTGGATTATAATTCTCATAGGAGCGGCCTCACTTTATACTTATATAGGTGATTCTATCAAATGACTATGCAGGTTAATACACCACAAATAATAGTTATGGAATTCATTAAGAGCTTAGCTTAGCCTCTTTTTCATTGCAGTCTTGCACTATTCTTACTTTAGGAGAGATGAAAATTTTTAATATTGCATCACTAGATCAATAAATGACTTGTTAGTACCCATATGAATCTAATTCATAGGATCGACAATCACATAGGTTGGGTTGCCATCACCTTTTGTGTCTATACATTGTGATTGCCAAGGGATAATAGCCATTGTAAAGCGACAATAGCCATTGTAAAAAATGAAATTTTTAATGGTAAAAAGAGACGTTTTATTTAGACATGACGTTGTAAATCAATCGCTAGAAGATAGAATCAAGTCCATTGATTATGTAAAGTCAGAAGTGACTTTGGCAGATCTTTTGACCATACATAGAGGGGAAAGTCATTTATTGCCATCAGACAATCACATATTGCGAACAATGAACATGCATAAAATGAATCATAATTCACAGTTTAGCGTATTAGCACAAATGCATACACTATGAATACGATGTATGACACTCACGCAAAATACATGTAGTTCCTCACTTTGATATATGCTCCTACTTAACTCGTTCACATCAATTACACAAAATTGTTGCAAATGGAATGACCGCTAATCAAAGTCAAGTTATGGTAGAACATAATCACGATCATCAATATAAGCTTTGTTCCAGTGAGTGTTGACCGTAGGTTCATAAGTTTGAGTCAAATAATGGATGTAAAAAAACAAGAAAACGCCAATTCCCCGCCATGGATCTCATGGCCAATATTGAAGTGAAGATTACTGAACCAATGAGGCAAGTTCATTACATACCAATCAAAACTGAAACATGTGAGATATAAACTGAGGCTCAGGAATTTTATCAAACAGATGATAAGTATCCCGGCCAAGGAATCTAGATGCAATGGGGACACAAGGATTCACAGCCAATATGAAACAAAACAACAAAGCACATTCAAGATTCTTCAGATAGCCTCAGGTGAGATCAATTTTCACGACAACAGAATTAAGAGCTCTCAGCCTTCACCTTGCTAAAACAGAGTATGAGGAATTCACTCGGAATAGCGTGAGTAACAACTGATGAAGAGCAAATGCGTACAACTATCCACGAAGGTATGACATCCCAATCAATAGACCAATCTTAACACTAAAAATTTTCGAGGTTTTCCGAGGATAGCTTTGTAAAACTGAAGCTTTTCATTAGTCACAGCTCAAGAAACATATTTCTAATTCAGTAGAAAGTAAGAAATTAATAACACACATGCTATTGGGAAAAACCCTAGACATCTCCCCAAGGTCAAATGGGGCCTGGACATGCAATTTATAAACTCTTTACCTTCAAGCATAGCTACAAAAGCCCATTAAGCTTTCCTTATACATCTTCAGCCATCAGTAATGAAACGAAAAGATTATCGACTTAAGTAAGAGTAACAATGTATTTCAATGACGACACAATTCAAATGAGATATTTATTTGAGGAATTATGAATTTGTTACGAGGCTGTTTAGCAACCTCCTCTATCCAGCAAGATCTAAGAGGATAAATGTAACATGAAATTGAATTTGATATGAGCAGGACAATGAGTCACCTGCTTGTGAACCCGAATAGAGATGGTATAGATTGAGGAACGTAGATATGGACATTGCAGAGGCCTTTGCGGACGAGAGCTTTGACGAGGTAAGCGAGGCCGAGGAACTCGATTCTGTTTGTTGGTGAACAGGACAATTGGCTCCAAGCAATCGTTAGTGTTGGCACTGCCTGGGACGGAGTCCGAATTGGAAGGCTCAATTGGCTAGGCGGAATCACCAAAATCATTCTCCTTGAGGTGAGAGAAGACTTGCTAGAGATTGATAACTAGGTCTCAAGGCAATAAAGTATCCTTAAGATTGTTGGAAATATTTAAATAATACGAAAAATAAGGATTCATGGAAATTTGTTGGAACAGAAGAAAATAAAATTAACTGTCTGAGGCATGTAAGTACCGTCCTTAAAGATAATTTCGCCCTTCGAAGTACAAAACTCGATGCAATAGGTTCCAATGGCTATCATCCCGAAATATAACAGAAAGAATAACTTATGTGTATAACCCATCAAAGAAAGAAGAGACTTGTAAAGAGAAACAAGAATATTTTTCAAAACTTATTGAAATGTACAATATTATCTTCCAAAGAGAACCAAAGAACCTCCATTGAGTCGATAGAGGTCGTCTCTCGTACATAGCGCACTGCCCTAGCTTCCCCGATGGGGCAATGACTTGGTCAATACCGTGCGCAGATACTCCTGCTCCCTTTGGTTTTCCTCGTCATGTTCTGCACGCATGGTTGCACAGAAAAGCCCCCCAAATGCCCCCTCCGGAGATGGTCTGGTTTTGCTCTGGCTTGAGGAAACTGCTGAACGATTCAAGCTGACGTCTTTAGCTTTTATAGTAATTACAATGCACAATATAGTTCAAGTTCACGGATGATGTTGCTCCTAAATATATGAAGCTATTCTCTTGAAAACTACAGGCTCAGGCAGAGTAAGCTTTTAATGTATGTGGTAGAGCTTTTGTTCATACAATGATGCTTCCGTTAACTGTGATCTTCTGCTTCGGCTGCGCGAAGCATGTGTTTAATCACGTGCTCGGCCTTCTAAGCTGCGATCCGGACTCAATGAAGTTTCTAGTCTAACCGGAGCTGAAATTGGTTATGTTCCATCTGCTATCAAACATTAGGGCCACCTCCAACTTTAGCGGAAAAGAAAATATTCGGACCTCTAGATTCACTCCTGTGAACGGGAAGATTCTTGCACGGACTCTCGGGTCCATACACACTGTAACATAATCCCAGTCTCTAATTCACACAAGCCTCAACTCACCTCACCTCACCATCTGTAACGATTGTAAATGACCCTCCCTACGGTCGTATTGACTATCAATCGCATCGTCATGTTTGTCCGTTTAGAGCTCCAATCATGTTCCTATTTCAATCATCTTCCAACTAACAAATCAATAGTTCAAAGGAAAGACCTCTTATCAGTTGAAAGATGGATTCTATGATCCCCAAGTAGTAAAATCTCTTGTAGCTGATTAATGCACGTTCTATTAGCTCTCGCATTTTGGTGAAGTCACTATACTATGGTTTTCCCGTGTCATGCTTGTTTTTGGGCATGTGGAAGCACATGATCCTCTTCAATATAGAAGACCTTAAGACCTCGGATTCCTCCCCTTTTTGTGTGGCGCCATCATGGGTGTCCTCGAGGGAAAAAAGCTTGCAACCGCGTGACAATCTTTTTTTAATTTTTTGCTTGCGGCCATTTAATTTTTGCAACCCCTAATGTTTGAGACAATTTTCTAAGTCGCACGACCCTCCTCACCAGATGGGAAATTGCAAAAAGTATGTAATTTACTCATATGCATATATACAAACGCACGACACTTAATGTTCGTAAATGGGTTTGTTGTGGCGATTTTCTCTAACGTGGTTCTAACAATGATTTTCCTTTTTTTTATTTCGAAGTAATATACTTTGTCGTCCCGTCATCTTCATTTTCTTTTCGGTCAATATTCTGAATAGAACAGAGAGGTAACTCTCAAAAGTTCTTGAAAATAGAGCTTCGGTATAATGTCGGAGACATCGAAATGATGGATTTCGGTGTATCGTCGCACCGAAAGCAAGAACATTAGCTAAGTCTAGCCTGAATAATTGACCTAGTAACTCTTGCAAGGTAAGATACATAAGCTTGGCTGAGGTTCACCGGCCCGGCCGGTGCCACCGATCTATTCATTTTCCCCCTAGGGTCCACTAGTAATTGCATGATTATTTATATATGCCCCTCAAATTCACTAAAATAATGGAAAAATAAGTAGATTTAAAAAGGAAAAGGAATAGAACAATAAATACGGCCATTTTTATGTATTGTGGCGGGGGAATGTGGCAGCAGAAGATTGTAGGGTCCTCCATGTTCGCCTAGAGGGTCCTTCTTCCTGTGAACTTTTCTTTTTCTTTTTTGAGGAATTCTACACTTTTGAGTTGGATATTGGGAAAAAATTACAAAAAACCCCAAATTTTATCACTTGTGACATATTTATTCCGAAATTTTTTTTGTGACACCAAAAACCCCAAATTTTACTATTTGTAACACATTTACCCCAATATACATTGTCCATGGGTACTTTCGTCTTTTTTTTTTTGGTAAGATACTTTCGTCTTTTTTATTTTTTTCTTTTTTTTACTTTTTTTTTCCTTTCCAGCGAGGGGGCCCCTTGCCGGCGTCGGGCGGCCCTCGCCGGATCTGGCAAGGGCGACCCTCGCCGGCGTTGGGCGAGCCTTGCCGGCGTCGGGCAACGCTCGCCCTCGCCCAGGCGAGGGCGAGCCTCGCCCGACGCCGGCGAGGGTCGCCCTCGCCTGGGCGAGCAAGGGCGAGCCTCGCCGGCGTCGGGCGAGCCTCGCTAGCATCGGGCGACGCTCGCCCTCGCCTGGGTGAGGGTCGTCCTCGCCGGATCTGGCGAGGGCGACCATCGCTGGCGTCGGGCGAGGCTCGCCCTCGCTCGACGCTGGCGAGGGCCGTCCTCGCTCGATGCCAGCGAGGGCCCCCCTTGTCGGAAAGGAAAAAAAAATAAAAAAAAATAAAAAGCAAAAAAGACGAAAATGCTCATGGACAATGTACATTAGGGTAAATGTGTCACAAATAATAAAATTTGGGGTTTTTGGTGTCACAAAAAAAGGTCGGGATAAATGTGTCACAGGTGACAAAGTTTGAGATTTTTTATGGTTTTTTCCCTTGGATATTTAATGCATTTGTTTTGGGCAACCTTTTAAAACCTCTTCACTAGTATAGCTCGTTGGAATTTTTCTATTGCACTCGTTTTGGGTGGAGCGATTAGAAAGGAAACCAACTTCTTCGAATACGGAAAAGAAAAGAATGGATTTGAAGGAATTGAGTTATAATATTATTTGGCTACTAAAAAGGGAAAGAAAGAAACGAATGCATCATGCCATAAATATCGTTTAGTGCTTATGATTAGTTGTAAAATAAGGGTATAAGCGAGAAATATGAATATATTTGTTTTTAAATATACAATCCTTCCGAAATTTTCTATATTTGGAGAGATTGCAAAGGATTTATAACGTAAATAAAATTGACCAGACCATCCCATCTAATTTTTCCTAGCCCCTTCTAATCATTTTCCTCTATCATTTAGTACCTATGATTAGTTGTAAAATAAGGGTATAAGCGAGAAATATGAATATATTTGTTTTTTAATATACAATTCTTCCAAATCTTTCTATATTTGGAGAGATCGAAACGGATTTATAACGTAAATAAAATTGACCAGACCATCCTATCTAATTTTTCGTAGCCCCTTCTAGTCCGTTTCCTCTATCTCTTTTCCTCCATTTAAACACGATATTGTTTATAAACCCTTTCACTTCCCTCCTAATCTCTTGCAACAAACGAAGTGTTGGGATTGGAAAATTATTGAGCACAACTTTTCATGAATAAGTCGACTGCAACTCATTGGAAGATTGGTCTGAGTTTGTCAATTTTTTCAATTAAATAACCAAAGTGTTGAACAACACGCATGATGAATCACTTGGAAGTAACGTATCAAATGAAAGACACAAAACATTAAAAAAAAAATGACGATATTTGGATGGATGGCCCACTCAAACCAAACCGCACCTTCAATTTCGATCCGTTTGGATTTGGTTCAACGATTTCGAAATCCGAATTGCTCACCCTTGACTCGCACTGAGCAACACTTCTCATTCAACCAAGGACTAGGGCTTAAATTCTCCGTTGACCATGCAACTTAATGCTTTGCTGAAGAGATCGGCACATAATAATATTGCTTCCTATGCAATAAATGATGGCCAGAGAAGGGAACCTCCGAACACTAGTGTCGGTCCGGTAGGAAAAGTTAGGTGCCCCCCTATCCTATGAGTGAAGTGGGGGCACACATTATTCTCAATTGATTTGACTACAGAGCACGTCGCTCATGCATGTGTTGGGAAAATAAATATATTATTATCCTCTCCCAAGGTTAGAAAATGTAGAAACCCTTGAATTGAGAGGGAATCCAAGTTGACAGCAAACCGAGATACAAAATGCCATGTTATTAGCGTTTACTTAATAAAATAAGTATTTTCATTGTTACGTGTTCAGTGTCATTGTAATGGCCATAATTTACGAGATTAATGAAATGTTTAAAGGCCATAATTTACTTAGATTAGCATGGTCATCCTCCAAAAGGAAGAAAGAAGGATCTTTGTGGATGAGGTAGGCCTAATATAGTGGCAAATTAAGTTTTGATTTAGGTCAGTTGACGATAGAGAAATTTTTAAGTCGGCATGGTAGCTTTGATAACACCTCATAAATTTATTTATGTAACAGAGTTTTTGTACATGCCGATAGAGCTTAATCATATTATTATAATAATAACGGTATACCTCATAATGCATTACTTTAAAAAGCTTTTGTTTTTCCTTTTTATTACTTTAAAAAGCTTTTGTTTTCCCTTTTTAGACGCGAGGCGAGCCATTCAAACGAGAAAAGTATAACGAGGTACGCTAAGACCAATCTATAAAAATCGTTGTTTAAGGGACGTGATGACATTTGTTAACGAGCATTTCACTTAGTGATCCATATCCCCACATTCGATAAACCATCTATCAAAGTACTTCGGTAAATCAAATATATAGTTTGATTAGACATGACTACCATCAATCATATGTCGATAGACGGGACGGGTTCATTAAATAAAATTGCAGAGGAAGAGAGGGCCACCTTCAAGGCCACCCCCGCACCATTAATAAAACGAAGAGGCAGCATGTGATCGTATCTTCCATTCCAAATGCAAACTTTTTTTTCCTCTTTCTTATTTTTTGGTTGCTAGACATATGATTATTCAATCCAAGACGAGCCTCCCTAGTACAATCAAAAATCCATGGCCCTAGCACCTCCCCTTCCCTACTGCTTTCATGATCCCCTTCATCCCCAAAAGATCAACCATCATAATTTCTTAGCTAGCCCAGAGAAAGGAGACTGAAAGGGGGGATCGACAAAGGGAAAAGATAGAGAGAAAAAGGAAGCAAAAGGGGAGGCCCTACGAAAGGAAGTGAAAAAGGCTTCTCTAATAGAAAAAAGGAGAGACCCGGAAGGAGGAGAAGAGTGAAGGAGAAGGACAATGGAACGTGAGGAAGAAGAAGAAGAGGATCAGCTCATAATGATGAGGATCGGTCGCAGCATTAGCCCAGAAGATCAAGACCACCTCACATTCGAACCGAGCTGGAAACTTTACGAGAACCCGTTTTTTATTTCCCCACACAATCATCAACCTCATAACCAACATCACCATTCATCAGCTTATCATCGTCGTCATCTTCTTCATCTCCCTCTGTCTAACTCTCGCAAGATTGCTTCTTCTTCTTTCTTGGATCTCGCCTTCTTGAGAGCTTCCATGGACTCCGAGCTCCAGCTCCTCCGCGCCCAGATCAAGGACGTGAGGTCCGAGCTCGAGCACGAGCGCAAGGCCCGCAAGAAGGTCGAGCACGCGAACAAGAAGCTGGGAAAGGAGCTAGCCGAAGAGAGGCGGGGGCGGGAGGCCCTTGAGCGGGTCTGCGAGAAGCTCGCGAGGGAGGTGTCCTCCGACAAGGCCGACATCGACCGGATGAAGCGCGAGATGGAGGAGGAGAGGAAGATGCTGAGGCTCGCTGAGGTCTTGAGGGAGGAGAGGGTCCAGATGAAGCTTGCCGAGGCTAGGGTTTTGCTGGAGGAGAAGATTCAAGAACTCGAGAGAGCTGGACGTTCCACCAAGCATGGAGGGCCAAGTGATTATGAAGATGATCGCGTCGAGTTGGTGTCGAGGAAAATCGGCAGGATTTTGTTATTCGGAGACCGGTCGAAGAGTCGGCTGGTCCTGAGCGAGAAGAAGTCGACTTGCATCAACGACAATGTCGTTGATCATTTGACCACGAGAAACGATTCATCGTCGGGCCATGGTGTGGCTTCAACGAGAGAGACAGCGCCGGGCGACAATTGTGACCGCGGGTCCAGTATCAAAGAGCCCAACAAGGCGGGCTCAATTAGCGGGAAAGCATGCGGTGATCACGACAAGATCAGGGCGGTCTCAGCAGCAGGAGTGGGTCAACGGAGGCCGTCGCCGGAGCCGGAGAACCCGCACATAAGGAGAGGGATCAAAGGGTTCGTCGAGTTCCCGAGGGTGGTGCGGGCGATCGGGTCCAAGAGCAGCCGGCATTGGGGAACGAAGCTGGAGTGCCAAAAGGCTCAGATCAGGATTTTGCTCAAGCAGAAGAGTGCACCAGCCGCTGCTAGATCCAATAGTCTCATTTGGAGCTAGACGACGATGGTCGACCGGTGATCAAAACACATAATTGACCAGGTTCTGATGATTGGGTAAATTTGATGAATTTTTTTTCATATCTTTTCCAATTTTTTTTTCCTTGTACAAGATTTGTTGTTTTCGGTTAGTGTATCTGCTGAAAGTGGGTTACTACTGCAAATGTTGAGATGGCTATGGTCAATGCTGAATGTGAATACTTTATTGTTTTGTTTCTTGGAATCTGATCGAAAGCAGGCATTGATGTGGATCTGCATTATATGGACCCAAATCATGTACTATGGTCTATGAAGTATATGAAAGTTTTAAAGGTGAGAGAATTCACTTTGACCACACAAAAACAAACAAGAAAAAGCTCTGAGAATTTAATTTGATGCAGTAGGTATCGTTGGGTATCGTTCCTGAAAATGAAGACAGCTGCACATGCTTCACTAGTTGACTTCGGAATTTGTCTTTTTTTTTTTCAAAAAGTCCTAAACTTATTTGAAAGGCAGCCTATTCACTTCTAAACTTTTTTAATTTGGCTAATTTACTTTCAAAATTTTTGACAATTTTCTAATGCAGTCCTTCCAACCAATTTTGGATGGAAATTGTTGCCGTGGATGCCAAACAACTTGTGTGGCAAAGTGACGTGGATAATTTTTGTAATTTTTTTCAAATTTTCTGAATGTTTTCCTGTTATGTTCTTTTCCTTGTCACTTGTGGTTGATCTCAGCGATGACTAGCAACCAGCCACAGGCAAGGGCCACGCTTGTCGGGCCACACGTGAAAAGCAAAAAAAAAAAAAAAAAGAAAGTAAAGAAAAGGATAAAAGAATAAAAAATTAAAGAAATTGCAAAAATCGCTCACGTCAGCGCTGGCCGTCTCTGGCCGTGCGATGTAGACGGTCGGCGCCAACGGGAGCACCACGTCAACAAATTCTAGCTAACATTGGCTGAAAGAATTATATTGCAAAATTGTCAAAAGGTTTATGATTAAATTGGTTAAATTAAAAAGTTTAGAATTGAATTGACAATTTATGACTTTTCATTGCCAATCATCTTGGAAAAAAAATTTAAAAAAAGGCATTTTTGCTAGGTGATAAGAAGTCTAATTTTGACACATAAATACTCTACAGTGCATTTAGAGGTGACATTAAAGTCATCAGTATGACAAGCTATATAAGTTGAGCAAAAAATTGGTATGATGCAATTTACAATCCTTTGTTGACATAATCCTAGCTCTCTCTTAAATTTTCGAAGAATCGAAGATAGAGAGGACTCGACCGTGTCTGTTATAACTTTCAAAAAGTTAAATTAACTCAACCATCAACAACAATATTGTATAAAGTTTTGAGATGGCACCAACAAATTGACATGATCAATCGAAAAAGAGAGATGAAACCATTTTTTTAATGTCACAAATCAATTCACTTGAAGATTTAAGCATGTACAAAGACACAGAAGTGTGACCTAATGACTTGTATAGAAGGTGTCAATTCATTATTGTCAATCAATTCCATAATCTAAACCACTACACAAGTGATGTTAGTAGAACTAATTGATAGCTTAGCATTAGAGCTGGGACAGTACTAGCTCGTAATTGCGTCAATGAATTGTAAAGCTCCTAGAATGATGAAGCGTGCGTGCAAGTCTATGCGTGTGTTTATAGTATGTCTACAAGAGAACAAGCTATAATGATCATCAATATCAAAAGCTAGATCCAAACTCTCATTGTTTAGTTTTTTGGATCTTTAATCAATTGAAATCTCAATGGAAAGACCACCCGCCTGGGTGGCTCTGCTGGATAGGGCACTCTTCCTCTCGCAAAAGGTTGAGTGTTCGAATCCCGGGCGCCGCAGGTTGACTCAACCGGTACACGTGTGTGGTGGCTAGCACGTGTCGCCCCCAGGGTTTACCTCCCGGCTGTCGGCCGTGCGGGGGTTCCCTGGGTTATCAAAAAAAAAAAAATCTCAATGGAAAGAAGCTAAAGGTGTCATAAAATATGATCAAGTATCGTTAGCTAGATAATCAAAAGTAGCAACTTTTGTTAAAAGGGTGTACTGGATATCGTCACAGCTTGGCAAACAAAACTGTCCTAGCCTTTGGCATTCACATGTTATTCTTGCTTCCTTGATGGTTGTTCATTTTAGATCCCAACACTATTAAGGATGGGTAATCAGGCCGAGTCTATTCAGGAATCGAACTGAATAGGCATTACCTAATTTGTTCACACGGGGATCGAGTAAGTCCTTGGATTAAAAAAAAAAAATAGAGGAACCGGCCTTTGTTGGTTCGGTTCTTCATTTTATACCGTGAACCCTCGATTCTTGATATGGTGGAGATGGGTTTCAAACATGTGAAGATTTGGAGATGCATCAGTGCCTTAATTATTATGCCACGGATTGTTCATGTGATTCGTTTTCCTAAAACAATGGTTACATTACTCAAAATTTGGGCTTGGTTTCTAGGTCAACCCTTGAATCCACCTGAAACCTATCGGTTCCAGGCCGGTTCCTAAGGGAGCTGGTTCGGTTCACAGCTCCAAAAATCAAGAACCGACTCTGACAAGATAGGGTACAGGTTCTCGCTTTGAAATCTATCCACCCTTAAACTAATCACCCCCAATAACTATGATCCTACGAGGCTAGTAAGTTTTCGTATCTTAAAACATGAGGACCACAAAAGAGGTTTGCAAGGAAATGAAGATACTACGGGGGTCGACAATTCTTTACGTTGGTTTGAGTTTCAAGCTACTTAGGTACTGCATGATAACCATTCTGGTTCTGTCCAGAACTGGTTTTTTGCTCCCGAAATCAGTTTTGGACCAGAAACCCGTTTGGTAACGTAATTTCATTTTTCTATTTCCGGGACAAGTTTGCTTCCAAAACTGATTCTGAAACCAGAAATGAGAACCAAAAAAAGTTGGTTTTTCATTTCTGGAACAAAAGTGAGAACCATTTTTGAGGAATTCATTTTCTTCAACACACATATTCTTATGGAAGTCACGATCTTTGAGGTGAGAAAAAAAGCAAAAAATCAAAAATTTCAAAACTTAACAGAATGGTTTAGAATCTGTGGCTACCCACTTTCAGTGAAATTTAAATTTTTTTAGGTACCGAAAAAAATAAAAAAATAAAAATAAAAATAAAAAATTTCAAAATTTCATAAAATGGCTTAGAAAACCTATGGCCACCCATTTTGAGCAAAATTTAATTTTTTTAGTTGCCAAAAAAAATAAAAAATAATAATAATTTCTAAAATTTAAAAACTTCACAGAATATCTTAGAATACCTGTGGCCACCCAATTTGAGCGAAATTTTATTTTTTTAGGTGCTGAAAAAAATAAAAAAAAGCAAAAAATTAAAAATTTCAAAACTTCACAGAATGGCTTAGAATACTTGTGGCCATCCACTTTGAGCGAAATTTAAATTTTTTTAGGTGCCGAAAAAATAAAAAAATAAAAAATTTCAAAACTTCACAGAATAGCTTAAAATACCTGTGGCCACCCACTTTGAGTGAAATTTAAATTTTTTTAGGCGCCGAAAAAAATAAAAAAAATAAAAAATTTCAAAATTTCACAGAATAGCTTAAAATACCTGTGGCCACTCACTTTGAGTGAAATTTTAATTTTTTTATATGCCAAAAAAAATAAAAATAAGCAAAAAAGTAAAAATTTCAAAACTTTACAGAATGGCTTAAAATACATGTGGCTACGCACTTTGAGCGAAATTTTATTTTTTTAGGTGCCGAAAAAAATAAAAAAATAAAAAAATAAAAAAAAATTTCAAAACTTCACAAAATGGCTTAGAATACCTGTGGCCATCCACTTTAAGCGAAATTTAAATTTTTTTAGGTGCCGAAAATAATAAAAATAAATAAAAAATAAAAAACTTTACATAATTGCTTAGAATACCTGTAGCCACTCACTTTGAGTGAAATTTAATTTTTTTTGGGTGTTGAAAAAAAATAAAAATAAGCAAAAAAGAAAAATTTTCAAAACTTCACAAAGTGGCTTAGAATACATGTGGCCATCCACTTTTAGTGAAATTTAATTTTCTTTAGGAACCAAAAAAAATAAAAAAAATAAAAAATACCATTTGGGCATCTAAAAAAAATTAAATTTTACTCAAAGTGGGTGGCTAGAGGTATTGTAAGTCATTCTGTGAAGTTTTGAAATTTTTGATTTTTTATGTTTTTTTTCACCTAAAAAAATTTAAATTTCACTCAAAGTGGATGGCCACATGTATTCTAAGTCATTCTGTGAAGTTTTGAAATTTTTGATTTTTTGCTTTTTTTTTACCTCCAAAAATTAAAATTTCACTCAAAGTGGGTGGCCACAGGTATTCTAAGCCATTCTGTAAAGTTTTGAAATTTTTTAGTTTTTGAATTTTTTTGGGCACCTTAAAAAATTTAAATTTCACTCAAAGTGGGTGGCCACATGTATTCTAAACTATTCTCTGAAGTTTTGAAATTTTTTATTTTTTGATTTTTTTTGGGCACCTAAAAAAATTTAAATTTCACTAAAAGTGGGTGGCCACAAGTATTCTAAGCAATTCTGTGAAATTTTGAAATTTTTGATTTCTTGATTTTTTTTGAAAAAATTCAACAAATTTCCTATTTTCCCGAAATCTAAATTTTTTTTATTTTCTCGACATTTTGATGATTTTTTCTGGAATTTTTCAATTTTTTGGGATTTTCTGAATTTTTTTAAAGATTTTTATGAATTTTTCGGATTTTTTATTATTTTTATTCCATTTCTAAAAAAATGGATTTTTGTTCCTGAAAATAGAATTATCTGTTGTTTATCAAACGAGTTTTTATTTCAGGAAATAGAAATTTTGTGCTGTTATCAAACGGGTTTCTGTTCTAGAAATAGAAATTTTTTGTCATTATCAAACGGGTTTTTTTTCTCAAAAACTCATCCAGGAACCAGAAATAGAAAAATCTATTTCTGGTTCAGGAACTCATTCCGGAACAGAATGGTTATCATGCGGTACCTAGTGAAGAAGATGACGCTACACATGGTCTTTACCGGACACGGGCCAAGACGTTAAGAGTGTGTTACGCGAATTCTGTCATGGGCCAAGCCCAAGGGACCGACGACGTCGAATATTGTTGGGCCTAATATTGTATTTGGGCTTTCAACTGAAAGCCCAAAACCTTTTGCTTAGTGGTCTTGCCTAAATGCTGGGCTTTCATTGGTTCTTATAGTACACGGCTATAATCGGGCTTGGACTTTATTGAGGGAAGCCTGCTAAAATGGAGAGCAAATGTTACCAAAGTTTGAGCCAAGCCCATCTAAGTTGACCATTTTGGGTGGAGACAGGTAGTCCCTTTTTCCCCTTTCATTTTTAGGGTTTAGGTGAACCCAACACCATCTCTCATGAGCTATAGTGAAGTTTTCAGGGCTCTTTGAGTACCCGACTCTTGTGAGAAGTGGCGTCTTTGTTCTTTGGGAAAGTAGAGGTCGAGGGTTTGAACGCCGGGTCTCGAGATAGGGTGCAGAGATAAATGAATGCTAGTAGAATTGTCGAGTCATTGCATTGCTTGAGAATGTAGACTAATAATCCCTTTTCCACTTTCAATTTTAGGTTTAGGTAAACACCAACACCATCTCTCATGAGCTATAGTAGAGTTTTCGAGGTTCTTTGAGTACCCAACTCTTGTGAGATGTTGCATTTTTGTTCTTTGGGAAAAAAGAGGTCGAGGGTTCGAACGCCGAGTCCCAGGATGGGGCATGAAAACAAATGAACTCCAGTAGAATCGTCGAGTCATCACCTTGCTTGAGAAAAATGAAACGAGAAATACGAGTACATCTCCTACGCACACCATACACACTAATAAAATGTAAAGAATTACCAATGCAAAAATGTCCATAGCTACAAATACACAATAGAGCTAACCCTCATCATGAATACTTTTGAATGGGTGCGCATCACTTAAACAGCGCAACTCGATGTTTATGATGACTATAATGTATACATGCGGATCGAATTTCAAGTGGAGGCAGGTCCAGATCTTAAAAGTGCACGTA
This sequence comes from Syzygium malaccense, assembly GCA_031216405.1. Taxonomy (NCBI): domain Eukaryota; kingdom Viridiplantae; phylum Streptophyta; class Magnoliopsida; order Myrtales; family Myrtaceae; genus Syzygium; species Syzygium malaccense. Next base: position 7,272,621 of record CM062257.1, read on the forward strand.
GATGCAGAAAATAATACTATAAATTCAGTAAAGCAAAAAGTGTGTTTTGTCTCACTTTTTGCTTTCTCATTTAAGTCTCCTCCGTGTATGATTTAATATTGTAATGCAATTTCTCTTTAAGAAGGATAAAAAAAAAGGTATAATTGGCCAACGAAAAAGGATAAAACGACAAAAGGTTACTATTCAATTCCTTAATTATCGTTACAGTGCAATAGTTGACCTCATCCTTCTTGCACATTCTTTTTCTAAATTTTGAACAAATGTTCGATTATAAATTCTGAAGGAACAGTAAAATGTCATTCAATGTTTGTTTTTCGGGAAAAGAATGGGTATAGGGGTAAATAAAAACGATAATGCTTAATAATTTATCTCTCTATACGCTAAAGTGATTAATCTAATTGCGATTATATCGTGTCATCAGATAAGAAATTGAAAATCAATCGGGCATGAGCGCGGTGTACGCAAAAGTTTACAATCGTTCTCATTCTTCTTGCCAAACAAATCCTTGTGGTTCAAAAAGAATTTGGCAATAAAAAATAGAATTAATATCACGAAAAACCTCAAATTGGTACATTTGTGACAAATATACCCTGAACTAATAATTTACCACAAAAAACCTCAAACCGGTATATCTGTGATAATTTAATCCTAAACTTTTCAATTCTAACAATTTAGTTCTAAAATTTTGCGAGAAATTCCAATGTAATTTTTGTGGTAAATTTTCGTTGGAAATCGCTGACGTGACAGAGTGCCATGTAAGACAACCAGCGATGACTGGATCGTCACGTCATCGATTTCCGATGAAAATTAACCGAAAAGGCAACATTGGAATTTTGCGCAACAATTTAGGACTAAATTGACATCCGCAAAATATATCCAAGACCGAATGGGTAATTTTTCCCTTGGAGTTAAACTATACGTCGGATTAAGTAGTCGGGACGGCATGGCACCGTTCAAGATTCCTTATCCTTCCTTAAGGAATATGACTTGATCCTATTTTGTGTCCATTACCTACGGCGCGGGGAGCTTATGATAAGACCCGTGTTATTTTGGGCGACTAATCGATCGAGCCCCACCAAAACGAGGGGAGGAGGGAAAAGGAAAGGCAAACGACTTGCGTAGGGTGAGGAACATCGTTTAAAGGACAAAGATTTTGTATCTGATTGCCGTGGATTAGGGTTAGCCACTTTGGAACTGCCATTGATGAGCCATCAAGTGGGTTTTGATATTAAAGTGGACGAAAGTGCTCTCTACCTCGGTCAAAGAAAATATCATGTCGTGCCAATAAATCAGCAATTGCTGTCCCGGTTTGCCCCGACAGATTTTGACTCCATGGAATGCTATCGTTACATGTGTACATATAGATAACGTCCGCACATTGTCATGTGCTATATTTTTGTATTTTATGTAAAACCCTCACTCCATTTTCTTTTCTTTTCTTTTCTTTTTTCGCGCTTGGCCAAATGAAAAATCTTTCTAGTGCGCTGCAATAATAAGCAATCAATAAAACAATATGCCCTCCCGGTTTGAGAAAAAAAATGTAAAAGATAAAAGAATTTGTAGTCTCTTGGCAATCCGGAAACAAAGACAAATTCAAAGGCAAGTTTTCCAACAATTTTTTTTTAAAAAAATGCATTGCTATTTTCTTGTTATATAGATAGATCTCGATGACCGCCCCCTCCCCCCGTCTTCGTCGATGATAAGAGCTAGGGACGAATTTTGAATAGGGGTGAGCATGACTTAGGTTCCAGGTTCTAAAAATTAGGAAACCTATTTTAACGGGTAAATTTCAGGTTAACAAGTCTTCGTAAGTCTTTGTGTTTTTCTTATTCTATGTCTTTGTGCAATTCTATGGCATTTCATGTTGTCCAATGATGAGTGTGTAATCTGAAATCACTAGTACGAACTTCCATTTCCGGCGATATCCATGATTGAGACTTTTACTTTGTCAACATTTCATATTTTTCATGTGTATAAATATGAGTTATGATTAGTGGACTGTAATAAATAATGATTATTAGAAGTGATGATTCACTACAATTATTCAAATAAGAGTACAGATGAAACTTGAGTAAACTCTGGAATCTATGACAGGATAGGTTCCAGATTTTTGGATATGCAGGGTAGGTTCCCGATTAAAAAAATTAGAGAACATGTTTTGATGGGTAGATTTTAGGTTCTAAATGAAATTTAGATGGAAACTGGAATCACTTATCCCTAATTTTTGCGTTATCAAATACCGCAATTTAAAGCTGAAACTCCTGTTGTTGCTAATCAATCTCATAGCTGCAATCGACGTCAGCGAGAAAGAAACGAGCCGTGCAATGATTCTATGCAAAATTACAAATCGAGTCAAGAAAGGGGGAGTCGGCAAGGCGAGGCATATCAAAAGAGTCTCCATCTTTTCATGTCTTTGATAGTTTTCCGTCTTTTTCCCCTCTTAAAAATAAATTCATTAATTGAATATCATCGAGCCTGTCTCTTCTAATCATAATTTTGGCTTAACTAACGTCATTTCTCTTAAATATGTAGATTTTTTTCTGTCGTACAAGAGATGTCACATGATGTGCCATTCGGGTCAGATGTCGCATGCTTCATGACACACTTAAAAGACCCTTGGCATTACTACTAACACATTATCATTAGAGAAAGACCGACGTCCTTATTTATTTTGACCCTCATTTTCCGCATACAACGATAGTTTATTGGGATAGGAGAGACTTAATTTTATCATTTGGCCATTTATTATATACACAAAAATATAGGATAAAATTAAAAAAAGAAGTAGTAATTCGTATTAGAGCTTATGACGAATCGCTTTCGATATTAACTTGCTAGAGACGTTTGTCCATCAATCGATGATTGGTCGATACATCAGCATCGAGTGAAGATATCAGCTGCATGGTAATCTTAGTAAATTGGCCTCTTTGTCGCTTGTTAACGAACACAGTAATAACGTATTGCCAATCACGTAGAAACGAGTCAATTCAGGATCATGCATGGAGATCTACAAAAGCCCATGAATTAATTAAGAAAGCGATTTCTTCATTTTGCAATCTCATGTCGTTATTTGATTCGCATAAAAAAAAACTATGATATAAAATTCATTATAATGCTGGATGTAGAGGTTTTTATTTATTTATTGGGTTTTTTTAATGTTTTCCTTTGTTTTGTGCGTCTCTCGCCCGTGAAATCCCAAATTGCGGACGCGAGTGTAGTTCTCAAGCATGAGGAAGTTGTGGACTTCAAGAGTGGTGGCAAATAGTTAGTAGTTATGCATAAAATATTTTATACATAACTACTAACTATTTGCCATATCATACATAACTGCTAACTATTTGCCACCACTCTCGAAATGTCAAGCGTGCTTCGTGGCCGCTTCAACGATTAGACGCTGAACCTAGTGTACAACGTCTCTTTTTCTATACTAAGAAAAGAGAAGGGTTCTTGTCAACTTTAGATATTATTTTTGTCATCATGTATCTATAGATGAGTGTAATTGTCTGACCTACTCTCAAGTTGGAACCTAGTGTACTTACGTTTCGGCTGACGACCGAGACCCTCTAAATTTAAAGACGTGAAATTGGTTTATTAACGTCCCTATGTGAAGATAAACAGATCAGCCAAAGGAAGAAAAACTTAAGGGTCTAGACCTGACCATATTATCTGTTAAACAAGTCAAAGTCATCTCCACTAGAATAGGCTTAGTGAGAAACTTCCGGCTCCTCTCCATATCTGTAAATCTTTATTTATAACTCATTCGATTTTATTCAAACTTCAATTGAATTTTGTTATACAGATTCTCTACAAGTGTATATAAACCCATCATCTCTTTGTAAATCATTAACGGGAGAAATCAATACGAAGCATTAATTTAAAATCTCTATTTTCGTTCTCCACTTTATCAATCTCTCTTTTACTGTTCGTAGTTTTAAATTCTCCTTCATTCCTCTGTACTTCGGTTCTTCCTTTCTCTAAAGGTCCTAATTTTAATTTACTTTTTATCGAGATATCCACAGTGTACCTAACCCCCGGTGTTTCAAAAGGAACACCACATACACAAACCTAATCTAAATTTTCTTTAATTTGCTAATAATGCACTAGGAACCATGGTTGTCGCTTAAGCACTATGGTGGTGTCGACGATCGCAATCCTAGCTCTATAGTTTGCACTGACACTATCACTTGACCGTCTGTACGACACATTGACTACTTCCACCATTGCTCTCACTCTCTCTCTGATCAATTGATTATTGCTATAGGTCATCGTCGCCACCAACCTAGGAAAGTTGCAACGATCGCTGGCCTCAGGCGACCTGGTTTCACGTCACAACCTTCAATTGCAACCTTTTGTTGCAGCAATTTGTGTGTGCGTTCGCATGTGTGCTTGGGGAGGTGGCAACCTCTCGAGATAAGGAATTTTTGACATGTGAATTGAGAATTTGAACAATTGATTGCCAATTGCCAAACCTTAATCGATAGTAATTTGCAGGTAGTTGGTAGGATTTAAACGTGCGATCTCCAATGCTTAAGCCTAAAATCCCCTGACGCCCAATTAATTGCCCCAATCCCGGGGTTCTTGTTAAGCATATTTGATATGGTATCATCAAAAGATTTTGACAACACATAAAATGGTGAAAAGGATAGCCCACTGAAAATCGCAGAAACTTGTTAATAGATCACTTAAAAAGTGTCTTGAGGCACTCTTACAATATTTATAGGAAACCCATTAAGGTCATAGGTTTATAGCTGATATTTCCTTGGCCAAGTCGGATGGCTAAAAGCTACATATTAAAGACTTTAACGAAGGATCATAGTTTCCCCAGTTCTGCAATGATGAAACAGTTCCAAAATCTTTTAATTGCTAATCAAATACTTTAAGCACAAATTTCACTGTCAATTATATAAAGAAGCCATCACCCTGACCCATAAACAAGGGGAAGGAATCTTGAATCCCCCCCACTCCGAACAAGACAAAATATGGTAAAGTTTTTGGCTTTGTGATACTCGTGCTGTTATGGCGAACAACATTCAAATTTTTTTCCTAGAACAATGAATCTCTCCACACAACATTTTCTTTTTTTCTATTATAAATATTCAAAGGTAAAGTTAGGTGAGATAGCTCTCTCTCTCTCTCTCTCTCCCTCTTCTAGAAAAACATTAACGGATTGATACTTTTCGAATGACATCTTACCAATTGGTGTTTGGACCATGTCAAGTGGGTATCATGTTAAATGTCTGTGGGGGATGTCTGAGACCCAGCTTCTGCTTCAAAGTCAAATTTAACGCCATGATTAGGCTTTGTCAATCTTTTCGATGGGTTAACGATTTTTTTCCTTCTCTGAGGAGGAAGAAAGGGCCACAACCACTGACAAAAGAGAGAAAAATAACGAAGCTCATATAATGATTGATATTAGGAAAAAGGAACGTGGTACCCCAGCTCAAGCTCTTGTACTCATACTTATCGAGAAACTCGTAGTTTTTTTCCTTTATGCTAAGTGGACTCAATCAGTGAGGAAAGCAGTTGAATTTCCTCCACACGAGGAATATCCCGATATATTCAGAAAAATCAATAATCACTTGTTCAGTCTATTGTGATTGCATACATGTCAATTTGTTATTAATTGTATCATCGCTTTTTTTGCACTAATCGTATTGGACAGAAATGTACTTTTTTGTTTTCTCACGAGGGTTTTATTGAAGAAAACCTTATGCGGTAGCTAAATAGATGATTTGCGGACTCTACTGATCCTTAGGCAATAATTCCTCATTATTGCTCGTGGAAAGATAATGTTAGCTTGAAAAGAAGCCCCATGTGCAAAATCGTTATCGGTTGGTGAGAGGAAGATATTTGGTCATTGTGGAAAGATATGGGCTTGACAAAGCCCCACCATCTCAATTTACACATACGTACGAAGATATATAAATATGTATATATATATGTGTGTATGTCTATATATTGCCAAGAATTGCTTTCGTTTTTTTATTCACTACATGCATGGACGTAACCTGTAAATTTCATAAACCTAGGTCGTCCCTTCTCTTTGTGGTTACAACATATCAAACCCTAGGAATTAGGCAGCGACTAAAGTTTTAATATGATATATCTCAAAGCACCTCCGTTATACTGACAGATGGCGTAATGGGTCTGATGACGACGACGCCGACTTCGTGAAGCTCCACAAGTCGTTGCTCTCGCAGCCGTACATCTCCAGACCTTGCTGACTCGAAGGCTTGTTGTTTAATTTGATGTGAGAAAACTGCACCTCATCATCCATGCTCAGGCCACCGACGTCAGAACCGGGGTCGTCGCTGAAGCAGCTCGAGAGTTGCTTCGGCGTCTCGGCAACTTGGCCATTGAGCTGAGATGCCACCAGCCGGTCCACGGCAACCCAATCTGGGGTGGAAGACCTGCCGATCCCATGGTGCCCCGAGGTCTCGGCGAGCATCTCGTCCAGCGTGTGGTAAGACAGCTTGAAAGAGCAGTCTTGGTGGTCGAACGGCGAGCTCACCGCAGGGATTAAAGGGAGGCTCGGGCTGTCAAGCCTCGGGAGATGCATGAACTTCCCGTGCAGGAGATCGGTGTTTGAGACGGAGTACTTGATGGTGTTGTTGTGGTTGTAATTATTGGGGGAGAGATTGAGTTTGATGGGAGTCTCGCTTTCAACCTTGCACGTTCTTCCCATGTAGGAGAGTATCTGGTCCAATACGCCGTCATTGGCAGTGGCGGCGAGCATCTGTTGCATGGCCTTTGAGTCCATGGAGGTTGAAGACGATGGGCTCTTGGGGCTGTCTAGGGTTTTCTGATAGTTCTTTTTCTTGAACACTCGGCACACCACCCACCCTTCTTCTGGGGATGGATCTCCAGCTGGACTCAGAGCCTGGATTTTAGATATACAAGGGATTATAACGTTTGGCCAAATAATTTTGATTTTCGCGTCTGTGCGTTTGACTGCATTAGAGTAGAGAGTGACTGATCTATGGAAGGACATTTTATTCTATTTACATGATGTGATGCTTTTCCGTCAACAAGTTGATGCAGAAAAAGTCATGTTTTCATTTGGTGGACAAAGCAAACAAAAAAGGGTAATTGATTATGCCAAGTATACGCGTACCATCCTCTATGTAAAAATAATTTAAGGTTTTGGGTTGGATTTCTTTAACATAAATGGTGTCATTCTCTCTCCAAGATCAACCTTGCAAAAGAGTTTTACGAACAGTTCATACAAATAATGCTTCAGATGATGCATTCGCATATCTAAACATCTTTCTGATATCTTCTAATTATATGCCTAAGCTCGGCTAATATGTCATTCCACGCGTAAAGTGGATAGACAATATAAATCTTGTGAGTGGTATGTTACGCTTTAAGTTATATTTTAAAAGCCCAAACAACTCTATAAAAAATGAATCTTCTACTGGTCAAACATTTTCTTTGGCCGGGCTCGACTAATCAATTTCATGGAGACCACTAAAGAGCGTAGCTCTGAAGAGTAATTTTCAGAGATTGATTCACTTACTTTGTACCAATTAATGCTAATATTTCACTTCAGGAGCAGGACTTCAAAAGGACTTACACTCGGGTCATGTGTGCTCTCATCCAGCCGATACTCATGCATGATCCAATCCGACTTCTGCCCGTGTGGAGCTCGTCCCTTGTAAAACACTAACGTCTTCCTCAACCCTATCCGCTTGAACCCGCTGTAGATGATCTTGTCACGTCCCGTGGCCTTCCAGAACCCGGCAGCTGTCGCCCGGTTAGTCCTCGTCCCAGTAGGGTACTTCTTGTCCTTGTGGCTGAAGAAGTACCAGTCGTTTTGCGGTGTGGATCCAATCCTACACTTTTCTGCAGAACCAAGAAAAAAATTTAGTTAATTTTGGTGGTACAAGGAGAGAGAGAGAGAGAGAGAGAGAGAGAGAGAGAGAGAGAGAGAGATGTGGTATATACGTACCTTGGATGTCCCATGGTTCAAGCTTATTGAGATCAACCTCACGAATCACGTCCAAGTCGATCTTCTCATAGGCAACTTTCTTTCTCAAGTAGTAATGCAAGAGCTCTTCTTCAGTGGGATGGAATCTGAACCCTGGTGGCACCTGAGACTGGCCATTGATGGACAGGTTCATCTTCTCTGACACCAAAGGACCGAATCAACAAGCTGTATGCTCAGAGTGTGTTGAGTGAAAGTGTTGTGTGCGTGGAGATTTCTGTTCTGTATGAGGAACTCTGTAAGAAAAGAACAAAGGAAGAGAAAAGCGAAAAACTTGTCCTTTGAGATGGAAGAGAGACGAACCGGGAGAGAGAGAGAGAGAGAGAGAGAGAGGGAAAGAGGAGGTGAAAGGCTGTGCGTAGAGGGTAATGCAGCCATGATAATTTATAATGGTGGTAGGGCACAAGAGGGTCCAAAGTTGCATGAAAAGTTAGAATATGATTGGTCACTACTGTGTACTTAAGGTGTCTAAGCTTCCGGAAGAGCCAACCACCTAGCTATAGAGAGAGAGAGAGAGAGAGAGAGAGAGAGAATTTAAAAGTTAGATTAGGTCAATAACATTTAAGAAATTAAGTAGAATCGTATGTATTAGCTTCGGTATAGTTGGATCCGATCCTTGTCCTTTAAAGTTTGAATGGTTTAAGTCTATTAAAAGGAATGCACCTAATAATAATTTCCATATAAAGGCTATCTTTTTTTTATAGCTATCATGACTACATTGATTGAGTAAGGTGCCCGTTTGATAACTTGATTAAATGTTGCGGATCTAAGTGTTTAGCCATTAGCACTCTAATAAGATAAAATCCATTTGTTAACATCAATTAGTTTTGTCTCAAAGTGTTCAATTAAGTCAAAAAAATACACTTAATGTGTCAAATGTTTGGTGTGCTACTTATTCTGCTCGCGAAAACAGTCAAGATAGAAAATCTAAAGTCATGTTTGGTAAGATGCAATTATTTTTATTGTCGACGCTATTCAACAATACATAAAATTCATGATTGAAATTCTTTAAAGATTTATTTATTGGTCATTGCATATGGACCACTTATCTAAAGGGTCATTCACAGTCTAATACATAACTTAGTAAATCAATTTTGTAAATCCACTCTGTACCTTCCGAAATGAAAAATGTTTGACTCTTCAAAGACTTGGAACTAGAAAATACCTGATTGCGATTCACTGCCATGAAGATAAAGCTGTACTGTCAATTCATCACAAAAAACAAGTATAAGGGAAAACTGATAAGTGCACATATATATGATTAAATGCAAGATTCACTACCTAAATATTATATATCACAGCGCAAAAATCCAATCTTTTTCGTATTTTTTTTCGTGGGCTTCAACATGTCAAAAGTATTTTGTATATCGAAAGAATCGCCCGTCAATAACATCGAAATGTTGTGAAACTGAGTTTCTTGTGCTAGGGTAAGCAAGTGAGCGTGTATCGCAATCAAAAGGCAGGACAAAGCATATCAATCTCCAGTTCCTACACGTTTTCCTACTGATTGTCGAACAAAGCATCATATCATACTGCTATAATCGATAGAGCTAAGTCCATGCAACACGTCACGAGGAATCTTACACAGACACAATATGGTACTGCTGAATGTACCGAGTTGAAGCCCCCACGACTTTTCAAAAGAAAGCGATTAATCAACCTACTTCATCGCCATAGTCGCCGTTACATGATGCAGTATCTTAGCTTTCTCCTCGGTATCAGACTTTGATTACATGATGTAATGTTGAACAGAGACAAAGGAAACATGGGGTCCCACGATCCTTCTGGACCACCCAAAAATGCGTTACAAGAAGCAACAAATAACAAAAGCTGAAAGAGGAGGGCAGGGCTCCATCCAAAAACTATGACACTCGACCTTAAAATCTATTTGAAAAGCTTCTGCGAAACTACCACACTGTCCCCTGCTCTCTCTCTCTCTCTCTCTCTCTCTCTCTCTCTCTCTCTCTCTCTCTCTCTCTCTGTGTGTCAAACACACACATGGAAAACCTTGGCTCGTTTGGCTTGTGCAACAATCCCGCAACGACACCGAGTCCGGAGAGAGAGAATGGTGATGATGATGGGGTCGGGGACACTGAGCTTTCAAGGTTGCCATGGGGAAGGGAAGGCATGATGGGCTTTGTGGAGACTCCCTCTTCTCTCTCTCTCTCTCTCTCTCTCTCTCTCCAAACCACACTTTTGTCCCCCTTGACATTATTGGAGTCCCCGATTTTAACCTACCGCATAATGACATGTACATAAATACTACAAAAACAATAAAAAGAAAAGATCTCAATGAACCGATGAGCCGTCTCGTGTATTTTCATTGTTAAGGAATGGACTTGTGGTTGTGGATTAGATGCAAGACGCTAGTTCGATTCCCTAGATTATGGACCCTTGAAAATCTTATTGTAATTGCACTTTGCATCTTATTTGATGGGCAAGGTTAGTAAATATATTATGGATATAGAATTAAAAACGTGTCGAGGCCACGCAAAGGCTATGTAAGAAGATAATGAGATATATAATGTGGGTGTAGTTGCAACAATTCCGAGTATAAAGATATAGAGAGCGAAGATTGCTAGAATGTTGTGAGTGACTTAAAAGAGTTATGTGACGAAAGCCTAGAAGTGCTTCATCATAGAATTGAGAAATTTTGTAAGTAACCCAACTTGCCGCATATTATAAATTGTTTAGATTGTCTTGGTGTACTTGGACGGAAGTTAAAGCATTTGTCGCATGCTTTACATGCTACTACCGTCGGTTGTTTGATTATGATGTGGATAGTACCATACCTAATCTTTCGAATGCAGTCAGGAGAATGTAAACAGTTTATATAGGTGTACATTGTGATGCTTTGAAGTGGATCCTCCTGGTTTTGTTGGGGTTGACAAACATTGAGATATGTCTCAGAAGATGCAGTTTAGATAGTGTGGTGATAATTGGGTTTGCAAACCCGGGTCACACAGGAACTTGACGAATGGTCAACTTATGAGTAGTTCTACCTTGACTTCTGTAACATGTGTTGTGAGTTCGAAAAGTTATTAAGAGACCCATTGGTTTCATCGACGCAGAAACATGGTAACAATGGAAGGGTTTGAAGAGGCGGTGTGAGGATTTGGTTTGTGATGTTGGTATGGGACCGATGCTATGTTCAATGAAAGCCAAAGATATTCCTGGAGAATCAAGATCATTGGTGACCAATATTTCTGTGTCAAAAATAACATGTCAGGAGAAGATGTGACTGCGGAAAAATTCTTCCGGCAAAGAATCCTACGGACATGTGGATTGAGTTCATTCTTCTAGACAAGTACAAGCTCAATTTGGGCTTGATAGACGTATGTGATAGTTGAGTGCCTGTCGAGACGTTTGGAGAGCCGACATAGATGATGAACACCATGACTTGGTTACAAACATCGTGCTAAGCTAAAGAATTGTTAAATTTTATCACGAGTTTGAGTTTATATATGAAACCCAACCCGGTAGAAGTTAGGCCGGTATTTTGAATGTCTTTTGACTTGTACTTTATCTCCAAGCATTTTGGTGGAATGTGATCTTGGATCAAAGATGAAAAGGTAGAACGTCAAGGTATCCTAGTTTAAGTCGACAAGTCATTCAAGAACAAGTAAAAATAGAATTCTGCTCAGTTATGACAAATTAGAGAAAACAATGAGTGTTGGGGTTTTCTTTCTATGAGTTTTCGGATTTGAGTTCTTTGTGAGAGATTGTGAGATAACATTTGTGGATTTTACTTTTGGTGTAATCTAGGATTAGAAAACTGTTGGAGCGATTGCGACTCTATAATTATCTGGATTCATAGTGGATTACTTTGCATTGGCTCTTCCCATAGAGTAAATATTGATAGTCGGACTAAATCACATAAATCTCTAGCATCCTCATTGTCTATCATTAACTTCTCTAGTAACTTTTTCTTCTCGAGTTAGACTTGAATTGCAAGATCCGTTAACTTTCATATTATTTCACGATAGGTTATGTGTACCCCGAGTCATTTTGAGTCGTCCTATGTTAAAAGCTAGTAGGATCCACGTCATTTAATGATTTGTGAGGACATAAAATGCATGCATTGCATCTATAGGCGAATGTCTCCTAAACTTTCTATTATTAACCAATAACCACTAGTGTCTAGGACTAGGATGAACTAAAAGTAGCAGTCTTGGCCTTTCTCAAGAAACTAAAAGGAGAAGTAGTGGCCCGATCGAGGCACATATTGAGAGTATCACCAAAAATCTCTTTCTCTCTGTTTTTTTTTTTTTTTAAGATTGCTTTCATCTGCTACTCGAGATTCAAGTATGTACATGAATTCCTGTTGGAACCTGTCATTAAAATGAGAGTTGCATTAAGAAACCCTGAAAAGCTCTTAGCAGATGCGGTGTACACACGAAAAGATGCATCTGCTGATGGAAGGGATTGAACCAGCTTGTGCAATGACAAAAACCAGTACACCATACAAAAATCAAAATCAAAGCACTGAATGATATCAGTAACTGAGCTCATATGGCTTAACCAAAGTTATCCATATTTCTGGTGGGGAAAACGGGTACTGTTAGGATTGGAGGCACAAACACAACGAAATAGAGAGTAAAAACGAGACACAAGGTTTTATCTTAATTTACCGTTAAACTAGGGTTATATCCAATAGAGGATTTCACTATAATTAGCACCTCCCACCTTTTTGTGACATCACTCTCAATCACAAGAGAAAGAGAAAATATATATATGCTTCTAGTAGCTATTTATGAGTTTAAGCCCAAACTACCAACAAAATACGAGCTCAAACTATAAAAGTCTTCTGATCACGGGGGTGCTGCCCCCTACAACCCCCACCGGGGTGGCCCCCCAGATCTCTACCCGCTCATAAGAGAGCGGGACCCCATGCTTTCTAGTCGATAGAAAGTATGAACCACATCCCAGCATGTACTAAAAATCCCAAACCTTATTTGAAGAATGCATTCGGGTTTTTGACCTTTTGATCTCGATTCAAGACCTTTCGTGCATGGAATCAGGGTTAGGTTAAAATCCTTTCTAACCCTACGGATTTGCCTATTTTGGCGAGAGGAAATTGATAAAGATCGTTCGTTTCTCTGTTTTTGTTTGTCTCTAGCGTCGGTGTAGGTCGTGGTGCGAAATGTTGCAAACCCCAACTCCCTTTTTTCCTCGTAAGCCCCACGTCGTGCATGAGGAAGGTGCTTGATTTTTGCTTATGTTTACCGCCATTACACGGAAGCAATTTGAACACATCGCCCCAATTAGTCAACACGACCTACCTGTTCTGTGTCAACATTGTTATCATTGGATTAAAGGGTACCAAAAAAATTATACTAAAGAAGTTTTGCTAAGATCCCCACGCCATCGAACGAACGTGTCATCGATCGCTCGATCGAGAAGATCGTTCATTAGCCCTAGGATTCGCTCGTCTAAAGTCTGTCATCTATGTGAGCTTGATGTCGCACTTGCACCTTATTAATGTCGTATTTGCTCCTAACATGTGTAATTATTTAGTGAATCCCGGCGTCAGCAGATACGAACCCTACCCACTCAACGAAGTCAAAGACAGTGTAATTGGCAAAATACAATCTAATCAAGGGAAGAAAACAGCTTGGAATTTGTCGCGCATTAGGGTTTCGTCAACGTTGTTTAAGCAAAAGGCCATCGAACTTGAACGAGTGTAGTAGTGGAGTATCATACGACGTCTCCATCGAAGCCTAACGTACGTAGCTATCCACAGAAATTACCTCGCTTTCTCTTATATACTCGTTTGGCATCTTGCATCGGGTAGCCGACTTTGACGGGATTGGCGTTGTTCTACTTTTGTTTTTCGTGTTGGATAGTCTAAAATCACCGAAACGTCAATTCGTTTAGTAATAATACTTGCAAAATATTGAGGGAAAGGTCAGTCTAGTTGACATCAAGATGTGGCCGCATAGAAATAAACTGTAACGTGCTCAATAAGTCTCGGGATTTTCGCGGGGACTTATTGACCGAGCATTTCCCAAGCACTTGTTAAGTATACTTGACGAGAAAATATTCGACTTTCAAAATATTAATCGTGCAAATTATGACTTGTTTAATTGCTTAACAAGTGCTGTTGTGGCACTTTATAACGAAATCCTTTTTATAAATTGCACTGAAAGAATTTCCCAAGTAAATGAAAACCGTAAAACAGGTATTTGTTTATTTATTGTGAAGTAAATAAACTAATGCCATGATTTTTATTCTATAGAAAAAAAAATCCCGAAAACGAAATCTTTTTTTTGTGCTTTGCTAAGTAAGCAAGCAATGGTATCAATAACTCAAAAAGACAAAAAAATAATAGATTTGTTTTTATTTGTCTCTTACCTGATATACAAATTAGTGGAGATAATTCGTGGATCAAGGAATATTTATTTAAATTGACTTTCTCGTCATAAAAACAAAAATTCTCTCCATATATAAAAACATTAGGAACCGGCCACGCGTGTAGTTGAGCTGTAGTTTGTCATAAGTAGCTTTCACTGTATACATGGTCAAATTTGGTACCCTGCCTGAATTCTTTCCCCATGATAAAAGAGGCTTTTTGTGGTTTCACGGGAAACACGACGGTAATGCAATGGACCCTTACCAAAAAAAAAAAAAAAAAAAAAGACGGTAATGCAATGGACGCTTGCATAATTCTTCCCATCAACTTAAATTAAAGAATCAGTTTACATATGGCAGTGGCTTGCCGGAAAAAACCCGGAGTCCTTACCTGATAATTTCCTGTTCTTTCCCCGGACCCCGCTGCAGAGATCGATAGGCGTGCGGCCCGCCCATAGTTGGGCTTGTACAATATACTCTTATACGAGAAAACTCGGTTCTCCTATCTTTGGCTTGGCCGGAAAGTTCTCGTATGTATTTTTTGACAAACGCGGGTTCGCGAAACACGACGGACACGATCTTGGGGATTGGGCCCGCTCTAATCCGACCCCACCCAATGATCTCCTCCACTCACGTGTTATTCACCGTATGAATTGAAGTGAAATTTCCCACATTTTTTTACTTGAGGAGTGAGTTGGAAGATGAGTGGATGCTATCCTAAGACCAATGAAGTCTCCAATGCAATGACAAGATCCGTGATCACCTTGAGAATTCTCTAGAGATACATACTCTCGAATTGAGGATTAATGTAAAGCCGGTTGCGTGACATATGACGCATTAAGCAAACTCTATTTTCATTGACTAATACACCTTCTCTTTTTAACTAACCTGGTCACTACACCAACTGCGCACCACATGTTTATGGCCATGATGATGGGTTTTGCATAAGTGAAAGACACATGATGCTGCTTACCGACATGTACTTTGAGCCCACTTGCCCTACAAATAGTGATGCTTATGATCACAACAACGATAATTGCATTTTTGCGAGAAAATCTGACGTATTTTCAGAAGCATGGCTTTTTCAATCTGTCCGAATCATTTGCAGTGCATCGAGCAATATAAATTTCTTTATTTTCTTTCGAGATCGTCTTATTTAGCACGTAGTGATTAACTCAGGCGGATAAAATCATCACGTTTCAAGAGCACCGAAAAATATCTCGGATAGTTAATGTTTTTTTTTTTCATCTTGGGTTTTTTATTTTTTATTATTTTGTCATCTGAATATTAATGGAAGCACTGCAAAGTTCGTTACGTTGCTATTGGTCTTTTCTGCGTCCAAGCCCCGATCATTATCATTACTTCACGAAATTCCATGTTTAATGATGATCTTTCAACTGACAATTGACGGAGCAACTAACTTTACTTACCTGACGCACTTGACATCTCACCACCCTATCCCCACATTCGCCCCTTTATCATTTCATTAGCAATTCCACAAAAAAAAATAATAATCAAAACGTGTCTAGATTTTTGGTGGGGGGTTTATTGAAAGGATTCTTATTTTTCTTAGTTATAAAATACGGAGTGTTTCGGGGGTTGGTCCTTGAAAGTTATAACACTTGCGCGATCGAGATAATAAGTTTTCGATTTAAGCAATTGGGCCTTTTAGCTCGAACGATTATGCAATTAATCCTTTCGCTATGGGCATGTAATTTCGATGATGCAGCTACTAACATGGTCATTTTTTTAGAGAACAAGAGAAAAGAAAGAGAAAATGATTACACTATAATAATGCATGTGCCACAATTTCACATACATAAGTATGAATGTGCTATTTATTCGTCATTAATTTGGAGATGATATCATCGTATATTATGAAAACTTATTACGGATTCGACGGTTGTGCAATGTCAAGATGAAGCGAAATTAATGAAATTACCGACTTTGCATTACGTATTAGTATAGGTGACAAAAGCAACTTTTGTCATCTTTTAACAAAAGATTACTAATTGCCTGTTTGACACACGAGTTGCAAGGGAACGTTCGATCATCTTCCCTTTTATATAATAAAAAGATGGCGGTTGTTGCTTGTCAATCTCCTCGATGGTATAGTGATTATGATAATAATATATTTTCTTCTTATTTGAAAGACAAAAAAGAAGTTATATGAAATGCAGAAATTTAATTTTAGGGAGACCTTTGGAATTTAATCTTGTAAAACCGTAGATATAAAACCTGTGGAGAAATATATGCGTATACATAATGATGTAATATTACCTTTCTTTTGGCCATATGAATAATAACGCGAAAAGTGAAGAGTGACAGAGAGAGAAAATTATTGTACGCCCAAATTATTTTATAATGTGAAGTGTGAATGCAAATGCAAATATTTTAGGGGCAATCTGTGAAACTTTATGATAAAATTTAGTCTATGATATCAGACTACTATGTTTTAATTAGTAGAAAGAGGTATGCGTTCGTGCAATATAATTGCCCGATATCTCACAAGTTGGATTAGTGACAACCAAAAAATAATGGTTCGAGATTCAATGTATACAGTTTTTTTATTATAAAAATGAAGTGTTTAAAATCGATACCACCCGTTAGCATCCCGAATGATATGGATGATGTGTAATTCTATACAATCATTACAAGACGAACTAGAGATTTGCTAGGAGAAGAGAGTCCATGAAATGGTAGGGCACGAGATTGTTATTAACATGCAATAATTTATTAGACTTCTATCTTTTTTTATGGTAGTTAGGAGAGGTGCTATGTGATTTGAATGAGAAGCAATCTTTTTTAAGGTCATGCCGACGTCCATAGTGGTCGGATTTGGGATGCATGTCGCCATAGTTCGTGGGCAACAACAAAGAGATTGGCCAATTTTTCCAGATACCCTCAACAAGAAATTAGACTTTGAGGCCAAAGAAACAATTATTAGTTCAAGAAACAAGAACTATGCCCTAACAACCTCCAATCTCATGGAAACACATATGGAATGCTTATGCGAGAGCGACGTTTCCGCTTGTGGTGATCGAAAAGCACTTCTCCAAGTGTATGTCCTCGTCGCTTGTTCTTGTTGGAATAAACTTCCGTTTTTGTCGATTAGCTCTTTGTTTTGGGCAGTATTGGAAGTGCTATTAGCTGGAAAGAAAGTGAAGTGCTCATCCCCTGATTCGGATGTGTACAAGATTAGACAGTGAAGTCAAAGTTGTTTGGGTGTCCCAAAGTCCAGGTGGTAGTAGACTCACCCTTTCCTTGGTTAGGTCGTGTTGCTTTTGGAAGTTTCTATTCGTGATTTATGTATCTGTCTCTCTGTCTTTTGCATTATAAGAAGTGGGGATTCTGTTGTTGGAGGGATGTTTTCTGAGTTCCTTCCTATAGGGAGCATCATCGTTTCGAGGGATAAAGACGCCGTTAGTTTTGGAATTATTGCAATTTGTGCGATGTCGTTCTCAAATTTTTTCTTTAATTTGATTAGGTTCCTAAACAGTGTAGTTTTTCATTCATGTTACTGCTTTCGTTAATGACGAGATCTTCCATGTCAGTAACGCCTCATCGGCAAATTTACACCTCTACGCCATAAGTGCCGCGGTGGGAAAGGAGAGAGAAGTAAAGGGAGGCAGAGGGAGCTAGTCAGAGCGGGTTGGGTTGGTTTGCAATGCGGTCACGTCGCCCAGGCATCGACATCGACGAGGCCTAGTGACCGTCTCCGATTTCAAGAATACCTAATCGATCCGCAAACCCTTCGTGGGACATGAAGACACAATCTCATTGTCCGCTTCAAAATAAGTTTTCAAGAAAACATGAGAAGTAAAACTCTTCGTGTCTAAGGCTTTATTTGTTTTGCGGAAAATGATTTCCAGGAAAGCATTTTCCGGGTTTTCCGGTGTTCGGGGGCTGAAAATAAACTAACCTCGGAAAACATTTTCCCTCAATGAGTGAAAACATGAAGAAAAGTAAGGAAAATGTTTTCCTCTTTGAAAAGCGGAAAACATTTTCCGCCAGCCTCCTCTTTTTCCCACCGGCTATCGGGGCCGCCAGTCACCAGCCGCCGCCACCGAACACCAGAAAATTATGATATTTTCCAGGAAAATGACTTCTCGGAAAACATTTTCCAAAAATGTCATATTTTTCGCCAAACGAATGGAACCTAAATAAGCACTGACTTAAGGATGGGCATTCGTGGAGAAATCAATTGTAAGAATAAGCCCTATTCTTCGCATTGTCACACCAGCAGCATTGTAGACTTCAATTATGCGCACTACATTCGGATCGAAGGGAGCAAGGGGAAGCTGTGGAAAATATGTCTCGAGTTTGAGCCCAAAGAGAAATCTAAATATTCCGAATTGGATATTTTGCGGATTTCCGAAACCGAGCAAAAAGGAAATATTGGAAATTTACTTTCCAAATATGTGCCGGAGGAAACAAAGATAATATCAAATTTCCTATATTATGTTGGGCTCTTGGGCTGAAATTGAAAAGTCTAACGTGGAGACAATATTCGGTCAACTTTGATTTCTTTCTTGACCAATATGTGCTGACCGAACTGAACTTCTTCCGTGACGATGATATTAATGATTCTAAGGGTTTACTTTTCGGTCTTTCTTCTATATATATGCCGTGGCAGAGGGAAGAGAAGGCTTGAAGCGCTGCGGTTGACGTCGAGTGCTTGTGGATTATCTCCGTGAGTTTGTTCGTGAAATTACATCAAGAGTTCAAGTGTTCGTAGCGATTAAATCTTGTGTTAAGATTTGTGTATAATTCTTTTACGAGATTGAGAGATTATTTCGTGAGGAATTGTGAGGCTAAACACTGCGTGAGTTATTGGGTGTAATTGGGGTTTGGGAAACACTTAGAGTATTTGAGTGACTCGAGTGTAGTTGTAATCTCCGTTGTATCGCTTGATCTATAGTGGAATTCCGTGCTGCTCTCCCTGTAGACGTAGGTCACTACGACCGAACCACGTAAATCTGGTGTCTAATTTATTTTCTTATTCTATCAATTTTATTGTTCGATCGCTTGGCTTCCGCAACAATTGGTATCAGAGCCTGGTTTAGCTGAGTTGAAGCAAATCGATGGCGATAGAAAAAGGAAAAGTGAAAAATCGACAAATTTGATGGGAAGGATTTTGGTTTCTGGAAGATGCAGATTAAAGATAATCTATATCAGATAAAATTGCACTTACCCCTGTCCGGGGAGAAGCCAGAGACGATGAAGCAAGCTGATTGGGAATTGCTGGATAGACGAGCTTTGGGTGTTATTCGGCTAACGTTGGCTCGTAACGTCGCATTTAACATCGTGAAAGAGACAACCACTGCGGGTTTGATGAAAGCCCTGTCGGACATATATGAGAAGCCCTCTACGATCAACAAGGTCTATTTGATGCGACATCTGTTTAATTTGAAGATAAGCGAAGGTGCGTCAGTTGCAGATCATATCAATGAATTCAATGTGATCGTTAGTCAATTGAGTTCAGTTGAGATTGACTTTGAAGATGAGGTACGTGCTTTGATTCTATTATCCTCATTGCTTGATAGTTGGAATACTACTATTACTGCTGTTAGTAATTTCTCTCGGTCGACAAGTTTGACGTTTGATGGTGTTCGAGATTTAATTCTAAGTGAAGATATCCATAGAATAGAATCTGGCGAACATGTATCTGCTGCTTTAGTAGGTGAAAATAGAGGAAGAACTGGTACACGTGTTAGCATGAGTAGTATGAACTCGAATAGACGAAGTCAATCTAGGACTAGTGGCGTTGTCTGTTGGAGCTGTGGCAAGAGGGGGCATCTTAGAAGGGATTGCCTTAAACTGAAAAACGAGAAGGGTAAAGGAATTAGAATTGATCCTGCGGATGATGTTGCAGCTATAGCAAATAGTAATTCAGATGATGCTGATTATGTCTTATCTGTCACTGATAATTCGTCGTTTGACGGATGGATTATGGATTCTGGTTGTTCTTTTCATGCTACACTAAACAGGAATTGGTTTACTACTTATCAGTGCACGGATAGTAGTAAAGTGCAGTTGGGAAATAATTCCGAATGCGATGTTATTGGTGTTGGTAATGTCATAATCAAAATGCATTATGATATTGTGTGGACGTTGACTGGAGTGAGGCATGTTCCAGAATTGAAGAAAAATCTGATTTCCTTGAGTGCCCTGGATTCAGCTGGATGTCGGTATTCTTCAGAATGTGGACTTCTGAAAGTTATTCGAGGTGCCTTGGTGATAATGAAAGGAATCAAGCATAGTGGCCTGTATGAGCTTCAAGGTGAGATAGTGACAAAATTCGCCGCGGAGACGTCGAATGCATCGGTTCGAGAGTCTGAATTGTGGCATATGCGTTTGGGGCACATTAGCAAGAGAAGCCTGAAGGTTCCAAGTAAAAGAAATTTGCTATGTGGTTATGTGGCTAACGAATTAAATGTATGCACGTGCTGTGATTTAGATCAACAGCGGAAAGTGCAATTCAGTACGACCGTCAGAGAAACCATGGATATTGCAGAATTAATTCACTTGGATGTTCGCAGGTTGTCGCGATTTCCTTCGAGGAAGAGTGTCAGATTTATGCTAACAGTTATTGATGACTACTCGAGGAAGACTTGGGTGTTTGTGCTAAGGCACAAGTTTGATGCTATTGTCAGGATCAGGCAGTTGAAAGTTTTGATCGAAAAGGAGACTGGTAAAACGATCAAGCAGGTGCGGACTAACAATAGTATGGAGTTTTGCTCGAAGCTGTTAAATGAATTCTGCATGAAGGAAGGTATAGTGAAACACCGCACTAGTGCCATTGAACCATAATAAGTTGCAGAGTTGATGAGCAAAACATTACTAAAGATGGCCCATAAAATGCTCTTTAGTGCTGGTATGGCTAGGAGATTCCTGACGAATGCCCTTAGCACGGTGAGCTACCTGAAGAATAGATCCCCATCAACTGTGATTGAATGTCGAACTCCCGAAGAAGTGTGGTCAGGTAACATTGCTGATTATTCTGTTCTTAGAATGTTTGGTTGTCCATGTTATGTTCGAGTTAGTGATGGTAAGCTCGATGGAAGGACAAGAAAGTACATGTTTCTAGGTTATGCACAAGGTGAGCGGGACTATAAGTTGTGGTGTCCGGAATTAAATTCACCTATTATCAGCAAAGAAGTTACATTTGACGAGTCTTTAGTACTTTTGGCTAGGAGTGTTAATAGCAGTGTTTATACGGATCTGGACGGTGTTCAGCTTGAGGTGGAGTTGCAACCAGAAATTCCTGAGGTAGCGGGTGCTAGCGAAATAATTGACACAGATGGTGCTTGTAGTGAGGTGGAGCCTATTGAGTCAATGGTTGCTGTAACTGCTGAAATTGATAAGATGCGTATTCGATCTCCTGACAGATATGAATGCAATGATGGTTTTGCTTTATCTGCGATTGAGGAGGTTGTGTCGGAAAATCCTTGTGGAGCGGTTAAAGGTGCATGTGGAGTTGGTGTTCTGATGAGGTCCACGGCCATGGCGAAGTTTAAGCGAGGCGTGGACTTGAAAGACGTCTGTGGCAGTTGAGCCCATCGGGGGCTATGGGAAAGTAGTAGCGAAATTCGGATTCTGTCAAAGCGATTGTGACTTGGCTCAAACGTCGAGCCAAGGTGGAGATTGTTGAAAATATGTCTCGAGTTTGAGCTCAAAGAGAAATCTAAATATTTCGAATTGGATATTTTGCGGATTTCTGAAACCGAGCAAAAAGGAAATATTGAAAATTTACTTTCCAAATATGTGCCGGAGGAAACAAAGATAATATCAACTTTCCTATATTATGTTGGGCTCTTAGGCTGAAATTGGAAAGTCCAACGTAGAGACAATATTCGGTCAACTTTGATTTCTTTCTTGACCAATATGTGCTGACCGAACTGGACTTCTTCCATGGCGATGATATTAATGATTCTAAGGGTTTACTTTTCGGTCTTTCTTCTATATATATACCGTGGCAGAGGGAAGAGAAGGCTTGAAGCGCCGCGGTTGACATCGAGTGCTTGTGGATTATCTCCGTGAGTTTGTTCGTGAAATTACATCAAGAGTTCAAGTATTCGTAGCGATTAAATCTTGTGTTAAGATTTGTGTATAATTCTTTTACGAGATTGAGAGATTATTTCGTGAGGAATTGTGGGGCTAAACACTGTATGAGTTATTGGGTGTAATTGGGGCTTGGAAAATATTTAGAGTGTTTGAGTGACTCGAGTGTAGTTGTAATCTCCGTTGTATCGCTTGATCTATAGTGGAATTCCGTGCTGCTCTCCCTGTGGACGTAGGTCACTACGACCGAACCACGTAAATCTGGTGTCCGATTTATTTTCTTATTCTGTCAATTTTATTGTTCGATCGCTTGGCTTCCGCAACAGAAGCAACGGTGAGTTCTCCATTAAGATCCTGATCCGGGACGACGATGGTCTCAGCCCTCGTCCAGATCTAGGTCAATAGTTGTCTACAAGGTCGAGGAGTGGTGGCGAGGGTTGTAATCCTCATCACTAATCTTGACGCGGGTCATGACCCCCACTACCGTTAATAGCATGGGTTGCCTAAATGGTGACGGTCGCCACCCTCTTCGGTGAGGGTGCTGATCTCATCGGAGATCAAGAGTGCACCACCACGTTGCCCAAATCTTGACTTGTAAATTTTTTTTCTTCTAATTTTAGTAGTTTGTAACTTTTCTATGTTTTCAAAATGCAACATCAGATGCCATCTTTGCATTTAGCGCAACCTAATAGAATTTGGGTTCACATCAGCATTTCCTTCCATTTTTTTCTGCAAATGACCAACATGAACAAAAAATAATATCGTTTAGGAATCACATTGAACAAAAGAAAAAATCCAATGACGATATTGTGCAAATTGCAAAAGTTCATGAACTAGAGATGTCCTTATCCTCCCTAAGTCCTTGGTTTGCAAATAATTGAAGGATAAAAAAGGAAAAGTTAATTCGGGACAGTTATTGGATAGATAGTATTCTAAAATCTCATTCCGATCCGCATTGTTCAAAATTAAAATTATATTTAATTGTAGAAAAAATAGCAACTCTCCAACATTACTAATTTTGTTGTTGAATTCGAATATAGTGACAATAAAAGAATTCAAAAATAAAGGAAGCAACATTGTGGATAAAAAAAAAAAGGTTAATATTACAAAAAAACCCCAAACCTATGCATATGTGATAAATTTACCCTATACTAATTTTTTAACCACCAAAAATCCTAAACTGGTATATTTGTGATAAATTTATCATTCATTAGTTTCCGTTAAATTTTACTGTTAAATTACTAAGTTGAATGATACGTGGCAATTGACGGATGTGCCAGTTTAGAGTTTTACCTATTTGTTTATCACAAATTTACCAGTTTGTGATTTTTTGTGGTATTAATCAAATTTAACGATAGGTAAATTTATCACAGGTATATCAGTTTGCAGTTTTGGTAATTAAAACATTAGTTTGGGATATTTTTATCACAGATATACCAATTTGAAGTTTTTGATAGTCAAAAAATTAGTTTTTGATAAATTTATCATAGGTGTATCAGTTTGGGGTTTTTCATGGTATTAATCCTAAAAACAATGAGGCTTAGGTTTCTTGGTAATAGAAAAAAGTTCATGTGGTTATATGCAACAATCATAATAATCGAGAGTACCAAAAGAACTTACCCAGAAAACTTAGGAGGAATATTTACTGCTGCATAAAGCGAAAATTCTCTCCCCTTTTTGCACACATCCACATTCCATGAATAAGAAGGAATATCTACTGCTGCTTGACAAGCAAGTGTTTGCCCCCAGCTAAAGGGAAATTATCTGCTTTTTTGCACACATTCCATCAAAACGGAGGAATATTCACTGCTCCATGCCAAGCAAAGTCTTTCCTAGAGTTAAAGGGGAGTTTATCTTTACTCTTTTGCACACATCCCAACCACACGAGGAATATTTACTGCTGCATGACAACCAATGCCTTGCCCAAAGCTAAAGTGGAATTATTCCGCTCTTTTGGACACATTCCATCGATATTGGGACCAATAATTACTGGGAATACTTTACTGCCCCAAAAGTTGTAGCATAACCACTTCTCTCTTTTTTCTTTTATGGCATCGGGGTCTTCAACATTCCTCAACAGCCGACTAATCCCGTATTGAATGTGACAATCCCTCATCTAATATATAGTAGGTAATTACTGGACCACGCAAGTTTATGGATCTGATCCAGCCAAATCGAGCCAAATCGACCCAACAAAGTCTCAAACTTGAGCTCGACTCGACTAATATATTTGATATTTGAAACTTAACTCGAATCCATCAATTGGTGAGCTTGTCGAGCTTGAACTCAATTAGCTTGACTTGACATAATACTCGCTTGAGTAGCTTCAAGATCGCTCCGAATTAGTTTACTCAATCTCGAATGATGATCAAGCCTTGCCGAGTTACATGCAAGTAACATGAATGAAGGAGGCCGAGTATGTTAACCGCTTAAGCATCCCTTGAGGGTTGTAGAAGGACTTCATTCACATAAAAGAGACGCTCCTCAAGGTAAGTTTCCAAGAAAGAGAGCGCAAAGTCTTCTCAAATTTACAGCTCAGTGCATACATAATCTTGGAAAAACCATTTTTAACTTTTCTACTACTTCTCACTGTGCTTGTTACAATCATTTCTGAAAGATTTCGTGCTCCCACCTACTCGGACAGTAATGGTCTACATGTCGAAAGAATCTATTGATCTTACTGTGGCATCCTTATTCTGAATCAATCACTCCAAAGTTTTGGAGTAAATAATTGAACTCGGAAGCTTTCCACATCAAACGAGACCGCGTGCCAGGACAAAGAAAGAAACTCCGAATCTCGCAACAGATCAAAAGCTTTGTTTATCTCTGACTTTGGACGATGAAAGGAATCTCTCGTGCATAATTCATGATTCATGCTAGAAAATATTTGAATAATCGACAACACTTGGTAGATGAAGTTTGCATGCTGATGAGTCTCCCGCGATTTGAAAATTCTTTGCGATTCCTTTCTGTGCACTGTTTTGAACATGAAAATCACGCAACATGCTGTTGACTGAGACTGCTGAGCAATCCGATATTCTCTCTGTTTATGGAGAACAATGACGTCTTTCTTTACAGCTCATGCATGCATGAATTGATAGAACCCTAATTTTTCGTTTCTTTTCTTTTCTAGGGCAAGGACATGACCGTATGTTTTTTTAATGTATATTAGCTGATCGTAGCGACACGTTTTATAAATTTATTCGCCACCAAAGTCAGAGAAAATAGTTCGGAGATAAAGACCTTGTGGCTAGAAATCGTGGAAAAGAAGAACAGAAGCTGTGCCGCTTTTGGTAAGGAAGATTACAAAGTGCCCTAATCATGACCATCATATCATTACATGGGCTTCAAGTAGATGTCCCCGGACGAGCCTTTCTTTTGGTTTTCTAGGCACGGATTGCACGTTCTTGAAGGAATTTCAAAATACTATTCAATGAAAATCGAGTTTAAGATACTTTGAACAAAGCAGTATTTCTAAATATTGTTTTAATGGACTTTGGGAATTTTCTGATGTGCTAATGTCTTCTTAGTCTCTATTTTATCAAATTTAATATCCGTGCTTACGTACATGTGGAGCCGAGTGTCCCATAAAAGGACAATTTCCTCATATTATAATTAACATGCTTCTGTGTGCAAATTTCGTGTATTTGTACAAATAAATAACTAATGCAACTGTAAAACGTGAAACTCTGTTTAGCTAGATATCGAAAATAAGATCGCGCTAAAGATAATTAGGGCAAAGTGATCTACATCACTTTGGGGCTTTACCTCTTTACTACATATCATTGGATGGGGGGATGAGCTTCATAGCGTAGACAGAAGCAAACAACCCTTACAATATCGGATGGAAATCGAATGAGACATATAGAGTTTTGTTGCTAGGCATCTGGCTTACTATTGTTGAGATGCACGTATGAGGGTATTAAGTGGAAAAAGTCCCACATCAAGGATGTGATGTAATGTAAAGTACTTAATATAACATAGTCATCGGCTCAAGTTTTCAAGTGAAAGTGAGTTAAACCGAATACTTCAACAGGTTTGGACTTGAACTCTGTCGACGATCACCCCACCTCTCCTAATTTGAAGAAATTTTCTCCACGATGCGTCCAAAGACCAAACCCATCATCCTTACAAAAGTTAGCGAGAATAGAAAGAAGGGTCCCCTGCTTAGTACGTCCAATGTTTTTTGTGTCCATAGATAAGGGCGTGTCGAGGCCCCATCTTCACCAACCAAGAGAATCAATTAAAGTTCGATTAAAGATGATTTAACCGCAATTAAATCAGGTGAAGCTTCTTCTGTCAATCCCTCCGTGGTTTTTTTCCAAAACAGAATCTCTGCAAAGCAGCTTTATCGGGGGGTGGACGAAAGGTGCCTGTCCAACGTACAATTATTAGTTAATCATTTGCTTTGCCTTGTGTGTTTTTCCTTGAGATGTTTAGTAAAGACGGGGCGGGAATCAAAACGTGGGGTGAGATAATATACTGGTGCTGGCGGCATCGCCATGTGAACACCTCCCGTTTTGAGACTGACATGGCTGCAGCAGCAGTCAGTAGTTACAAGATCCCTGTCGCCATATGGCTGGAGATCGGACCAATACATAGCCCCTTCGCTTTTGACTTTTTGTCTCGAGAATGGTGCCCGACTACTGATGACCGGGTCTGGAAGAGGAGATCGCACGTCGGTGATGATGGTTTATGATGCAGCGGACAATTCTCCCTTCACACAACTGTCGTTCCTTTGGGCATCGGACGTTGACAAGACGCGTGACTATCGACGCAATGATCGTAAGAAGAATCTTGTTCTGGTACATATCACGTGAACGGCGTGAAGCCCAAAGCAGATACTCGTGAGAGGAGTCGGACCGAGCCCCTTGAAAGAAATTAGTAGGTTGATGCATGATTTACAGGTACGGCGACAGCTAATCATGCTTTACGTCATTTAGATTTGACATGCATCAGAGTCTGTCTCCCCGAGATCTAATTTCATTGCTCTTATGCTTTGTTTGGGGGACCGAATATAAGATAGCTTCTACTCTATTCGGTGTATGGGTTAATACAAAACTCGAATATTATTCGGATATAATTTACGTAAATAATTTCCACCGGATTGGACATGATTCGGATGTGGCCGGATATTGCACAACTAAGACTGAGATGTCCACTCATGGCCTCCTTGATGCCCTCTGCCATGTCCTCCCCCACGACGGGTTTGCCTCCACTCCCGACACCGCCATCCAATCCACTACCGCGACCCTCCATGGCCTCCTCATTGTCGAATCTTATCGCCCCATAGTTGGTGCCAAGCGCAACCACACCTTGATCGACATTGTCAAGAGCCCCCAACTTGCCTCCGGGGTCTTTATCGAAGACACTTTGAAGTCGCACTTTGGGGGGGACCTCTCTTTATAGGCTCAACACATCCGCCATTATCTAGCTTGGCATTGTGGCTCCGCTGTTTGGACTAATCCCAAAGGACGAGAGGGTTGGATTGCTGAATGACATAGTGGCGGTGTGGACACAAAATCGTAGGTTGCGTATAGAGTAAAGAGGCCTTCCAAAAAGAGACCACTATCTGGGTTTTTGTGGATTTGCTAAAACGTCACAACAGGCTCAGGTAGGGGATTTTCAATCCTATCCTGGTCACATAAAAAATGTGATGGGTTTTTTTTGCAGTCTAGCTAATTTCTAATCTTACTTTATCCTATCCTATCTCAGACCCATGTCTGGACAATCAGATATAGCCTTAGGAGATTAGATAGGTACGTTTATATCATGAACGATGTTTTGTAATTAGGGCTGTGCCTTGCTTGTGAAGTCTAATAGGCGTGGGCCTTTAGGCCTCAATCAGACATACAGTGATTAACCTGAAATCATCCAGAGTTCATTAATCAAGTACTTGGCGGTAGCAATAAGCATGTTTAGCTGAGGTCTTGCATGCAACCTCAATCCAATAGGTCTATGCTGCACTGGGCTTTCCCATAATCATGAGCCCAATTTAAAATGAGACATCCAAGGAATAGGAGAACTTTACCAAATGAGAATTTAATCGATGACCCATTGGGCTGTCTTATCAATTTGAGAATGTCCCAGTTTGACTTAAAAGCCCAATTGATTCATATCTTGAGTTCCACTATACATTATTTCACATAACAGAAGATCCCCCTTCCTCGTTTTTCTTCCTTAACAGTCCAAGGGCTTAGCTGAATTCCCAAAGTCAGTTAAGAGACATCATATAGTCGCCCAATCCTTGGTGTCATTGTAGGGTTACCTCACGATAGAAGGGGAAGCAAGGTTTCCTACGAGGACCTTTGCAGCCTGTCCTCATCCTTTGAGGCGGGCTTCACGGATACGTTCTTTATTTCAATGTGCCAGTACCCGCATATCTCACTCCCCCATTACCAAATATTTCTTTTTTCCTGATGAAGGGAAATACCCTCTAAGTGTTTTGCATTCTGGTAATCTCAAGATTGAGCATTTTAAGGACATGCTCGTATCCAATCATTTCAGGTAATAGAAGATCCCCTTTCCTTGTTTTTCTTCCTATAACAAACTAAGTGCTTAGCTGAATTCCCAAAGTCAGTTCAGAGACACCATACAGTCGCCCAGTCCTTGATCCAAAGTTTCAACCATCTTGTCAATTTGTCCTTGGTCCAATGGTAAGACTCGAGAATTATCCGGTATGCGTAAAATCGAAAACATTACATGCGGGAGATTTGACTGATAGTGTTTTGAAGCGCCTCCTTGCCCTCAGTATACCGGAAAAAGAAAGATTTTGACTAAACTTACTATAGAGTGCAAGCTAAACATAAAATAAATAAATAAATAAGCAGTCTGAGACCTACAATTCCAGCTAAATATCCACCAGGCCTTCAGTCTTAGAGGAACCACTGGCACTGCTTGGGAGGCTCCACTGGTCGGAGAACCTGCCAGATGCTTGGCCGTTCCCGCACTTCACCACGGCCCTAATGCTCTCGATCAGCTCCTGCGTCCGGCCTTCTTGCGATAATATCTCGAGCAACTGCTCCGGGCAAATCACAAGCTTCACCTTCCATTGTTGATCTTGCCACTATCCCTAGAGAAGACCTCGGTGTACGAACTCTTCAACATGCCTTGGTAATCCAGCGACATCCGGTACGGCGAGACGAGCGACGTCGGTATGCTACTGGACCGGACATGGCCTTCTCTCACGACCTCGTTGCCCAACAACAACGTCTGATCTCGTGATTTGCTACCGTCGCTGTTGTCATAGGGGAGCAAGTAGTACGACTCTCCTACCACCAGCTCCTCGTGGAGAGGGAGCAGATTCCAGAATAGATTGTGCGCACGGAAGATGCCAAGGCCCGGGAAATCGTCCGTGATGGATTGGACGGCGATCGGGGCGCAAAACTCCATGACCCCACCGTTGGGCGCCACCACCTTGACGAGCTCTTGATTAGCCTCTCCTAAGCGTCCAACGAGGCAATTCCCCATGTCGGTCGCTCAGTATATTGTCAAGAGGGAGAATACTGCAACGATGTTCTGCTTTCCTACTTGTGTGCATATACACTAGGGTTTTGGAGGGTGTCAAGAAAGAGGGGAAAATTTTCTGGAGGGAGAGGGAAAACAAAAGATATCGTCGGTGGGATTCTTCTTGAAAGCTTCCTTGCCCTAACCTAGCCCACATAAATAAATAAGCAAAATTAGGATGGGGAAAGGGAAAAGAAAATTGCCAATAGGGCCAACTTTTTCTATAGTGTATATAATTTATGTGTTTATGTAAGTACAAAGTTTTATGGTGCAATCACACCGTGGGAAGTGGTCCAACTGTTCATGACATGGTGTTGACGTTTCTATATGGTGTGACAAAGTGATGGTTGCATTCTTTAAAAATAAAAATAATGAAGCACTAAAGTTTTATATTTTGATTTAGTAATGTCGTGGTCAAATATGAATGGGAAGGTCTAAAGACAGTCGCTTGAAGTACTTTATGGAGCGGTCCAGTCAAAGAAACAGGATCAGTCAAGGAATTGAGAAACATCACTTTCTCTTCAGTTCTTTAAACAGCTTTTGGTCCCTTTTGAGGGGTTGTGGCATGGAAACTTGTGACACATTATGCTGATTCTCCAATTTTGGATGTCTTGTTCTTTAGGTTTTGTTCGGGGTTCCATATATAACTTACAAAAAAGGAAAATAAGATTAGACAATAATGAGAATTAGGGGTGAGCAATTGGGCCAGTTCAATCCGGGAACTAACCTGAATTTGCCTTATTTGGCCGGTTCATAATCTATTCACAAGGGGATCAATCTGGTTCCTAATTCTAAAAATGGAGAACCGGCCGGATATAATTGAGAAACTTGAACATGGAACCTACAAGGCCGAGTTCAGGGTAGAACTTGGAATCGAATCGATTTTGAACTAGTTTACTCCTAACTCTTAGTTGGTTTTTTTACTCATTTTTTAAAATAGAAAATATTTGTTGAAATGGATATGTTTGACATATTATCCTCAAGCAGTAAGAATTTTATTCACGTTTTACACATGCACATTGTATATATAATTAAATGAAACAAAAAAAAAAGCCTCAGCCGATTCTAGGGTCAACGGCGTCGGTTCTCAATTCCAAAATCTGGGTGACAACCTTGATAGGGTAAGTTTCAGATTCCAGACTTAGAACCTACCCCTATTAGAACCGATCACCCCTAATAAAAATCCTAAGCGTACATATATTGATTTTCAAACAATGTTCGCGTGAGTGCATGAGCAAAGAATTTAAAAGCTTAAATATTGATGAAGAATGACACGAACTATATTTATCCATCGTGTCGAATGAATTCATCATGAAATTTTTACATCGTAGTAACCTTAGGAGGACCCTACGAAAGGCCACTTTGTTGCAGTGAATGACAACGACCAAGTTTCATTCTACTTTATGCAACAACAACCACTCACGCAAAGAACTCGGCCGCGTCATATCTCTCTCCACTAAACTCCAATTCAAACAACGTTACTGCCAAAAGAAATCCCTCTCGAAATACTAGAAGATCTTAAATTTCACTGACCCTAAAGATGGCTAGAGGTGAGTGAAAATCATCGCCATATACAGTTGTAACTTGTTCTAAAAGAACGCTAGAAAATTCAAAAATTCACTCTGACCAAATCGTAACTTCAAATCAACTATTGTAAAATCTCACGACTCAATTACACCCTAAACTATCATTAACGCATGATTTTGTAGCTAAACAACTCCTAGATTGAACCTAGCAATTCAGAATTCAAATATATTTAAATTTACCACTCAACTACGAAAATTCATTCGATTAATTGAATAAGGGTTCGAATCCTACCGGGTAACACGAAACGAAGTTAATCCTACTCGTCATGGCTTCTCCAGTGCGCATGCGAGAACCCTCGTCTTCTTTCTCCTTCTCATGTTTCCTTCCCTCACTCTCCAGTCTCCATTTTCGCTTTCTCTCTTCTCTAACTCCCGATTATTGTTACGAGAGGAAGAAGGAGGAGACTTTAAAGTTTTTTTGGGCTGAGTTTGGCTTCTGGGCTTTTCTTTTTGTCGCATTTTCGTCTTTTGTAGAAACTAAAAGCTCAAATTCACAGACTTGGGGCTCTCTAGAAAACGAAGGGGGCAAAATGGGGAAAAGTGCTGAATAAGTCCTAAACCTTTTGAGAAAGTGTCAATTTAATCATAAACCTATTTTTTGTGTTAATTTAATCCTAAATCTTTTGATATAGTGTCAATTCAGTCCTTTTGGCCGGATTTTGCTGACGTGGAATTCAGCCGGCCGACAACCGGTCACTAGAGCTGACATGGACAAAATTTAATAATATTTTAATATTTTTTTGATTTTTTTCTTCTTTTTTTTTCTTCCCCCTCTTCCTCCTGCCGGTCGCCGGAGCGGCGACCGGCCGGAGGCCAGAGGCCGGCGAGGTCGACCTCGCCGGCCTCGGGCAAGCCACGCCGGCCACTGGCGAGGCTTGCCCTCGCCAGCGACTGGGTGAGGCTCGACCTCACCAGATCCGTTGAGGTCGAGCCTCGCCCGAGGCCGGCGAGGTCAACCTCGCCGCCCTCTAGCCTCCAGCCGGTCGCCGCTCCAGCGATCGGCTGGAGGAAGAGGGAGAAGAAAAAAAAATCAAAAAAATATTAAAATATTATTAAATTTTATTCACGTCAGCTCCGATAACTGGTCGCCGGTCGGCCGACGTCCACATCAGTAAAATCCGATCAAAAGGACTGAATTGGCACTATATTAAAAGGTTTAAGACTAAATTAACACCAAAAATAGATTTAGGACTAAATTGGTACTTTCTCAAAAGGTTTAGGACTTATTCGGCACTTTTCCCGGGCAAAATGACACGAAAAACTCGTTTTTCAATTTTGAACTTTTTATTTATTAAATGCGATCCTTAAAATAATAGTAAATATTTAATCTATTGCCATTTTTATAAATTCAACTTGGTGTATAATAATTCACGTTATCTAATAACATCCGATTAGTCGTTATAAGCAAACGAAAAAATCACATTAAATATTTACTAATAATCCAAAAATAATATTAAAAATTTAGACATCACGTTTACGTAATAAATCAAAGTTCGTACGCTATTTATGTCATTATTTTTCGGAAACGTCGTTTTTCATCTCTCTCGGGAGCTCCGCCGCGAACTTCTCCTCCATAGCGTCCGGTTCATCCTTCGATCCGGTCCATCTTCGAAGCTTAAGCTCTTCCTCTCGGTTTCTCGGTTTCTGGCTCGTCGACGCTCGCCAATCTTTGCTCTCTCGGTGGTGCTTTCTACCGGTTAGTTAAGGCGCGATTCTCTGCTCTGCTTTTTCGTTACGAGCCGAGGATTCCGAGTTTAGTTCGTAGTAGAAGGATTAAAGGTCCGCGGCTTTGCGTTGCTCTTGCGCGCATCGTGTGACGTCGCAGCTTCAATCTTGCGATGCCCCGTGCGTGTGAAATAGCCGAGAGTAAATTTGGTGGCTACAATCTGTTCGACGAAATTCCTGACTGGGTTGTTGATGGATAGGTCTTGTGTAATTCAGTTTATAGGAGATTAGTACGTTCTGTCCGTGAGCGATTTAGTAGCCATTTGAGGTTATGTGTGCTGCGTGTTGCTGAATGTATTGATTGAATAGCCTCCATGTGTGCGTTATGTTTGATGTTCAATGCCCCTCTGTGCGTAAAAAGACTAAGATGAGTTTCTGTGAATACGTGTTGATGAATAGGCATGCTGTCTTTGCTCTTTGCGAGCGCTTATGAGTTGAATATGACTACTTTGTGCTGGTTGCGGCATTTTGTCGAACGGTTGCTGCGCGTTCTATGAATTTTAATGTTAATGGCTGCTTTCTACCTTTTTGTACATTTGCTCATTTTTTTTGTCACGCTGTCTTTACTCATGCTCATCACTAGGACTAAGGTCTTTACTGCACATGTTACGGTTTTCATCTATGCGTATCGATTTCACTTTGTGTGTTGCGATTTGATTACTAGATGTTTCTTTCTAGTGCTTGGCCGAAATTCACCCTTGATATGTCAATTTGTATTCCTTTTTCATTGGATGAAAGCATCTTTGTTTTGTCCCATTCGTTGTCTTGAGCCGAGATCACTTGTTTAGGACACCGAATTGGCTTGGTTCATCCATGCCATCTTACGTGACTTGTATGAATCGGCGATATTCATTCATTCATGTCAAAGCTAAGGACCCCTCTTGTATATAAAATTTCTTGAATATGGGATTTGTGCCATTAAAATACAATTTGTATATAACATGCACAGCTGTTCATAGTCATTTTTTCTCTGATGTGATGAATGTTGGGTCTCCTTTACATTTTATTTTGATCTTCCACCCATGTACGTTCATGTAGGAAGTGTTATGTGGAATCTATGTCCATTTCTCATTATATTATAGCATCCCCTTAAGCATGTTAAAAATGATGGAGATGTATGCTGTCCAGATTTGATTTTGATCTTAATGAAGGGTATTCAGGTTGGTTTGCATGTCAATTTGGTCATGGAAATCTATATACTAATACAGGAATGAACAGTTCTATATTCATGTCAATTTTTTTTGCCAAATCCATGCATGTACGTGTCTTATGTACATTCATGAAGGAAAGCTTCATGTTAAATCCGTGTCAATTTCTTGTTGAATTGTTGCATTCTCACGTCTTAAAATATGTGGACTTCCATCTGAAACCTTGCTGGTTAAGACTGTTCATGCTTTCATTGAAGAATGTTTAGCTTTGTTAACAAGTTATTTGACTGACATGGGCATGTACTTAAGCATAGAAATGCATTCGGTCGATTCCATGTTAACTTCTTGTTGATTTCCCGCTATTCCTTGTGCCATTTGTACATTGGATACAACCTCATGCTCGCTGGTCAGTCTAGGTTGAGTGTGAATTAAAGGAACTTCGTTCTCACTTGAGTGTTATTTCACTTGCTCATGGTAATATATCGACATACTATTGGTTTTGCATCATTTCAGTATGCTCGATATCATTTTTTGATGCAAATCGCGGGCTTTGTTTGTTGATACTTGCTGGATGTCCCTTATTGATTGTGAAACGTAGGAAGCTTCATCCCATTTAAGTGTTGCCTTAATTGCTCATGAAGATGTACTAGCATGTAATTAATTTCCTAATAATATTGGCATGTTTAGGCATTATTTCCACGAGCTAGACATAGGTCATGAGTGCTGGATGTCTTTGCTTGGTAGCTTTGTTTTTTGAGATATGGCATTTCATCGAACAATTGACATGCATGACGTTTTTGGTATTTTTGCACTAGTTTTATTTCTGTTTAGTCATGTTTCATGTTAGGCTATAGTGACATGCATGTTTAGTGTGATGTTGGATGAACCCGTTCATTGGGTAGACACTAGGCCCGAACCGTCAAATATCGAGCTCCATTACTTCGGGTTTGATCGCCGAACCATTAACGCCTTGGATTTGACCACTGAGTCGCGGTTGGTTCAAGTTTGATGGGGAGTTGTTGATATCATTTGGGCGATTTTTTGTGTGGCCTAAGTGATCTCAATAAATCCAGAGCATCCTTATTACCTATCTGGATTGGTTTCATGTTAGACTTGTAGAATTGCATTACATTTTAGTTAAATTTAAACATGGCACTTAGGTGTTAGTTTTTTTTTCCTGATCTGCTTTTAGGATAATCAGATTGCAGTTAGATGATGTGTCAATCATCCAGTAAGATTGTTTATCGGAAAAAACTGGAATCATAGGCAATTTCTGTCTTTTTTCTTTTCCTTTTGGGGAATATTTGGTCAATCAACATTTGCCAATTGACATTTTTATGCTGTTGCAGGAACTTCTGGGTTTAATTGGAACTGTGTGAAGATCAAGACTATGAACTTCGCAGCATCATTTTGTAGGAGAGTTAGTATCAAAGAGCTTACCACCAGCGTCCCAGTTTATAACAGCGCCAGTGGTAGATATCCCCCTCTCTTTCTCTCACACGTGCACTTGCAGAGGCCTTGCGATTTGCTAATTGCATTGATTTCTTCTGTTGGCTTAAGATGCATCTGGCGGAGGATTGAGTTTGCTGTTCAGGCGTTGGGCCACTAAGAAGTCGGCTGGATCAACAAAGAACGGAAGGGACTCAAAACCGAAGAATCTTGGAGTAAAGAAGTTTGGTGGAGAGGTAAGTGACTACTGATTCAGCAATTGCAGGACCACCATATGAAATGGAAGGAGCAAAATTTATCCGAACAGCCGGTGGTAAAAGAAGCGAATCTAGCCCATCAGTCTTTCTTATACTCTCTGTGACGAATTTTTCTTTTTGATCCCTCTGTAGAGAGTCATACCAGGAAACATCATTGTTCGACAGCGGGGCACTCGGTTCCACCCTGGGAACTATGTCGGAATGGGGAAAGATCACACCCTCTTTGCGATGAAGGAAGGGTCGGTGCAGTTTGAGAAGCACAAGCTCAGCGGGCGCAAGTGGGTGCACATCGTTCCAAAGGATGGCCACACGCTTCACCCCGTGTACGGGGAGGCCGCCGCCGCTGCCACAGCACCTGAGCTGAAGACAGCTACTTAAAACAACCCCGATTCCGAAATTTGATGGTTGAATTTTCAGCGCGATTCCATATTTCTCCTCCTTCGCTACGACAATCGCCAAAGTTGCGTCTTTTACCGATCTCTCTTATCTTCTTTGTTGAGGCACAGGAAAGAGCTCGAGAGGTAAAGGCTGGAACGCTCGGGATAAAACAGTGATGAAGGATCTTAAGGGGGTCTGTCTTGCTGTGTAAAATTGCATGTACATTTTCGCCATGCATGCTCGTTTGTTTGCATGATGAGAATAGCGATATACAATTATTTGAGCAAGAATTTTCTCAATCAATGGTTGGATCACTAGTAATTTTTCAATAAACATCTAATAAGGAGAGAATAATAACTATGTGATGAATTCATTTTATTCATCGTTCCTGCCTTTACCAATTATTAAACATACGCAATTCTTCTCTTTTTCAGCGATATGATTGGATATACATTAAGCATTTACTTTTTCTCATTGATCTTTTGAACAAAAAAAATTTCTAATATGAAAGAAGTTCGAAAAATCACTTATTTAAAATGAAATTCTACGAGTTGGAAGCAGTTGCTAGTTTTACCTTTTCTGATAACAAAATCACCGCCTTTTTGCGTGATAAGTTTGAAAATACACGGATGATTTCAAATATACCAAATGAACACAAAACATTAGCTAATACAGATTTTTTATACCGATGTCATAAATATGGGGCACACTTCATTAATTCGATGTTAAGAAATTATCGGTGCATGTTCATTCAAGAAAAGTCTTATATATACAAGAATAATGTAAATCGAAGCACGATAATTATATGTTGAGTTCAAATTGTACTCTTATATAATACCCTGAAATGTACTATGTTTACGCCGTGCGGGGTCGAATATTGTCAAGTACATAAAAAAAAAAATCAGACAATTGAGTTAGAATAATGGACAAATACAGGGAAAAGTTCTTTATTAGAAAAAAGAAAAAGCTTGGAAATGGGAGTGGTTGAGTGAGTTTCGTAACACTTTTGACTTTTAGAACTTTCTGGCTTGACTCAATGGGTTCTATTGAATTTGATAAGCACCAAGTAAAAACATTTATTACAAAGCAACTTAAAATGAAAAAAAAAATAATATAAAAAAAGAGCATACTGTCTACGAATCTACATCAGCTTCGAGACCCTCACCCGGTAGCGCCGTGGCCGAAGTCCCTGGATCTTAAGCAATCGGATGTCGGGGTAGCACGACACGAGGCAACCAGTTGAGGCAAGATCTAGCTCAATTGCTCGTCGGGGGTAGTCGTGCCGATACGTTGCCAGTTGAGATCTTCCTGCCAGGGGTTGCGCGGCTTGCTCATTGGGGCCACGTTGCCCTAGGCAAGGCGCCATCACCACACGACTCGCAAGCAAGTCATTACTAGAGCTGCACGTCACGACCCCATGCCAGATCTAGCGAGGGTTGCGCGAACCCACGCAAGATCTGGCCAGCATCCCATTACCCCCAATTGGACCTTATCGGTGTCGCGTGACCCCCGAGCTTCCGTGAAGTGGGAGTAGGTAGACACTTTAGTCAATCTACCAATCTTAATGTATCAAGATGGCTTGCCCTTCGGCCGTAACGATCAAAATCTTCAAAAAGATTTAGGGCTATTGCTTATAGCTTACGCTCCAGAAACTCATCCGTAACTGAGTCCACACGACATCTCAAATGCCATCTTTCGCAGCAATGGTGACTACATCGTACGGCGTATTAGAGTCAAAGTCGTAGTAGCTATTATATGTCTCCCCATGTGATTGCTTTTACAACTAAGCTTCTATAATTTAAAGCCAAAAGCGTCATTTGTCTCGCTTTATAAATGTTCCATAACTTTCTATCCAAAAAAAAACAAATGTTCCATAACTTGCACTATCACCCTCACATGAAAATAAAAAAAGAAGTACCCACTGCTTTCTCTTTAATCAATTGTAACCGTCTGATTCACCGGGCCGAGAACTCTCGGCGGCTGCCGGGGAGGGCCGCTGCGGCCTAGACAAGGACCGACCGGCGACCCTCCCCGACCGCAGGCAAGGATCGTTTGATGTGGTGCTGGTGAGTTGGGAGAGAGAGCGAGCACCGTTTGGAATTGGAATTTCGAGAGTTTTGAATTTACGAGTGTCTTTAGTTGTTGTTAGTTACAAAGAACGAAATCCGGAGAAGGAAAAATTCACCGTATTAGGGAAGGAATCCCCACGCCCTTCATTTTTTATCCCTCAAATTAACATCCTTTTAATAAACATCCCTTTTTTACTGCGATTAGGGTTCTTTAGTGATCCCAACATTTGCAATCATGTCCAACAATATAAGCATGTGTATCGAATGATTGATCAAACGAGAGAGGCAGAGGCCGAAATGAAAGCTACTGAAGATGCGAATGGCGAAGGGCCCGGATTCCGATCATATCCCGAGGCACGCCGAACGCTTGATAGGATTAGATTGGTCTCTACATTTTCCGCGTTCCTGCTCGCGGCGATTCGGCTCCAGACGCGAGTGGCGTGCTCGCCATCTCCTGGCCCGCTCGCCCCGGCCCTGTACGTTCTCGGGGATTCGCTGGTCGACAACGGCAACAACAACAAGTTCCCCACCCTTGCCAAGGCCAATTATCTCCCTTACGGAGACGACTTCTCGGGCGGGGTCACCGGGCGATTCACCAACGGGAGGACCGTCCCCGACTGCCTCGGTACATATCTGAATCCGAAGCCGCGGTTCTCGGCTTCCAACACTTTTCTCTCCTTACGAACCGAACGTCATCGTAACCATATTGATTGCTCGGAATCGGTTGGATCCGCAACTTGTTTCGATCCTTGCTTCTTATCAGCATGCTCTCACCGACCTTTCTTGATGTATCAGCTGAATTGCTGGGGCTGCCGTATCCTCCGCCGTACATGAGTTTTAAGGAATCGGCAGTGACCACCGGACTGAATTTCGCGTCCGGGGGATGCGGCATCCTCCCTGAAACGGGAAACTTCGCGGTACGAGCTCCCTTACCATCCGCTCCCTTTTTCTACTGCTGACTTGCTTCTACTTAAGTTCGTGTCCGGCGCACGTCCATTTCGGGCCCGTGCTAAGCGATATTTGGAGCGATCCTTGAGCAAGTGAACGGCGCGAAATCCGGATCGGGGAACCGGCCTCGAAATCGAAATGTCGCCGCGCGCGCCGTGCACGAAACGATATCGAGCTCCGAGAACCTTGATCTTGTTAAAATTGCGCGTGAGGTTTCGCGTGGACACGACAAGAAAAGAGGAGAGAAGATATCGTCGCGAAAACCCAGCTTCGGATTGAGCTTTCGGAACGCGTCATGTATTGGGAGCTGTTTTTGGCAGGGCAAGTGTCTTAGCTTGGAGGAGCAAGTGAGGCTGTTCGAGAGCGCCGCCGTCAATGATCTACCGAGACTCTTCAAGAGCTCCGACGAGTTCTCCGGCTACTTGGCCAAGTCGATCCTGACCATCTTTATCAGCAACAACGACTACATCCTCAACTACCTCAACCCGTTGATCTACAACACGAGCAGGACCTACGAGCCTCAGCCGTTCGCGAAGCTCCTCGTCGCTACGCTTTCTCCGCATCTAGAGGTACTACCGGAACACGAACAATTATACATGTTTTATCATATCATGCATACTGAAGACGGATTCAGTGATCCACCGTCGATTTTGGTTTGAAGAAGTCACGGATATGCTCCTTGAGGATTTCTCTTAATTTACAGTTGGACTGTACCGTGTCTCTCTTATTCTTATACTTCTGTGGAAATGAACGAAATGTTATCGCGACGGAGCACTGCTCGGGCTGGCGATGAATCTTAGCAGATGTTGGGCAATACTATTGCAGAGGCTATACAATAGGGGAGCAAGGAAGTTTGTCGTCTTCGAGATCGGCCCGATTGGTTGCATCCCATCGGTCGCGAAGCGATCGAAGCACGAAGGGGCATGTGACGAAGGATCGAACCAACTAGTTTCCTACTTCAATCGAATGCTTCAACCGATGCTAGAGAACATGACGTCCAGTCTCCCGGGATCGACGTTCGTCCTCGGTCGAGCGAATTCGCTCTGCTACGATGCAATACTCAATCCCTCCAACTATGGTACGGGCCCGACTCGTCCGAATCGAAAAAGGGCTTTGCCGTGATTGACATTACATTCATCTATTCCCTTCACCGAGATTAAGCTCGCGTGATCGGATCCATCGTAACCGTCGGATCACGCGACGCCAAAACCGTGAATCCAATGGCTGCTTTCAGATCCGATCCGCGCGCATGGAACTGAATCCTGCGCTAAAACATTTTTTCTTCTTCCCCGGTGTTGAAACAGGATTGACGGACTCGAGAAACCCTTGCTGCACGACGTGGATAAACGGAACTTTGCCGTGCGTCCCGCTGCTCGCCCCGTGCCCCGATGCTGATGAGCACTTCTTCTGGGACGGATATCATCCGACCGACGTGGTTTCCTCGTTCTCGGCTTCTCGGTGTTTCAACGACACGAAAGTCTGTTCTCCGGTCAGCATGCAAGATCTCGTGCGGATATGATCGTCTCATTTAATTAGTCATATCCTCCAAAAATTCTCTTTTCTCCCTATGAACTTTAAGGTGTATGAAGTTTCATATTTGGTTCTTTAAGCAGGGCGATAGAGACTCCATTTAACTTAAGTTGATCTCGGCAAGAAGCAAACCTACGTCAAGATAACTAGGGGTGTCAATGGATTTGGTCGGGTTGGATTTACATGATATCCGACCCTATCCAAAATACTAGACAGGTGTGTTCGGCCCGACCTGAGACAAGACCCGAACAAGATATAGCCAAGTGATCGGGTCGGGTCGATCCGGGTCGGGTTCCGTGTTTCGAACTCAGCCAAACGAACCTTTTCTCATCCATCCCAACTCTCCATTATTTTGCTCCTATGCATTCAATTATATGTTCACTCTTGCTCTATTTTAAGAAGCAGAAGATCTACAATTCCAGAGGCATATCTGAACGAACACACAGCAGAAATCCAATACACGACGCATCACGCTCCTAACACTCTCCAGTAATAATCCAGTAGCGAAAGAAGATCGCCATCATGTCCAGATACAAAAGACACGTCTCGGTAACCAAACAGAGCAACGAAAAGAAAATCGAAAAGCCCAAAAAAAAAAAATCACCTCCGATACGAACAGCTCCGACAACCCATCAGCTAAGTCCTCGGCGCAGGGGATTCCGGCGACCACCTCGACGAGGAAGGAACGGGAGCCCTAGCGGGCGCCGGGAGGGCGGGCCACGCGCCCGACCCGAGCAGGCCGCCCCTGGCCTCTCCGCCGGCCGGCTTGCTCCACGCGGGGGAGGGGGCGCCCCCCGCAGCATTGGCGTTGGCCATGTCGCCGGTGCGGTGGCCGTCGGACTCGATCGGGAACTCGATGGTCTTGCTTTCGGCGAGCTGGATGGAGGACTCAGAAATCGCAGAAGAGAACGTAGAAGAAGCGAGAGAGTGAGAGAGACGTGGAAGAGAGATCTAAATGGTTTCCTTGTTTGGGTTTTCTTGTTTGGGTTGGGCGTGGGTACCCAAGTCCAATAGATCCAAATAATACCCAATTGTCTTTATTGTTACCCAAACAAATTGAGATCTAACCCGACCCAATAAAAAAATTTCGTATTCGGATCAGGTCGGTTCGTGTTTCAGTTCGGGTATCGTGTTTGATTTTGACACCCCTAAAGATAACCCTCCTTTGCTTTGGTAGTGCTCCTGAGTCGAAACCAAAATAATGAATCAGAGCATATGGAGCCATCTCCCTATTGGCAAGAAAAAAGATGGCAAACTAACTGATATTTCGATCAGTTAATGAAAGAGCCCAATGCTAAAAAAAAAAAGGCATGTTGGGTCTTATCACGTTGGGTTATCATCATCGATCAAGGCCGTCTCTAGCGTACCATTTCGTCAATTTAGCCGCGTTTGATCGGCCACTCT
Source organism: Syzygium malaccense (assembly GCA_031216405.1). Taxonomy (NCBI): domain Eukaryota; kingdom Viridiplantae; phylum Streptophyta; class Magnoliopsida; order Myrtales; family Myrtaceae; genus Syzygium; species Syzygium malaccense. The sequence goes on from CM062257.1 coordinate 7,315,023, forward strand.
GAAAAGGATAGAATATGAGATCCATAAATCTTATTATATCCTATCCGCCGTTTGGTATATCATAATAATAAAGTCGGATATTTTCTTAACCTATCATGTCTATTATCTGACATGATCAGCATATTAGTGAAAACGAACTTGAAAATGCACAAACGAATATAGTAAGATTCTTTTACGATTCGTTGCGGTCAATCTATAATTATTATATGACCTAAATCTTAAATAGCAAAAGAGCTCATCGCACGTTATAGAGCCATAAGTTTGACCGCGACAATAAATGTAAGCGAGCTATAGTAATACCGGCGGCCTAGATCAACCAGCAAATGCCAAATCCAGTAAGAGAGAGAAACACGTGATCACCTAACTTCATGATTTTGAAAAGTATAGTTATTTCGACTCTCTCGCCTATTTCGTTTTTATTTACTTTTTTTATTGTTTTCCCTCTCTTTTTTTATTTCTTTTCTCTTATTATTTCTTCTTTATTCCCTTACATCATTCCATTATAAAAATTTTATTATAAATTAAATATACTAATATACCTAGATATGTAATAAATATAAATATTAGATATATATATACACTGTTTATATAATAGAATAGAAGGAAATTCAATTATATAAATAAAAATAGAAATAGATATAAATGAAAATTCGTTATTTAATTTGAGAAGTTTGCTATTCAAGTAAAATAGTTTTTTGTACAAAGGATATAAGAAATTCTATCCAAGTTGATCTCACATACTCCATGAGATATTTTTATCCGGATTATATGCTTCTTATATCTGACTTTATCCCATATTGGGCAGGAACCAAACACAGGATATAATTAAATTTCATCCTATCCAATTTTTTATCCTGACTACCAAACGCAATCTTAATGTAATTCTGCTGATGCAAGCAAAAAATCAAACTGAACAAGCCAACTAAATTGAATATTTTGGCCGTAAAGTACAAGTTAGAACCATAATTTCTTGAATAATCCATTCAAATGTAAAGTAACATTTCATCTTTTCAAATTGGATTCGTCAATTTATCAGGGCTTTTCGTCATTCTTTTGTTAATTGTGTGAATATGTTTTGCAAGTTCCATATTGATCTCGCTTGATATCCGTAACATTCAAACACGTCAAGCGAGAGTATCGCGAGCTGATCATTTAAAGATTTTTACTCTGATTTGTTTTTCGATACACAAGCTTTTTTAAATATTGGAGCTTTGTTTGAAGATGCAGATTGTAGATTTCGAAAACCGACATATGTGAATCGGTACGGACTCGAGATTTTTGAAGATTTCCTTTCCTATTATAATGTTTGGCTAGCTTTTTTCTCGCGAACCCCTTATATTTTGGACCGACTAATTAAAAAAACAAAAAGGGGAAGTGGAAGGGAAAGATGGGGATCCCTTTGAGCCCCACCATTTATTTTCGACTCTCTCGCCTATTTCGTTTTTAATTACTTTTTTTTTATTTTTTTCCCTCTCTTTTTTTTAATTCTTTTCTCTTATTATTTCTTCTTTATTCCCTTACATCATTCCATTATAAAAATTTTATTATAAATTAAATATACCAATATATCTAAAATACTAATATACCTAGATATGTAATAAATATAAATATTAGATATATATATACACTGTTTATATAATAGAATAGAAGGAAATTCAATTATATAAATAAAAATAGAAATAGATATAAATGAAAATTCGTTATTTAATTTGAGAAGTTTGCTATTCAAGCAAAATAGTTTTTTGTACAACGGATATAAGAAATTCTATCCAAGTTGATCTCACATACTCCATGAAATATTTTTATCCGGGTTATATGTCCCTTATATCCGGCTTTATCCTATACTGGACAGGAACCAAACACGGGATATGATTAAATTTCATCCTATCCAATTTTTTATCTTGACTACCAAACGCAATTTTAATGTAATTTTGCTGATGCAAGCAAAAAATCAGACTGAACAAGCCAACTAAATTGAATATTTTGGCCGTAAAGTACAAGTTAGAACCATAATTTCTTGAATAATCCATTCAAATGTAAAGTAACATTTCATCTTTTCAAATTGGATTCGTCAATTTATCAGGGCTTTTCGTCATTCTTTTGTTAATTGTTTTAATATGTTTTGCAAGTTCCATATTGATCTCGCTTGATATCCGCAACATTCAAACACGCCAAGCGAGAGTATCGCGAGCTGATCATTTAAAGATTTTTACTCCGATTTATTTTTCGATACACAAGCTTTTTTAAATATTGGAGTTTTGTTTGAAGATGCAGATCGTAGATTTCGAAAACCGACAGATGTGAATGGACCCGAGATTTTTGAAGATTTCCTTTCCTATTATAATGTTTGGCTAGCTTTTTTCTCGCGAACCCCTTATATTTTGGACCGACTAATTAAAAAAACAAAAAGGGGAAGTGGAATGGAAAGATGGGGGATCCCTTTGAGCCCCACCATTTATTTTCCATCCAAATAATAATGGGAGGAAATATCAAAAAAGAAAAAAAAGAAGAAGAAGAAGAAAATTAAACTTTGGCGCTTTTTCTCGATTTCCTCCCTTCATCTTGGTTATGCACACAAATAAGATGAACGAACACTTTACACAAAGCGCATATCCCAAACAAGTCGGGGAAATCACGGTTTCCTCCCTGCTCAATTTCGAAAATTGGCGAGGGCCCTCGGGCTTTCTCACGCCCGAGAAATTACGATTTTCTCCATCGATGATGATAGTAAAGAATCGTAATTCTTCGCCTTTTACAGCAAATTCTTGTACAGAAAAAAGGGGCCGCGACGCGCAAAATCTCTTAGACTTTACTGCCAATTATCATCAAGTGGCGACAAAAGGGGAGCTCCCCGCAAAACCACCACGCGGCGCGCTTTTTCTTACGACGGAAGGTAGGGGGCAGCAGCACGAGGGGCACGTCCGTAATTGCGCATTTCAGATATTTTCCCCGCGGGGGGAGATGCGATATGATGAAAATCGCGAAAAATATCTTGTCCCCCCCCCCCCTCCCGCACCACCACCACCACCGCAGCGGTCACGTGACCCCCGGGGCCCACCCGATCTCCCCCCCCCCACCCCCAATCCCCTTCCCCGGGGTCTCCTCTGGTTCGTTTACTCTCTTAACCACGGTTAGCGTGGACGCCTGGTCAACTCGGTCGCCGCCGCGTTCCTCTCACGCTACCGGTAACCCCAGGTTTAGGGACGAGCCGAGCCGAGCCGAGCCAGGGGTGCCGGCTCCGGTCGGCTCGGGACACGTGTCGCGTTCTCAATGGCCCACCGGAGCGCGATGACATCGCGGTCCTGGAACCAGCGAGCGACAAGCCTCCTTTCCTCCGCGCGTCTTCTTTTCTTTTCTTTCCTTCTTCTTCCTCGTCGTCTTCTTTTTTTTTTTTTTATCCGTTTCTGTTTTTTAAGCGAGAGATTAGCGATAAACTGACTCTGAATTCGATAGAGGAGACGTGAAAACAAATTAAATTGTAATCGAGAGATTGCCGAGATTAGTTCTTTAACCACCATGCCGATCGCCTTTAGCATCGAATTCTTCGATTGAGAAAAAATGTGACGCACGTATCGCGCGCTCTTTGTACAATTACAATCAATTATACCTGCCACTTTGACGATTATCATTGAATTTTAGGACATGAGGTGGGTCACCAGAAGAATGTCAATTCACTTTTGAAATGAGAATAGATCTGTTATGAAATCATGTACCCATTCACACTAATTCGAAAACCTTAGGCGGGTCATCGAATGCGATGCAATATTTCAAACTCGAATGTCAAAAAAAAAATGCCATTATATACCGATGTTATCGTCGTGGCAAACTCTAATGATATGTCAAAGACAAAATTAACGGTAACAAATTTTGAGCGACCAAGATAATTGTCAAGAAAGTATCCTACATTCTTATGTCACTTGCTAAAATCTAATTTGAATCTCTCTCGTAATGCTTGTGGTAATCTTACTCGTGAGAAGAAATCCATCTTATGTATCATTAACGATAAATCCCTCAGCAACTTACTCAACTTGTTGATTGACGTGATGATGGACCGTCGTAAGTTATTATTTGATGAGGTGCCGAGGAACAAATTTATCCAATATATATTTCTCCAAATCTCTCTATTAGTAAAAGAAAAAAAAAAGGTCCATGCCACATCAAATCCACTCAGTTCCGATTGTTTCTAGAAACCTGCATAACTAACTCTCTATAATCGTCCTTTTCCAAATTTAGAAAATGTCTTCCCTTGTTCTCTTTTTCCTTTAATTTCATAGGCACATTTTGGTAAATTCCTCATTAAGCTGTTTTTCTATTTTTGGCAAGCCAGCACATTTACTTTCTTATGGCAAGTAAGATTTACTTTCTTATGGCAAGTATTCGGTCCGATTCAACTCGGCAATCGGGCTTAACGGTTCAAGGCCGGTTCCTGCAGGAACCAGTCCAATTCCCGGTTTCGAATTTTCCAAACTAACCTTGACCGGTCCAATTCTACTCGGGAATCGCTCGGGTCGAATCGCACTGAACCGGGACTAGCTCTAGGTGAATTTCACGACGCGTGCATCGAGACGAGAATCGGGTCACGTTAACTTTCGAACATCCTTGATATGTAATGTATGTAACATATCATCAATAATTTGTCATGCCCTTTCAAGAAATAAAAAATAACAAACCCCCCCCCAAAGAAAAACGGAATCGATCGATTGCCGGGTTGATCCTGGTACCGTATCGGACCAGCAGGGCCGGTTCCCGTTTCCAAAAACCGAGAGAGTCGGCCTTGACAGGATAAGTTCTAGGCCCGACCCTTATTCACGTCGGAACCGATCACCCTCGAGATCTGACTCATCCCTAGACCCGACTATTCATTCGTCCACATCCAAACAAACCACAGGAAGCTAACCATGGTTAGCATACAAACCCCACGATGCGCAGTGCGCACCCCCCCCCCCACCCGGGCACCGTCCGCTATAAATACCAGCCCTCCCCATCCTCAAAAATTTCATTGCTCGCCCTCGGTGGTAACCCTAGAAGCCGCCGCTCTTCCTTTCCCTCTCCCTGTCTGAGTGCTTCTTCTTTTCGTTTCGCAATGTCTTCGGCAGAGGTTGAGTACAGGTGCTTCGTCGGCGGTCTCGCGTGGGCCACCGACGACCAGTCCCTCGAGAGGGCGTTCAGCCAGTTTGGCGACATCCTCGACTCGAAGGTCCGTTTGTCGCAGCAGGAGATCCAGATCTGACCGCGATCCGAATCGATTCCCGATCCGATCCGATCTGATCCCGATCTGTTTGTGTTACTTGATCCTATGCTCTCTGCCCTTACTAGTCTTGAAAAAAATTTTTGTTACTGCGGCTCGAATCGGTACGTCCATCTTCATCTTCTTCACCAGAGACGGAAGATCGATCGATAGCGCAGCTTTCTCTTCCGACGAGTTCCTTGGCCCCCGGATCTGACCTGTTTTGTTTTGCCTTGCCTTGCCTTGCTTTGTCGGTTCCTTTCCAGATCATCAACGATCGCGAGACCGGGAGGTCCCGCGGCTTCGGATTCGTCACCTTCAGCAACGAGAAGGCGATGAGGGACGCGATCGAGGGCATGAACGGCCAGAACCTAGACGGCAGGAACATCACCGTCAACGAGGCCCAGTCCCGCTCCGGCGGCGGAGGCTTCAGCCGCGGAGGGGGCGGCGGGTACGGAGGCGGCCGCCGTGAGGGAGGCGGGGGCTACAACCGCAGCGGCGGAGGCGGCGGCTACGGGGGCGGCGGCGGCGGCTACGGAGGCGGCCGCGACCGCGGCGACGGCGGGTACGGTGGTGGATCCAGGTACTCCAGGGGCGGCGGTGACTCCGGCGGCGACTGGAGGAACTGAGTCTGTCGGTGCTGTTTTGAATTTCTCTTTCAAGTTCGCGTTTGTGATGTGAGGGCTTTGGTGGATCCGGTCCCGGTGTCGTCGTGGTTTGTGGTTATGGTGATGTTATGGTTTCGTGTTCGGTTTCTCTGCTTTTTTGATCGATGTTGCGAATAGGAATCAAAGAAATGAAGGATAGATCTTCTTCGTTCTCAACACAAATCTTACCTTGTTTTGATGCTCTGCTTGTATTCTTTTTAGATGCGTGAGTATTTTGGGTCGCTTTCGATAGGCGTTGCGTCTCTCTGTGTATCCTCAGTTGCTGAGAGGCGCGTCAACGGAAGCGTAAAGAAAATTTCAATACCGACCCCCAAGATCTTTACGATCTGCGGCCTCGTTCATTCGATCGGTCGGCAGATCGTTTTTTGGGTTGGGATTGTGCCATTTTTGATGCAATTTTTCGAAGGTGCGGTTGCTTCCTAATGGTGAACTCCCTGTAAATCAAAGATGAGGGATGTTTCAAGTTTCCGAAGCATAGATCGAGCGAGTTCTCAATCAGTGTTAAACAGCGCCAGCGTGTTGTTTCGTGTTGCGCTGGTGCTACCTGTCTGCTGATACATTTGATTTGACCTCTCTGATTCCGAAAGGTTTTGCTTTTTAAAATATCTGGAATCGTTTTCTTGCGAAGCGATCTTGTGTCCCTTTCAAAAGAGGGCAATGCGATGGGGATGAAAATCTTTCGTTGTAGTGACAAGCGAACGACCAATACCTTAAGAAGTGATTTCTTTGTAAAAGTGGGGTCTAGACAAATTGAATACGGCCTAACTTAGGCCGTCTCTCGACGACCTCCCAAGTGAAGATACTAGGCATCCTGCCGTGCAGTGCTTAAACAAAGCTAAGCTATCTGAAAGGTTGTTAGACCTTTCAAATGATGCCAACCCTTGAGACCTTTCGAAAAGGGATTACGAGTTGTCTATACACTTGAAATATTCTTCTTACATCGATCAAACCGACGCTCTCTCAGAATATACACTCGGATTACACCACGTTTCACCTAAAAGCGTAAACACGAGCAAAGTAAGAACATGTTTCGGAGCTTTTTAATCTCATCGGCCACCTTCATTTCTCGCTTTGATACACACTTATACATAGTCCTCCAATCCAAGCTTTTTCCCCGCCGCGTTGGAGACTTCAAATGGGTCAAAGTAAGCCATTGCATAGGCTGGCCGTAGCTTAGATTATCTTTCTGCTGTTAATAGATGGACTTTGTCCAAAATACATAAAACCTTTCGCCTGACACTTCCTCTGCTTAGACAAAAATGGCAAAACCCTATTCATGACTATTCCAGAATGTGTCTACGGATTCCGAAGGTCTAAAATTAGTTAAGACTAATCAATTTAATCCTAAACTTATACATGAAATTCCAATAGTCATTGAACCAATTCGTATCATAAACTGTTACATAACTGTTGCAGTGGCGATCCATGCAAGACGTTTTGAGTAAAAATTGTCTGTGTCGGCACACCACGTAGGATGACTGACGATAATTGGACTAGGACTATATTTGACAAAATTAAAAATTTAAGGATTAAATTAGTATCCGTTCAGTAGATCGAGGATTGATTTGATAATTATCACCAAAGCGCCAATTTGGATTTGAATTGAACTAATTTAGAGTTGGGGTATTCGTTCCTAGATACATGGAGTTGTATCCACTCCGTCTGTAGCGTGAACTTCCTCTCCAACGCGGTCTGTCCGGACTTTGCGATTTCACCTAATTCCAATCCGTTCACCTTCTGCACCTAGGTCCTTCTATTATATTGATGTCAATGTTATCCAAGTTGCTCTCTCGGTTGCCACCCTTCGCATCATACTTGGGCGCATAACCACGAATTTGGGATTGAAACCTCTAATTCGTAACCTCATAATTAGTCTAATCGACGAGATAGGGCAGGAGAGAGACAGGATTTCCGGTGGGCGAGACTAATTGGCTATATGTCCTAAGCTTAGGCTAGGGTTGTCGATGGCTTTGACAAATTTGTTACACGCCTTAGCCTCTAGATCTTATTGGCTATATGTCCTAAGGTTAGGCTAGGGTTTTCGATAAAATAATTAATATCCTGATCAAAAGTCGAATGCTCGTGCCGGTACAACCATATTCTTGACCCTCATATCGTATCGAAAAGGCAACATCTTCATCAAAGTCAATTTCTTAAGCTGGTAGATTTTACGTTCTTGATTCTCATACGTGCGTGGGTCCTCAAATGTTTATCATAAGCCCAGCTAGTACATCTAAATATATGAAAAAATATATGAAAATGGCGACGGCAATCGGGAAAAAATCGTAAATAACACCGAGCTAAACCTTGTCAATAGGTAACAGGGCCTATTGCCAATATAATTTGTTCTATCATTTATATATCGCGAGTTTCGATCTTTCTATCACTTACACGCATCAAATTTAAGCTTTCGGAGTAACCCGGCATACTAAGTATATAATCTTCCGATCTTGGACATGAGCTCTACACTAATTGGTTGTGTAGAGGCCCCATCTTGACCAACTGAGAGAATCGATTAGAGCTGTGTTAAAGATGATTTAACCGCAATTAAATCAAAATAAGGTGCCCGTAATAAATTAGTTAATCACTATCTTTACCTCGTGTTTTTCTTTAGATGTTTAGTGGAGATGGGGAAATTGAAACGGCGGGGTGAGATTTATATTGGTGAAGGCTATGCTGATGCGCGTTGATCGGCTAGGTAATTATACTTTTACGTGATTTTTTACATTTGACATGTGTCGGAGCCCGTCCCCCTCGAGGTCTTATTCCTTAGCTCTTAGGAGATCGGATAGGTGCGTTTGTATCGCGAACAATTACTATGTAATTTAGGGTTTCGCCCCGTCCTGCGGAGCTTATGTTGGGGGCCTTTGGGCCTCGATCAAACATAGGGTGATTAACCTGAAATGATGCACAAAAATCAGAAGTATTTAGCTGTGGTAGTGAGGAGGTTTAGCTGAGGTCCAGCCATGCAAAAGCTCAATCCGATAAGCCTTCTGTACTGGGCTATCTTATCAACTCAAGCCCACCTAATCCAGATCTGGAGTTCAACTGTACATCATTGCACATGATGGAAGATCGCCTTTCCTTTCTTTCTTTTTTCTTCCTGAGCCATCCAAGGGCTTAGCTGAATTTCGCTCAGTCCGCGGATACTGTAGAATCGCCAATTCGTTGATCCAATATTAGGGAAATTGTCTAAAAAGTCATAAACCTATTGCACTTTTGCCAATTCAATCATAACCCTTTTTAATTATGTCAATTGAGTCCTAAACATTTTCATAATTTATCAATTGAGTCCATTAGGCTAATTTTACCCGAAAATCGCTAATGTGGACGAGGGTGTCCTAGCCCTCGCTTAGGGCGGATCGCCTAGAGCCAGTGAGGGCCATGACCCCCTCGCTCTGGTCCTCGTCGGCCACAGCCCTTGGCCATAGCCAATGAGGACTGCGACGCCCTCGCCCAGTGTCGGTGAGGGTCGCCGGCCTAAATCCAAAAAAAAAATAAAAAAATTCAAAAAGCATTAAATTATCATTAAAAAATGTCCACTTCAATGTCAACCATGCCACGTAAGATGGCCGGCGTCCACGTCAGCGATTTCCGATAGATTCAATTGGTAAAAGGTGAAATAGTTTATGACTCAATTGGCACAATTGAAATGTTGGAGACTGAATTGGCGAAAGAGCAGCAAGCTTAGGACTTTTTGGGCAATTTTCCCTCCAGAATTACAACCAATCTTGTCAATTTGCCTTTAGTCCAACCATAAGACTCGATATTTATCCGGTATGCGCAAAACTAAAAAACATTAAACGCGTGAGATCGACCTATAGCGTTCCGAAGCGCCTTCTATGCCCTTTGGTAAACCGGAAAGACTGAAATTTCAACTTGACAATAGACTATGAGCAGAACATCAAGTCAAGGAAGAAAAGGTAGTCTGAGACCTACATTTCCAACTAAATATCCACCAGGCCTTCGGTCTTAGAGGAACCACTCGTGTTGGCACTGCTCGGGAGGCTCCACTGGTCGGAGAACCCGCCGGATGCCGGGCCGTTCCCGCACTTCACCACGGCTCTGATGCTCTCGATCAGCTCCTGCGTCCGGCCTTCCTGCGATAATATCTCGAGCAACTGCTCCGGGCAAATCACGAGCTTCACCTTCCAAACCCCGTTGTTGCTCTTGCCACTATCCCTAGCGAAGACCTCGGTGTACGACCTCTTCAACATGCCTTGGTAGTCCAGCGACATCCGGTACGGCGCGACGAGCGACGTCGGTATGCTATTGGACCGGACATGTCCCGCTCTCACGACCTCGTTACCTAGCAACAATTTATGATCTCGCGTCTTGTCATCGTCTTCCTCGCCGTCGTAGGGTAGCAAGTAGTACGATTCTCCTACCACCAGCTCCTCGTGGAGAGGGAGCGGGTTCCAGAAGAGGTCGTGCGCGCGGAAAATGCCGTGGCCCGGGAACTCGTCGGCTATGGACCGGACGGCGACCGGGGTACAAAACTCCATGATGCCCCCGTTGGGCGCCACCACCTTGACGATCTCTTGATGAGCCTCTCCTAAGCCTCCAAAGAGGCAATTCCCCATGTCGATCACTCAGTATATTGTCAAGAGGGAGACTATTGCAATGGTGTTCTTCTTTTCTCTCCTTGTGTGTGCATATACACTATGGTGTTTTTGGAGGGCGTTCAGACAGTGGGGAAGAATTTCTGGAGGGAGTGGGAAAACAAAAGATGTCGTCGGTGGGATTCTTCTTTAAAGCTTCCTTGCTCTAACCTAGCCCACATAAATTAATAATTAATCAACTAATTGATTAATTAAAATTAATTAAAATTGGGCAAGAAAATCTCTAATAGGGCCAAGATTTTGTTAGACCATATATAATTCAATTCATGTGTTAATGATGGTACAAAATATTCTCCACTCACACTGTGGAAGTGGTCCAACTGTGCATGACATGATGGTGATGTTTTTTCGTGGTAGTGACAAAGTGATGGTAGCATTGCTATAATTAACAATAATGGACCACTAAAGTTTTCACATCTTGATTTAATAATGTGGGGCGCAAAATTATGGTGGGTCTAAAGGCATTGGATTAAAGTACTTTGTGGAGGGGTCCAGTCAAAGACAATTGGACCAGTCAATGGATTGAGAAAACACCACTTTTCCCTTTTGTTCTTTGAGCAAACTTTGGTCTCTTTTGGAGGGGCCGTGGCATGGAAACTTGGAACACGTCATGATGATTATCCCAACTTTAGATCTATCTTGTTCTTTAGGTTTGGCTCCAAGGTTACATATATAACTTACAAAAGAGGAAAATAAGATTGGAGAATGATGAGAATCCAAAGCCATGCATATCACGATTCTCACACTACGTTAATTTGAGTGTATAAGCGACGCATTTGAAAGATTACATATTGATTATAGCATAAGCTCGACCTATTATTGTCGATTTAGTTTCTAACAATCATTTTTTTAATCCGCCGACTGACCACCTAATCAGTGAATGGTTAAGTGCTTGATTTAAATGCGGCAGATCTCGCCTCCAAATCAGAACGTCGTCCGCTCAGAGTAACTTTATTAAGCCACGCTCGCCATCAAAGGAGCAAAGGTTTGGTAGATGATACTCGCGGACGGAGTGTTTTACACGAGTTTATAAGGATTAATCGAACCGATTCAATTATCCGTACCGTATAATATAAGAAATTAGTAAGGCAAGGGCGCGTATGGCTCGCGCAGATGATGACATGTATCGATCCATAATCAAATGCCATGTGGTCGATTACATTAAAAGAAAACACCGAAAGAAAAGGGAACATAACATGGTCATGCCTCGGCTGGCTTGACCGAATCAATAGTGGGAAACTGCGTAAAATGTGGGATGGGGTCGCTTGATTGATACACTTTTGTGTCTCATTTAATAGAGGATCGATTGGCCTCTTTGCTTTGCTATAGTTCTCAGTATCATTGGAGAGAGATGCAGCTTTGGCTTATGTCACGAACTTGGACGAGTCGGCAAATATATAATGAGAACTAAGAATGAAAGGATTGTCCAAAAAGTCCAAAATCTTTTGTACGCCATCAATTCAATTTTAAACTTTCTAATTTTTCAATTTAATTCATCTGACTAACTTAGGCCAGAAATCATTAACGTGGCAGTCCAGTGAGCATTGACCATCCTACGTGATACGGCCGACGCTAACGGAAGATGTTTTTTAATTTTTTAAAAATTTTCTGAATTTTTCTATTTTTCATTTTCTTTTCTTTGCTTTTTCCTATTCTACTATTAGTATTTTTCCTCTGCCAATTGCTAGGGCCTCGGCGATGGCCAGCCTTTGCCGACCTAAGCTAAGGGCCGTGACGCCCTCACCAAATCTGGGTGATGCCCTTGCTGGCCATCTCTGAGGCCCGGTGACCGGTAGAGGAAAAAGATGAATTTGAACAGGAAAAAAAATCATAAAATTCAAAAAAATTTGTAAAAAGCGTTCACATCAGTGTCAGTCATGTCATGTAAGATGACCAATAGTGACTGGACCGCCACATCAACACCTAAATTGATTGATGGATTACATGGGAAAATCATTAAAAATTTATGGACTATATTGATCAAATTGAAAAGAGTAACACTAAATTGGCAATTGTAGATTTAGGACTTGTTGGACAATTTTCCATAATAAGAAGTGTAGAATCGAATATGCAAATGTAACCGTTGATTTCAAAAGTTTATGCCGATAAATAAAAAGTAGTGGGATAAATATTGCGTTGCATCTCAACGAAGGAATTTCCTCATAACAATAATGTCATATTACGGGGCTTGTAAGTACAATTTGGACAACTCGTTCACACCTCATTGCCTACAAACATGCCATCCTCTATAGGGGTAAGCAAAAAAAACTGCCCGAATCAAGAACAGCCCAAATCAGTTCCTGAAGGCATTGGTCTAGTTCCATGGTGAATTTCGGTTCGATTCCCAATTCCAAGTATAGAACCGCTCACTCAAACGAGATTGATTTTTTTTATATATTTTTATTTCTTACAAATCTTTAACGCTTAGTCATGCAGTACTCACCCTTGTTGGTGTTTATTTGTAAAACAAACAAAGAAGGCATTTTCTTTGTCCCACATAGAAAAGAAAGGAAAGTTTTGGTCTTTTTATAAGTTAAAGTGTTATCGACCATTGCAAATGGAGAAAATGGGTGAGTAAAACAAAATCAGCCTTAATCAACAATTTTTTTTTATTTATGATTGTTCGGACAAAAATGTCCGTTTTAGGACATGAAGGGTATGTCCAAAATTGATAGTGAAGAGTTGTGTCCGAATTACAATTTTTCGGACATGAAGGGTTGTGTCTGAATTACAATTTTTTGGACATAAAGGGTTGTGTCTGAATGGCGGTTTTCACACACGGAAGGTGATGTCCGGATTGCAATTTTTCAAACATGAGTGGGTGTGTGTTCTATTTGTATTATTTATTGGACAATTCCGTTCAATTTTTTTATGAACTTAACTTCCATCATTTTTTTTCGTCTTTCTTAAAAGGCAAAAGGAGATAGCCATTTTTTTTAATTATTTTCACATAAAGTTTTATGAGATTTATTGGAATTGTTATCAAATATTATCACCGTAACTTTGTTGTATCTTGAAGGGACTTTACCGGTAACCTATAATAATTTCGTGGGGCAAATTAATCGTAAAAGAGAGTGATTACACGCCTCAAAATCCGATTACATTTCGATTCTATTTCCTCCAACCTTTTCTTTAACAACCCTCGCTCACTCATGCCTCTTTCACAGACCTAAACAGTGAAAACTCTAATCCCATTCTTCACGACTCACGCTCACGCTCGTGCTGGTTCTTCTTTGCTGCTGTTGTGACACGCCCTTGTTCCCACCAGCATCGAAGCTTCATCCAACAAACATCATCACACTTCAAGATCAGCATCCTGACGTCCCTGCAACTGTGCCTTGCAGTCACCAACGAACTTCGCTGCCTCCGAGATTCCTCACTGATCCTTGCTTAGCCACGATCAACACCCCTGCTGCTGCTTCCTCGGCATTCTTCCAAGTGACTTCCAGCGACCCGCCGCCTTGCTTCCATCCAACTTGCATCGCGAACCGCCTCATCTCGTGACAACCTCTTGCCCGAGATTGACAAGCACCTGCAGTGATCGGCTAGTAGTTTTAACAAGATTGGCAAGTTATTTTCTTCTTGCAGGTTTTCCGGTGATTCTCTCCTAACTCAGTGACGTCTTAGTTTCCTTGCACCACGGCGCTGAATATAAGCAACTCGTCCAATACCCCCGTAGCACCGGTTCTTTTGACTCACTCGGGAGCTGGACCAAATTGGACCGGTCAGTTTGGTTCCAAGACTAGGTGGGCCAATTCCCGATTCCAACATGAGAACCGGCCCAACCTGAAATCGATCACTCTCATGATCCTCTAATTGAGCTGGATTATACTTAACCAAAAGTTAAAACCGATTCTGAATATTCTTTCAGAATTTTCTCTTGTAACCTAGTTTTCGTACGAAATTTGAGGACCCGCTCTTTTTTTTGGTCATGATCTGAGGACCCACTTTTTTTTTTTGGTCGAATCTGAGGACCCACTTTACAGCGCCATAAATTGGAGATTTCTAGTCTTTTCTTATAGTTATTGAATTAAGTTGTAAAATTAATCAATATTTTAATGAGCCACTGCAACAATAAATGGAGGTCATTTATCACGTATCGATTGTCGTACCTACCGAGGTCCTTGCCAAATTTGAAGCACATCTCAATTTTCGAGATCCTGTTGGAGCACTTTCGCTGTACTTTTAGTTTTGCACTTTTTATCTTGTCTTACGTACTTCCACCGCAAAGAGGCGCATTATATCTTCCAGCATGATGACTATTTAGCACTATGCCGTGTACATATTCTCCTTTTGGCCAAATAATAATAATGACAATTAAGAATGTGTTTATTTCACGAAAAATAAATTATTTGAACTAGGAATGATTAGTTTCCGATCCGATTCTAAAAATTGGGCACCAGGGATTGGACCAGGAGCCGATCACTTATAGTTTAGTTCACATTTTGCTAATTTTTGTTAATGAATTTATGTCAATGAAGTTCGCTTACAGTTTATTTCATATTTTACTAATTTTTATAAACTAATTTATGATAATGAATGTCACTTAGAGTTTAGTTCACATTTCACTAATTTTTTTGAAGAAATAAAAACATATATATGTGTAGCGGTCCGGTCCGGGCGGTCCGATTCTCATTTCCAAGGGGAACCAAACCGCTCGGACACCGATTTTACTTTTAGGAATCAGGAATTGGACCGATGCTCTCGGGAATCGGACTCAAACGGCTAGTTTGGTTCGATCTAGGCGGTTCCCAGTTTGGTCGTTTCATTTTGCACACTCCTAATTTGAACAATATTTTTTTAAAAATAATCACTCTGACCTCACAACCCTTCCATGACATGCACTTAACTAAGGGGATTTCTATAATACCGTTAATGGCATCATTAAGTTGTCGTTTACACCATTAGATCGGCATCCGCTATAAAAATGACAAGGATGATTTAGATTAAAAAGTGATCTGTTCGTCATTTGAAGGAAAAAAGGAAGAAAGAAAACCACTTTTTTATCAGATTGGCAATTCGCACTCTGCCCCAAAAGATGACCATGTGCATTACAGCCATCGAAGGAACGAAGGTTCCTTGATGAACTTTCGAGCTGACCGGCACGACTCCACTCTTTCCACCCCCAACGCATTCGACCTAATGACATTTTGAGTACACTAGACATCAACAAATCATATCCATTTCATTCTCCAAAGTTTCAAACAAAACAGAAGAATACACTGAGGTGCGAACGAGAACTATTTTGTTTTCCTTTTTTTTAATTTTTTGTTCCCAAGAACAGGTTTGCAACAGAATTCCGTTTAGTAAAATAATTTTATTTTTTTATTTTTGGGATAAATTTTGGCCCAGAAATAGATTTGGAATAGAAATGAGAAGTTAAAATGTTATATTTTTTTATTTATGTTCCAGAAATAGAAATAACAACTCCCTTTTCTATTTATTGCTCACCCTTGCCGCCCACCGCCGCCCACTCGCCGCCGGCCACCGGCCACTACCCGTTGCCGCTCGCCCTGTGGGAACAAAAATTTTGTATCATCATCAAACGAATTTCTATTCCGAAAACAGAAATTTTTTGTTGTTATCAAAAATTACTTTTTGCTCAGAAACTCGTCCGGGAAAGAGAAATAAAATTTTCTATTTCTAGCCAAAAATAGGGTCGCACCATAACTTTCCAAAACAAAACAGTCAATGCCATTAGCATTTTGTAGTTGCCTTCTCAATATTTTGGCTAGATCAAGGCCATTTAGGGCGCGAATAACAACATATCTCTTCCCTAACCCTAAATTGGCTAGAAATTAAAAAATCGATTTCTCTTTCTCGGAAAAATTTTTGAGCAAAAAGTAGTGTTTGATAACGACACAAAATTTCTATTCCCGAAATAGAAATTCGTTTGATAATGATGCAAAATTTCTATTCCCGCTGACCGGTGAGCGGCGGCGGTGATGGACGACAAGTGATCGGCGGTGGCAACGGGCGACGGCCGACGGGTGGAGGTGGTGGGCGGCCAACTAGCAGCGATGGTAGATGGCCGGCAATCGGCGATGGCAAACGGCTGGCGATAGGCGATGGTGATGGGCGATGGCAAACGGCCGAAGTGCGTGGGTGGCGGCTGGCCAGGGAGCGGCAGTGGCAGACAACCAGCGAGCGGCAGCAGCGGGCGACAGCAGCGGACACTGGCGACAGACGGCCGGCCAACAAGTGGCTACGGGCAGCTGACGACCGACGGCCAGCTACGAGTGAGTGGCAATGGGCAGCGGTGGGCAACAAGGGTGAGCAATAAAATAGAGTTGTTATTTCTGTTTCTGTTCCAGAAATAGAAAAGTAAAAAAATTTTACTTCTCATTTCTGTTCTAAATCTATTTCTTGGCCAAAATTTGTCCCATAAATTAAAAAATGAAATTATTTTACTAAATGAATTTATATTCCAAACCTATTTCCGAAAACAAAAAAAAAAGAAAAATAAGGAAACAAACTGGTTATCATTCGCGCTCTAAATAGCCATGAAGAGGCCCTTTAACAAATCCCATATAGGCCCGCAAGCATAGTTTTTGATTGCGATCTAGAAGAGCAAGTGTTCGATGCGTGAGGAAAATACTCACGTTATGCAAAAGCTTGTGAACAAAGCAATTGACTGAATGAAAAGTCACTTTATTGAATTGTAGGCTAATGAAGATATGCGCAAAGCATGGCCAAGAAGAGAATTCCGAGTACACTTTCCAACAAAGGGACATAACAAATGATATAACTCTACTCGCTTCCGGTATCATATCATGTAAAGAAATAAGCCCGAAAAGGCAGGGGGCACCCAATGCCATGCTCATGGCACTTGTCGGGATGTGGCATAGTTTGAAGCGTCGAGTTTTAAGGTAACTAAAGTTGTGGAAAAATTGCGTGGTAGCCACAAAAAATCGGTCGATCTCATCAAAGCCCGGTTTCTCCTCCGTGTGTGTAGAGAGAGAGAGAGAGATCGACCTTTGGCGAAAGATACGTGGAACTAACCTTCAATTCAAAGACAAGGACACTGTCACACGATGCGCGACGACCCATGAATTAGGATTGCCAATAGGGGGAGGAGCCAAGAAGACATTAGCAATCTCAACCAACCTCTATTTGGATCGATTTGTCCGCAAGAAGGTATTGATCCGCCTCGTCAACAGATCCAAAATCCTCTACCAATTTCCACCCTCATGTCACGTTAACTTCGTACTTTTCTCAATCGGACAAAGACCTCCACGAAACCCATGACGCATTATTTGCCAAAAAGATTATGAAAATTGCAAAATTATATTCCTTGTTGATCGTGAGAGCTTCAATCACCAATTTACCAATCACTTCGGTGTCGATCATTCGATGTTGCATTTAATCAAGGGTGACGTTATTTTCATCCTAAATGACTAAATTCATCCAGTTTACATCAGAAAGACAAAATTGTCCTCATTTATTCAATTGCAATTTAAAGTGGTGGTCCCATATTACTTTCCTTATTTTTTAGTTTTTCTATATCTATGCAAGATCTACTTACCATAATTAAAAATTTCATATGTTTAGTTTTTGTTTCTTGTTGATTTCCCACGTAAATTAAAGGCACTATATTTTTTTTTTCTACTGTTAAATATTACATACATAAAAGTTCGTTTCGTCGAAAAGAGAAATTCCCAAGAAACATAGTTTCTTGCAAATTTATGGTCCCAAATTTATTTACTTTACTTATTTTTTTGGTTTTTCTATAGCTATGTAGGATCTACTAACCATAATTAAGAATTTCACATATTTAGTTTTTTTTTTCCGGTAGATTTTCCATATATAATAAAGGCACGATGTTTTTTTTCTATTGTTATATATTTTTCCATAAAAGTTCATTTCGTCAAAAAGAGATATTTTCAAGAAACTTAGTTAGCAAATTTATGGAGAAGTTTTTTTAATACACTTAAAAACAAAAACATGTGAAGTACTCAATTATGGTAACTATATCCTAAATTGAAAAAAGAAAAAATAGAAAAAAAAGGAGGAGTGGGGGCAGCACTTTAACTTACAATTGAAAAATTGTGTGGGCAGTTATGTATTTTTAGTGTAAATAGGGTGGATTTAGTCGTTAGATGGAAATAGTGCCGTCCTTAATTAATTGGAAAAATTACCAATTCAACTCTAAATATTTAATATAGATATCAATTTAGTCCTAAAATTTTTAATTTTATCAATGAAGTCAAAAACCTTTGCGCGAAATTTTAATGTAGTCTTTCCGACCGATTGCTGCCAAAAATAGTTGTCAACGCGCCACGTAAGACATCCGATAATGCCTGGCAATTGCCCGAAAATGGCTACAGCGGGATTTCACCAAAGGTTTAGAATTGAAAAAGTTTAAAATCGAATCGGCATTTACGAAATAGGTTCGGGACTAATATGGCAAGCACCCTTAATTGATTCGATGGGGATAGGGTGTCCGGTAAAATAGATATATAGGGCTTAAATAGCGAAACAATCCTATTTCGTTGACCGAACCCGTCCACATTTAATGCGACAGAATGGGATTGGACCGTCGATCGAGTTGTTGCCGTCGATAGGACATTGAATTTCCTTTGTCAACTTCTCAACCGTGTAAGATCAAGTGGGCATCGCATCGGGGAATAATTCGAAGACGATTTCTTACTTGTTTCTTAATTTATTGCGTCAAATCTGAAATAATTCGGACACGTGGAGGCACGTCCCCTCCACCTCCTAGCCTAGCCTTGGCCATAAATATGGCGGTCGCATCTCGGTGCAAATTTCACGCCATTAGGTATACAGTTCGTACCACCAGGAGCAAGATTTATTACAGCAGCAGCAGGAAAAGCCAAGGGAGAAGGGAAAACAGACGATATGGAGAACAACAACACGGCTGGGAAGGTCATCACCTGCAAAGGTAAACCACATCTACTTCCGGTTCACGGGTCGATGAGCCGGTTTCGAATAGAGTTAAGCGATCGTCTAGGGCGATTTCGTAGGGTCTGCGCGATCCTAGAGAAGGGGGTCCCGTACGACTTTACCAAACGAGATGTCATGATAGATTCGACAGGATGAAATAGGTAGGACGTATGTGCGTGTATGTATATAATTCTGTCGCGGAACGAGAGGGTCGAACTTTCGCGACTCGGGTTTTCCTCCTCGGCGATGATCGGATGGCTTTCTTTCTATTTTGTATTTGATGAAGCCGCGGTGGCATGGGGGCCGGGGCAGCCGCTGGTCATGGAGGAGATCCTCGTGGATCCGCCCCAGAAGATGGAGGTCCGGATCAAGGTCCTCTTCACTTCGATATGCCACACGGATCTCAGCGCTTGGAAAGGCGAGGTAATCGAAGTCCATTGATAAGCATCGCTTTGAATACGCGCACGCCCGAAACGACGAGATCTCTCGCATTATTTCCTGCCACATCAAGCGCTGACGTTCCCTTTGTTCCCCCTTGTAGAACGAATCTCAAAGAGCGTATCCGCGGATTTTCGGCCACGAAGCGTCCGGGTAGCGAACTCGACACGATCGTGTCTCCCGACCGACCAATATCAAGTTCATGTGACCGACGTTCGAATGAATATACTTGGCAGGGTCGTGGAGAGCGTGGGCGAGGGAGTGAGGGACATGAAGGAAGGAGACCATGTGATACCCCTCTTCAACGGGGAGTGCGGCGAGTGCGTGTTCTGCGAGCGCGACGGTACCAACATGTGCAGGGACTACGGGGTGAACCCGATGAAGAAGGTGATGATGGGCGACGGCAAGTCGAGGTTCTGGACCAAAGGAGCGAGGCAGCCCATCTTCCACTTCCTCAACACCTCCACCTTCAGCGAGTTCACGGTGGTCGAGTCCTCCTGCGTCGTCAAGGTCGACCCCAAGTTCCCCCTCGAGAAGATGACCTTGCTCAGCTGCGGCGTCTCCACAGGTCGCTCCCTCCCTCTTATCTCTCTATCCATCTCGAAAGTTTTGAACCGTTGATGCAAGTGCGTGCTTGTCCTGTTCTGGAATGAGAATTCCTATACAAATATATATCGCCATGGGATGTCTCTGTCCTAGTTTTGGAACGAATCTTGCAAGTCGTGTGCTTTGAATACGTGACACGACATCTGCGAGACCAATTAATTAAACGTATCCTCACCATCGATTTCGAAATGAAGGTGTCGGAGCTGCATGGAACACGGCCGACGTGAAGGCCGGGTCGACCGTCGCCGTCTTCGGCTTGGGCGCCGTGGGTCTCGCGGTACGTACACGTTCCCCCCGTCCTTTCCGGCTCGATATTCATTCCCTCAAGGATCTTTTGCGTTAATCACGAGTTGCAAAGTGTGACCGTTCCTGGGCCGAGTCCCCCTTTTAATAAAATAAAACTCGGCATTTAAGCACTTTAATTAAAGATTAGTAGTCCCGTTTAAGCGTTTCGATCACATCAGACAACATACTCGAAAAATCGACGAAGACATCGAAGAAACCTCGAGAAACCGTAGGCTAAATGGACAAAAAAGTCAAGGGGAATGTATCCATCACGAAGAGGGGTCAACATCTTTGCCCGAAGAGAAAAGTCAAACTCTAATTTCCGTGATCCCGCGCAGGTCGCCGCCGGTGCACGTGCGAGAGGGGCGTCGAAGATAATAGGCGTTGACATCAACCCTGCCAAATTCTCGAAAGGTACGTAAGTTGTTTAATCAGTTGCTAATCAACGATTAATTAAGGACGCAAGGCATGACCTAATTGGCGTCTACGGTAAGCACATTCCTCCCTCCCAGACGGCCGCCGTCCGCCGCCCCCCCGCCCCTCTCTCTTGCGCGAAAATTGGAAAGTTGACCGCGCGTATATTTTCTATTGGGCGGGCGGGCGACGTTCGAGCCGGATCGCCGTGCCCCGATAAAACAATCGATTTCCTATCGGATCAACTGGGATCGTCAAAATGTAAGAATTATTCGATGCTGTTATTTATGACCGTCGTCGTGATAATGCGATTCGTCGGTTGAAGCCCGGGCGCTGGGGATCACCGAGTGCGTCGACCCAGGCGAGCTTGAGACGGCGGTGCACGAGGTATGATTCGCGTGGTTCAAAAAAAAAACCCCCCCCCCCCCCCCGAAATAAAAAAAATAAGATCCGACGGACGGGAGGGCACGAGTGATGTTTGACTGACGGAAATCGACGGCGGGCGGTGGCTTTGCGTCGCAGGAGATCAAGAGGTTGACCGGAGGCGGCGTCGACTACAGCTTCGAGTGCGCCGGCAACTTGACCGCCCTGCGCGAGGCCTTCCTCTCCACCCACGCCGTACGTATCTCCCCCAGATTCAGTGTCCATGTTGTGCAATTTTCATGGTACGATCTTATGTGCTCGCTACGCATCTAACTTTGCACGGGATCGATACTCGGCCTTTTGCCCTAGGGGTGGGGACTGACCGTGCTGCTGGGGGTCCACCCGGGCCCGAAGACGCTGCCGCTGCATCCGATGGAGCTGTTCGCCGGGCAACGGATCACCGCCTCGGTCTTCGGCGGCTTCAAGGGGAAGACCCAGATCCCTCGCTTCGCCGAGGAATGCATGCTCGGGGTAAAAGCTCGCCCATCGCGTCTATTTTTTCCCGCCCCCCTTATTTTCGCAAACCGTAATTAACCATTAATTCTTTAGCGTATACAAGAAAAGATAATGCGAGATCAATCTTCTTTTTGTTGAAAGGATCGGATCACAAAATTTGGACGATGGTATGATTTGAAGGGGGAAAAACTTGATTTTTTTTTGCAGGCGGTGAACTTGGACGAGTTCATAACGCACGAGCTCCCGTTCGAGAAGATCAACGAAGCAATTCGGCTGCTCATCGAAGGGAAGTCCTTGAGGTGCCTCATGCACCTCTGATTTTTATCCTCCCGTATTGTTGTGCATCTACGTGAGAGTGACGGTTCTCGTGGTTAAGGTGTGGCGAATTCGCGATAAGAAAGGCGATTATCGCTTTCTTATCGCGAAGAGGAAGTGACGTGTGAGAGAGAAGAGAGCAGGAGGGTCGTTTAAGAATGCGAGAATTCCGTGACATGAAACGTCCTGTTATTTATGTAACATTGAACCGTAGCATTCCGTGATTCATTCGTGCAAATTTCGTTAGTTATGGTTATGGAAGTGGTCGACAGCGTGCAAATTTCTCGAGAGAAGAGAGTCTGCTCACGAGGAATCCGTTAAAATGGCAATCTCTCCACCATGAGATCTGGTTAAGTACGGCAAACTGACCTTACAGAAGTCCCCCCCCCCGCCTATTGAATCGACATAAATTGCAGCATCCCGTCCTTTTTCTCCATATCATGACACCCTGTACTCGATGTCACCTAACATTAGGTGCTGCAGAAAGAACTTACGATGCTCGCCATCAATAGGGAAAATTGGCATAGCTGGTGCTAAGGCCCAATATCAGGCGCCTCCATCTAATTCATTTATGGAGTGCTGGAACTTGAATCGATATGAATCTGCATCGTGGAGGACCGTCATTAATAGGGTCGCTTATAGGTGGCAAAATGGGTTTGGAGCCCACATTTTAGCCCGTATTTGATGATGCCGGTCGTAAATGGGTTGCCTTAACGAAGTTCTAAAAGCAGGCTTAAGTGGATCGTAAATTGGTTCCCTAACGATGTAATTGGTCGATAACTAACCCATTTCTAACCCATGTCAGGTGGAGTTGGAGATGTCAAGCCAATTTTTCCTTTTTCTTTCGGGCTTAGACTTGGGCTGCGACCCTCGCCGAACGTAGAAGAAAAGAGGAAAAGAAAGAAAGAAAAAGAAAATATTGAATTTTTTTATAAAAAAATTATCCACTAAATTTGTATTGCGTGGAAGTATTTTAGCAATATAATTTTTTAGAAAAATCAAAAGAAACAAGTTTTCCTAAATTGTGTTAAATATGAAAGTGTTTTAGTAATATGGGTCGGTTATAGGTTGAGAAATTTGCATTACAAATAAATGAGTCATAAATGGCTTAATGGATCAATTTTGGTCGAACCGTTTATGGCACGACCCAAACCTGGCCCGACCCACCTATTTGACAAGTCTATTAAAAAGCACCAATCATCACCAAATTATTAATCAACTGCTTGCATTAATCGAAGAGATGAGTATTTCAGAAGGCTGTCGGAGCTAGAGGTGGCCACGGGCCGGTTTTGGCCCGGAACCGGCTCGATCAAACCCGGGCCCGGCCCGTTGACTGGTTCTGCGGTTCGGAACCGGAACCGGCCCGTGGCATACGGGCCCGGTTCCGATTCCAGGAAAATTTGAACTGGCCCGGAACCGCCTGCGAAAAAAAAATTAAATTATTAAAAAAAAAAAAAGAAGCTGCAGGCAGGCTGCATTGCAGGCCACGCTGCAGCAGTAGCAGCCTGTAGCAGCAGGCCGTTGCCAGGCCGGCCCAGGCCCCTCCCTAGCAACGGCCAAAAAAAAAAAAAAATTATCTGCAGCAGGGCCTGCAGACGTGCAGGCCCTGCTGCGGCCCGTTGGGGCAACCGGCAACGGCTACGCCCCAACGGGCGTTTTTATAAAAAAAAAAAACACATAACCGTTGCAATTTTGCAACGGTTATGTTTTATTTTTTTTAATTCTAAATTTTCTTCTTTTTTTTCCTATAAATTCTCTCAAATTCTCACAATATACACACAATTCTCTCAAATTCTCTCAAATTCTCTTCTCTCAAGTCTCAAATTTTCTCATTACTCGAAATTCTCTCAAATTCTCTGAAATTCTCTCAATTTTCTCAATCCACATAATTCTTTCTTAATTCTCCCAATTAATCCGCTCAATTCTCTTAATCCATTCGAAAAATGGCAAGTGGAAGTCGAGTGCCAACTGGCAAAGGTAAGAATATCGCGACGGAATCCCATCATTCTTTTGATCCTCGTGAATATGCAGATTTTCAAGATGATGAAATCAACATTTTTCCCGATGTAGAGCGCATCCCGACGCAAGAAAGTTTTCATCCTCTTGCTGAAATATCTACAACAAAGGAAGCGAAACGGGAATTTACATCTGACATTTGGAATCACTTCACGAAAATAGAAAGGTTTGATATCGGTCAAAAAAGGTATGATATAATTTGTATATATTGTGGAAAAATATACAAATATACAGGTGGACAAGGATATGGAACATTTAAACGACATCTTATGAGCAAACATCCAACCGAAACGGGAATCGATATCGGGCAACAACAAATTTCCGGGTACGTCAATCTTAGCACTTCCCCTTTATTTCGTTTTAATGAAAAAACTTATAAGAAAGAATTAGGCAAATTTATTTCCGTTGAGCATTTAGCATTTAATTTTGGAGAAAGATTTGGTTTTAATGAATTTGTACAAAAAGCATGTGCTCCACAAGCAAAACGTGTTCCTAGAAATTCAATTAAACGAGTAATTAAAGATCTTTACAAAAATGGAAAAAAAGATTTAGAAAACTTTTTTGTGCAATTTAATGGATGCGTGCATATAGGTAGTGATATTTGGAGTGATCATTGGCAAAATCATTCTTACATGAGCATAACATGTCATTGGATAGATGACGAGTGGACTATTCAAAAAAGAGTTATTGTTTTTAGAGTTTTCGATGATCATCATACGGCAAATAATATTTAAAGAATAATTAGGCAAGTTTTAGAAGAATATTATTTGCTTAACAAAATTTTTTCAATTGGTTTTGATAATGCCGCAGCAAATA
Organism: Syzygium malaccense; assembly: GCA_031216405.1. NCBI lineage: Eukaryota > Viridiplantae > Streptophyta > Magnoliopsida > Myrtales > Myrtaceae > Syzygium > Syzygium malaccense. The sequence goes on from CM062257.1 coordinate 7,340,213, forward strand.
CCGCTTCAATTGCTGAGTTAGAAAATATTTGTAAACCTGCTTTTGGCGGAAAATTTTTTCACATTAGATGTGATTGTCATGTTTTAAATTTATGTGTACAAGATGGTTTGAAAACTCTTGATATTTTTCTTCAACCAATAAAAACGGCGATTCAATTTTTATGGAAACATCCCAAAAAAATGAAAGAATGGGGTAAATTTTGTAGAGAAAATCGCGTAAAGCCAAAAAAATTTCCAAGAGATGTTCCAACTCGTTGGAATTCTACTTTCCACTTGCTTAATGAATCTTTACCATATAAATATTTATTATGTGCATTCATTTCTAATAATATACCTCAGATTAATTTATACCCACAAGAGTGGCATATTTACCAAAAAATTTTAGATGTTTTAAAGGTTTTTAATGATGCAACTTATACTTTGTCCGGTGTTTATTATCCTACTATACATTTATTTTTAGTAGAGTGTACTAATATTGTCGGAACTTTTGATGAATATGAAAATGATGTTGAATTACAACATACTATAGTTGCAATGAAAATGAAATGGCTTCATTATTATAGTGAAATTCCCATGATTTATTTAGTTGCTTGTGTTTTTGATCCACGTTGCAAATTGGATGGCTTAAATGATTTTTTGCGTGTATATTATCAATGTTTACATTATGACGTGACAAATGTTACAACCATAGTACGTGAGGTTAAAAACGTAATAATAGAATTATATAATGAATTTTATACTAAATATAATTTAGGTGATATTGGATCTTCTCAATCTACGGAGATACAAAATGACAATACAGGTAAAATTAGCAGATGGTACAAACTTTTATTACATAGACAAAAAAAACAAAAGGGAGTAATGGGAAATATTTCTGAATTAGAGAGTTATCTAACCATTTTATTTGAGTTTACTGAAGCCGAAGATAGTACAGATTTTTTAATTTTGGATTGGTGGAAGAGGCACGCAAGCCAATACCCAATCCTTTCTCTTATTGCAAAACAGATTTTTTCAACCCCTTGTTCCACAGTTGCGGTCGAACAAGCATTCAGTGCCGGAGGTAATATTTTGAACGAACATCATTCAAGATTAGATCCAGAATCAGTGGAGATGCAAGCTTGTGTTGCTGATTGGACGAAGGCTCAATACCGGCAACAAGAGATAGATCGGAATAATGAATCCGAATTCTTTAACGACGGAGATACTACCGCTACCAGTATCGGTACTGGAACGGGTAGTGACGATTGAGGGTAAAAGAACTATTGGAGTTGGCAAATATTTCGGGAACTCTTGTTTCTCATACCGGGTACGTCCACGTGAGCTTAGGGAAACCGAAATATAATCTGACGATATGTGACCTCTGGTCCCCTGCACACGGAATGCTTAGGTTTTGGGATAATTTTAGGGTATATATATTATACTCTTTTTTTTTTAAGATCGTTGTAACGAATTATAATGTGCTTAATGATAATTTATTAAGTTAAAGCCCTCTCTTTCTCTCTTGTCTTTTTGTCCCCAAAAATTTGAGTATAATTTACATTTTAATCACAATTTATATTGAATAATGTTCTATCACAAGAATAGTATTTTTTTAATTTTTTTAATTTTTATTTCTGTTTTTCCTTTTCTGTTTTTCTTCTTTTTCTTTTCCTTTTCCTTTTCTGTTTTTCCTTTTTCTCTTTTGTCTTTTTTCCTTGTTTCTGTTTTTTAAAATTATAATTTATATTTTAATTTTTTTTTCTTCCTCCGCGCCCGGCCATGGCCGGGGCCGGCGCGGAGGTCCCCGGCCTCGGCCATGGCCGACCACGGAGGAAGAAAAAAAGAAAAGGAAAAGGAAAAGAAAAAAAACAGAAAAAAAAATCGGAACCGGCCCTGAACCGGCCGGTTCCGACCCGGAACCGGAACCGCCAGAGGAGGTTCCGGTTCCGGTTCACACTTGGCCACGAACCGGAACCGCCGGTTCCGAACCGGAACCGGTCGGTTCCAAACCGTGGCCACCACTAGTCGGAGCAGCTTTGACGGCCGCCAATGTGCGAGCTGGATCGAGCGTCGCCGTCTTCGGATTGGGTGTTGTGGGTCACGTAGTGAGTTCGCGGTCACGATCGAAGCTTTTTTCTATTTATGATTTGTTCTTGTTCAACACCGGTTCCGTAGCTAGGGTTCATCACAAATTAGGACGTGTAAAAGATTACATGTGTGCGCAAAGGCTCTCTGTACATGCATTTGGATTGCAAAAACGAAACGGGAATGGAGAACCCTAGCGTACCACCAACATATCAAGAAATCAATCTTGTTCGCGCCAAATTTTCTGAAAACTAAAAGAAGGGGAAGATCTCGAATTGCTTGTTGGGTCTTACTTGGTTGATGTGTAGGTAGCTGCAGGAGCACGAGCCAGAGGAGCGTCGAAGATGATAGGTGTCGGCATCGACCCTACCAAGTTCGTCAAAGGTATCATTACATAAATTACATTAGAAGACGTGCTTTGTTTGATGAGACAAAAGATTATTGTTTTTCGTTACCGTGAGAGTTATTTTATTGTGATGCTAGTGTTCTAAATTTATTACACTTTTGTCAACTCGCTTCTAAATATTTTTACGTTTTGTCAATTGAGTCCATTCAGTCAATTTTGACTGGAAATCGCTAATGTGGAAGCCACCCATCCTACGCGGCAAGGCCGGCGCTAACATGAACAATTTTTAATAATATTTTTTTCTTTTTTTATAATTTTCTTTGTTTACTTTTTTTTTATTAACAGTTGGCAAGGGACTGCCGGCCACTAGGTGAGGGCCTGCGCGCCCTCGGCCAACCACGAGCGAGGGTCGCAACCCTCATTGCTGCGGGCGAGGGCAACGAGCCCTTGCCAGCCACTAGGCAAGGGCAATTCTAAGCAAGGCCCGCAAGCCCTCACTGGCCACCGGCGAGGACATGCAAAATTCTGCATAGAAGTGTTTTAACAATATAATTTTTTAAAAAATCATAAGAAATAATTTTTCTTAAATTTAATTAAATATGAAAGTATTTTAGCAATATGGGTCGGGTATGGATTGAGAAATTTAATTAAGAATAAATTGGTCATAAACGGGTCAATTTGAATCGGACCATTTATGACCAAATCCAAACCCGACCCGACACACCCATTTGACAAGTCTAAATTAAAGAGGCCCAATACTTCTGATTTTCTGTTGCGTTAGGGGAAAACTTTCGCAGGAAGTGATCTTGGATGAATTCATAACGCATGAGCTTCCCTTTGAGATGATCGATGAAACCTTTCAGCTGCTCATGGAAGGCAAGTCCTTGAGATGCCTCATGCACCTCCGATGATACTACCAACTCACGCCAAAATCGCCGGACAGTCTACGCACGATGAATACATGAGAGAGGGCAACCTACAAGACTCACGGTCGCCAATCGGACCATATCACAGAGTTGCATAAATAAGTCATTACAGTTGAGCATCTTAGACTCTTAGCTTGGTATGTTGTCCTATAGGCACTGCCCTAGTTTTCCTCCTAAGAAAACCTTCTCTTCAGGACACAAACAGAAGTACATCTTCAATCAAAACCTAACGGTTCTCACTACCGGATCCGGCATCATGGCCGGCCGTACTAATTCTCTTCCAAACAGCGATATCAGATACATAACGGGGTGACCCTCAAAACAGCTTCGTTGAGTAGCAAAGGTAATGAGATTAGTCCAGTCCAAAATATCATAATCCCAGCTGAAGCTCTCTCTCCGTCATTTCGAAGCCCTAACCAAAAGGAAGCGCTGGAAAAGTTTTCTGTTCTGTTTATGGACAGATAGATATCTCAAACGAAGAGTAAATACAAGAGCAACATGACACTACCACACCACTTTTATGCAAATACTCCACTGCAGCAGCAGCAGCAAACCACAATGTGGACATAGATTGCGACAACACAGACAACTGGACATAGATTTTCAAGCTAATACTTTCATGATGGTCAAAACTCGAAAAACCGAGCGTGAACAAGAACTCATAAGCAACGAAACTAACCAATTAGTCGGGGTCAGTTCATGCGACGAAGTTCAGGCAATTCACATGTCAGAATCTGCTATGCTCAGGGAGCATTCTATACTTAAAAAAGCATCCCATGTCTAAATGAGATGAACCAACTAGTAACATCAATCTCTCAGAGCCTCGAAGTTCCATCCAACAACTCTACAAGTGAGAATAAACAAAACATGGACACCTATGGTAAGCTTTCCTGTCGAAGCGGACAACGGTATCTATAAGACAGAGAACAGCCAGACGGCCGGAGAGCAATTTTTACATCAAAGAACGATAATCATGCGTTCAAATATATATATCCAGATGGTGACAGTCAGGTGCTGAGAATGGTCAATGCATGGGCAGGCGAGGAGCACGTGGGCGAACAGGTGTTTTCGATGGGCTCACCCTGAAAATACCAAAGGTAAGATGATGAACAAGAGGTAAGCGAATCAAATGTGTAAAATTATGAGAAAGAACAAGTGCCACAAGGGGATGTGCAATCCAACGGACCTTATGGGTAGTGATCCAAGAACCACGCCGCTACAGTTAAGGGCAGCAATAGCACTTTCAGCCTGCACAAGTGAAACACATGAATCAAGACTTCTCCGTGTTTCAATTACAACAACAGGTCCCAATGAACACAAGATTCGTTACTATTTCATTCAATATTGCTCTTCCCCACGAAGAACAATATTTTCTAACTAATCAGAGGCAGAATGAGGAAGCCACATGACACGCCTTAAGCAAATTATTGGTGGTAAGAACTAAATTTGGAATAACTCTCAAACTTTACCAGTAAATATCAAGCACATGACGAGAGAAACCCATAATTAAATGGGCACATCATCCGTTTGACTTGATAACGTATATTAATACCGGTAGTTATTCTTTGAATATTTCTCCAGAAGGGTAGAAATAATGAAACTTAACTCTTATGAAGCAAACAATTGATATGGGAAGAAAGGTCAAAAAGGACAAATTAATGTTCAGTAAACTCGTTTATATGTACGCAAACTTTTTAGACCAGCAGGGCATTGACTTTCAGGTTCTTTGACTGTTAACTACATGGGCTTCCAGCTTTCCAATCGATTAATAAATAAAATCTCTGTTTAGCCAAAAAAAAAATTGCTATGCACTGAATACACTACCCTTCTCAGTGAAATTCTGAAAAATCCCATCACATCAGATACAACTTCAGAAGCTAGAGATTTTACATATGATGAATGCAACATGAACGAAGAACATAAAAATGAAAGCCAGTTCTTGTTATCTAAGAAGAAGGCAGAGCTATTTCAAAACCAATCTCTGCAACTAAATCCAATTAATCCTTCCCCCTGATATTATGGCAAGACATATTTCCATTAATCGATGTGCTATATATAGCAAACAATTTCCTTTTTCCCTCTCAAGCAGGTGGAGACAAGTAATTCTTGAACCTAAAATGTATCTTGCTAATTCATTTAGGCATTTTTCATGGTTACAGGTGCATTTCCCTAAAAGCAGATTACTCCAGTGGGAGAAGATGCGGAGAGGGCTGCATTAGCTTTTGCCAAAACAACACAAAGCACAGATCATGTATGTTCAATTGCGGAGAAACACCAATATTAAAAGCTGAAAGAATTTTTCTTAGTCATGTAGGATAGGAATAGACAAAAGGAGATTCTGACATTCACAAAGTACTAATCAGGATATGAAGAATGAATCGGTACTGCGTTATACATAGCGGTTTCATGGAGAGTAAGTTGTCAGAATGCCATTAGTTTTTTATGCATATTCCTCGTTATAAACCTATGAACCCAACCACACAGATACCCCTCCATCATATATCCACAATAATGGTCGCAAGGCAAAATCTACGCAAACAAAGAACATGTCAACCAACTGTCAGAGAGCAAGAATCTTTGTAACCAAAAGGAAATCCACCAACTGAAGAGGATTCTCCTATCTGGGGAGAAAACAATATGCAGAGAGTACAAGTGATGCATCAAAGATTTTTGTTTCAGCAATATCCAATTTGCTGAAATAAGTCTCTTCATCCTAAACTTTATTTCAAAGTTCTCACATTGCAAGAGTCCCAAGAATCCACCAAGTGAAGCTCTTCAGGTCAAAGCCTCTTTTACAAAAAAAGAAAGAAGCGCGGACCGACAAGCCGCAATGTTCCTTAACAATAGAAGCTCCTGCGAAACAGTATCCACACTCACATCCTTCACAGGGACCTATTTATGGGTGATGGAGGAGCAACCTCAAAACCATAGTCAAACCCAAAATTGAAAAGATTCCTAATGAACAATCAAAATGTCTGTGAAATAATCAAAAGGTAGATCATCTTCCTAGTTGACGGAAACTCAAGACTGGCCACCTAATTTCCTGGGTCATATAAATTCGATCTCTAACTTGAGTTGAAGATTTGTGCGGAACACCTCTATGATCAGGCTTCCAGCCCATGTGACACGACCGAAATAGAAGTCCAAGAAATCCCGCCGTCCCCATTGACTAGAAAAGGATGGTGATGCGGACTATATAACTGAGTATTACAAAAGAAAAAGATCTCACAATGATCTCTATAACCATTTTGAGATGATTGTCATCATTATGTATTCAGTTTATTTATTAGAACTATAAGGTTATTCAACGCCTCATGTATCCCTACCTCCCTCCCTCCTCTGTGAACCAAACTTTTGCAAAGTGAAATGGAATTCTGACCACAGTAAGAATGAGACTTAGAAGTTCCCAATGAGACTTAAAAGTTCCCACCAGCCACAATTTGGCAAAATCCTGGCACTATTTGAAAATTTTAGCCAAATCACAAAAAGATTTGGATTTTCCAAGGGAATACCAGTGTTTAATACATACTACCAAATGCGGCCAAGTTACATTAAAATGTCTTAGTCACTGACTCACAAAACCAAGATCCAGGAAAAGCATTCTGCAAGAAAAGTAAAATTCATGGTACAGTGTGCATCAAAGAAGTTCTTCTATCTTTTAATAGGAATGACAACTACCTATAACTCGAGACATTTCTAGAAGTCCATAGCAAAAAATGGTTCAATATCCAAAATAGGAATTGAGGAATTGGAGCCAAAATTTCCATAGAAGATAAGAAGGAATAAATTTCTAAGGATGATTGCGAGAAACTTGCTTTGGAAAAAGTGTTGGTTGTCTACTACCTAACAAAGTTTGTATCTTCCTTTATAAAGTGTCAACCGTTAAGAAGAATTTAACATGCTCAGAGTGGAAGAAACACTGATGGCCACAAAAAGTGGAGAGGGAAAAAATGTAGGACCTGAAGAGATGTGGCCGAAAAATTGAAGGAAGGTCATAATTGAATCATAGGATCCTTGGCCAAAAAGTAAAAATTATGAGATCTTACTGAAATTTTGGAATGAAACCAAGCAAGCCAATGTACAAGAATGCATAATCAACACCATTTTAAGGTAAAAGGTCCAATGGTTGTCGTTGTTGTCAACATCAGTTTTTCAGCATCTGAAAGAGAGAAAAAACTAGATTTGCATCAGATTATAACTAACAAACACCTCATCCTGTGAAGTACAAGTATCACCGATAGATTTATTAACCACCTATATTATTATTATATGTTAAACTATAAAGATGGCAGGTATCTTACATCTTTGGGATCTGATGCTGTACCGCTGCTCAATACCTTAAGGGATCAACTTTATTGCATAAATGGATTCCTAACTTTTATTTTCTATCATGACAGACATCCTATCAGTGCATACAACATTACAATGTTCTTTGGCATACAAGACGGATCTTTTCCTTGGGAATGCTATTGGGAACAATTTCGAAAAACAATGAAAAAGCCATGATCCCATTAGAAAGAACAGAAAACGAATATTCCTCTGGTAGAGAACTTAAAAATCTTCTACATTGGTTAAGGCTCTTTTTCTGTTTGTCCTTTCTTCACTGCAAGCAGTAAATGACAGGATATTTTGAATTCGGAAAACACTCAAAGGTGAAGGAAACTACTAACTTGAACGTGTGAAATCTATGTCAAGATTGCTGCAACAGACAAGAACTCAGGTTCTCACCACATGTATACCCCAAAAGTAAGGGGATTGCAGAATCTAACAAGCAGACTGTGTGTCTGGAAAGGCACTCGACAAACTAAAGAGTGATTGTCACTTCTAACACCCCTTTCACTTTTCCCACCTGCTTGGAGGGAGAGAAACAGAACTACCATAGAACCTCTAAAAATATCAAGTTTGGTGTTACTGCCAATTATTTAATTATGATTGACTGGTTAAGTCAACATAGAAGTTTTTCCTAGACTTGTTATGACTCATTAAAGTCAAGACTTGAACCCCTAAGTTGACCTATTCACTCATCCCAGCCCCATCCCTCTCACCCTGGGTTACTTACAAGTCATAGATTTATTGACTTGTGACTTTATATAAGGCACAACTCAGGTGTCTCCTGGTGCATCTTTTGGCTCAACAGTGGAAAAAAGTCACAAGACCATAGGTGCGCAAAGGTCAACCAGAGTCAAAACTACAATCTGAATTACACAAGAAAGGCAAGGCCCTGTGACACCAAAATCCCCAGTGACACCAGATAGCTTAAACATCAACCAACTCTATAGGAAAACATATTTGAGGTACTAAAATGTAAACACCTCTTTCTTCAGATCATTTCTCTCCTCCTTACAAGATAAACTACCTTACAAGGAGGAGGAGGAGGAGGAGAGTTATTTTCGTTTCCCCTGTTGCTTTTTTGTAGGCACTACCTCTAAAGAAGCGGTTCTTATATGCTACACAATTCATAATCTCACTTTACAATTCTTGCTGACTCCTACCTCTTAGTACATAATCCCTTCTTCCGACCACTATTTATCTGTGGAAATAGGTCCTTCCCGACCAATCCAAAAGAACTTCACAAGCTACTCATGAGTAAACCAAGTACACTTTAAAAGAACTCATCAACTGATGAGTGTTTTGAGAAGCAAATAACTAAGCCTAGCTATCAAGAAGCAACAGAAGTTCGGCACTGTTTGTTTTTTCCTAGAAGAATCTCAACCCCTTTACAAAACTAGTCTAAACACACAATGATTTGCCAATTTTATCGAACTATACCAGAAGGCAGAAAACTTTCCAGTTAACTCTGGTTCTTTACAGAATACTCCAATAAGAACAGTACTTCATGGTTTTACAAGTCTGCCAAATCAAAGGAAGATGGGTTCTGTAACTCTACTAGCATCACTTCACAAGAGCTCAAAGAAAAATGACCTTTTATAGCATGATGATGCTTTTTTAAAAGAAAATTAATTACAAACTATATAAAGACCTAAAGAGAATACAAAGCATGATGAGGAAAAGGTTGACGAGTAAGAGGAAGAGGCAATCTCACCATTACGAACTCAACAAAAGCAATACGAGTAGAATGGTGATAGTCTCCTAGAAGCCTCAAACGATAAACCTGCATTAGACAGAATCCCTCAAGTCACTCATTTCACAGGCACAAAATGTCCAAAAAAAGGAGTTTTTTTATGCCTGAATTAGGTCATACCTCTCCACAGATGGACTCAAAAAATAGTTTAACATCTGCTTGAGTAACCTGAATCAAACACAATAAACAAAACAATTGAACAACCAATGCATCAACATGCAACTAACAGAAAACCATAACCATTTCAAAGGCCATCACCTTCTTATCGATGTTTGTACAGTATATGGTCCTTGTGCACATCTCCCGCTCATCCTCATTCTGATATCCCAGCAATGAAAAGGATATAAAAAATTATTTACCAAGCAATAGGACAAAAAATCAGTGAAGGCTTAAAGAAAAGTCTTAGACAACTAAAATAAGGCTTGTTTACCCTCGGCAAAAATGTCGGGTTAACTGGTGCGATAGCTGTTTTAGAGGGCAGCACTCTCACAGGGTAGAATCCAAGCATCGTTCCTGACAAGTTGAGAGCAGCCCTTGCGCCTTCTGCATTGCCAAACTACTGGATTAGCAAATGAAACAGTAAGTAATGAAGAAAGAATTACAAAGAGTTTTTGTGCTCTTTCAACACGAGACAATTAAACTCTGATGAGTATTAAACACATTACCTTCATCTGTGAACTCAATAAAGGCAAAGCGAAGTACAGAATTGGGGTCACCACAAATACGACAGTCCACAACCTTCACATAGAAAGAACAGATTCAGAAACATAGGTCAAGAAAAGTCAATCCAAAGTCATGAGTATAAAATAGCAGCACAACCTGCCCACAGCTGACAAATAAAGCCGCAAGTTGCTCCTCAGTGACCTACATTCCACATCAAAAAAAAAATGTAACTCAGCAACTAAGATGTGCAGTGTGCACAGACAAAAGGATGAAGCTCGCGTTCTTTCAACAAAAGTCATGGAGTCATACCTGTTGGTCAATGTCAGACACGTAAACCGTCCTCCGAATTATTTCTTCTCGCTGAGCCATACTTGTCCTGCTATTAATCCTTCGTTTCCCTTGATTAAAGTTCTTCTTCTGAGATTACACCCATCGCCAAAAAGCTTGACATGAGTTGCCATCCATCGCCATTTCATTCACAGTTAACTTGATTTCAAGCACGATCAGACTCGAAGAGTTACAAGACCTCAGCTAGTCTAGGTCCAGAGATGGGTACATGAATGAAGGATGAAAGACTACACACAACATTTCACATGTTCAAAAATCAAAGCACTTTCACATGTTGCGCAGTTCTTGGGGGAAAAAATGTCCATTCATTATTGTGATAACTCATACATCTCACTCTCATTGACTGGAAAGGATCATCCACGGAGGTCAGATGAATGGCTTCTCTATGTCAATCCTGCAAAATCACAGTCATCTGGCCACTAGTAATACCACATCCCACGTTACATATAGCGACCAATTTCATGCTTAAAACACTGCATAATAACGCACCAAATTACTCAACCCGTGATTTTTCTTCTTTCGATCAGAGGACAATGCAAAACCCCAATTAAGGACAACAACAACCAATCCAGTCCCATCAAAATGAAACCATCAGAGCAAGAACTCATACCCGACGACCGGCGACACCGTTCATCTGCCCGTTCCGTCCACCGTTCGTCCCCAAACCGCCATTACCATTGCCATTGAAGCTGTTAGTAAAAAGCCTCCCGTTAAAGCCGCTGCTCGCGAGCGAAGGCGGTACAAACTCCTCAGCCATCGGGTTCAGCTTCGAGAACAGCTCCTGCAGCTCCCTCATGTCCCTCTTGAAATCCTCCCCGGCCTCGCCACTCCGCGGCAGATCGCCCCCATTGGACATGAGGGGGTGGCCGTGGCTCAGGTAGAGCGGCTGATCGTGGTGGTGGGGACGGAGGATTGGGCCATTGCTGCCGCTCAGGGTCGGATCCATGCGAGACCGCAGATGGGTCTGCTTGGGATGATCCTGATCGCTGGGCAGGGACGAGTCCTGAGATGGGTTCTCGAGGTTTCGACCCAAATCAACACCCCCACCACCATTCTCCACAATAGCCATCCGATGGCGATTCTCGGCTCACCCAAACAATCTACCCTGAACCCGAAAATCCACAGCGTAAAAATCCCAGAACACAGAGAACGGAACACGATCACAACAAACGAAAATTCATAAAGAATCGAAAAAGAGAAAAGGAGATAGCTCAGTGAAAGAGTCCGTCCAGTCAAAACATCTGCTGAAAACACTGCACCACCAGCACCAAAACGGACCCAAAAAGGACAAAAAAAAAGGAAGAAAAACCCATGAAAGCCAAAGGAAAGAAGACGGACCAGGGGAGGGGAATGCGACGGAGTAAACGATGAAATGAACAGGCGGAGGGGGGCTCGGGGAATCGAAATAACTTGAGAAACAAAATAAAGGGTCGGACGAGGGGGAGCTCTTGATTCTTACACTGCGCGAAATTTTCCCTTTTTTTGCTCCCTCGCTATACTTTCTTCCCTTTTCTGGCGCCTGGCGAGCTCGGTGTCAGTACTGGGGTCTTGAATTCCCTCCTCGCAGCGATGGCGACCGAGAGCGAGAGCGCGATAGAGAGAGAGAGAGAGAGAAGGACCGAAGGGGAAGAGTGGTGGTCAGTGCTCGGATGAGCATGAACGATCTCTCGCTTCACGTCGTCCTTGAAACGACGGACATTTTTGGGCGGAGTCAGCAGCTCCTGCACACTCTCACTCCTCGCTCGGTCGCTCGCTCCACGGTAGAGAGAATTGCTACCGCCGTATGTACGCGCGTACGCGTACGGGTGCACGTACGAAGGAAACGTTGATCTACACAAAATTTGCTTAGGTTTCGCGAGGATTGAGGATGTGTTGGAGAAAATGAAGGAAGAACAGGGTGCTTGCCCAAACTTGGGATTGAATTGATTTTGATTTTGATTTTGATTTTGATTTTTTCTGATCGCATGAGATTTCCATTAGCAAATCGAGACATGACCATGCGGCAATCTCCGAGTGGCGGTCGAAGAGCTTGCTCGAGTGGTGATATGATCATGCTTTATATCTCGAAAAATGTAAGTTCGCCACGTTTTGATTTCTTTCTTCTTTTTTATACGAAAACACGAAAAAGAAAAAAAAAAGTCGCTTCTCAGAATGTCCTCCAATTTGAAATGCCCGATTTGATAACGCGAAACACGTAAAATATCTCTACTTATCATTTCTCGAATTCATTGTTGCCCGAATGCTTCGTGGGGTACTCTCTTATTTGGAATAATCCGGGATTTGAGATAGGATCCTAGTAGTCGTCGTCCCTATCCAATTAGATATAATATTGGCTTGATTGACTTGGAGCGAGATTCGTTTAAAACGGTCTAGCCTACTCTTAACCCTATTGGCTCGTGTGTTCCCAAAATGTGAAAATCCATTATTGACTCGTACCCTTTTAACATACGGTGAGTCGTCATTGATTCGTAATTGATAATCTACCCGTCACTCGTTCCCTACCAAAAGTTGCCCCATCACATAGACAAGTTTGTTAACCATCGATATATGAACAGCTGATCATAGCCCGATCCGACACGAACCTACAACCACGAAGGGAGGAGTAACCTCTCTCGTCATCTATGCCGGCACCTTATTGGTAACTCAATAGCTCATTTCATTTGAAGTGCTTTTTAACCGGCTTCGAATGCTTCTTGACTTTGCATCTTTGCACTTCGAGACCTTTGCGGATCGAGCCAATCAGAATCTCCATAACTCGCGCTCGTTCGTATGGCTCGAGTCTAATAGAGTCCCCACCTCCTCCCCGTGTTGCTTCCGCGAGACGCTAATCCTTCCGCAGGGCAAAATGAGGCTGAACTTTTAACATTACAGAGTAATTTGGCGAGAGAAATGAGGGACACCGAGCATGCGACCCTGGTGGTACGAGAGTTGGGGCGACAACAAAGGCTATCAAAGAATAAACCTCAGGAAAAAAGAAACTAAAAATGTAGGGTTAATACCACGAAAAATGCCAAATTAGTACACCCAAACTGATTTTTTTATCACAAAAAATCCCAAACTAGTACGTCTGTGATAAATTTATCTCGAACTAATTTTTTGATCATCAAAAACCCTAAACCGGTACACTTGTGATAAATTTACCGTTCATTAAATTGAATTAATACCACGAGAAATCATAAATTGGTAAAATTGTGACAAATAGAGGGATAAAATTCTAAACTAGTCATCCATCAACTATAATATGTCATCAGACTGGCAATTTGATAGTAAAATTTAATTGAACTAATGGAGGATATGAGGCTTTTGGAGATCAAAATTTTAGTTTGGGGTAAATTTATCACAGATGTATCAATTTAGAGTTTTGTTTCTGTGTATTAACCCAAAAATGTAAATACGCGGAGCGAAATCACTTTTAACTTCAGCGAGATCATTTCCGTGACCAATAACGTCATCCTCTCTATAGCATACGTAGCGGTCTGGGGGATAAGTCGAGCCTCGAGTCGTTAGGCATCTCGGCCAGACAAGTTCATTAGGTCTACGATCCGAGATGAGTTGGGGCCGCGATCCATTTTAATTTGAAATAAGTCGACCCGATTACCAAATCATGGAAAATTAACGAGGCCTCATGGAATCCGATTCGAAGGGGATTGCCACAAAAAGAAGTGGGATCTTCCAAATCGGAATCGAGCACACTTTGCGTGAAAGGCAATCCTTGCGCTAATTGGGCCTTTGCTTTGCTAATCCGGCGCTAATTTTGACTGTTTATCCCTTGATCTCCAATCATTCACACATCTAACTTTTTTTTTAATCAATTTCGAGTGCTAATTCTGAACTGTGTACATAAAAAAAAAAACTTTTTGGGGGGGCGGGGGGTCTGAGCATTTGAAATGACTTGGCTCATGCGATTTCAAAGTTAAAGAAATAAATCACTGAGAAAAAAAAAATACCTCTACTCATTCCCTCTCCAAAAAGGCCTAATTCTCTAAAGAATCCCCGACTTTATGTTTTGTCCCCATTCCGATCCAAACTTTTTTTATTTATAAAAAAACCTAGAACTTTATATTCCGTCCAAATTTGTCCCAAACTTTTCTTCATCCGAAAACAAATCTTCAACTTTAGATCTAGTTTCAAATCTATCTCGAACTATTTTTTGTTTGAGAGAAAAATAACCAATTTTTACTCTGGTCCCAAATCCACACCCATTAGCCCTCTGTCCAAAAACCGCAGTTAGTCGTCCCTGAACAATTTCATTTTGGAGATAATTTTTCATGTAACCTTGTTAATGTGAATTTGTTATCGATGCGGTAATGCCATGTCAAGTTGGGACGGGATCAAAAGAATATATTTGAGAATTGATTCAAAGTTGACGATTATTCTTTTTGGATAAAATAAAATTCATGACAGATATGGGATTTGATCTAAAATTTGAGGCGGTATTTTTTGAGATAAAAAAAAAAGTTCAGAGCAGATTCGGGATCGGATCTAAAATTTGAGTTTTTTTTTATAGACAAAAAAAGGTTTGGGACTTGATTGGAACCTAATGCCGGGGTTTTTTTTAAGGGAATTAGGCTCTTAAAAAAAGGGTTAATACCACAAAAAATCCTAAACTGGTACATGTGTAACAATTTTATCCCGAACTTTTTTTTTACCATAAAAAACTCTAAACTAGTACATACGTGACAATTTTACCCCGACCAATGCCAAAAAACCCTAAACTTGTACACTTGTGATAATTTTACCCTGAACATATCACAAAAAATCCCAAACTGGTACACATGTAACAATTTTATCATGAACTAAAAATTTTAGGAATTTTAATATTATTTTTTCGAAATTTTATTAATTTTTTTGTTTTTTTTTTCTTTTTTTTTTTCGTCTTCAACCTTTGGCCGGCCGCCGGACCGGCGACCGGCCAGAGGCTGAAGCCAGCTAGGTCAGCCCTGGCAGCTGCTGGCGAGGGCGGTCCTCGCCGGCGTCGGGCGAGGTTGGCCGTCGCCGAATCTGGCGAGGATCGTCCTCGCCTGCCCAGGTGAGGTCGACCCCCGCCGGTGTTGGGCGAGGGCCGACCTCGCTCGGGTTGGCGAGGACAGCCCTCGCCCGACGCCGACGAGGGCCGACCTCGCCAGATCCAGCGAGAGTAGCCCTAGCCCAACTCAGGTGAGGGTTGCCCTCGCCCGACGCCGATGAGGGCGGCCCTCACCAGCAGCCGGCTTGGCAGACCTCGCCGACTTCCGCCTCTGGCCGGTCGCCGGTTCGGCAATCGGCCAAAGGTTAAAGATGAAAAAAAAAAAAGAAAAGAAAAGAATATAAAAGAAAAGAAAAAATAAAAAAATTCGAAAAAATAAAAAAAATAATATTAAAAATTTATTAGTTCGAGGTAAAATTGTCACAGGTGTACCAGTTTGAGGTTTTTCGTGGTCAAAAAAATAGTTTAAGGTAAATTTATCACGGGTTTACCAGTTTGGAGTAAAATTGTCACATGTGTACTAGTTTAGGATTTTTAGTGGTAAAAAAAAAGTTTAAGGTAAAATTATCACAGAGGTACCAGTTTAGAATTTTTAGTGATAAAAAAAAATTTAGGGTAAAATTATCACACATATATCAATTTAGGGTTTTTTGTGGTATTAACCCTTTAAAAAAATGGTATTTAGCAGCTTTAATTGTACGAGTCACTTTCCGACCCCAAAAAAAAAACAAAATGTACGAGTCACTGAAAATTGTCTTGCGCTCTCTTTTATTTCCAGTACATCTGAAAAAAGAAATCTCCGTATTTCCCATAATTCCTCTGGAAAATTGATTTCGCTCGTACGTACTGGTGACCGACCGCGACCCGAGGCCACGTGGCGCGATCCTAGCGAGGGACATTTAAGGAAGGGCACGCGGGGCCTGGACTGGTTCTGCTGCCCGCCCCTTCTCTTTACCTTTTTGCCACTCTCGCCCCCGGACCGCCGTACCGTCGCAGCAGAGAGGACAAAATAGTCCCGCGAGGGCGTTTTCGGTAATCCATAGCGATGGTCGTGGCTATTTTTCTTTTTTCTTTTTCTTTTCCTTCGAATTGCAGCGACCACAATTGATTGAGCCAATGATGCTGAGCGTGGCCGTTGACATTTGTCGCATGTGTGCGGAAGCTGAAGCGTGCTAATTGATTTTTTTTTAATTTTTTAATTTTTATATTTAATTGCATGTTTGGCTGTTTTTTTTTGGGGGTCGCAGTTTTAGGTGTTGTTGACTTGTTGGTTACTACCAATGATCGTGGGATTTGAAGTTTGGTATAATTCTCGAGATGGTTGGAATCATTGTGTCCAAAGTCAATCATTGATTTTTCTTCTTCTTTATTTTTTTCTTCATTTTGTCTATTCGTTTTTGCTCTTTCATCAATTCGACTCCCCGTTGCATCTTCCTTTTTTTGGACCCGATGAATCCCCTGAGGGGGGTGGGTAAATTCTAAAATCGAGAACCCAAAACCTATGTTATTAAAGTCGATTCCCGATTTCTGAAAAGAGGAACCGAATCGCTTCCTGAGGTCAACACGAGAACCGGGCCTAGCCTTTTTTTTATTTTAGCTTTTAGGGCAAAAGCCACCGGAAATCTTAAGTTATGCTTATTTGACACATTTACCCTAAGTCTTTTTCTGTGACACAAAAAATCTCAAATTTGTACCCGTGTAACATAGACGGTGAGAACCATTGAAAATTTGCTTGCATGAACGCCATAAAGTATACAATATTAACATGATGTCCATGTGACTTAAGAAAAATAAAAGTGACATTATTTTGGCTGACAAATCATCTAACAGAATTTTGACGTATGATAAATATGTCGCATAGGTATAAGTTTAGGGTTTTTTATATCACCAGGAAAATTTTAGGGAGCGGGCATGGTTTGGGGTGACATAAAAAAGTTCAAGGTAAATGTGTCACAGTGATCATAGTTTAGGTTTTTTGGTAATTTTTTTCCAAATTGTTAAGTGAAGTTAAGGAAATAGCTATAATTTGAGGAAAATATGTCATGTGAATAATCCGTGGCCTAATGGTTAAGGCATCAACGAATTTCCTAACATATCTATTGTTTTATCAAAACAAAGTTTAAAAAAAATCACGAGACCAGACTTGAAAATTGAGAATCGAACTGGTCAATGCCGATTACCCAATTTTCTACTCAAAAACCTACTCAATCCTTGTCTGAGCCGGCCCGATTGTTCACCCTCTACGCACTATACTTTTAACCATATGTAAAATGGTAGGCATTTGAATTTAATTCATGTATTTCGCCGCCGTTAAACATGGTGAGGTATTAGTGATAATGACCTCTCCTAATTTTACTCCCTTAATAACAAACTCAGCTATTAGTTATACTGTAATTCAAAGCATAAAATCAAGTTCCAATAGGATAAAATAATTTCTATCAAGCTTGAACATAATGTGGTAACTCTTGAACGATCGACTTACGAGCCAGCCAGATCGAGCGATCGAGACGGGTTGAGCGGAAGCTTGGAAGGGGAAAATAGCATAAACTCGCTCGATAAAAGAAGAGATAATTGAGCAGCCTAGTTTTTTATTTAAAGCCTAAATATAAAAGAGATGATAAAATATTGTCGTTGTTCTTGCACTTAAACTGGGCTTGGCTTTTCCCTTCATCTGTCATAGTAGAGGCAGTGATCACTAGCAAATCTAGGGTCGATTCATTCTTTTAGGAGTACTCGAGACGTCTATTAGCATGATGAATTGCAAGCTGATCGGTTATCAATCCCTATCATATATGTAACCAGGCTCGGACGCAAGCTCGTCGTTGTCGTGCTCGCTGTAAATGGTGTCTAGAGGGTCCAACAAGCTCATGTTCTTGCATGTTGCCCTTTGGACGTGAATCTGCCGTTAAGTTTTTGAGATGGACCGACCGCACTTTGTCCCTTTATTCAGATATGAACAAATATTCTCGATTCTCTCTCACGGTCATGTATGCATGGTAAGGTTTCTGCAGGCAAGCGAGGTGGAGATTTGCTGTCAGAGATTTGTCGGGTCTTTAATCTACAGGTACAGTTACCTTTGGTTCCTGCCAGGTTTGCGATACCCCCAGAATCAAATCAATTGCTGTCACCTATGATTTCAATGTTGGGTAATTAACTTCTATTTTAATTAATAATTTATATTACGAAAAACTTCAACTGATATATTAATAATAAATTTACTCAGAATTATTTTTTTGATCATAAAAAATTCGAAACTGATATACTTAGAATAAATTTACTCTAAATTAAGTTTTTGACTATCAAAAACCCTAAATTGATACACTCATGATAAATTTACTCTTTGTAAAATTAGATTAATACCATAAAAAATCACAAATTGGTGTAAAATCCCAAATCGGTACACCTGTCAATTGTTACGTGTTTATCAACTTAACAATTTGACGATAAAATTTAATGAAAACTAATGAAGAGTAAATTTATCACAGATGTACCAGTTTAAGGTTTTTTGTGGTATTAACCCTTTTAATTAAATGGTAAATTCCCTACTTTGTTGGTTACTTACTTACTTGTAATTGGGCCTACATCGATAAGTTACTAACCGGTAAGATTTTGTTTTAAGCGGTAAATTTCTACTTAAATATATGACTTACATTAATACTCGAAGTTTGTATACTTCTCCTGATGATTTACAACCTTAAAAGTGGACCTATATTGGTAAGTCGTCAATATTACATGTAACTTACTATCTTCACTTTCAAAGTTTAGTTCTAAGCGGTAAATTTCTTAAAAAATTGATTTGACGTGTCGGGACACTATTCGATTTTTTTAATTTCCTCTTGTATGTGCTGTTCTTTCTCTAACGAAGGTTGCGCACGGCAATCATTCTGTGCTCGGGAACAGATTTTGATCAGAAATGATTCTGTTTGATTCTGTGCCCGGGAACTGATTCTGAATATTTGAAGGCGTTTGGTAACGGCCCAAAATTTCTATTCCTGAAATAGTAAAAGAACATAAATGCATTTGGTAACGGCATAAAATTTCTTTTTATTAATAATATTTTAATAACATTTTAAATATTTTAATATTTCTTTCTTTTCTTTTTTTCTTCTCCTCCTTCTTGGCCATGGCTGGTAAAATATTTTTTAATTAATAATAATTTTATAAAAAAATTTCCATGGCCAGTAAAAAATTTTCTTATAAATAATTATTTTATTAATAATTTTTTAAAAAATATTTTACTAAAAGATATTTTTATTGAAAATATTTTTTTTATTTTTCTTCGCCATGGCCTGGTCGCTGGTCATGGCTAGTAAAATATTTTTTTATAAATACTTTTTATTAATAATATTTTAATAAAAAGATATTTTTATTGAAATTATTTTTTTATTTTTTTTGCCATGGCCTAATCGCTGGCCATGGCCCGGTAAAATATTTTTTTTATAAATAATATTTTTATTAATAATATTTTAATAAAAAATATTTTTATTGAAAATATTTTTTTATTTTTTTTGCCATGGCCTGGTCGTTGGCCATGGCCGGTAAAATTTTTTTTATTAATAATGTTTTTTTTATTTTTTTCGCCATGGCATGGTCGCTGGCCATGGTGAGTAAAATTTTTTTTATTAATAATATTTTTTATTTTTTTCGTCATGGCCTGGTCGCTGGCCATGGCCGGTAAAATTTTTTTATTAATAATATTTTGGGAAAAAGTCACTAAAAACCCCAAATTTCACCACCTGTGACACATTTACCCTGAACTTTTTTTTGTGACATCAAAAACCTTAAACTATGCTATTTGTGACACATTTACCCTAATGTACTTTAGTCCATGAGCATTTTTGTCTTTTTTGCTTTTTCTTTTTTTTTTCCTTTCCGGCGAGGGGGGCCCTCGCCGGCGTCGAGCGAGGGCCGCCCTCGCCGGCGTCAGACGAGGATGCCTCGCCTAGGCGAGCGAGGGCGGCCCTCGCTCACCCAGGCGAGGGCCGCCCTCGCTCGCCCAGGCTAGGGCGACCCTCGCCGGCATCGGGCGAGGGTTGCCCTCGCCTGAGTTGGGCGAGGGCCGCCCTCGCTCGCCCAGGCAAGGGCAACCCTCGCTTGACGCCGGCAAGGGTCGCCCTCGCCCGACGCCGGCGAGGGTCGCCTCGCCTGGGCGAGCGAGGGCGGCCCTCGCCCGACTCCGGCGAGGGCGACCCTCGCCCTACGCTAGTGAGGGTTGCCCTTGCCTGAGTCGGGCGTCCTCCCCCGACGCCGGCGAGGGCCGCCCTCACTCACCCAGGCGAGGCGACCTCGCCCGATGCCGGCGAGGGCCGCCCTCGCAGGAAAGGGAAAAAAAGGGAAAAAAAAGAAAAAGCAAAAAAGACGGTAGGGTTGGGGGTTTTTGGTGGCTTTTTCCCTAATATTTTTTTATTAAAATATTTTAATCTCGCCAGATACGGCGAGGGTGGCCCTCGCGCCAAACATTAAAAGCTATATTAAAAATCAAGAAAAAAAAGGAGAAAAAAATTGATTCTCATTTTTGTTCCCAGAATCAAGAATCTACTTTTCTTTTTATTCTTGATTCTGCTCCAAAACTGATTCTGGGCACAAATTTATAAGAATTTGTACCCAGAATCAAAAAATTAAACAAACGGATTTCCATTCCCAAACTGATTCTGGGAATAAAATAACAGAATCAAATACTATTTGGCAAGTTGCCTTACGCAGCAAAAGCAAACCATGAAATCTACTCCTGTCCGAGAGAAGAACCGCCACATAGGCATCATCGTCTCTGTTGTACTAAGAAAGTGCTCATGATGTTGGACTACGAAGAATGTACGTCAAAATGGACCAAATCAAGACGAAAATTTTCAACATGATCGTGCTCTTAAGTAGCTTTCAATGGAAATCACTCCTCTCGCATTTATAGCAACATGGAAGGAACGTGTGTTGAGTAGACAGCACCATAAGTCATACTCGTTACATTTGCAACCAGCAATCCCTCCGATCAAGAAAAGTTCATCCTTACGCACTTACGCAGTTATATCACCAAAGTCGACCCGGGTCTCGAAATTGACCATGAAGTCTACTCCGGTCCGAGAGAAGAACTGCTACATGGGCATCATCTTCTCTATCGTACTAAGTAGGAGCTCATGATGTTGGACTACGAAGAAAGTACGTCAAATTGACCAAATCAAGACGAAAATTTTCAACATGATCGTGCTCTTAAGTAGCTTTCAATGGAAGTCACTCCTCTCGTATTTAATAGCAACTTGGAAGGAATGTGTGTTGGGTAGATTGCACCATAAGTCATACTCAATACATTAGTTACCGGCAATCATTCTGATCAAGAAAAGTTCATCCTTTTGCAGTTATATTACCAAAACCGCTCTTGACCCGTGTCTTGAAATTGACCATTGAGGTACTGAAGACCTAAAAAACTTGACATTCCGATCTAAAAGTGAAGTCGAACGTCTCGTATTTCACTTCCGATACTTTTTCCTAACATCAATTTATCCTCAAATTCCTTCTGCACCTAGCTAAACAGATTCGACAGAATTTAAGAAATGTCTACTGGCAGTAAATAAGGGACAAATTGCGCATCGGTTTGCACTGGAGTTGCCAAGGTATACAGCACTCTCCGTGTCATCAATTAATCAATTCTCTACTCGATGTTCGATACAATAAGTTCTAAGGGGACAACACAATCATACCCTAACTAAATAATCAGGTCTAAAGGATAGCGAAAATAGAATGGCCAAAATGTATACGACTCTCAACATACCTATCATCTAAAAATCTGGATCAAGATCCTGCATCAAGGTCTACACCTGCAAAACAAAGAAAGGAGTAAAACATATTTCAGTGGCTAAGCACTTCGCAGAGAAAAAGAAAGACTCCTATGCAGTCTAACTTCTTAAGATGCCGATGAAGTTCTCTGTGAAGCTCGGTCCGATAGACTGTGGAATGCCTTGCTTTTTGAATGAAATGACAATGCAAATGCGGTATGTTGCAAGGACGGAAATCCTCTTTCTGTTTAGTTGGAGAAAGATGTTATTGACATAATCGCTTTCAGAACATACCAATTTAATTGCTAAATGAGAGATCCCCTGTACAATACATTATATAGAGATGAACATTAATAGCGATTTACAGTCTGAAGAATGATGACTGCAATCACGTCAGAAGCTCCAACATTGAGCTTAGCGTTCCAAAACTTAATAATGGATGCACAACAAACGACAGCAAGGCGACCGAATTGCAAATGTTGGGCGTGAAATGCTGGGTCTCAGCTCTCCAAGATTCAATCTCTATCCTATTTACGTTGGTTAGGGCTCGTTAATGTGATTCTAGCGTGTGCGCATCGTTGCAGTGAAATAAATCAATTTTGCTTGCAAGCAAGGGAAACAGAAGTTCACCTTGCATCATCAGCCGAAGATGGGTCCGGCATCCTTCTTTTTTACTCTTTTTGCTTTTGATAAACTGCTGATCCCGACGACACTTCCAAAGCACTTCTAATCCCAACTCGGTTTTGGCGTCAAAAGAGCAGCTTAATTGTAGCCAGGCACAAAACAAGGAGAGTTTGTGCAGAATGGCATCTTTCCTGAAATCAGGTCACCGCAGTTAATAATCAGCCAGTAGCACATTGACATTTGTTCATCACTCTCAAGGTGTAACAATTTGAAACTGATGAAAATGTTGAACTTTATATTGCTGGAAGACAAATAAGAAAAACTAATAGAGAGGGAACCGATCTCACCTGGAGTCACTAAAATTACTCGACAATGAGGGGAGAAGCAATCTAAACTTCTTTCAAGCTATCTACTTTTAACCATTCATGACTATCAGCAGACAAGGCATCACTCAAGGTACATGTCTGACGAGTAAATATGGTAACGACACAATGGCCCGTTTGGTTCAACTTTGCCAATGAGTCTTGGGGGAATGCAAATAACTTTAGGTTAAAGTCTCTTGGGAAAATACAAATGGCGTTTCGTAAAAAATCTTTTGTGAAGTTATTTTGGCAAAATTTTTTTGTAAAAAGCTTTGGGAATTTTCTTTTTTATTAAAAAAAAAAAGCTTACCCTACCCTTCGCCTGCTCGGCAGCCGGTGAGCTAGATCTGGCACCGTCGGCTGTCGCCCGAGGTCGGGCAACCCTCATTGAGGGTCGCGCGACCCAGGCGCCGTCGCCTGGGTCGTGCGGCCCACCTCGCCGGCCTGATCCGGTGTCATTTGCCCTCGCCGGCCGTCCTCGCGCAAAAAGATCAACAATAACAACAAGAGGCCAAAACCGGAATATTAAAGAATAAGTGAGAATAATTTGGGGGCAAAAAAATTGATTTCAAATGCTGAAAGCCCAAAAGTGGTCTTTGGGCTTTCGGTGGGAATGCCCCTCGGGGAAACGATGAACCAAACGAGGCCAACTTGACCATGAACATGTTTAACGCGAAATTGAATCAAAGTTCAGAAATTTAAGACCATAAAACCAGCAACAGGATAGCTAATGGGGTTGCATTATACACATCGGAATTCGAAAGCCGAAAGGAATCACCATTCGACAACCAGAAACAGGTCAAACTCACCACGCCCGAAGAAATGGACAAGTAACCAGTGGAAGAGCTAGTGCCCGTTGAAGCTGGTGTCGCTGTCGCCGACGGTGGCGATCCAGATTTCGAGGGAGTCGTCCCATTCCCACCAGCATCACTTCCATTCAGCGCAAGCTTATATGCCGGCGTCCCATCAGGCTTGAACAACCCGTAATTCCTCTCCGACGTCGGCCCGGGCTTCATGTTCTCATTGAACAGGGCAAACACATAGACGTTCAAATCCCCATTTGGCCTCATCGGCGTCCCCTTCTTCTGCGCCATGATCTTCATCAGATTCCCGTTATACTTCCTGGCATTCTCCGGGGTCGCGCCGACCTCATCCGCATCGCCCCTCGATGGCCACCCGGTCTCCGATATGTGCAGCGTCAGGTTATGATACCCCAGCGAGGCCAGGGCCGAGTGAACCGCATCAATCTGAGCGAACAGCATGTTGTCGTAATGCAGCCCCGTGGACGGATCGACCACGCCGGGGTTCGACTCGAAGAGCACGAAATTGAGCGGGACCTGCCGGGGGTTCCCCTTGTAGGCGAAGAACGGGTAGGCATTGATGAGGAACGGCGAGCCCACCTTAGCCTGGAACTTCAGGATCTCAGTCAGGGGCGCGACGAGATCTCGCCGGAACGCCCCGGAGGACGGCGGGTACGAGCTCTCGAGGACGGCGAGCGAGTGGGGCGTCGTGACCGTGACCTGGTCGTCGAGGCCGAGCTTGGCGAGGGCCCCCTGGAGGCCCTGCATCGCCGGGAGGACGTCCGCCGTGAGGGAGGTGTCGTTGAAGGTCAGCACCTCGTTGCCGACGGTGATGCAAGTGATCTTCGTGGACGGGAGGAAGGGCTGGATGTTGGCCTTGACCCAGGCGAGGGCCTGGCCCGGGTCCCGCATCCGGGCCAGGTACTCGTTGCCGAGGCCGACGGTGAACTCCACGCCGGTGCCGGCGAAGGCGCGGAGGACGCGGGGGTCGGCGTCGTAGAGCTTGAGGCGGGCGGCCCCGACGGACTTCACGAGCGGGACGACGTCGTCCGGCGAGGGGAGGTTGTTGGCGATCTGGCCGTAGTTGATTCCGATGGCGGACGCCGACGCGGCCGGCGGCGGCGTGGTGACGAAGGCGTGCCCTGGCGCAGAGAACAGAGAGAGAGAGGGGGAAAAGAAAATCAAAAACACGAAAAAAAAAGAAGAAAAAACGGGAAGCAAGTTTCGAGAAAACGACTCGCGTGTTCGTGCCGAACTTTCCCAAGAAACCGCATTTTGTCCCGGCGGGGAACGCGGGAGACAAGCGAGCTCACTGGGTTACCTGAAACGAGGACCAGGAGGGAGAAACAGCGAAGGAACCGACCCGACGCCATGGGGGAGCACCGCGCCCGAGGAATATGTGCGGGGAGCCTCCTCCTTTCTGCGAATGCCGAACGACGGAGGAGGAGGAGGAGCAGCAGTGGCGGCAGGGTGACTCGCTGTGAGTGGCAGAGTGGGACTTGGGTAACTGAAGTGACTCCAACTCAGTTGGGGGGCGGTCGCTGTCGGAAGGCGTTGGAGGACACCGAGTGGGAGCACGCAAGCTGCCGGGGAAACGGACAATACGGGGGGGCGGTGACGACGAACGATAGGTGGGGGCGGTGGCCCTTTTCGAGCTGGCTCGACAGGGATAGAGTGCGCGGTCGGCTAGGAATAGCGGAAAGCAGCAAGTAGTGGTTGGCAGTTGGCTCTCTCTTTCCCTGTCTCGGTCGAGCTGGTAGTCTTTTATAAAATCAGCTGCAAAAGATATGGCTGCGCGCGCTGTGCGAAGGTCGATTTGTTGCTCTGATCGGCTTGAATTACGTGGACAGGAGAATTAAATGGCCCACGTTGGATCCGTTAACGTCTTGGTGGGAGTGCGGACCTGCGAATCAGCACCCCATTCGTCATAATGTGACTGATGAGGAATAATTAAAAACTTTGACACGAAGAATTCGTGATGATGAGCGCGAAGAGACCTTGGAGAGGCTGTTTCGATTCATGCTTTCCCATTTTTTTACCCTTTTGCATTTTCAATCTTTTAACCTTTAAAGTAGGCTGCGTTTGGAAAGCTTTCTAATCCCCGACCCGGCATTCGGCATCGGGTTCGACGCTACGTTGTCATATGATCACATCTCCGCTTGTACATCCTTCCTTTCATCGGAGGGAATCATGATTATGATTGATTATAAGCATCCCGGCCCCCTCCCAAAGGGAATCGAATATGATCTTTGGCTATGTTTTTCCGCAGCTGGTGAGAAAAATGCGGTGCTTTTGACGTTGGTTTTTTGTTCTTTGCGTTCTTTTCCGGTGGCCGAGGGGCCCAAAAGGTGGTTGCTTCTTTGCGACTCCGTCACATGGTAGCCGTTCCCAATGAGGAGGGTTGGTGGGCAGTGGGGTTTGCTTTAGTGGGGAGCGTGACCGTCAAGCCTCGTTCGATTGGGATTGGGTCCCCCCCCCCCCCCCCCTCCTTTCCTTTCTTCCTTTTTTCTTTAAATTTGTTTTTCGTTCGAAACGCATTTCCCGTTGTCGGAGAGAATAGAAGCAGCAGAGAGCAGCTGAGGCTAACGTGTCGCTCATGCAAAGCGACAACAAGAAAAGGACAACTCGATGCGCGAGAATCTTTCCGTTGCGGAGGGGTGCATTGATTCCACCTCGGCCGTCTGATTGGAGAGCCTTAAAGATCTCGGCCGTTCAGTGGGGTGGGAAATGAATTTACCCCAAGCACGTCCAACATAAGTACAGTCCCTCGTCTCGTCCGAGTCAAGTCGTCAACAGGTTCTATATCTCACATGCAACGACACTATATAGTCCAAGAAGGGAAACGAACAACTTGGGGAAACAAGGGAGCATATTACACAAAAGAACCATACTATTTTACTCGCATTTGGGATCCACCAGTAGTTACTACAGAAGCGCTGCGCACAGACAGCGCCCCTCTAGATTTTTCCCTCTTTCTTTCAACGGAACTAGTGGCATCTCTCTTATTTGCTTCGTCTTATTGTCCTTTTCTAGCCAAGCAAGTACTAAGCCCGTGTCAGATATGCACCGTTTTGCTCTCCGATCGGGCCGACACAACCCCGCAAACGCTGATCTCGTCCATCCTCGAAGTCCATGTTAAAAGACATAGCATATACATGTTAGTAGCGCTTAAAAACCGAGCGCGTATTAGCCCGGTTTACTCAAGGAGTGGCAATGTTTTCCTTGGCGAGGGGGGCGACTTCTTCCCCTTCGACACCAGGTTCACCGCCGGCAACCTCAAGGCTCAGAAGCATCTTTTCCCAGAGTCTCGCTGGTTCCTGCACCCAGAGAAAGACAAAAGGAAATTCTCATTTTTTTTCTTGAGCCCTCCGTGACATTATGCGAAGATTAGAGTACAATTCGAAACCGTGGCGATGATGATGTAATTTTGGACTCACCTTCCACGAAAGATCTTGAGCCATGCAGCTACTGATCATCTCTTTCAGGGCAGCTGTGCCATAAGTTGCGAGTGCTCTCTTGACTGTTCTCGCCACAGCATCCACATCAGCTGGATCGACCTCATCACACTGTACAATAGCTCGTGTTAATTAGTATGACTAGAACATCGGTCACATGGAGAGGAAAAGTATAAAAGTGGATTCTCTCCTCCTTGACAATGTTGGAGTTACTCACGTCGAGACTGAAGCCTCCCATTTGGAACCCTGTAAACCCTTCTTTAACAGTGTCGACGAGTCCACCAGTTGATGCGACAATTGGCACCTGGTTCGAGATTCATTTCAACGAGGCATCAACTTCTAGGGCATAATCAGTTAAATCTTCTAAATTGCTAGTCATGTAGGTTAAATTGTGTTAGCCTGGGGAATACAGAGCTTCGGAATTTACCGTTCCATATCTCATGGCTTGCAACTGTATGAGACCACAAGGTTCAAATCTGCTAGGAATCAACAAGAAATCAGCCCCAGCAATGATCATATGGGCCAGAGGCACATTGAATTTTGCCAGTCCCCTAGCGTTGCCTGGATACTTGATCTCCAGCTCCTCGAGCTGTCTTTCCATAGTCTTTTTGCCAGTTCCCTGAGAGTGAAAATATTTCACTGTAAGCATCAGCTTTCTGGCGTGCTAAAGCAGCATTAAACTAGACACATTTTATAGTAGAAGGAAAAAAGAAGAAATACCGTATGTTTATGCTTTATCGTAAAATTACTTACCAGTGCAACAACTTGAACATTCTCCCCAATGAATTTCGGAATTGCTGCCGCTAAGATATCAGATCCCTTCTGCTCTTCCAGTCTACCAATGAAACCGATCAGAGGGATGTTTCTGTCAACAGGCAAACCGACAGCTGCTTGAAGAGCTTCCTTCAATAGAGGCTTTGCGTCCATAACCTATAGATGACATTTGTTAGACAACCTCAATGTGTCAAGTACGTCTTTCAAAACTAATACATCGTTGTCGATATAAAACTTTACCGTTGTCTTGTCATAGTGGATATCTATGTACTTGTCAGTCGCTGGATTCCACTCTTGAACATCCATGCCATTGACAATGCCAGTGATGCCACATCTCCGGATGATGTTATCTAATTCCACACCCTTTGGAACACCAGAAATAAGTTCCTCTGCGTAGTATGGACTCACAGTTAAGACCCTGTGCGATTCTATAATTCCAGCCTTCATCCAGTTGATTTTCCTTCCCTTCACAGGCTTGAGATGCCTGCAAGATAGACCAACAGATCCGGCAGAAAGAAAGATGACGTTAAGGATACCATACTAGAATATTCTTGCAAAATGGAAGGTCGCATTAGACCCAGATGACATACCCATCAATGAAGTCAAAAGAACTCTTATATTCATTAGGTAGATTGAGAAGGGAGAAATCTGCAAAGGGATATCTTCCCTGGTAGGCAATGTTGTGGATGCAGAATGCTACCTGGAATCATGCTTATCTACTCAGCTGCATGTCCGGACAATATAATAAAAAATGTGTCATAAACAATATGCTATAAGAAGAAAACTTACCTTGGCATTTTTGTAAAGCCCTCGAGATTGGTACATTGTTTTGAGGTAGCATGGAAGAAGAGCAGTGTGCCAGTCATTGGCAACGAAGACAACATCTTCACCTGCTTGACACACCGATAAAATTTACCTTTCGATCAGTATTAGAACTGAAAACTGACCCTTGACGAAACAATGATAGAAAAGATTCCCACCATAAGGTCCTGAAAATTTTTTGCTGTTGTTTAAATTCAGAACCCGAGGTGCCTCTAGAGCAGCCTGCAAGCAATACAAGGCGTTTTACAAAAATGTAAACAGAAAAGATACACACACACATGAGAGCGATTACATCAACTGACATTGAGATGTTATTTCTGACATTTATACAATCACAAGGCAATTTCATCTTTTCTACGGTGACTGGTCTGGATTATGCAACCCTTTACCAGGGTAAAGCATGGGGAAAAAAGTACTTTAGCGAGAATCTTATATTCTAAATGTGCCAGTAGTACGGCTGGAAGACTTGTCCACATGCAAAGAAATTAAAAATCACCTGGCACAACAAGCTAAAGCGAAGTTGGTTATCCTTGTAATCTTGCCCTGTCCGTGGCCCATATACTTTAGAGCCTGTCTTGCCCCATACCTTCAATGTTAACAAATCAAACAGTCAGGGGGAATTTACTTCGTCACATAATTCTGCAACAGTAGCTTTGCAGACAAGCACAAGAGAATCAATTGGTAACGATGATCTGCACCTTCTCAAGAAACATTGGGTGATCAACAAATACACGATCAACTCCACGTTTGTAGCAGTGGAAGAAGCGAACAGTTTCGATTCTATCTCCAACTTTTATCTGCACGGGAAGACTTGTCTATGAGCAAATATTTTCCTATAATCAAACTCTGTAGATTATGAAGCAAAATAATAATATATATATATATTCATTCCGTCCGAATGACATGAAGAAGCCACTAACCTCAACTAAAACGCTAGTATCCCACCCATCTTTGTATTGATCATAGCGAGCAGAAACAGTCATGACTCGATGCCCTCTGGCCTATAGAAAATCATGCAAAAATTGGTCATACACACTTTAGCGGAGACAGGGCTACTTGAACACGAACTGTCAGAAGTGGTGATTATAACTGCAAATCAAGAAGGAAGTATGAAGAAGACATGCGAAGGAAGACAACCAACTTACTGCCATTGCCGGTGGCAAACCACCAAGAACATCACCAAGTCCTCCAGTTTTGCTCCAAGGAGCCACCTCAGCTGCCACAAAAACCAAGTTCATTCCCTTTCCACAAACAACTTTTCCAGCCAAACTGCCATTTCCAGCCTTGTTAACTTTTCTCTCAACTTTCTCCTTGGTTGCTTTTGCATGAGATCTGAGAGCATCCAGCTTGTTCACGGATCTCAACCCGTTGTGGGTCATTGACGCATTCCTTAGGCTTATCTGTGCCAAGTTTGCTTTAGCTTCGGCTCCCGAGTTCCCATGGCAGTTCACCTGTGCGCTTCGTGATACAAAGTGTGCAGCAGTAACGGTCGCCATTACGATTACCTTTGCTTCGAAATCTGCAATTTAAGATAAGGAATTGAACAGATTTTTCCCAACTCTTCAATGGATGCATCACTAGACTGAAAGAAACGCAAAAAACTTTCACTTCCATTCGGGATAAATTTCTCATTCTCTCCTTCTCCTGTGTTAAGAGCTCCGTACAGTCATCGCGTGATTCAGAATCCGGGTTCAGAATCAGCATGAAGAAAACTACTGCAAAATCAAAGAGCTACCCTCTATGCCAAAATCAGTACAAAACAATTGGCCGCTTAACCGATAGCTTGTTGAAATTTGGGAGCGCAAGACATCAACCTCTGCTAATCTCCCTCTAGCAATGAGGAAAAACGGAAGGAAAAAAAAGACTATCGAGACGAAGACCGAATCCTCCATACAAAGGCAAGAAGAAATCAATCGACAACTCCAGCGAAGAAGAAAAACCGACGCGGACAGATTCGAACCGCAGCAGCAACTAGGTGATCAATCAGTCGACCACTCGTTCAGAAGCCCGACTCGAGCGATCGAACAGAGCCTGGGGAGGATCGAACCGGGAGCTTCTCAGGAACGGATGCTTCCAAGACACTGAAAACTCAGGCGCGCAACTACTTAATGATCCGGAAATCCAGCCTCGGGTGGCGACGACGGCGTCAGGAAAACTCGCCCCACCGCTCCCGAAGCCGCGGATTCCGGGCATCGTCGACGGCATCACTCCGCGCGCAGCTCGCGGGAGCATGAAATATCCGCAACGGACACCGCCGGCGAAGCTCGAGCCTGACGACTCTCTCGCTTCCCTTCGCGAGCGAGCGTGCCACACGGAGAGAGAGAGAGAGAGAGGGGGGGGGAGGCTTACGAGTTGGAGTCGGGGGAGATGCCGGCGGCGGTTGAGGAGAGGGTCGATCGGGGGGAGGGGAGCAGAGGAGGAGGAACACCGGCGGCCTTCTCGGCGGCGACTCGGGGATCGGCTTTCGGTGCAGCTCGGTGTCCGAGTCGTCTGGCTTCGCGGGGGGAGGAGCGCCATATTTGTAGAGGCTGATCCGGCGTGGCAGCGAGCGTGGACGTGGCGCGAGAGTAGGCTGTGCGCGTAGCAACTATTTTGTATCCCGGAACAGTATCTACTTAGAAATGAGTGTTTTTTTATTCTGTGCTTAGAAATAATTTCTACATATTTGAAAAACGTTCGGTAATTGTCTAAAATTTATATTCTTAAAATAGAAAAAGAACAGAAATGCGTTTGGTAACTACACAAAATTTCATTTTATCAGTAATATTTTAATAATATTTTGATTTTTTTAATATATATATTTTTTCTTTCTTTCCCTTCCCTTCCTTGGCCAAGGCCTGTTGCTGGCGCCGACGACTGGCCACAGGCCAAGGCCGGCGAGGGCGTCGCGGCCCTCGCTGGTCGCGACGTCGAGGTCGGCCTCGCCTTGATTGGGCGAGACTCGACCTCGCCCAGATCTAGCGAGGCCGACCTCGTCATCGCCACCCAGTCGACGGACTTGGGTGGCGACGGCGAGGCCGACCTCGTCGTTGCCATGCCTCTTCTTGGCTGGGCGAGGCCTCACCGTCACGGTTGCGAGCCACCCTCGCAGCCTCGATGTCGCGGTTGCAAACCACCCTCGCCGTCGCGGCCGTCGGCGGGCAGGCAGGTCGAAGAACAACAACAGACCAAAAAAAAAAGAAGAAAATGAAGAAGAATCAGAAATGGAAAAATTGTTCCAGAATAAACAAGTTACTTTTTTTTTTTTGCTTCTTCATTATGTTCCAAAACTGATTCTGGGAACAATTTTTTGCAGAATTGTGCCCGGGCACAAAAAATTTAACAGACGGATTTCTGCTCCTGAACTGATTATGGAAATATAAGAACAGAAATTTTTACTATTTGGTAAGTTGCCAAACAGGCCCTTAGTGGTCGGCGGCCACTCCCCGTTCCCCAGGCGCCTCTAGATTTGCTTCGCGCCCCTTTTTCTGGTCACGTGCGCTGCGATCCTTTTTTTTTAAGATGCTCGGATTAAGTCGATACATGCAAAAAAAAAAACCAAAACTGAACGCTTCAATATCAGCCAAAAGAATATGATATCGAAGACATTCGAGGTGCTTCGATAGGCGCCGGATAGATTACGTAAATGCACAAATCCGAAGCTGTATAATCAAAAGAAGTCAAAACCCTAAAAATGCGAGTCAAATTAAATAGTAGCAAAAACGTGAAGATCTAATGAAGCGGAATTGATAATCTTTTTACTTAAACTTTTTTTAGAAACGTCATTAAAATACGGGATTAAGAACACAGGGGGGTAGAAGCGTAGAACACGCGCTCGTCGAAGATATTTTTCCTGGACCGAGAGAGAGAGAGAGAGAGAGAGAGATCGAGTGGCTGTGAAGCGACGTTGCGTTTTGCATTTCTTTCTTCCTTTTTTTTTTCACACAAAAAGTTTCCTCTTCCTTTTTTCTTGTGGCCTATATTTCAAGACCGATGGGGGAAGCGGGGCCCGCTCGTCGGCTACGGCATTTTGTCCGCGGGCGGGAGGAGGTCGCCGTCGCACGAGATTTCGTGTGGCCCCCGGGGGCCCCGCCGGGGCCCGAAATGGACGGACGGTGGTGGAGCGCGCGGATCGATCGCCGGTCGTTTTCGCCGCGCGCTGTTCCTTAGCTGGAGCGAGTGACGATCGTTGAATTTATAGGAAAATGCTCGTTCTGTTTGGAATGAATCGAATCGTGCATGTATAAGACACGTGCTGTGGTATTCGTCGAAAAAGAACAAGTGGCAAGTATGGTTCAATAACCTCTAAAAAGAGCAAAGGGTAGAAGATGACGCACGAAAAATTACTGCCGAAAAACTCTCGTACTATTTACTCAACAGATCACAAGCCTATTAAATAGGCATAACATCGAAAACTACTCAGCAAGAAAATAACAACAGGATAACTATAACAAAGACCCGCTAACATATCCCGCTAACTAAAACGTGTAGAAACAAACCCCTATAAACTAGGACTCCACTACTACATTATTGAAGACACGTAAAACTGAAATTTGACCACTTCAACACTACTTCACGTGCCGATGTTGTGTTTGTTCAATACTCCCCCTCAACACCAGCTTCTACTCTTTTCACCATACTGAGCTGGTGACAGAAACTTTCGAACTTGTTGCTACTCAAGCTTTTTGTAAACAAATCCGCAACTTGGTTTTCTGTTTTGACATGCTCCAACTCAATTTCTTCTTGCAAGACTTTCTCTCTGATAAAATGATGATGCACCTCCACATGCTTAGTTCTTGCATGAAAAACTGGATTCTCCACCAAACGTATTGCCGACAAGTTGTCGCAGTACAAAGAGACACCATACTCTGTTGGTTGATGTAAATCTTTCAATAATTGCATAAGCCAAGTGCTTTCTTAAGCTGCCATCGCTGCTGCTCGGTATTCTGCTTCCGTGGTTGACAAAGACACCGTTGGTTGTCTTTTACTACACCAAGAAATTGCTCCGGACCCAAGCATGAAGACATACCCGGTAGTTGAACGCCGGGAATCATGGTCACCTGCATAGTCGGCATCACAGTAGCCAACTAGTCTGCAATCTCCACCTTTCTCGTACATAATACCATAGCCAAGCGTGCTCTTCACATATCTCAAGATTCGACGAACTGATTCCAAATGAGTCTTCTTTGGATTTTGCATGTAGCGACTCACCATACCAACTGCAAAAGAAACATCCGGTCTTGTTAAAGTTAAGTAGATAAGACTACCCACTAACTGTCAATACATGGTAGCATCTTCTAAATCTTTCCCTTCATGAGCACACATTTTGGCGTTAGGCTCCATCGGTGTCGAGATTGGCTTGCATCTAAGCATTGCAAATTTCTTCAACAAATCTTTGGAATACTTTTGCTGATGGAGAAATATTCCTTCTTGAGTATAGTCGACCTCTAAACCAAGAAAATGTTTGGAGAACTGACAAATTCTCCTTGGTTTGGAGAATTTCTTCTTTCCAATCTCCTGTTATGATTAAATCAACCACATACACCAGCAAAATAGCTAGCTTCCCTCCTTTAGCTTTGACAAACAAGCTGGAATCCGCAATTGTCACCGAATAACCACTATGAGTAAGAAATTCAGCAATCTTACCATACCAAGCCCTTGGTGCTTGTTTTAGCCCATAGAGAGCCTTCCGGAGCTTACACATATACCCAGGATGATCTTGATTTTGAAAGCCCATTGGTTGGCTCATGTAGATCTCCCGATCTAGCTCCCAATGCAAAAATGCATTTTTCACGTTCATTTGCCACAAGTTCCAACTTTTGCTTGCTGCAAGTGCCAGTAAGACTTGTGCAGTTGTAAATTTCGCAACTGGACTAAACGTTTCATCATAGTCTAGTCCATATTGTTGAGAGAACCCTTGAGCTACCATACGAGCTTTTTGCCTCTCTATTGATTCATTTGTGTGGCGCTTTATCTTGTACACCCATTTGCAAGAAATAGGCTTCACATCTCTTGGCTTTGGTATGAGCTCCCAAGTCTGATTTCGCTCTAATGCAGCAATTTCCTCTTCCATAGCCTTAATCCATTCTGAACTCTGAGACGCTTCCTCAAATGTCTCAGGCTCTTTTGCATATGCCTCTTCTACTATGGCGGCATTAGCATACTTAGGATTTGGCTTTCGGGCTCTTATTGACCTTCTAAGTGCAGTTGGTGTACTTGCTCCACTTGGCTCATTTTCTTCGCTTGGCCTTTGGTATACACCTGTTTGCCAAGGATTTTGAGCTATGCCTTCTTCAACATCTACATCATCGTCTGCAACCTCTGTTTCACTTGAACTCAACTGGAATTGAGAAATTTCTAACATTTCCTTAAAAACATTCGAGTCTGGTAGTACTTACTTGTTCGAGGACCACCATGAGAAAGCTTCATCAAACACCACATTCCGAGATGTGTAGCATTTCCCGGTTGTTGGATCGCAACATCGGCACCCTTTTCTTTAACTGTCGTATCCTACAAAGATACACCTAATAGCCTTTTTCTCCATCTTGCTACGTAACTGGTCAGGTACAAATACATAGCACACGCATCCAAAAACTCGAAAATGACAAATAGCAGGCTTCATGTTCCATATTTTTTCAAAAGGTGAACGAAAGCATAACTTTTGTTGAGGAAGCCTATTGGTCACGAAGGCCGCAGTCTTCATCGCTTCCGCCCAAAATCGTCCTGGAACATTCTTTGAATGAAGCATACTTCGACATACTTCTGCCAGATGCCTGTTTTTCCTTTCTGACACCCCGTTTTGCTGTGGAGTGCTAGCACATGTGAACTGATGGCGTATTCTGCACTCCTGAAGGAAATCTGTGAACTCATTTGAGATGTACTCTCCCCCATTGTCGGTGCGTAGACAACAGACTCTTTTACCAACCTCCGCTTTCGCTACCTTCTTGAACTCTGTGAATTTTGAAAGATTTTCAAATTTTTCCTTCATAAAGTAAACCCACACGTACCTCGAGAAGTCATCAATGAAGGTCACCATATACTTCATCTCACCAACGGAGGCTTGCTTAATTGGTCCTAACACATCAGAGTGTATCAACTCTAATGGTTCCTTCGCTTTAAATTTGGACTCTTCATACGGCAACTGGTGCGCTTTTCCATACCCGACAGCCTACATATACAGTGCCTATTCTCACTTCAAGTTGTGGAAGTCCCTTCAACATCGACTTCTTCATCATCACATCTACCTTGGAATAGCTAGCGTGACTTAGCCGCATGTGCCATAAGTTTGCTGTCTCATTCCTTCTCGTCTTGTCTACATATGCGGTTTCCTCAGACATTACGTAGACAGACTCCGTTCTTTGTCCCTTCATTACTGACTCTTCTGTAATCTCAAGGTCTCGATATATCTTCACATCTTGTGGACCAAACAGAACAAAATGGCCAGAAGATGTTAATGGTGCTATCGAGAGAAGATTTTTTCTCATACTTAGAATATGATAGACATTTTGGAGTGGCACATCGGCATCGCTACATTGGGGAGAGATGATCGTATTACCGATGTGGGCTATCGATAACTTTGAGTTATTCGCCGTCACCACCACCCAACTTTCCTTGTACTCCGACAAGTTCTGCAACTTTTCTTTATCACTGGTCATATGATTTGAGCAGCCCGAGTCAACAATCCAATCATTCTCATAATCGATTTGATTGAATGTTGTTGCAGTAAGGGCTAGCTCCTCCTTATCTACAGCAAAGAAAGCCTCAGCATCCCATTCGTCTTCATTTTTTGAAGTAGCAGCGTTACTCTCGATGGCCTTCTTTTTTTGACCAGCAATCTTTCGCCATATGACCTTTCTTATTGCAGTTGTAGCACTTTCCTTCTAACTTTTGGCCATTGCTATGGTTCTTAGAACCTTTCCATGCACAAATGCTCCCTTCATTTTGATGACTTCTCGCCTTGTCATCGTTCTTTTTGGATCCATTGTAGGCATGCCGCTTGGAATTCCACTTGCCTTTGTTGGCGTAGAGTGCCTCTTCTTCATTCTTCAACGAGACTCCTCTCATTTGCTTCGCTAATGCTTCTTGACCAGCTAGCAAATTTTCGAATTCGACAAGCGACAGCTAAGTTTGCCATCCTTGTATGGCAGCAACAAAACTCCTGAATTCTGGCTTCAAACCATAGATGATGATCCGCTTCATCCTGGTATCACCAATCGGAGCCTCCGGATCCAATTCAGTAATCTCTTCGCATAACGTCTTCACTTTGTGGAAGTACTGAGCGACTGTCATGTCGCGTTGCGCCATCGACAACAACTCACTTTTTAAGAGTTGGAGCTTCGTATTGTTCTTCATAGAGAACAGCTTGGCGAACGTATCCCAAGCTTCTTTGGGAGTTTCCACATCTCGGATATGCTCCAACACATCCTCTTCAACTATCGTCTTCAAAACGAACATGGCTTTGCCCTCTTTAATCTTCCACTTCTGCAATGTCCCATTCGCATCTTCAGCCTCCGGTTGTCTCACATCGTTTCCATTGACAACCTCCCACAAATCTTGGCCCTGCATATAAGATATCGTGCAAGTAGACCAATAATTGTAGTTTTGGTTGCTGAGCTTCTTGATTTCGCCAATGACTTGAAGATCACCCATCTTGGCAATAGAGATGCTCACAAAATACCCAGAACCTGGCTCTGATACCAGATTGTTGAAAAAGAACAAGTGGCAAGTATGGTTCAATAACCTCTAAAGAGAGCAAAGAGTAGAAGAGGACACACGAAAAATTACTGCTGAAAAACTCTCATATTATTTACTCAACAGATCACAAGCCTATTAAATAGGCATAACATCAAAAACTACTCAGCAAGAAAATAACAACAGGATAACAATAACAAAAACCCACTAACATATCCCACTAACTAAAACGTGTAGAAACAAACCCCTACAAATTAGGACTCCACTACTACATTATTGAAGACATGTAAAACTGAAATTTGACCACTTCAACACTACTTCACGTGCTGGTGTTGTGTTTGTTCAATAGTATTATACTAGCACGAAACTATCTCGATTATGAACTTATTCGGTGCCCTTTTGTCTAGTTATTTCATAACGTTATACGTCGAGAATCGCTTATATGCCCGAAATATGATTGTTTAATTTCATACTTACGTAGATACATGTAATATCTTCTATAATTTTGTCCATCGGATGGCAAAAGTTTATAAGTCTTGTCATCGAAATAGTCCTGCTATAATGTGTAGTTTTTTTATTATTTATAGTACAAACAGCACCCCATTTTTCGATTATATTATAGTAACACCGAATTTTTTTTTATTTACCTTCAAGGAAAATGATGATATATATTTACATTCGTCTACCGAACCATATAATTTACGTCCCGTATATTACTAAGAGAGCATCGGTCAAATAGGAGTGACAGGTTGTCAAATGTCGGCTAACGCTGTTCGGCCATATTCGTGTTAATTATCGTTATCGCATCATTATCGGAAAATCAACTTTTCCCCCCATAAAAAAACGAATCGAAACAAGTCGATTTTTCAAACTGATTTGCGAGCTGGATTTGGGTTCGGATTTCTCCGATGAATCTATATCGTGTTCGTGCGGACTTCTCGTGTGACGCGATTAATCTAAGTCGATCGATAATCTTAAGCATCGAGGCACAGGGAGTGATACATGTGGGTCACGGTTAAGCGGTGAACTCTTGTACTCTTGCTTAGATGAGTTCAAAAATTGCAAGAGCGGTGCATCGCTTCTGTAATTTCCTAGGAAAAATCTCTTATTTGCATTG
The DNA here is from genome assembly GCA_031216405.1 of Syzygium malaccense. NCBI lineage: Eukaryota > Viridiplantae > Streptophyta > Magnoliopsida > Myrtales > Myrtaceae > Syzygium > Syzygium malaccense. Next base: position 7,378,995 of record CM062257.1, read on the forward strand.
AACATGTTCTTTATTACTTTTTTCCACATCCACACATCGTCATGTGGAAGCAGCTGTCTTAATCTCACGAAAATCTGGACCTACGCGACACCATTTGTGTGGTCCAAGGACATCATGTGGATTGTGGACCCCCTCGATTTGGCATATGGCACGGGGATTTTTCTATATTTCCAATGCCCCCACTTCTTTGGTCGACCCAAAAAATTCATTTGTGCTTTCCAAATTGTGAAATTGAATTGTGGCGGCCGTCGTGCGAGATCTTTCATTCAAATCATTGCTTTTTTGTGCCACACGTGCTACGTTCTTAAAAAAAAACGAGGAAGTTGATGCCGGCAAAGTCGTCAAATGAAATCCGGGAAAGATCGCTTCGAAAAGCGTCGTGAATTTGGGGATTATCAAGCTAGTGGAATTTCCAGTACAGCATATCAAACTGTAGCAATTCAGGTCAATCAAGAAGCCTCGCCGTTGCGCGTACCGGGCTCGTGCGACCTCTTGCGCATGAGTCGTTCGAATCATCGGAATCCACGTTAGATGCACATCACATGAATTGGGTTTACGCAAGAATCTCTCGCGGTAGAATTGTCCGAGTGACGTTTTAACTCTACTGCTTTAACTCTATTTTAAGTAGGAGGTTCCTAAGAAAACTCCAAGGCCGGCGTTAAGCACCGTCGGCCTGGTTCACATGGCCTTTTCTGATCGTCTTTCGTCGACAACTCTAATAAGCAACTGCCAAATCGACAAAAAAAATCTTGGCCAAGAACCTCTACCAGTTTCGTGTCTGATTTTCATTTGACCCTTGGAAATATCCCATCGAGAGGCGCCGCTTCCTTTGTCCGAAAGTGGAAGTGGAAGCGCGCAGGATCAAAGTGTTTCTTCTGAAGAGGGCCCCAGTGATGGCCGTTTTCAGAGCTACGAAGACAGCACCTCCTCCCAGAGCGGACGCGCATGCAACACTCGTCAGTATCTTGATATGCGTGGATGGCTTTTGGTAGATCGTGCTCGAAGACAATCGCCGCTTGAACACCATGACGGGCCAAAGGCATCTCAGAACGAGAATCGCGGGTCGCATGCTTACATCTGAAGGCTCGAAAAACCAGATGCAGAATATGCATGTACATGGGAAACTACAAGTCTACATGCCTAGTGTCACGGGTCGACAGAGCTCGTGCGGCGTAACAGCAACAAGTGATTGAGTTCAGTAGTTCCTCATGTAAAATTGTTGACTCCAGAGCTTGGCGAGCCGCAAACACCGGGCCAGCCTTCCTTTTATAATTGTTTTTAAAACCAATACAGCGAAGAGCATCCTCGTATCGGATCGTGTCACACTCGGTTTAGCTTGGACATCCAGTCCCTCGAAATAGACATATAGAACACTTCGGTATAACAACTAGTTTTGGCCTTCCATGGTCTCATCAAGAGAGCGATATCAGCGCCTGACCAGTTTATGTGCAGGAGGTCAATGTCGCCTTCAAATCTCATCAGAGTTATAATCGTTCTATCATAAAACTCCTATAGCACAAATATCCATATATTACTCCTACGAACTAATTGTGTCATCATTTACGCATCACTCACTCTTTACCTTGATGCCACAAAGCTCCGCTCACAAAAGTACTGGAGTACGAGAGAATTCAATTTGTGACTCTAGGCAAGGACTGGTTTTACCTAGCATTGCGGAAATGTCGAGGTACGCGGGGTACGGTGCATTGATGCACCTTCCGCCTTCGAATTTGGTCGGGCACGGACCGACAAGTATCCACCCGACGCAACTCGACATTTCTTAGGCATGCCGGCTTACGAAAAAATGGATGGCCAATGAAGAAGGCGAGAAAGGCCGTTTGTGCGGACCTTCGTTTGGGAAATGCCCCTTCGAAGTTGCGATTCTTAAAAAAGGAAATGTTAGAAGAATGTCTCGATATATCTGTCAAGGCTTGTTGAATACACCAAGCTGCCCTGAACAAGGCTAGTGTCAAATGAATCTCTCTAAACAACAAGGCATTGTTCGCCCAATCAAAGACGTGCCCAAAAGGGTGCTTCACTTTTCGGTCTAACAAAGGATTAGCATGTCAATTATGGCCCAACATTCCGCGTAAGAAATCTAATCAAGGCCTCTCCAATTTTGGTTCGAGCAGACACGACACGACACTAGGAAAGCAAATGGGAATTCGACCCAAAAAGAAACGAAAACAGAACGCTATACTAATCCGAAGGATTCTATCCGCTCGCTCTCTTGAAAGAATAATTGGAACTCGAAACTAAATCTCTAATTCAGCTCGAATACGTAAAATGACCAATTAAAGTGATTAACTACTTCGATATCGTCTCTCGGATTTCTCCAGTTTTGATGGTACCGACCTCTCGACAAGATGAAGTAATCCTCTACGGTAACGATGCCGACAAACATAACGATCATTCAAAGGTCATCTAACCTAGTCCGCCCTTTCTCTTTCCCTTTCGATTTTCCCCCTTTAAGCACCGCCAAACCGAATTGATCACGCGGCCGAAAACGCAAAAAGGCGGGGGGAAAAACACCGAGAGTTTGGATGCAAATGAATCGTTCTCTTAACGGGCTGCTCGAACCCAATGATTACTCGAGCTCGATTCGATTCGATTCTTTCTCAAAGTACGAAACAGCTAATGAACCCCATCAAGATGTTCTACTTTAAACACAAACATACCATAAGCGTATTGAGCACTACAATCCAAAGTCAAGCTTAAGCTCAAGCTCCAAACTGCGGGTTCGGGTTCGGGTTGGATTCAGACCACAACACACCTTTTTGAGGATCAAGCTGCAGGCTCAAGACCCTGCTGCGCTCTGCCTGGAAGCCAGTCCTCCGACCGAACATTCAAATCCTCTCAAGTGGCCAACGTTGCCCAGCAACCCGAGAGACCTTTCCCGTGAAGCAACCAAAGTCCCAACCAACGACGTCACCAACCCAAGAAAGCGTGAAGCAGAATCTCAACATTCGTTCCCGAACAAGAGAAAAAAAAATTTGCCGACGCCACAAGATGCAACACCCACAAAACTGTGGTATTTCACGTTCTTGAAGTTATTAACATTACACCACCGTCGATCATCGAAAAATTCAAAAGCCAAGCGGCGTAAGAAGATGACGACCCAAAATGACAGGGGGGGGGGGGGGGAATCGAAACAGCTCTCTTTCGAATCACGCCTTACAAACAATGGTTCCTCGATAATTCAGCGCCGTTCGAAAATGCGAAGAAGACGGTAGGATTTGGGGGAATATTATCTGTGCGCAGTCACCAGGGTCTCGATGAACCTCAGGCCGTCGAATCTCGGCGCGAACAGCTTGCCCTCCTCCGCCGAGGACGCGCTCGAACCCATCACCACCCCCAGCTCCTTCTCGTTCGCATACGTCGAAGAACATCCCTGACAAACGAGTCCGGACAAATTCAGCGAGAGAGAAAAATGAAAACTTGATGACAGAGAAAGAGAGAACAGCAGACAAAAAGGCTTCGCACAGCAAAATGTCGGAGAAAAGCCGAGAGAAATCACGGAATTTTCCCCCCAAAGACCTCTCCTAGATCGATGAAACAAAAGCAAAAGGGGGGCGCTTTATGAATGATTAGGGCGCAAATCAAGAACCGAAATGCAACGACAAGGCACGGGAACAGAGAGATCCAGATCAAACGACAGCAACGGCAAGAACAAGGACCAAAAATCGCGCGCGAAGAAACAAGAGAAGGGGGCCAAAAACGACGCGCATCTCCAAATCGAAATTGGAGCCGAGCGCAGCTCCGGCAGATGGAGGGCCCCTCCACAAGAACCGAACCCGGCGCAAAAAGCCCGGAAGGAAATCGAAACCCCGGAACTCACCACCCCGTTCGGACGAGCGCAGATTGAGGGGCTCCGATCCGCCGCGGTGGGGGCGGAGGAGAACGCCGCCGTCGACGCGGCCAGGACGGACGCCACCAAGGTGCACGAAGCCTTCACCCCGCTCGCCATCACACAGAGAGGGAGGGAGGGGGGGTAGAGAGAACCGAGACGCTAGGCGGCGATGGACCAAACCCGACGAGCGCCGCCGGATCCGACCCGAAGCTTTGGCCTCTCTTCTTCTTCTTCTTCTTTTCCTCCTCCGCCTCTCTATCTTCTGCTGCGGCGAAGTGCTTTTTTTTTTTTGCACGTCGGAGGTGGAGGAGCGCGTGTATATATAAATACACGTATATATTATTTGATTTTCTGTGGCCACGGATCGACCCGGATCTGGCGGGTCCTGATTGAGGGGGAGTTAAAAGGTGGGTTTGGGTTCCGGGTACAATCCGTGAACTTGACCCGGCGCTCGAGGACAGGAGAAGCGCGTGGTGTTACGCAGACTGCGACGTGACGTGAGTGGCTGACGGGCGGGCGGGCGGGCCGGCGGAATTTCTAAGCTGACAAGTACATTGCATACAGCCGTTAGGCCCGTTACCTTCCACTTCTTCTAGACCGTTTCACCACTTGATTAAAATAATTTTACGATTTTGCCCCGCGATGTTTTGAGGATTAGCTGCGAGGACACGTGGCAAATTGCCTGAATGTTTATTTTTTTTTTCCGGTAATATGCCTGGCCTAAAATTTTATTTTCCCTCCTTGCTTACTATTAGAAAATATTGCTTTTTTCCTTTTTTTGAGTAATGCCGGCTTGAGCGGGTTCAGGCGATCTTACACGGGCGAGGTCACGCCTAAGAAAAGGAAATTGCCTGCCCAGACTAGCTCGAGCATACCTAGGCGGCCCTTGTTCGATCCATCTGGGTCGTTTACTTCAAACTGACAGCGGTCATTGATTCGATGTACAGTGATTCTATCCAATGAATCATGATACCTTGGTAATAAGAATCATTCGATTAGCATGCGATTTTCGAGCTTTTGCCGTGCACTTCGTCCCTTGATTGTACGAGGCTAAGTTACGTGGATGGATCACGTTTTGCTAAAATAGATAGTTTGACAAACAATTTCCCAACAATTGTCACTTGTATCACTTACAAAAAAGAATGAACAAAAAATATGTTAATTGTCCATGAAACGTTTATATGTAAATAGTTGTAAATAATAAAAATATTTTCAATAGACTAATTACAAATGATACAAATAATCATTTTTTTAAATATATTTTAAAATGTTCATTTTTTGCAAAAAAAATGGAGCTTTGTTAAAAAAAAACGGAGCTTAAAAAAAAATCCTCGCGTAGAGTTCGATTTATGAGAGAGACTGGACCATGACAGTCGTCAGATTGGCTCGCACAGGATCTATTAGGATGAACGGCGGCGGCATAACTAAGCACACGTGATCCCCGATGCATGCTACAAGTTCCGCACCGGCGGACGGTGATTGGTCCGGCTACGTTTCAGATCTGAGCGGCTGAGGGGAGCGGTGGTCCCACCGGAAGCGGGATTCGGCAGGTTCGATCAGGTGGAGGACGTGAGGGCGACGTCCGGTCGATTGATGGGGGCGAGGGCAGGTTAGAATTTCTCGTCACGTGGGTGGAGGAGCAGAATTTTCCGGCCGTGGCGAGTTTTGCCCGTGTCCTGCTTACGCTCGACGCCGTCCACGCCGTCAAGACCTGCTTTGTTTTGTCCCAGAGAATTAAAAATTGAGAGACAAGACACAGAGATACGCGTGTACCTAAAATCTGACAATTTGGATCGAATTTGATGGTAACGTTTCTCGCGTCATTGCTAGAGTATGTTCGGTCAATGTCGATTTCAATTTAATCACGCTGTGTCACAGTTTTGATTTGGTCAGTAAATTTATCTCTACTTCTGTATGGGTACGTCATGAAAAAGAAAACCCAGGAACGAAAAAACAACAGTAATGCCTTGTTTCCGTTTGCTTAGGCCCAAGGGTTTTCGGTATGACCCATTTGCAAGATATGTAGCTAATTATATTGTACTCGAGTTTAAAGGGTTTGTATCATAAATGGAGCCAATCACTGGGTAGGCTCCGACCTTTAAGATCTACTTTAAATCTTTGCTGGAGTCCGCCCGTAAAAGAAATAATTATACCTTAATTTTTGGCCTAGATTGGCTCGAGCTTTTCTCATTGAGTGCCATTGTCCGAGCTCGCCCAGAATGTCTTCTGGCCGAGGCTCGTGATTAGGTCTGGTCATAATAAGGTCGAACCTGTTTATACACAAATGATAAACGTGTCATCTTCGAATTGACCCTTTCAACCTATATATGACATGCTTGTTAGTAACACATTTAGTTAAACAAGCCAACATGCTATCCCTATCAACATCAATGCATTAAAATATATTTATAGCCTATTTGGTATTGCTAGAGCGGAAATATAATTGTAATGTACTCTAATTGTGCTATAGGAGAGATAGAGAACAACACGCTTAAAGCTTTTATAGTGGCTCGGCTTAGTGTAACTCTACATTCACTCTTTAAGAATAACATCCCATTTGTTAGATTCCACTAGCAATCTTTGAGTAATTACAATAGTATGTGTCGCTTATACTCAAGCACCCAAACTGATAGATCTTACTATCTCACACCTAGACACAAACTATCACACCGATACACTTCTCAAGATATTACAATTTGAGTACACCCATAAGATAATATAAGAATACAGAGCTTTCTCAAAAAATTGGATTTCTTGTGACTCTTGATCTCTTGCTTCTTCGATGTTTGTTGATCTCATTTTAAACTCCTCGGTATCCAATCTTTAGACAATCTTCACAAGGATCAATCTTTGTTGAGCAAATCAATCTATGATTCCAAAGATTTGGTCACCCATATAATCAGATCTTCTAGTTTCAAAAAATAGAGTAGCTCAAACTATGAAAAGTACTCTGTCTCCAGAATAATTGTGAAACAATAAGATATCACACGTGATTGATATTTTTCACATAGGTATTATTGAGATTGATAATCAATCAATTTCTTCAATTTGGAATTCAAGTCAAGTCATCAGTTGTTGTAAATATTCAAATAAAAATAGTCATGAGATATTTTCATCTAGATTTTCAAAGCATGTGGTAAAGCTGTTGCGCGAGTAATATAGTCGCTCCGCTAAGCTTTTCCCGGTTATATATGGTTTTCCAATTATATCAGGTTTCTTGGATATATTCAACCACATCTCAATGGGCAACTTTGAGAACATTAGAAGTGTAGATCCTATGGTTTTTGTTCACCGCGGAACCTCCAAAGTTTTTTCACACTCTTCTAGACCACAGAATTAGTTCATCCAATTTTCGCAAAACTTTTTCCTTCATACATACAATTCCCCTTAAAAGCTAGTATTGCCTGAAATATAAATAACGTTTGCATTTATCTAGCTTATAATTGTTTTGTCAGCTTCAAAATATTCTAGAAGGTTTTCTCGACAAATTCAATGTTTTTCTGCAAATTTATCCTTATCTATACTTTCTTGGTAATGATTGTTCCCAGAATGACCCTGCACTGCCGTTGTCGATTTATATCGATCCTCCATAATCTAAAAAATATTTCATCTTTTTTGGTGAAACAAGCATATTTGTACTAAGGCATTGCATATATACTAAACTACGTTTAGAGCACTAAATTTAGTAGGGAGTTGTGTTGATCTCACGTGAATCCCATAAGAGATGATTCAAATATAGTTTAGTGTTGTTAAGAAGGGTGGGGAGTAGTGGCTAGTGCTAGCGACCCCCTTAAGGCGTTACCATAAGGGTCCTTTTATCAATTATGAAATGCTTGTTGTGAGCACCGTGTCCCAAAGAATAAAGGTTGGCGAGTCCATCATTGTAATCCACTAAGATGCTAGTGGTAAGGAAATCTCTCCACACGAGCTATTAGGGACGAGCATTGGACTAGAATGAACCATTCTGGGCGGTTCCCAGTTCCTAAAATTTAGAATCGGTGATAATCGGTCCGATTCCTGATTTCATGGGCGAACCAAACCACTTGGACATGGTTGATAGTTTTTTTTTTATATGTAATTCTTACTATTACAAAATATTTCTTAAAAGATGATTGGGGGGTGGTATGCATAATTTCGCATTCGCTTTGAGTCAAAACCCTAATTTCATATTCTCGCCACTTAGTCCCTCTCGGCTCTCGCTCAATCTCACACCTCTCACTTCTCAGTCTCACGTGGTCACGCCTCCCTCAGTCTCTCTCACTCGACACCATCTCGAGTCTCGACTCTCGCCTCCCTCTCTTGTTCTTGCCTCTTTTAGTTCACCTCTCTTAGCTTGTGGACTCTCTTGCTAGTCGCCTCCCTCTCTCATTCTCGCCACTCAATTGTTGCTCTCTCGCTCTCGCCTCGCACCGGACTCACCATCCATCTCTCCCTCTCCAAGAAGTAACTTTCTCTGTCGTAATATATTAATTCTCGTGGCTGGGCTATTTATTTCAATGCCTTTTAAACTGTTACATCAGGATGTGGATTACGGGCAATTGATGCTCCGACAATGGTCGAGAATGATTCGGTGCTTCTTCTATGTTTCCATATAAAGGGATTAATTATATATGGTTGAGAGTGTAGATTATCGGTAATTAGGGGCGAGCATGATTCCAGGCTAGAACCTCAATCGAAGAATCGGATCGGTGGAACCTGTTTGGTTCCGAGTTTCAGGATATGCAGGGTAAGTTCCAGGTTCCAAAAGTTGGGGAATTTGTTTCGACAGGTAGGTTTCAAGTTCTACGTACGTGGAATTTGGAATAAGTTTTTATGTTTTTCTTGGTCTATATCTTTGCGTGATCCTGCAATCTTCCATAGCGTCCAATGATGAGTATATAATTTGGAACCACTAATTCGAGCTTCCATTTTATGATCGAGACTTTTACTTCGTTAATGTTTTATATTTTTTTTTTGTCTAAATATAAGCCGTGGTCGGTGGATTGTAGTAATAAGTGGTGATTATAAAGGTGATGGTTCATTACAATTGTTCAATTAATAATACAAGTGGAACCTGGGAAGACCTTGAAATCGAACCTGGAAACTATTATTTTGGAACCTGTGATAGAGTAGGTCTCAAGGTATGTAAGATAAGTCCCAAATTTCAAAAAATGAGGAACTATTCCAACAGATAGGTTTCATGTGGAATCCGTACAAAACTGGGAACCGCTCGCCTCTATTAGTAATCACCTCCGGTTTCTGGACCTACCTAGGCATCAGACTGGTCAGTCCAGTTCCGATTCCTAGACCAGATGGGCTAATTCTAGGTCCCATGAAATAAAAACCAACCCTACTAATTTGGAGCCGATCCATCCTTGAATCGGCCGCCCCTATGAACAACAACACAACCTATATCCCTTTTGAGCCAACCAACTTGGCGGCGAGGAAAGCACAGTCTAGTTCATCTAAGGCTCTCGGCAAATAACGTCCCGTCGACCTCCATCCATGTGGCCGATAATTTGTTTCGACGGGTAGGTTCCAAGTTCTACGTACGTGGAATTTGGAATAAGTTTTTATGTTTTTCTTGGTCTATATCTTTGCATGATCCTGCAGTCTTCCATGGCGTCCGATGATGAATATATAATTTGGAACCACTAATTCGAGCTTCCATTTTATGACCGAGACTTTTACTTCGTTAATGTTTTATATTTTTTTTTGTGTCTAAATATAAGCCGTCGTCGGTGGATTGTAGTAATAAGTGGTGATTATAAAAGTGATGGTTCATTATAATTGTTCAATTAATAATACAAGTGGAACTTGGGTAGATCTTGAAATCGAACTTGGAAACTATTATTTTGGAACCTGTGATAGAGTAGGTCTCAAGGTATGCAAGATAAGTCCCAAGTTTTAAAAAATGAGAAATTGTTCAAACATATAGGTTCCAGGTAAAATTTGTACAAAACTAGAAACCGCTCACCTCTATTAGTAATAACGTCCGGTTTCTGGACCTACCTAGGCATCAGATTGGTCAGTCCAGATTCCAAGACCAGACAGGCTAATTCTAGGTCCTACGAAATACAAACCAACCCTACTAATTTGGAGCCGATCCACCCTTTGAAACGGCCGCCCCTATGAACAACAACACAACCTATACCCTTTTGAGCCAACCAACTTGGCGGCGAGGCAAGCACGGCCTAGTGCATCTAAGGGCTCTCGGCAAATAACGTCCCGTCGACCTCCATCCACGTGGCCGATAACTACGCTTACCTGTCATCTCTGTCTCTCCATAGTAGGCTAAGCTCTACCTCGCGCTCCTCCTCCTTCTTCTTCTTCTTCTTCTTCCGCGAGTTTGTGACTTTGTGTGGTCGAAATCGCTTCTCTACTTCAAGCACTCGCACCGGTCACGACTTCAACGCTCCTTCCCTCGCTTTCTCCGCCACCCCCAAATCTCTTTCCGTGCTCGACCGCCGCCGCGAAATGTCCGCGTCCTTCTCTTCGGTCCGCGCGATCCGTCACCCCGGCTCCTTCGCCGGGGAACAGCACGGCCCACCGGCGGCCTCCGGCAGGCTCGCCTCGGGTTTCCTCGGATCCGCCGGGAAGCTTCGGTTCGGAGCCCTCTCCGTTTCCGCCCCCGCCCCCTCCTCCGCTCGGCGTCGCGGGTCGTCCTCCGTCGTCGTCGCGGTTTCTTCGGATGTCGTCAAGGAGAAGAAGCTCAAGCCTTCTTCGTCGTCGTCGTCGTCGTCGTCGGATTTGGTAAAGATGGCGCTTGCGATTTTGCTGACCACTGGTGTGAATTGTAGTAATCGAATAGAGCTGGTGAAGTTTTTGTTTATTTCTATGGGCAGCTTATTACGAAAGAGGAAGGATTGGAGCTCTACGAGGACATGGTTCTGGGCAGGAGTTTTGAGGATATGTGCGCTCAGATGTACTACAGAGGTAAGATGTTTGGCTTCGTCCACCTCTACAATGGCCAAGAGGCCGTATCCACTGGGTTCATCAAGCTCCTGAAGCAAGAAGATTGCGTGGTTAGCACCTACAGAGATCACGTTCATGCGCTGAGCAAAGGGGTTCCTGCTCGTGCGGTGATGAGCGAATTGTTCGGCAAGACGACCGGCTGCTGCAGGGGTCAAGGTGGCTCCATGCACATGTTCAGCAAAGAGCACAATTTGCTCGGCGGGTTTGCATTCATCGGTGAAGGGATTCCGATTGCCACTGGTGCTGCTTTCGCCTCGAAGTACAAGCGGGAGGTCTTGAAGGAAGCCGGCTGCGATCATGTCACGGTTGCGTTCTTCGGAGACGGGACCTGTAACAATGGACAGTTCTATGAGTGCTTGAACATGGCCGCACTGTGGAAGCTGCCTATCGTGTTTGTGGTGGAAAACAATTTGTGGGCGATCGGGATGTCTCATCTGAGAGCAACTTCTGATCCACAGATATGGAAGAAGGGGCCTGCGTTTGGAATGCCCGGTGTCCACGTGGATGGTATGGATGTGTTGAAGGTGAGGGAGGTTGCTAAGGAGGCTATTGGAAGAGCAAGGAGAGGGGAAGGACCTACATTGGTCGAATGCGAAACTTACAGATTTAGGGGACACTCTTTGGCTGATCCTGACGAGCTTCGTGATCCTGGTAAGCCTTCCAGTCCTATACCAATATTCATTGTCAGTTCGCATATAACGTGCAGTTGCCATTACTGGCTATTATAGATATTAAGGTTAAACTTTTGCTTGCATGGATGTACTAACTTATAGATGGAGAATGTCTGAGTACGCACAGCCTGAGAGCCTGGACATACGGATTGTAGCTCTAGGGTATGGGATAAGATCACATTAATTGATTCTAGGGGAAGATGGCCGAGACACTTACTGCTTTCAGAACTTGCACCCCTGGGTGGAGCTAGCTGAGTGCATTGTGCTCAGTTGATGGTAAAAGTTCTGTTTAATTAAAATACTTAAAATGAGGAATGGATCTTCAGTCGGGAAGACTTGTTATATGGTCACATGGAGAACATTGACAATTTCAAGAGGGCCTAAATGAGCATCATGTGGAAGACTGAACTGTCAACTCTTGGCTCTTTGGAGCGTCTCTCTGTATTGTGATTTAGTAGTTGCAAACACTTGCTTAGACGGCATTGATTGGCGTTTCTTTCATCTGAACTTATACGATTCTTCCTCATGTGATAAGTAAGACATTCTCTTGCAAGGATCACTGAAGTCTCGAGAGGAAGTTGAGCTAGTCATCTTAGGTTGTTGGTTTTCAATTTGGACGTTAGTAAAAAATGAGGATCGAGAGCCTAGGAACCAAGGGCACTTGTGAAACTTGAGGGCTGAAGAAAAATTAGGATGATGCTTTTAAAGGATAGGCAATTGAAGAGGGGAAATTGGTATATGTATTATATATGATCAGTAGTGCGTCAGCAAATTAACTTAGGAAGGCACTCATGAAATCGAAATGGGAATCTTGATTGTTTAGTCATGGAAATGTGTCAAGAGATCATGTTAAGCAGTGATAGGAATTAAACTAGGTATCAAAATGGGGATGGATGAGTCATTGGCCTAAAGGAAAAAAAAGCAGAGAATGTTGGAATGAGGACCTATGTGCTTTGTCTTATAAGATAATGGAAAATTGAGGATTTGCTTAACTAATTTTGATATGATGTGATCTTAGAATCGATTAAGTGGAGCCAGTTAGTAAGAATATGGCTTGCTGGTAAGAGAAGTCCTGGCCCTGTTGTATAACCTCAGAATGATTTGAGAACACCTGAAGTAGTTGACATACAGGGAAATATGGGATACTGGAAAATATGAAGAATGATAGCAAGCAGGCAACAGAACTGAAAAGATCTTCAAATTTACAGCGGATGTGGATGCGTTCAGGTGCAGTGTAGTCGCAAGGGGAATAAAAATTTAGACAGACGAAGAAGTTTGAAAGACATTTATTTGCAGTCTACACCAGCCCCCTCAAAGTACAAAGTTCTCATCTTTTAGCATCTTTCTTCTTACAACTAAAAGTATCTTTCTTGTTGCCTGGCTACATATGAAGTTGCTATCATCGCCAACATATCTCTTCACTATCTTGGCACCTTCGGTGAGCAAGGGGTAGTAATCAAATGTGGTAGAAGCTTCGCCGAGTTGGAGTTTTGAAGGCAAGAATTTGTTCATTACTGGAAAGTAAAGGTCACATTAAAATGAAGATGCAATAGCATGAGATTCAAACTCATATGGTAACATTCTTTCGAGTAGTGTATAAGATCGTTTTACGGGCTTGTCTCTATAATCCGATATGACATTTTAGTTGGTGATTTCAATGGGGAACTTCCTGTACTTGTGCATTTGGGCCATGTGACAGGACAATTTTTGTCATCATGGACAAAATCAACTGTGCTACAGTGCTACTCTCAGAATGCATTAGCGATGTTCACCCTCTTGAATTTCTTATTCTTCTAGTGAGACACATAATCACACACTTCCGATTAGCTTGGCTAATATATCTTTTATGTTATTTTGATTTGTCAGCTGAGAAGGCTCGCTATGCTGCAAGGGATCCCATCGTGGCCTTGAAGAAGTACATTCTTGAAAAAAATCTGGCACGTGAAGCTGAGCTAGAAGCCATTGATAAGAAGATCGATGAGATCATAGAGGACTCTGTGGAATTTGCGGATGCAAGCCCTCCTCCACCCAGAACCCAGCTACTAGAGAACGTGTTTGCTGATCCTAAAGGCTTTGGTATCGGCCCCGATGGAAGATACCGCTGCGAGGACCCCAAATTCACAGCTGGGACTGCCCAAGTCTAAGCCTCTGCTATTTGTTGGTTCTCTTTGCTCCTTGTTTTGGCGTGTGCGAAAGGTATATGAGACCCTTTTCCTTGTTAGATTATCTCCTCTTTCTTGTTATCTCCTCCTCCTCCTCCTCTTCCGCTTCGATTGCTCTTAGGTTTGCTACTTTGATTACTTTCAGCGCCCTGCCATTAGCTTCTCCTTAGCTTCGGTCAACATAGAATCATGTATGTGATCGAGCTGTTATAGGCTGGACGATAAGTACTTAGATCATTTTCCTCTGCATTAAGTAAGTAGACCTGGCTGATTTATCTTTCGGATCTGCGAAGTGAACGTAGGGCTGTAGCAGTATAGTGGATAATCAAGCGGGAAAGGGAAGGGACTTTCTTTCATTTTGGTCGGATCGACGGCTTCGAATCTGTCAATTCCATTTGATTTCAAGCCATTAACATGAAAAAGAAGGGTTTACATAAGAACTTAGAAAGTGCTGGATGAACTCTTCCGCAGCACTATTCAAGATTTGAGATTCATCCACAGCAGTGATACGATGATCAGAAGCCACTTGACAAATAGTGTAGGAAGGCTAAATTACGACCTTTATCAGTCAATGTTAGAACAGATATGTGTACTGAATTTACGAAAAATTATACCTTTCGGCCCTATTTATTTTATGCGTTTTCTAATTAAACTCCTATATTATTATATCTGTCTAATCAAATCCCTATACTTTTACAAGCTTTCTACTCGAGTTTCTCCGGTATCAAATCCGATCAATTTCAGCTGGCAAGGCCGTGGGACAATGTCAAAGCATGATGCCAATATGGCTGTGTGGAAAAAGTTGGCCAATATAGACAGTGTCAAATTATGATGCGGATAAAATTTAGACAATGTGGAGCCTCACATGGACGTCAATGTTAGAAAAATTTAATCCACGTCACAGTACGAGGTCATCCGTGAACCGCATCGACTGGATTTGGTTGGAGGTGGTGTTGGTGGGACTTGATTAGAAAATTGTTAAAAGTAGAAGAAATTGAGACAAACTAAAAATACGGGGATTTGATTTCAAAGAGACGTGGATAGGGATGGAAGGTAAATTTTTTTGAATCTATTGCTTTAGTTTCTTATCATTGACTTTGGAATTTATAAAGTCTTCTAAACCAGTGTTTTTGGGATACTCGTTAATCATATTTATTTAGGCTCGATTAATATTTTCCAGAAAACGATTGCTTTTATCGATTACAATAATGAATAAACGAAAAATATTTTCATCATCTATAAGAATATTTAAATATAAATTATTGTCGATAATGAGAATATTTTCATTGCTAATTATTTTAAGTGATACATGCAGTCGTTTTTAGGAAAATATTTCTCGAGTCATTCCTTTTTCGCGAAACAAATGGAGCCTGATAAAAGAATATTTTACTTATTCATGCACGGATCACACATAATATTAGAAAAAAAAGTATATTGAAAATACATTAAACATTTGATTATAAAAGGGAAAATGTCACGAAAAACTTCAAGTTATGCCCACTGTGATACATTCACGATAAAACTTTTTTATTGATATAAAAATCTCAAATTTGTACCCATGCGATACATTTGTCCTCCGTCAAGATTCTGTTAAATGATT
This sequence comes from Syzygium malaccense, assembly GCA_031216405.1. Classification (NCBI taxonomy): domain Eukaryota; kingdom Viridiplantae; phylum Streptophyta; class Magnoliopsida; order Myrtales; family Myrtaceae; genus Syzygium; species Syzygium malaccense. The sequence continues at coordinate 7,394,232 of CM062257.1, forward strand.
TATCAGTTAAAATAACGTCATTTTTATTTCACTTAAGCTACGTGGACATCTTGTCACCATTTGTTTTAACGGTAAATGTGTCACACAGATACAAGTTTGTGATTTTTAGTATCATAGAAGAAGACTTAATAAATGTGGCGTAGTCTAGGAAGCATGGACACTCTTCGGGGGCCTCCGTGTCGTGTCAGACACCGTCAGACGTGTCGGACATTGATACTCGTCCGACGCTCTTTTTATTATTATTTATTTATTTGTAGATTTGAATCAAATTAATTTGATTGAAATAATCATAAAAATAATAATGTATATATCAAAACATATATTTAATATACAACGTGTCTCAACGTGTCGGAATTTTCTATTTTTTTAGTAACGACGTGTCGACATATCGTGTCGTGTCGTGTGCCGATGTCGGTGCTATTTAGATCGTAGTAAGCATAATTTAGGATTTTTGGTGACTTTTGCCGGTGATAAAATCCATCCTCTTTGAACTTAGCAAGACCTTGCCAGATTCGACCCTTTTCGTTTGCTTTAATAAAGGCGGAAAAGAACTTGTCGTGGGGGTAGATCATCATCCGGCGAGACATGATTTGCGGTCGGAACCCAGCCAGAGCACTGAATGCGGCCAGGTTTCCATTGAAAAACAACGTGTGGCCAAGGGACCTCAGAATCTAGGCAAAAAATCTCGGTTCCATTTAACTGGTCTGAAAAGAGAGGACAAGTAGAAAACGCAAGCACCGATGGCAATGTTCGTCTTGGATACGCAAAGGTCGTCGCCATTCGGTAATGATGGCTCTTGGAGCATTCTCACGTCATGCGATTATCCCCGGTGAACGAACGTGAACCAGGAAACTGAGATTTTTTCTTTGGCTTTGGATTGGGTCGAATATTGCAGCAGGCCTCTTTCCCAGTTGAGGACAATTCTGCCTGAGATCGAAGCAGGATCTGCTGAACGACTGGGATTCCTCCTCCCATCACTTTTGATTCGATTGCTCTTACCCTGTTGAAAAAATGGTTGGAACATCTTAGCCAATTAGCCTGTTCTTTGTCTGGTTTGCAGACGATGGGGTTGCGGTTTCAGCGAGATGAATCGAGTCAACCCAGTATCGTTTTGAGGTTACGGAGTTTGCTGTTAAATTCCCAATCTTTAGTGATCGCCATGTCTCGCCATGCCATACCGATATGTAAAAGGAAAGATCCGACCCCAACCTCGTGTGGCAACGGTACTAGAATGATTGACCCATCGCGAGCATTGGAAATTTTCGTGCGAGTTGCGCGATTGTCGCGGCATAAATGAAGTTTACAAGATTGACCCCGCGTATCGAAGTAAGATTCGGTTACGCTGCTCACTTGTCCCTAACGACAGTATACAGCACTTTAAAAACCTTCTTTATGTCAATCCCCAGCAGCTCCTACATGGTACAGCATTTTGTCCCCAGCAATATTCAGAATTCTATATCTATGCCTGTCGTCTCTTTTGGCTAAGACCAAGAGGCACGAGTGCAAGCATAGTAAGAAAGTGCAACATGACACATGACCCTGCGTTTGTCTAGTGGGGGAACTGATGCATGCTTTCCGGATAAAAGTAAAGGGAGCACAATGTTTGAATTATGACCCACATGAGTCGACCAAGCTTCCCTCGAAATGTATAAGTCATTGACGTGGGTTGTCGGCCTGTCGATTGAATCCTATCCTAAATTCATGCCCACTCGACGACCCTTTCCGAGGATGCTCCTCTGTTTGTGTCGTGGACCGGCATCGTGGATTGCGATCCAAGAGTCCAGTAGGGTTATTCATCGCATTAGCTCTCCCGAATCAAGCCTAGTTCACCAATCTAGTTTATCATCCACCAAATCGGGTGTCGGGTGAGTATAATTATCACAAGACGTCTAAATTAGTAACACGAGACGAGACGTGTGTCTTGGGGCATGACGTTTTAGGGAGAGATTTAGGATGAAAATGGGATGTGTCGAGAACTACACATCCCGAACCCCGAACGGAGTAGTATCCTGACCGAACTTGAAAATGGATTTCGAATCCAGCCGAGTAAAATCTCAAATATTGAATTGTATCGGCTCGACTCTATTCGCTTTTTTAAAGGGCGGCGTAACTGCTTAAGACACGCAGCCAATGAAACATTCTCAGCACGACCACTTCCTGTTCGGAGAAAGTCACCGAAAGCCGTCACCCGCCTCTTCCCGCGACGCTTGACCGCGTCAAAGCGGCGGCTCTGGCCCCGGCAAGTGGGCCGCCGCCCGTCGGGCCCCACCACGAGCACGAGCCACCTGCCTCAGTCCTCACCACCTCCGCCCTTTCCCAAAGGGCCCCCGTCGCTCCTATATATAGATCGACGCCTCTTCCAAGCTCTCTCCTCATCTATCGTCCAAACCATCAAAATCCCAGCTCGACCAAGTTCATCTTCTCTCTCGAAGATTCGAAGCCTTCCTCGGATTCAGAGAGGGACCCAGATGAACTCGATGTTCAGCTCCTTCGACGCCCTGTGCGGGGAGCTCCTGGGCCACGCCGTCGGGTCCGACTTCGCCTCCGCCTCCGCCGCTCGTTCGACGCGACCGAGCGCTCCGAGCAAGACCCGCGAACCGAAGAAGCCGGCGCCGCCCCAGCCGCAGCCGCAGCAGAAGCCGACGAAGGAGAGCGGTCGGAGGGTCGCGCCGAGGTTCGCGCTGGAGCTGGATGGCCTGAACAGCTTCGAGACCCTGGTTTCTTGCTGACGGCGGCGGAAAGGAGCGACTGCGTTCCTTTTTGGGCCCTTCATTAGCCATAGAGATTGTACAGTATTAGATCGATATGTAACGATATTGCTTGATTCGTTGGGTGGTTCTTCTTCTCGAGATGTGTTTGGGCCTTTCGTGGAAGTATGAAAAGCTGGTTTGATCGTGTTTCTCTTCGTTCCACAATTCCGCGGTACATCGATGGTCTTTCGAAGTTTAGGATTGCTGCTGTTTCGTTTGCAGAGAGAGGTTGAGCATGGCATCAGTGTCGAAGCTGATTCATGCCGTACTCGACAAGCAAAGATTGAATGCTCGGCTACTTTTTTGGCACTTGCCCTCCGTTCTTCCATTAATTGCATGAGAAACGAAGAAAGGTGATTTCGACCGGCGGATCCTCCGACGGCACACGGTTACCGCGCCAACATATGCATGTAACATCGACCGATGAGAACCCAAAGTGTTGGATTCGATATCGCTTTGTTGTAATCTCGTTCTATGCAGAACGAGCACGATTAACAGAGCCATTCATATGATCATGATAAGATTACAAATCCACTCTTGTCGCGTGAAAAATTTACTGCAATTGTGATTTAATCCCACATTTGAATTTACAAATCTAAAACATGTTCAACTATGCATTAGGCCAGATTAACATCTGAATAGGCTAACGAAGTGATGACACTTCGCCGGGAAGGCTGGCGTGGGTGTGAGATGGCCGATGCTGGCGACCCTCATCGACAGCAAGTGAGGACCTAGTCCTGGCCAAGGGCTACCATTGGTAGAGGCCGGCCACCGGCAATGGCCCTCGGCTAGGTTTGGCCGAGAGCCAACGCCAGGGACAGAATTTTTAAAAAAACCGTGTCAGCATTTTCCGCTAGTCAAGTTAGACGGAATTAACGAAAGTACTTGATTGTCCAGATTTGACAAGTTTCGAGATTTTATTGTATTTTTTTGTAAATTTTAGGACTCGATTACACTTTCATGATAAGTTTTAGGACTTTTAGTGCACTTATTCCTCGAAAAAAAATACAAAAGGAAAGAAGAGCAACAACAACGCTCTTAAAGGAGGGAGGGACTATGTCGCTGCCACCCCACTCGCCTCGGCAAGGGCGGTTGACCCTCGCGCATGATGGTTGTGCGCGGTCAGATGATCCTCGCTTGGCTGGTGGTGGTGACCGGTGGTGCCACTTTCAAGCGCGAAGAGCGCCTGCGGCTCTCGCCTGGATTTAGGCGGAGGGCAAGCAGGCCCTTATCCAAACCAGATGAGTCCCGATCCGAAGAAGCCCTAAATTTTCGGGCCAGGCCGGGTCGGTCCAGGCCGGGCTTTTTTGACAGCCCTCCCCGGCTATACCTTGTGAAGTAGTGGTTGTGTTACCTGACCCAATTAGTTGTCCCTTGCAGATAAACCATATATAAAAAGAAGGATCCAGGTGCTGATTGACAAGTAATTGCTTTTGTGGATTTGAGCTGCGGCATCCCACTGCACTGCCAAAGGCACATCAGTGAATAAACATTTTCAGGATAAAAAAAATAATGTCGGATCTAACTTTCTAGCTGACTTATGAAGGTGTCAATTCTAGCCAAGCACGATAACAGCACAAATGAACTAGTCCTTAACCATGGCCAAAGAACTAATCATTATCCAAAATGACCAAAATTTTATCATGTATACTCTCTGCAATTGTAGTACAAAAGTGGAGAGGAACCAACAACCGCGCACAACCATTTATTCAGTTAATCATACATTCATGACAAAAAATCCCTGCACACCTTCCACAAAATTATTGTAATATGGGGGGCCAAAGAAAATTCTTTTGCCATATACTTACGATTCATCATATGCTAAATATCTGACCAGTGTCACTAATCTAAGACGAGGACTCAAAGCAGCCTATCGACTTCAGAGGTCTTGCATTCGTCAACAGAAATGCCTTCAGGTCTATACTACATTAATAAGCTCCAGTCACGATTAATCCGTACATAAAATAGCATTCGTCCCCTGCTGCTCCAATGATAAATTTCTCAACAGCATGCTTGCACTATCCCGTTCTCTATATCTGGCATCTCCATAGATCTTTCCTTTGCAGGAACCTACCTGCAAAAAAGGAAAATTAAGGATAGCACACACAATTTAGATTTAGGGCTTGTTACTTCATTGTAGTAGCTCTAGCAATCTGTTTTCAGAAAAACTGAATAGCAATGATGGGGAAAGTGGACTCTGGCACGTGTCAATGATATGCTGTGTAATCTTCCCAAAGATAGACACTCATCAGGTTATATCAGCATATAGTTTTCTGGGCTTTTGCGCAGGATACATTCATCAAATTAAAAACCTCAAAAATGGAACTTGACACAGACCTAACCCTGGATTATTTCCACCACCCCTTGAATTTGGTGATTGCACTCACTTAATTCAGAAGAAACTGGCAGTTGTTTTAATGCTGGGCACTTAAGTCTGAAAATGATCTGGTCCAAACAACACATGCACTCCTCTAGAAACATGAAATATCCATCTACAATGTTGAAAGATCTTAAACTTCATAGTTCGTCATAGTCTTCTCTACTTTATCACAATGAAAAAAGAAAAAAATCTCACACAAACAAGAGAGCTTTACAAGCAACATATTCATTATATACCTAATGCAGAGGAAGACATAAAATTCAGGAAAATATGAACCTCTGCTTGGTTACAAATGAAATGTACCCATCTGGGATCTTGTTCAACTTCGCATTCAGCCTTGCAAGCTCTTCAGGAGTCTTGACACCGTAACAGTACAATTGATTCACCCGAAATTTCAGCAAGTTGGGGAAATTGCTGTTGCAATTACAGAGCAGAGCACTTTAAGCTAATGCTAACTTGTACGAAAAGGACTACTAGCAAAGCCACATAATTTGAAAATAATGTTCCATCCACAGTTAATCAGTCATCGGTCTTCATGCAATTGTTTTATCAATGCACCACATTAGAGACCATGACACTAGGAGGTAAAGTAGAAATTAAAACGCGAGCACACACCCACCCATACCAGTGGAACATAAGATTTTCCTTTCTGTGAGATATTTTCACATGAAAAATTACATGGCCACCAACAGTTTGAAGGAGTCAAATAGATAATATATACTACTCAGGAATAATTCACAGGACAGAGTAACAGAGGAGAATACTACTCATAAGAATATCATTTTCAAGATCACCTCACTGGTTAGAGGCACCAATAAGAGAAACAGTTGTGAGATCCGTAGAACCACAAATTACCATACCTATTGAACTGTGCTACACATGTTTGTGTGTCTCCATGGAATGAATGAATGTGCACAATCTTGATTTACGCATGGAAGAAGTATTTACCTTGTCAGCTAACAATCCTAATGAGATTAACAAACCATTCTCACAACAATCATCAAAGACAAATCAGATCCTCATGCCTTTTGAAAATCATAAGGCAAACTTGTGTCAGAATTCTACTAAGCTAAGCATCAAAATTTACGGTGTGTCTGTGGTGCCCCTGTTTTTATAGGCTGTCATAAATCAGTTTGTTTTGTCGTAGTCCAATATAAAGTGCCTTAAAATTTTTATAATAATAATCACACTCTATGTACTTTTACGATGAAAGGAGCACGTTTCAATGGACTTTGGCGAAAACAGAAGAATTTAGGAGTACCAAGGACCAGGCGACACAGTGCCACGGGGCAACATAGACAGATCCAAACATTTATTAGGCATTGCGGAAACACTCTAACAGTAGCCCAGAAGCACATAAAGCAAGATTAAAGCCGGTGCAAGATGGATTAAATTCAGCAAATTTCCATCCCAACTTTGATTACCAGACCAATTCCAAACTACCTGATACTTTTGCAGATTCAGAAGTGGAAAGTAAAGGTAGCTGTGACCCAATCCTTCACTTGAAATTGATAGGTCCACCTCAATGTTAGGGATCAGACAAACTGCTCCACAAATACCATCTTGCCATGAATTATCATGCATTCGATTCTGGCCAGTCCATCACTGACCCAAAGTTGTTCTTTTTCTCACCAAATAAATGGGTCCAACCTATAGGAACACAGTTCCATGGAAGCCCACCATGCCATGAGGAGGTCTTGTCGAGCTGATTCAGTAAGTTTACAATGACGTTGTAATTAGAGATACATTTGACCAGGAGGAAACTTCCGATTAACTACTATGACCTGCTATCAAGAGTGATAGATATAAATATGACTTGCTCAATTTTAGCTCTTAAAAGAAACTTGATGACATCAACACTACAACAAAATGCATATTGGCAAGTGGAGATATAATTAAATCAATAAGATAGTCATTGGCAAATGAGAAGATCTGTCCAAACAGAGAGAATATTCTGACGACCTTAATTGGGCAGCGGACCTCCATTTGACAGTGCGAGCATATGCAATAGTGCTTGTGTGAGTGCATGCATGCATACAATTAAAGTGCATGAGTGTCTTAGGGAATGAGGCATGAGGAGAGCCAAAGCTCAAGTGTTCACCGTTTGTTTATCTCTATTCGGACACAGCATGACCACCATGATCTTACGTACTCGTATACTGCTCTAAAGTGCTAAACCAAGCAAAAAAATTTTCAGCAGTAAAATTAAATTTTCAAACAGAACCTCAGAATATTGGAGTAATTAGTGACATTGACATTTTCCCCCTCCAAAAACAGATGATGAAAATGGAAGCTAACCTTTTCTTTAAATGACAATGCCACAAAAAGCATTCTGGAATAGTAAGATGGGCAGAACTCATACATCAGATGATTTACTGATTCTCAGATGCCACACTTGCACACTTTTCTCTTCCGTTTACTTTCCATAACGCACTAAAACGCAATGCATCGGTTAACTCAGCATGACTACCAACTCAAGCAGTCAAAGAAGCTTAAACAACTCCACAACTGCAGTAGCATGGAGTAAATAATGAGTAACTTAACATGAAAACTGAAGTAAAGGTACCATCCAATATTTCTTAAATCTCTGATTGAGTAAAAAGACTTGCTCAAAGAATTTACCTTACCATTTGCTGAGCTATTGTGCAAAGTGCTTATTGTCCAGAATCCAAATGCTTGTACAGCAACATCCACCTTAAATTGCATAGAGCCAGATCATAATGATCTGAAAAATGGTAAAGAAATCAGTTTATCATTCTTCTAACAACAAAATCCAATAGAAAAAAATACATTTGTGTGCTAAATGAAAACTTTCACTATGAGCTGCAAATTGTCAACTGACACACAAGATCATCAGAATGCAACATATGATTAAGTTTGTAGAGGGTCAAATTCTTTCCTTCAAGACCTAATCAATTCTGGAGGCTGGGGTAGGACTTGGTTTCAGATGCACTCTAGACCTTGCATTTCCACCAGGGATTATGAGCACAGGACACGCATGTATTTTACGAAAAAAAATGCATGAACTTTTCTAATCTAGACAGTGATTAAATTAGGCAAATCCGTCAATTATGCAAGTAAACCCATCAGCTAAGTGATTGAACCATCATGATTTATGTAACCCTCATGAGATAGATACACCAAGGTGCATCTGTGTGGTCGATGAAGATGGTACAGTAGCCTCACACTGATAGTAGTCAGGTAAAACAAACTTTGCAGTCTGCAATATGATGGTAGATTGTGCACGTTGAACTTTTCCTTAGAGACACGTTGTGGAGCCACAAGCTGCAACCGTTTTTAATGATATCTATCAGTGGCATATCAGCAAAATTAGTCATAGCATGTCACGGTTTAACGGTTAACTAAAAAAGCAACTCATGATACATATAGTAAAAATAACATGATAGAGGGAAGTTAAAAGATCAACTTACCAAATAGTCAAAAGCAGCACAACCATGTCTGTCACAAGTGGAGAAGTGCAAGAAGAGATTCCTCCTCTCTGATAAGAGGGTGAGATGGCCCTTACTGATAAGTTTCAAAAGTTTCCAATGATTAAGATTGCCAATTGAAATGACAACTGATAAAGAAGGACCAGGGATAGAGTAATACCAACTTCTAGTAAGTTCTCCTGTAACAAAACCATTTTGTTTTCTTGTAGATAGCCAAATGGAGATCTCCTTATCTATAGCATGAGTCAACCAAAAACCTTCTCATTGAGCTGTCCAGGGACATTTTCCTCTTTGTGCATCAAATGGTGGACTACTTGAGCTTCATGCCACCTCCCACTTAGACATAAGTTGGAAAGCAGCAAATTAGAGCAGTGAAGGCTCGGAATGAAGTTATGGGAGAGCATTTCTTCAAATATCTTGAAGGCGTGAATATTCAATCCGCTTGAGCAAAGGTTGTTCAATAAACATGTATAAGACAACTTACTCGGAAAAAAACCCCTCTTATGCATTGCATAAACAAGTGACAATGCATCCAACAGCCTTCCACAACTACAAAGGCCTCTAACTAACCTATTGTATGCAAGTCCATCGGGAAGACAACCATCAGCATTCATCTTGTTGAATAAACCAACAGCACTATCAATTTCACCTCGACTTATGTGCCACCCTATCAGAATTGTATAGGTCACCTGATTGGGATGTAACCCCTCTCTTTGCATCAACTCAACATGGTGATAGGCATCCTCAATCATGTTTGCTCGGCAGAAACCAGATATTAAGCCATTGTATAGGAATAGATTCGGCATAAATTCACTATCCTTAATTTTCTTGAACAGATTCAACACAAAGTGCTTCATTGATTCTGGCAAATTTACAGGAACTTTAAGGTTTCTATCATTTGTTGCCAAACTCCTACTCTGCAGCAAATCAAATAGCATTTTTCTTGCTCTATAAGATGCTCTACTTGTGACGCCCCATTTATTCTTTATGCCATTGATATGCGTGCATGCACCCCGTAACACAACAATACAGGTGATAAGATCACATTTGATTTGGTTTCTGTACATCAAATCAACTAGCATGAAGGCAAATTCAAAATCTCCTTCCCTTAAATAATGGCCAATAAGGGAGGTATAGAGCACATTATTTGGCTCGTAACCATCTCCAATCATCTTATCAAGGTATATGCACCCCCTCTCAGTCATATTTCTCTTTACCAAACCATTTATAAGAGCAGTATAGGAATATGAACTTGGCTTGATAAAATTTTCAATCATTTTATCGAACAATTCACTAGCTTCAATTAGTCTTCCACTTCTAGCATAAGCATTTATCATCGTCATGTATATAGTCTCATCAGGATCCACACCATCCTCAAGCATTCTCTTGAAAAGGTCTTCTGCCTCGGAAATTCTCCTTTTACTGCTTAGAAAACCTATAATGCAGTCATACATGGCGACATTGGGCTTCAGTCCTCTCTCACTAATTTGGTCCATGACACGATAGGCTGACTGCAAATTCCCTTGCTTGCAATAACCATTTATCATTATTAAATAAGTTTCGGAGTCTGGAACTATACCCCTGTCCTGTATTAGACGAACGAGGGATTCAGCTTCCTCAAATAGCCCTTTTTGGCATAGACACTTGATCAGTGAATTGTATGTAAAAAGCAACAGTTGGCATCCAACACTGTTTGCTTTATCCACAAGGAGAATAGCAGCATCAATATCTCCTCTCTCACATAAAGCACTAATGCAAATAGTAAAAGCAATACCGGCCAGATGCAAGTCCTTTTTTGTGATTCCCTCAAGCAGATACTCAATGTTTTTCCCAAAATCCATACTGCCATCCCAAGTAGTAGAAGCTAAGGACACAGAATGGCCAATAGCCTGCAACATCATATAAGCAAGCTGAAGTTCACACCCTCTCGGGTGCATCCTTATGACAACAAGAAAAAAAATAGGGTCAGGGAGAATCCCACTGTCCAACATCCTTTTGCACAATTCATCTGCTTCAGTCAACTTGTTTTTCTTGTAAAGTGAAGCAATCAAAGTTGTATAAGAGTGCACACTAGGAGTTATATCACAGACAAGCATCTCATTTAACAGCTTCAATGCACAGTCCACTTCCCCTTCTCTACAATAGTTGCTTATCATGATGTGGTAAGTAACCACATTAGGCTGTATTCCAGAGTCCACCATTTGTTTGTATATTGCCCAGCCTTTATCAAATATACCCCACTTCATGAATCCATAAATTAATGTATTATAGGTATAATCATCTACCTCACAACCCATTTTCAGCATCCTAAAGAAAATTCTTGCTGCCATCTTCATTTTCCTATCCTTGCTGTACCCAAAAATTAGCCAATTATACATTACTTTATCGACAAAAAAGCCCTGTGCTTCCATCTCTATTGATAGTTGCTCCGCCTCCACAATCCGCCCTCCCTTACAAAGACCATAAAACAATGATTTATACTGATGGAGTGTCGGGGGAAGCTCTGTGATCTCCTGCTGCAAGCAGAATACTTTAACTGCTTCATCCATGTATCCCTTTAAACACAATGAGTCTATCAACTGATTGTAACAACCAATCCTCATACTAACCCCTGCACCAATCAATCCAACAAAAAAACCAAATGCTTCCAAAGCCATTCCCCGTGCACAAAGTTCTCGAAAAATTGCATCACAAGCTTGCGCATTAGGCAATGCACCCAACTCGACACACCTATCAAACTCCCTCTTTGCCTCATCAAGTTTTCCCAACTTACAGAAACAAATAATCATAGGACCCATCATACAAGAATCAGGATCAATGCCTCTGCCAACAACGTTCTCATTATACCACGCCTCAGCCAATTGGTACTCACCACACTGCACGAGTTTCTGCAAAAGCGCACGGTGGCTATTCAGGTCGAGGTCCAATCCTCGCGAAGCGAGGTAATCGACCGCCGAGACCGCATCAAGAGCCGACAGAGAATGAGTTATTATCCGCCAAACCACACTCTGCGCGGACGAGAACTGCCCCCGCCGAATGAGCTGCTCCAACAAAGACAGAGTCAAGGACTTATGATCAGCCGAATTGCCAGCAGTTGCACAAGCAGGAGCTTCCAATTGGAGGGCACATGTCGTAATCACTCTTCTTGAGCTAAAGAACCGATGGTGAGCACTGACGCATCTCTTTAGCATAATGGGTTATTGAAAATACGGATTTTCTGAAGGAAAGCTCTCACCTTTCAGTGCAAAAATGGGAGGGCACATGTAGTAATCGCTCTTCTTGAGCTAAAGAACCGATGGTGAGCACCGACGCATCTCTTTAGCATAATGGGTTATTGGAAATATGGATCTTCTGAAGGAAAGCTCTCACCTTTCAGTGCAAAAATGGGAGGGCACACGTAGTAATCGCTCTTCTTGAGCTAAAGAATCGATGGTGAGCACCGACGCATCTCTTTAGCATAATGGGTTATTGGAAATATGGATTGTCTGAAGGAAAGCTCTCGCCTTTCGGTGCAAAAATGGCGAGACAATCGAGAATCGCCGATGAATTTCAAGTTGCCATTGAAAGAACGAACCTTACTGGGCAGAGTCGCAACCCGAGAGGGAGAAGAGAAAGGAGGAGGCAGAGAGGGATGATCCCTTAAACAGTCAACATTTCGTTAGGGTTTTAGCGATTTAATTGGGGCCAAAAAGGGGACATGATTTTCTACTCTTTAGTTAACTAAAAAAATTAAATTTTTAGGTCATATTTAGTGGCCATGGTAAAATTTATCTATCCGGTATTTGGTTCCTACCTAAAAAGGATATAAGAAAAACAACCCGAATAGAAATATCACGTGGGAGAGGTGGGATAAAAGTAGTAAGATTTCTTGTATTTGTGGTATAAAAACTATTTTTCTTGAATAATAAACTTTTTAAATTTAAAAAAATCAAAATAATATTTAGATTTTAATATAAATAAATAATATTCAAAATAACAAAATATAATGGACAATTTTTCGTTTTATTTATTCATATTGTTATTTTTATATTTGAATTTCTTTATATTCTATATATATATACACATATTTAGTATCTATATTTATTATATAGTTTATTGTTTGATAAAAATTTTATTAAGGAATGATGGAACGGAATAAAAAAGAGGAAAACTAATTTAAAAATTAAGTAAATGAAAATGAATATGCAAGCCTTGATTTTAAATGAACAAATTCAAACTTGAAATGGATCTTTTTAAGTCTTTTCGTCTCCTTCTCTACATTTTTTTGATTCATTTTAAAGCTTCACAATGCCTCTGTAATTTTTTGTTTATGTCAAAATTTTATGAAAACGACAGGAGAGTCAAAGCTCTTTATACTCTATATTTCTCCAATTCACATCAAAAGTCACCGAAAGCAGTAAAATAGTCTAAATTTCATATTTTTTGTAATTCTGTGGTTTATGTTGAAGTTTCACAAAAGTGGGAAAAAAGTCAAAGCGCTATACTTTCCGGAATCACAAATCATGTTTTCTCCCTTTTCCTAGATTTGGCGTTCATTGGCTAATCTACCTTATCGATATTAGTGTAGCTTGTTTCTTGTCATAGTCAAATTTGTGACTCTGGAATGCTGCGATGAGCCCTTTTTTGTTCAAGACATAGATCATACAATAATTGATAGATGTTATTTTCATCTGTACATTTGTGATTTCTTTAGAAATAGATCATGATAAATTCTTACCATTTTTGTTTGTGCGTTTCTAAGTTCCTTTACATAGATATATAATGAATATGATATGAAAATTTCCAACTTTATTATTGCCATTTAGCAAACAATGGATAGGCTATAATAAAATTTTTGGATTTCATATTTTAGCCTATTCAGTTATATCCTAACTAAAAATTTCGATGTAAAATTTGGCAAGTTTGATGGATGATGGATAGGACTCAGACCATCTTGATTGGTGGGGACTTGTTTTTGTCTATTTCTACCTTGTACCAATGACTTTTTTATTCTGAAGTTTGAAAATGAGGAAAAAATTAGTTTAACTTTCAAAAAGATGTGACACATTATTGTGTAATTCTATATGTCTGTATTTCCATATTTTAATTGATTTTTACGTGTTTTGCGCAGATAAAAGTAAAATTATGAATTTAACAAAATTTTAAAAAAGTCAAGGGAAAATTTCCACAACCAAAAATTTTCTTCCCAACTTCTCTAATTTTTTTTATACCCATGACAATTCATCCACATTCTCTATGAGGATTTTCAAAAATTATAATACCCTCTAAAAAAATTATTGAATTATAAAATGAATCCAAACTTACATTTTTGTTTCTTCTACGGCAAAACACCTAGCTTTACTTTCTATTCATCCTAAGTGTTTGTCTTACTTGACAAAGTGTTGCTTTCATCGGAAATCGTTGATGTGGCGGTGTGCTACGTAAAATAGTTGACGAAGACTGGACCACCACATGAGAGATTTTCTGATGAAAATTGACCGAGATGACTATATTGAAATTTTGCACAAAGATTTAAGACTAAATTAACAAAATCAAAAATTTTAATAATGAAGTGGCATTCATGTAATAGGTTTATGATTAATTTGGTAGTTTTACCCAATACATTTCATTGTTGTTTGAACCCAGGAACACAAGAAAATGAGCAAATTTTTCATGCCATCTAAGTTAATACCTTATTGGTTCAAGTATGGACTATTTTGTTCATCCGAACTCATCACAGCTCAAAATATTTTAGTTTTCTTCATTTTCTTTCGGAATTGTAATGCTTCTTAACCGACAATGGATCAAGCTTAATAATCTCACTTCTAATGCGGTGACCAGCTCGGATAATTTGGAAAAAAGAAAGGAGAGAGGGAGTGATGAGAAAATATTTTATGTAACAGATACACTGCATAAAATAGCATAATCAATCAATTATCAATGCTTGTGTCCTCTTAATCTCAACCTATTTGGTGCCATGTGGTTAGGTATTGCGTTTTTTTTTCTTTTTATCGATTACATCACGTATGACTGTTATGTCATGTGACGTAACTGTTACGTATAAATAGAGAGAGGGAGAGAGAGATTGGGCGAGCTTTCGCTTTTGGGCCTTTGGCCCATCTTGACTCTCATAGAAGACGAACTCTTTAACGTCTTTACAAAGCACTGTATCTTGCTCTGACTAACCAGATTATCCATCTCATCCACTGAGGAGCCCGGTTTAATGGCTTTACAGAGGCTCGCTTTAATCATGAAGCATAGCTTGTCCATTACATAATTTCTGCAACTTCAAGTCCTTCCTTCCCCATCGTTGGACCTAGTATCTCAGATTGCGCAACGGGTAGTATAATCGGTCTCAACCCATCTAATTACCGAACATATACGGAGCATGATGAAGAATAGTTTAGTGATCCATTTTGGCATTCTCCCTAAAAGATAACCTTGTTTTATGAGCTTGTCTTGACTCGACCTAATTATGTCTGCTCAAACTCTATGTTATCCATTTACCTTTCAAAAATCATCGAACCGACAAACGAACTTAAAAGACACGAATCCCCAGGCCCAAATCCACGACTTGGCCCGATTCGATCCGATCCGATCATCTCGGCATTAATAGGCTCGGTTTTAGCCCGCCCATCAAGTATCTCTAGCAATTCCCACCCCCCAAAGCACATCACGATCCTTTTTTCTTCTTTCCCAATGACCAAAAATACCAATACCATCACAATCACCCATTCTCTTCATTGTTTTAATCCCCAAGGTTGGGGAAGTATCCATTTGAACCAGCACAGCAAGGCAAAAACACCCCACCAAAAAGATCTCCTTTTTCTCTGGTTTGGCCAACAAACAAAGCCCCCAAACTCTCACCTGTAATCGCAACGTTTCATGGGGCGAAGCCATATTAAAAGCCCTCCAAGATCCCCCATCTCCGTCGTCGTCGTCCCCATCATCGTCATTTAAAAGAGCCAACCGCCACAAGAGGACCGATCCAGGCGATCGTTCCTGTGCCTCCTCTTGTTTTCTCCGCCAACCCCCTTCTCCTCCGTCCTCCTCCGTCCTCGTCCTCGTCCTCCTCCTCCTCCCTCTTCGTCCTGTATTAAAAACCGACCCTCCTCCCCATTTCTTGGGAAATCGATCGAGAAGACCCTTCTTCGCACGTCCACCGCATTTCCCTTCTTCCCTCCCTCCTCCCTCCTCCTCGCCACCATGTCCGCCGCCGCTTCTCTCTCTTCTTCCATCAACGTGATCCGCGCCGCCTCCTTCGCCAACGACAAGCCCGCCCACGTCTCCAGCGCCAGGCCCCCCTCCTCCGCTTTCCTCGGATCCTCCGCCGGGCTCCGCTTCGACCCCCTCTCGAGTTCCGCCGCCGCCGCCGCCGGCCCCCGGCCCTCCCCCGTCGTCGCCGCCGCCTCCAGTGTCGTCAAGGAGAAGCAGCCCAGATCCTCTCCCTCCGGCTCCAACCTGGTAAGATTCGATCTGGGGTCATTGCCGCTGTTGGGTAGCTCGCGTCCAGAGTGCATGCATTTCGCGAAAGAGACTTTTTTTTTATGGTTAATGGAAGGGTAGGATTCGTGGGTATGTTCTTGATTTGGTTCTTGTTTGGCGTTCGCAGCTGATCACGAAGGAAGAGGGGTTGGAGTTATACGAGGACATGGTCTTGGGGAGGGCGTTTGAGGACATGTGCGCGCAGATGTACTACAGGGGCAAGATGTTCGGCTTCGTCCATCTCTACAACGGGCAGGAAGCCGTCTCCACGGGCTTCATCAAGCTCCTGAAGCAGGAGGATTCCGTGGTCAGCACCTACAGGGACCACGTCCACGCGCTCAGCAAGGGCGTTCCGGCTCGCCAGGTGATGAGCGAGCTGTTCGGCAAGGAGACGGGCTGCTGCAGAGGCCAAGGGGGCTCCATGCACATGTTCTCGAAGGAGCATAATTTGATCGGTGGATTTGCCTTCATCGGGGAGGGGATCCCGATCGCCACGGGCGCGGCGTTCACGTCCAAGTACAAGAGGGAGGTCTTGAAGGAGGATGGCTGTGATCATGTGACCGTGGCGTTTTTCGGGGATGGGACTTGTAACAATGGACAGTTCTTTGAGTGCCTTAACATGGCTCAGCTGTGGAAGTTGCCTATCATTTTTGTTGTGGAGAATAATCTGTGGGCAATTGGTATGTCCCATTTGAGAGCTACTTCTGATCCTCAGATTTGGAAGAAAGGTCCTGCATTTGGGATGCCCGGAGTGCACGTGGATGGGATGGATGTGTTGAAGGTGAGGGAGGTGGCAAAGGAGGCCGTTGAAAGAGCTAGGAGAGGAGAGGGACCTACTCTGGTCGAGTGCGAAACTTACAGGTTTAGAGGACACTCTTTGGCTGATCCCGATGAGCTTCGTGAGCCTGGTGAGCATTATAAGACAAACTTGGACTGTCATTCTTGATTGGTTTTGCTCAGTCTTTGTTTTAATCACTGGCTTTGTTTGGAGATTTAATCTCATATTTAGGTGCACATGTCTTAGATATTCCTATTAAATTTTAGGCGTTTTAATGTTAGGCATTAATTATAGTTACTGTTCTTTACCGCCGAGATGAGTGCTTTTGGAGCTAGCCAGATTATGCATGTGGGGACTTTGGTGCAGATTCGCTTGATTCTTTGAGACATATGGAGCATTGATTGTAATCATAGATATTCTTTTAGCCTCAGGAGCTGAATTATAGATTATCTGAACTAGCATGTTGAAACAATGAATTGGAAGAAAGAGTTTTACTTTAACCCCACATATAACTTTGTAAAGTGGCAGTAATCCCCACAGTGACTTTGGATGCATTGTTTTGATTTGGTGGAGTTGGTTCTTGAGTTCAAGCATATGGTGTGGGTTCTTGTCCTGTAGAGAGTCTGGAAAATCGAACAGACTACTACAATAACCATTTTAGGATCCTGAAGATTAAATGAGGTACTTCTCTAGAAAGAATCGAAAGCAGGTTGACTGTGCTCTGTTACTTGGCCTCATGGTGTCATTAAATAAGCTGATAAGATAGTTTGACAGTTGGCAAAGCCTTTCCAGAGAGTGGGAATACAGGGAAAATATCTACAGCCTGACATTTATCAGAATCTTGGAGGATTGAGATCTGAGATGAGATATAGATAATGCTCAGTTCAGCAGATCTGGAAATTCATGTTACACTATGGAGATTAAGGGAAGGAGAAGTTTTTATGTATGTCTCTTTATTATTCAAGTGGAAAACCATTCACTCTTCCTAAGGAAGTATAAATATTAGGCATGCATGTGTTAGTAGGTCTAGGACTTTGGAGCTAAACAAGACTACACGAAGGATGAAAAAAGAAAAGGTATATGGGCCCATAAAAGCCTGTAGGTTACTGGAATTGATTGGAAGGTCAGATAGAACAACATATGCATGCATTGATGGGATTTTGACGGTATTCTGGTTGCTACCTCGACGTTGCTTAACAGATTATGTTATAAGAGCTGCACATGTTACTGATCCATTTCTTCTTTATCAAAGTTTGCAGCTTTTCTCATAAGATGCATATTTAATAAGCATGATTAAGCAGGAAGTACTAATCATGTTAATTAATGGAGCAGTCCATTAGGAAAACCACCCATCATGGGGATTATGGTTTAGCAACAATATTGATAGGGATAATGATTTAGGACTAGACACATCAATTGCCTACAGTTTTTACTACTATCATCTCTTCCTCACTTCCTGGTGTGCTACAAATGTTTGAGGCCTTTGAATCGTGTTTTCTAGTCGACCTCCAAGGCACCACCTTTGCTGGAGAGTGAAGCTTGTTGGTTTTGATAAGTAGGAAAGCTTTCTAGAGCAGTGTTCAAGGTTGAGTATAATAAATAAGAGCTGATGATAATATAACCTTTATGGCTGTTATGCTAATATCTTAATGCATTTACTGCTGCAAAAGGTGTGATTTTTTTGACTGCTGTAGTGGTTTCTGATGCCTGGTCCTTATTGTCTTAAGTGTCACAACTGACATTTTTTTTGTCTGAATAAGCAAAGATTAATGCTGTTATTGATTTTTAGCATAATATTCATATCTAAAGTTGCAGGAAGAGGGTTTCGGTACTCTCTTTTAAGCAACTTTTGATTCTGTTTTGCCGTCATATATGTGGCATCTGCAAAATGGTTTGGTCTCCTGCCAGTAGAATTGACGCTTGTGGGCTACCTAAGAAAAGGATGTGGTTGGCTTTCTAGAGAGAAGGCTACTAGACGCACGCTGGCATGCACATGCAAGCATATGCATATGTACCGGAATAGAGCTCTTCCCATGGTCTGGTGACATTTTGAAAGATGTTTGATAAAGCTGTAGTTTTCATTCCAGCTATAAATAGACACTTTTGCACACGAAGTGGAGAGTGGAATAGTTTGTCAGCTATGCTAGGCTTGGTGGTTAGGCATTGAGCCCAGCACGAGAAGGTCCAGTTAAAAAGGTTGGAAGTAGGTAGCAGTGACTTTTCCCGGCTAGAACATCAGATCCGTGCTCTTTCGCTAGCAAATTTTGGACAGTATGGGACACTTATATTGGATTGTGTCTCTCTAGGACACTTATACCGGGTTTTTAGCACTCATGTCATGGCATGTTGCTGATTTGAACTCTTATGTTGGCGATATGTTTATTTAGAAGCTCCTCACATAATGATTGAATGATGTGCACAACTTTGGATTCTTTACTAACTGCTGTTGAAACATTGAAACGATCCGTGTTTTGTCAGCTGAGAAGGCCAAGTATGCTGCAAGGGATCCCATAACAGCGTTGAAGAAGTACATGATTGAAAGCAACCTGGTTAGTGAAGCCGAGCTCAAGGCAATTGACAAGAAAATCGATGAGGTTGTTGAAGATGCAGTGGAATTTGCGGACGCAAGCCCTCCCCCACCCAGAAGCCAGCTACTGGAGAATGTGTTTGCAGATCCTAAGGGATTCGGTATTGGCCCCGATGGAAGGTATAGATGCGAGGACCCCAAATTTACTGAAGGAACCGCCAAGGTGTAGTAACCTAATTGGGGTACGGCAGGATATTTTTTCAACTATTACTGCTTCCTGTATTACTGCAATCTTTTGAATATTTTTAACTATTGCCAGAGATGTAAGAATAATCAAGTTATTGCAGTTGAAATCTTCTGCTTCTGTTTCTTCTTGTTCAGTAATTTTCTTGCTGCTATTTGTGAGAGATTTTGATTTGCAAAGAAATGCTTATTCTCGTGTAGAAGTTTTCTTTGTAGTGCCATTTGTAGCTCTCTTTCAGGTTTTGTTTCTTCTGATCTCCGATTAGCTTTCTTTAGGTTGATTTTTTTTTCTAGCCAACTTTTTAATACAGCAAGAACTATCATAGTAGCTCAGAATATACAAGATGGACATAGAAAAACTGGCGATACATATAAGGTGAAAGAGGGCTAAGACTCGAGATCTAAAGATTGGATCTGAAGATTCAAGGTAGCATGACTCCTAGGCAGGTCAAATGAAGACATTTTTTGTCCATTGTCACCACGGGGGGCTTCCAGTTTTTCCTTATGATAGGTCTAGAACGGGGAAAACACTTGCCTAGACTCTGTCAAGCGCATGATGAAGCAAATCAATTCAAACCGTCATAATGGTTGTGATTGCACCCGGTCCTTGGGATCGGGTCCAAGCAAGAATCTCTCCTCAAGCATGCAGCTGCGCCTTTATGTATTTTTTTTTCTAAAAATAGAAGCAAAGCATGATTGTCTGGTCATTTCCAGATAGCTTTATAAAGATTGGTTCTTCTATTGAGTTTGGGCAGAGTTTAACAAAATTAGTGCTGAAGGCTAAGGCATCCTCCCAGCCAAAAGGAAAAAGAGGAGAAAACAGTGAGTTTATCGACCGGTTTTGTCACTCGACAGGGAGGAAACTATCTGTTAATAAAAAATCTTGAAAATTTCCAAGATTCTGTGAGCAAAAAATTGGAGAAATATTCCCAAATTGCTACTTTTGTAAGCTTTTGGTTATTTGATCAAGCGTCTCTGTTCCTTTAACTTTCAAGATGTATGAAGAGCACACTCACTAGCAAGTGCGGTTGTTGCAGCACCAAGAACGTATTCATCACTTTGAGCGGTGGGAAATCTGCTCCATCTCTCTCTGTCTCTCGCACTATTCTGCAGAATGGAGTTGTATCACCAAGTGGACAAAAATGGTCACTGTTGCTGGTAATGCGGTGCCCACTGGTCAATTCAGTCTAACAACCTTCAAATCAGTCTTTTTGTTTAGCATTAGAAGGTGATACACTAGTGTCGTATCGAACGCCTTCTTGCTGTGATATCCAATTCTTATGAGCACTTATTGACCAAAAGAAAAAAGCAACCTCCTTGCTTCTTCTTTTTTGTTTCTAATACAACCTGCAGAATCTGAAGTATTTCACACAATAATAAGACACGAGCAGCATCCAATTTATGTGGATGAGGCTTTGGTAGCTAAGGGGTTTGGCAACAAGTGTTCGAGGTGCTTTCCTAAGGAATTCCCCTGAAACAGCAAATCTGATGCAAATTATTGCTAGCCCATTTCTTGCGTTTTGCCTAGGCTTTGACGACTCTGAATAGAAGTTGCTTAGATTGGCTGCAACGATGACGCCGTCTTTCAAAGGAGATAATAACATAAGCCATGTCCCGAGGGAATTCAGTGACTGCAACTGCAGTAACTTTGAGCATAGAAAGCTGGAACATTCGTTATGTTGAACATGGTTGCATAAGTGTATCAGTTTCTGATACGGAACTGAGATCCAGATACTGATATGCTTACGAACACCGTATACCCTGTTCCAACAGAGTGTTTCTTGAGATCTATTGCAAGTGGAACAAGGACTGAAGCATTTGGAAACAGAAAGAGAGACTAAAGGCGATCTAATTATGCACTTGCCAGCTTAAGGTAACTGTAGAGTAATCACATTTTTGTTATTTCGAGGTATATTACAGCACTACGATCTCTTTTGCCTGATTTGAACCCATCTAATGGATCAAAAAAGAGTCGGAAAAAATACGATAGATCCCTCTCTCTCAAAAGGAAGCACACCAGTTGGGCGGTTTCCTCCCTCAACTAAACTGCACAAATACCAGCAGCCTCGAGTCAAGTACTAGGAGCTAAGCGCTGCTTCAATCACAATTTCCTTCCGACATTTCCAAACCTTCTAGCTACTCCGAATATAACGGCCTTGGTCAAAAGGCCCCGGTCGAGACTGCAAGCAAGAGCGATAGCCCCTCCCACTAACAGTAGCTTCGGCACCAAGGGTTTCCTAGACTCATCGCGGGTTTCAATCTCCGACAAATCTTCTTTACCAGCACTATCTAGAGACTTAAGATAGTCCGGGCGGACTTTAGTATTGATCTGTGCCAAGAAAGCACAACGTGAACGTGGAGCCTCCGAGGCTCGTTCCTTCTGATACTTGCGCAGACCAGGCTCGATCTTCTTCACGGCTCCCCACATGCCTTGGCGTACTCCAAGCTTCGCTATTTCCCAAGGTATGCCCATATCCTCGTAATGGAACAGCAAAACTTCACAGGCAGTTAGCTGGCCATCACCTCTTCTAGATTCAACTGTGAACATGCCCAACAGCACACAACTTCCATCAATTGCATGCTCAAAACAATGCCCAGATGCATTGTGGAAGAATTTAAATATAAGCACTCAGTAGAAGCCAAGCAAGACAATTGAGCAGTATGTTCAGGAAATAGTCCAACGGTACCTGCACGAATGCACCAACTTGAATAGTATAGGTCTACGCGTCTCGGTTTATTTCGCCTAGGAATAGAGGAGCAAGGCACTCCCTGAAAAATGCAGAAAGAAGTTTATTGTTAACAATGAAATCCAGAAGTTAACGAGTATTCATAACCGAGATAAAACAAAAGAGTCGATTCAATTTATTTTATAGGAACCAAAAAGGCAAAACCAGTGCCGACAATTTCACAAAAATGGTTGATCTAGTGTAGACAATTTCCGTAGAAAAACATTAGACCGGCTTTGTCAGCAGTTTAACTAGAGCTCACATTCACAAAGAAAACAAAGCAAATATGATCAAAAAGTTAAGTTAACAACAGTGGTGTCTATGTTACTTATAGCTTACGAGAAACAAATATGATGAAAAAGTTCGGGCAAAAGATGGTGCTCATACCTTTGTAACACAATAGTATGATCGTCCTGATTCCCAAATCCGTCGGCCTATAATGTATTCTCTGTCACTACAGAAGAATGGAAACTGCGCCAAAACACAAATCAGAAAGGAACGAATTAGCAGATGCTACCAAAATCTGCACAGCAAGAATGGAAACTGCGCCAAAACACAAATCAGAAAGGAACGAATTAGCAGATGCTACCAAAATCTGCACAGCCTAAGACGCGAGCCGAAACAGGGGAAAATGAAAGCAAAAGTAATCTCTTTCAGTCCTCACCTTACGGACCCACTGCACCATCATGGTTCCAGTAGCGGGGCACTCCTCCAAAATCGAAGAGTGAACAAGCATATCGTCCCACTTCGACCGGAACTCATCATCCCAGAAGAAGTCCCTGACCATTTCAGGTGTCGCGTCCTCGAAAACAGTCCTACTCCGGTATTGCGGAGGCCCAGTCTAAAACAGAAACCATCGAAACACAAACACTCTCAATCATCTAATTCAAATGCTAATTCAGCCACATCTTTTAACTATATCCGGTCATAGTCAACAAAGTGCAATTAAGAGCTTCTAATTTTCTGAATAGATCAGATGTCCGATTTCCTCCAAATAGATCAAATTACTCAGTAGTTCACGAAAAGCGAGGACATACCTCAGGATCTCTTCGCCAAGCTTGATAGCTCATGGTGGGCACCGACCTGTCCATCATCTGAATCCAAGCAGGCCCTCCGTCTTTGACCTCCACGAGTCGGCACAAATGCTCCAAATCATCACCGTTCACAAGGCTCGATTTATCTCTCTCACCCCGTGACGAACTGCCAAATGCAAAGATTGCAACGCAAATCCCATTAGAATCTTGAGATAAACAAGCACCATTCATCAAATTTCCGGTACCTAAGTTATTGCCCTACTAACGCAAGAAAATCCCAACACAAACCTGGAGTCAGAAATGGCGGTTGGAGGGTCAGAGAAAGTCGGCGCTTCGGATATGTCCTCCACAGATCGAGAGACCCAGCTCGGTAACTGTAATCTCAACGAATTCAAGCTCAAAACCGAGCTCATGCCCGTGGAAGCTAAAGCTGACAAATTTGGAAAGGTCTGGTTTAAGCTATTATTATTATTTTCTCGGTTCAAGAACTCGCTACTCGGATTCGCCCATCTGGGTCGCCATGACCATCCAACCAGAACTCCAAGAATCACCGAAATCCCCACACAGGCCACCAACACGAAGGCCTCACCCAAGGACCCCCCGCTCGCAGCTCCTCTCAGAATCTCCAGAACAACAGCCATGACGGACCCCCCAAGAAACGGAAAAAGAAAAGAGCCCGAGAAGAAGGAAGGGACCCCGATGAACAGAAACAGGACCGTTCGGCTTGGGCAAGCAGAAAAAGGGAGAAAAAAAGAGAGATTTTGCGAGCAACCCACGATAGAACTAAGCGAAGAACGCCCCCGGAAGACACTCGAACTTGGTGTTGCAGAGCGGTACAAAAGCGGGAGGAGGTGGAGGAAGAAGTATTTCAAATTATTCAGGAGCCGAAAAGGATAAGGATCCTGAGGTCCAGTTGCTTCCCAGGCTTCTCTCTTTTTTCTCGCTCACAAGATCTTCTCGTGAAGTTGGCTCGCTTCGCCCTCACCAGTTCCAACATTTGACAAGCTGTATATATATGTATATATATCTCTACCGCCAACCAAAATTTAAAAAAAAAGAAATCCTGGATTGACAGCAGAACCTTGGGAAACCGTGTAATGTCCAAAGCGGGGCTTCTCGCGAGGGAGTGGAAGTTTCCGCTCAAGACGACGCGACTCGGCGTGCGCATGCGGCGCGGCGTGGGAACGCGGGAAGACGCCCGCCCTGGGCTCCATCCGCCCGTCATCGCTGAGGTCGAGGTTCGGTCGCGCTTCAAGATTCAAACACCCAAGCCACAAGCCAAAAAGGAAAAGATCTGCTGGTGGTGGTGGTGGTGGGGGACGATGTTGCGCCACTCGCATGATTAGAGAATTGACATGAACCTAGCCACGGTCTCCCGTTTATCACGTTCGTTTGACTTGGTGGGAATTCCCTTCATGTGGCCGGTCCTTGAGTTTTCAGTTCGCGCGAGTGTTGCTATTCCTTTCCGTTCGGTAGCCGCGAAATGGGAGGGGGGGGGGGTGTGCAAATGTTTTTACACGTTCGGGTAATTCTTACTTCCTAGTGATGAAACACGTATGAATACCCGTCATCCTTGCTCCCTTGCCGTACAGCGAAAGAAACGTGCCATGCAAATCTGGCTACAGGAACGCCACGTGGCGACTTGTGAATGATGCACTCGAGACCTGTTTTTCCACCCTAAAATCGTGTGTCACGTTTTCGTCTCGTGGGCAGATTCACGTGTTAAAAATTGCCATCGCATCGGTGCATCGTGTCGAGATAGAGGAACAGGACTAGAGCCGGGTGATTTTTCGAGAATCGACCCGTTTGATATCGAGTCGATGGCGATATGGCACGATTCACTGTTCTGAGTTCAACCTGACTTGCTCATATGAAACCGGAATAGATTTGAGCTTGTCTAGATTAAGTGCAAGCTTGAGCTTGGATAATATTATATTTGTTTGTACAATTATCTAAAATATTGCGAATTTAACTATTTGAAAACGATTCTCGCGTGTTGCTCAACTAAAGTACTCTCGAATATAAACTTTTCTCGATCCAAACACTTAAAAGATACTCTAATCTTAACTTAAACTCGGAAAAACGGGACGGACCGAATAAATAACCCGGCTCATTAGTAACCTAATGATATGTTTGGGCCGGCGAGCATTGTTGCGAACCCTTGCCCCGACCTCGATCTGAACAGGTCAGTTGCAATCAACTAGCCAGCTAACTTCGGTCCCGGATGGTATCATTGGGTTTCGAAATTCGACTGTAAGCTCAGGTCGTGGGAAGTGAAATTTGACGTAGTTTTTGTGATTTTCCCGAGATAAATAAGGGATTTACAATGCAACAAATTGGATAAATTAAGACCACGACACAAGGGGGAGTGTCCCCATTGCAAGATTTTTCTGACCGGGCGTTAGGAGCTAGTTCAAAAGTTTGACCTAGGAAACGCCGGGGCGGTCTCCTCTCCCGCGTCAAAAGTGCCACCAACAACAGCAGCGTTCAAAGCAGAGATGAATTTCACATTAGAAAATTCTGCCAACAAAATAAAAAAAAAAGAGAGAAAGGAAGAGAGAGAGAGAGAGGTTAGGTTGATACTTTTGACATTCTGGCGTGGACCGCACAGGCAGCACCCCGACTTAGTTCAACACTAAATTCTTAAAAAAATTCAGATCTCAGATTTAATAATTTCGATTTGCCCTGTATCGACTTGACTTTCGGAAAGCCTGAAATCTCATGTTCGATTCCAATTTGATCCCTCAGAGGTTGGACAAACTCGAGCGATCGAACGCGTCTTGGTTGATTTGGAAATTCCCATTCACAATGGTACACTTCCAAAAAAAAATATATTGGCTTGAACCAAGTCATCCTAATGAATACGCTTTTGACCAAGAATGAAAGAATTGATCTTTCCAAAGGGGTGACCGTGGACATTTGACATAAAATGGGGCTTGCTTGAATCGTAATGCCGTGCGCGATTCGTGGCGAAGTTTAGCACTGAGAACAGCTCCGCACGAGCGATATGGAATTCTTAGATTTTAGACTCTGCCTATTTAGCGAAAAATGAATGATTTGAAAAATATTTTCCTAAAAATGATGGCTTATATCGATTACAAAAATAAATAAGTTATAAATATTTTCATCATTCACTAAAACATTTAGATATAAATTGATATCGATAATGAAAATATTTTCTCTTGTCTAATTATTATAAGCAATATAAGTAATTACTTTATGAAATTGTTTTTCAAGTAATTCATTTTCCGCGAAACGAATTGAGCATTTGAAAATACGTTCAAAGAGGAAGGAGGAAAAATCAATTGGGATTCACTAATCATTATAAAAATCATGATTATGCACTGAATTAAGATCATATAAACACACGAGTCCTCTTTTTTTTTACCTCTCCTCTGTATGTTTTTATGTAATGGATCACAAGTTCAACAACACACTTGTCAAAATGTCTAGCTAGCCCACTCAAAAGTCGCAAGGGCCCAGCATTCACTCGTTCGTGTCTTCTTTGCTCTCATCTGGGTTTAGATGAAAAATGGATTTTTTCAATGAGCGTTCTCGACACGTTTGTTAAACAGCTAATTTGAGAAACTTTGGTTTTTTTTTTATTTTTATGCACCGACCATTCTCTTGTGATGTGATGTGTAATCGCTATTTTGGAAAGTGCAATGCTTTAAAGCAAGGGGGCTTTTTGTTTGGATTTAAATGAAAGTAACAAGTACTTTCCCTTTTTTTCGCCAAAATTTAAGGGATTGTGAAAAATTTTATACGTGATCTACCTGTCAATACTTAAGTGTTACGAAAGTTTCGGGTGGATTTAAGAAAAGTTAAAGTGTGTCGGTGGCGAGATTTAGATTAAGCAAAAATCAAAAGGTAAAATGAAGATGTCCATCCATGCAAATGGATGCTTTGATCACCTCTTTGGGAAAGTGCAGTTACGAGTGAGACTGCGGGGTTTGGTTTGCTTTGAAGGCCAAACCCAACTGCAGAAATACGTTTGACATGGTAATACCAGAAGTCCTAAACCGATTTGGTATTTGACTCCTAAATTTTTTTTGTGCGTGCAATTAAGTCATAAAACTTGTAGATTTCGATGCATATGAAAAATCCCGCATAATTTTTTTCATCATTTTCCGATCCTATGTGGTCGTCAACTCGGTAATGGAACTTCCTCAAATACAAAACGATGCCGTTTTATCTTGCTATTTCAGAAAACAAATGTTGAATATTTTAAAGGTACTAAAATTAAGAAAATCAAATATGTGAACTAAGAAAAACAAAAAGACCGAGAGAGGGAGATTGCAGGCTCATGACGAGGAGGGTATGCATCAGGGCAGCGTCGGCTTGCCCCACTATGTTTGACAAGGGCCGGCAACCCTCGTTAGGGTCAGAACAAGGGTGACTGGTCCTTGCTGGTGACCCGCCGAGGGTAAGTCGGCCTCACTGTAACCCTGGCGACGGTTGCCAACCATTGCTTGGTGTGAAGGATTGGAGGTGCTCGTGCACCCCTAAAACACACTACATCTTTAGGTCTCTTTTCGTGTTCTTTTTTACAATTCATTGGTCTCTTTTTTCTGATGTGCATCCATTGGAGGGGTGCCACAAATAGGCCGCATGTATACAAAAAACAGAGGAAAAGTGATAAAGAAAGAGATGCCACTCGAATTTTTTGTCTTCTTAAAATGAATGTGGCTGTCAAATTTTCTCTTAAGTCCTGAATCGGAGCAACTTTTAGGATTGTACCACGCGAAAAAAAAACGTTTGATAACTCTAAGTGGCGAATCAATACAAGTTTTAGGACTCCTATTGTTGTTGTCCTCTTTACAGTATGAATTTGTTAAAAAGTTCCCCTAGGATATTTGTTAAGTAACAGATAAAAGAAAACTCTAAATGTGTGGTATCAGAATCACACGCTAACGGTAGCATCTACAGGGAGAAGAAGTTGTTTTGGACCGACCTGGCCCATTTCGTGCAGGTCTGTGTTCTTTGAAAAGAACACTGAGTAAACATACAAGATGGAGTTTTCTTCTTGCTCGTGATACGATCCTGAGGTCTTACGTATAAGACAGTGAGACTTGGAGTAATAGTTGGGATGCTCGCAAAGTTGCTGATGGTATTTACCAAAGAAGAAGCAAAGAAAAAAAAACAGCTTTTTCCCTAGATCGGCACTGTAAATTGCCGTTGACTGTTCCTAGTTGCTCTCAATCCACTTACATCTGAAATGATCTTGTCTTTTCTGTTCTCCACAAAGTCACTCATTACAACCACCTCGTTTGACTTTTCATCCCTTAATCTAATCCCTCGACAGACTCAACCCAACCCTCCTTTTGGTGTCAATCAAATTCAAACTCTCATTGTATACTTTATTCAGGAATCTCATGGACGGTTTCGTTTTCATTTTTGACATACCGATTATGCATGGCACGAGAAAAATATTACTTTCGAAGCTATAATTTGTTTTATTCGGATATTTATCAAGTGCGAAGCTATAATTTGTTTTATTCGGATATTTAGCAAGTGCGAGCGACTCATTAACAAAATCCCATATTTATATCCCACTTGCTGTTTCTTTTCCTCAAATTTTTTTTAGGCTTTTTTTGCTGAGTACAACTTGCTGTTCTAAATATGGCCTGGTGCTCATCGACCGTTCTTGCGCTCCCCAAAGGCCCCGCCATGCAATAGGGACGAGACTGACCAAACATGATAACGCGCGCATCGATTAGGACATGCGAACCGAAAATGGAAGGAATCGTGCGATTGATATATACATACATTACACGTAGATTCCGATAATGCAAGAAGCCATGTCGTGTCAAATCAAGAAATGCTTTTTTCGGTTTCCCAGATCTTTTATCGTTTCTCTCTCTGGCGTTCGAACGTCAGAGGAAGCTCGCGCACAGTGAGTAATGAATCCACACTCGTTTATTTTAACATCTTTTGTGCTTCCCTCGTCGGAATATTTAATGCTGTCATAATTGTGGCGACCATATAATAATGCAATGATACATGATACGTGGTCAGCTTAAATATGCGCAAGCAAGCACTGCACAGCACTTTCTGGACTACCCTCTTGACCCATTTGATTATTCCCCTGATCTTGATCCAGATGCGACCACAAAGATGTGATCTTTCGTCTCTCCTGGTGGTGGGTTTCTTGCAAGAATCGGTGTTTCGATGAGAGAGCGACGGAGAGGGAGGAAGATCGGAAATGGGGAGGCATGGATTCGTCAGCACGGGAGATAGAGACGGGCTCGCATTGGTTTCGGAGAGGCTGATAGAGGCGGCGCTGAATGGCGATGGTGGGGCGGTGAGCGAGTGCTTGGAAAGCGAGGCCGTGGATGTGAATTACATAGGGACGGTGAGGCTGCGGGTGAAGTGCACCGAGAGCTTGCTGAGGGAGGAAGAGGCGGATGAGTTGGAGATCGAGGTTAGGGACTTTGTGACCGATGTCACTCCCCTGTTTGCGGCTGCTCACTCTGGTCATCTGGACATTGCGAGGAAGCTGCTGGTAAGATTTCCAGACATCGTCCTTGCCTTGCTCTGTTCCTATTTGTTTGTTTTCCTTTTAGTGTGGTATGTGCTTGTGGTTCCAGTGAGATTTTCCATTTCCTGGCGCTCGTCATAATGTTGCTCAATTTTCAAGTAATTGTTCCGTAACTCGCAAACCCAGGGGAGTTATCATAAACGTGTGAGCATAACCATGGATATGGGATTAGTAGCTATCACGAACCGAACTGTAGAGAAGTTCTTGCCTTTTGCTAACTTTGAAAGTGAACATCAGATTAAGGATGAAGTGAGGTCATCACTTGAAGATTAGGCGGCTTTCGTTTTCATTTGCCGATTCGGGCTTTTGATGATTTTTCTTTTTGAGCTTATTTTCGTCGTTAATATACAATGTGAGAGAATTTGAGCTAGCAAAACTTTTTAAAAGGACAAGTTTTTAGACTGATTGAATTAATGCTAGCTTGCTTTATTGAAAGGGTATATTCGTTATGGATGTCTCTCTAAAAAATCATTTGGATACTGAACGTCTGCTGAGTGTTCTATAGTTTGAGACGCTGGTCGGTTCTTCGATTTGACAGAATTCTCTGATGAAGAAAAATAGAGAAATGAAATTTTGGTGAACTGATGAGCAAAGCATCTTCATCATTGCTTTGTGACTGCCTGGTCTCACACGGAGAGGATTTGTGTCATGTAGAGATTCTTCTCGAGCCATTTTGTAATCCATCTTTTTGCTGTAGTCAGCTGGAGCCGATGTTAATGTGGAACTTTTTCGAGGCTATGCAACCACCGCCGCTGCTCGCGAAGGCCATTGTGCCCTCCTCGACATGCTCCTCAAGGCAGGGGCATCCAAATTGGCATGTGAACGTGCGTTGATGGAAGCTTGCCTATCTGGTCAGGCTGGAGCTGCTGAGCTGCTAATATGCTCCGAGATGATTGGACCTGATGTGGCTCAACATGCGCTTGTATCTGCAAGCTGCAGAGGCTTTGTTGATGTTGTTTCTGAGTTAGTCAAGGTATGTACTAATCTCACTAGTCATTTGGGTTCTCTACGACATGTTACTAACGGATTGATGACCTTTCTCCTGCAGAATGGAGTTAACATTGATTGCACTGATAGGGTCCTGTTGCGCTCCTTGAAGCCTTCATTGCATGCTAACATAGACTGTTCACCGTTGGGGGCTGCAATTGTGAGCCGGCAAGTGGCTATGGTTCAATATCTGTTAGAGGTAACGTTGTACTTAATTCGCAATATATTTCTCATTGGTGGTTTTTCCCGACACGGTGGTAATATATGTTGCTTTGCTGACTGGAGTACACCGTTACTGTTGGTCTTCATTTGCGTAAACTTATCTTTTGTTTCTTGTCATTGCTTACAAATGCTTTATTAAAAAATGTTAGTCATCAATCACACATGGAGCATGCTCCTTCCCATGTTTAGTAGCATCTTCATCACCCTGTTTGGCTTGTTTTTCAATTTTAAAGGTCTTAATTTGGCGGTTCCGTGCTGATGAGAAAGCTTCATCTTCTAACAGCTAATCATGTCTACAACTTTTAGGCGGATGCAAAAACTGGTCGACACGTCAGGCTCAGTGCTTGGTCTTGGGACATCTTCTCTGGTGAGGAACTGAGAGTCGGTGCATGCTTGGGGGAGCCCTACAACGAAGCATGGTGTGCAGTTGAGTACTATGAAGCAACTGGCCAAATCCTACAGCTCCTGCTTCATCACGACGACACATTCCTCACAAGCCAACTACAAGGAAGAACCCTTCTTTCCTATGCCATCCTCTGCCAAAACCAAGAGGCGGTTTCCTTGCTTCTTAAGGCTGGAGCCGATGCCGAGTTCCCCATAAAGACTGAGAAGGGACATGAATCTCGTCCGATTCACTTGGCTGCTAGAGCGGGTTGCCCTTCCATTTTAAAACAATTGGTTGAGCACGGGTGTGATGTTGACTCAAGGACTGAATCTGCGAACACAGCATTGATGATTGCTGCCCTATTCGATCAACCGGAATGCTTCCTTGAGCTAATTACTGCCGGTGCTGATCTGGGCCTAGTCAATAATACTGGAGAAAGTGCCGTATCTTTGGCGAAGAGAAGTGCTTTTGCTTCCTCTTTGTCCAATATTTTCGGACAAGCAATCACTGCTCGAGAAAAAATCTACTCCAGCAACCTGGAGGTCTTCTCTCCCCTCCATTTTGCCTCGGGATATGGAAATGTGGAAATTCTGCAGAAAATCCTTCGAAGTTCAATGGACAGTATAGATAAGCACGACAATTCAGGTTTGACACCAATCCTGGCTGCTGCAAAGGTCGGCCACACTGAGATATTTTGCTACCTCGTCGAGTCGGGTGCTGACATCAGTGTCAAGAGCCAGGATGGACAAACGGTTGCATCGATCCTTCAGCATTACACCTATGCCAGTTTAAGGGAACGGTTTGAAGAGATATTGCTCAATGCAGTCTTGTCACAAACTTTGAAGGGCTACTCAGAGTTCCGAGCCCTTCACTTTGCCGCACGTACCGGAAACTTGCCCGCGGTAGGCCAGCTCTTGAAGATGGGTTATCCTGTGGACTCCTTAGAAGAGAGTGGGTATTCACCTTTGATGATTGCTGCGAAGGAAGGGAATGCTGAAGCTTGCAAGCTGTTACTACAAAACGGAGCTGACTGTGGAATACTGAACCATAGAGGTGAGACGGCCCTCCTACTTGCTAGGAAAAACAGTAAAAGCAAGGCGGCAGAGGAAGCGATTTTTGACCATTTGGCTCGATCTCATGTGCTTCTGGGCAAGGAGCTACTCAAGCATACTAGAGATGGAAGGGGCTCGCCGCATTTAAAGGTTGTTAGGATGCTGAAAACAGGCCTGTTAACGTGGGGCACTTCTGGTAAGAGAAATGTGGTGTGTAAGGAGGCCATGGCAGGGCCTAGTGGGAGCTTCCTGAAGAACCGGAAGAAGAAGATCGCTGACGAGAACAGTACGCTTTTTAGGGTGGTGACCGAGACTGGGAGAGAGGTTCACTTTGAGGCAAGGTCTTCTACAAATATGGCACTGTGGGTACGGGGTGTCAATCTGGTATCAAAGGAGGCGTCTTCCGGTGATTGGCCATCGAATTCATCTGCCAAGTATGCAATAAGATAGAAACCGGTGATAATGACAGCAAGGAGGTGGTGTGTTGGTCTTACAGTGTGCGAAATTTGTACTAATTACTGTCCAATGCCATGCTGTTTCTGAAGCTGCTATAGAAAAATCTTCAGTTAGTCGATCAAATGGAGTTACATTTACACGCTTGATACTACAAAATCTTTTACCCGCTCTCTCTCTCTCTCTTATTAATGCTGTTCAGCATTGTTCTCAACAGTCCTCATAAAGCTCAAATGCCGTAAAGGGGTTGATCCTGGAAAAGAAATGGTGAGGTTTAAGACTCATTTTAGCTCAAGCTTTCTGGTTGAGTAGTCGTAGTCAGTTTCTAACAATCTCTCTGGATCAAGTACATAGACGTACTGTTATCCATGCAAAATGAAAGCAGGGGACTAGGCTGCTAGATGTATAGGGTAATCACTCGAAGGAAAGCATGTTACGGCGGCAGAACAAAATACACTGTTTTGACCACTTAATATGCAATATCTACTAAACGAGCAAGTCTTGCATGCATACAAGACTAACATATAATGGCTGAGATGAAATGAATTCACACGATCCGGGTACATACAAGAATTTTTCCGTAATGTATGCTCAACATATTTATGACAAAGTGCAATGCATGTACTCTCTCTCTCTCTCTCTATGGCAATGATGGGCGTGTTCGGTCAATTATGCACCAGACTGAGTCTACCTCCGTGACTCGGTTAAAGGCGCAGAATGATAGATCCAGGTAAAAAAGATATTGCAAGTTGCAAATGTTAGAAAACTTCTTATGCTAGATCTTGCCAAATTAAGACATAAACATATTGGAAGTTTTTGGTTTGGACTTGGAGGTCTTGGCCCAATGCAAACCCTCCGTGGATCTTCCTCGAATGCATCATTAGGATATTCTTGATGAATAACTAGATCCTCGTGGCTAAACCTTGTGGTTAAGCGTGACGCTTTATGTATGTTTCTGCCTGCTATCGTTTTTTGGAGGAGTATGCTTCTCCTATCTGCTTCTGTGAACGAAAGATAATTTTATTATGTTTTTTCGGCTGTATGTTGAAGAATATAAACAATTCTTAACAAAGACAGTAATAAATCTTGATATCCCGGATCAATGTCTGAACACGCTTGTGGAACTGATATCTTGAAGAACAGAGACTGATAAAACTTATACATTTAACTCAAGATACATGACACTGTTTAAAAATTCAATTGATTAACCATCTCGAATATGCCAGTGAATAGTGAAAATCCAGGCAATTATTCAGTCTAGTATTGCACGATCCACAAAAGTTACATTAGATAGACTCGTTATATAGATGATGTGATGGATAGATGGTGCCAATCAAGCGGAAGGTGAACATAGGAAATAGGGTTAGTTTCACCCACTTTTTTATGAGCTGTTCATCTTCATATTCTTCATGGTGACTACTGTCTGAGGAGATATACTGTTTTAAGCATAAACGTATAATAAAAGTCTGTGGTCTGGCCTTCACTTCTCACATACTTGAAGCCAAGAAAACCCCATTAGTGTCACCTTTTAAGGTAAGTGACCCTTAACTTTAGGTTACCTTTAACTTGTAGGTCCTTGCACGACCAAATTCTGTTTTTATTGCATATTATTTTCCTATGGTCATGTCCTTTATTGACGGACCAAAAAAAAAAATGCTTTATTGTTTTTTGATCAGTGGCATCTTTAACAAGAACCACCATTCAGAAGGGTCTGCTGATTATGGCCTTGATCTCAAAGCAATATGGTTGATCAAGAGTGAGGTCATTATCTAGTTTGAGCTTACTTAGTTTCCACATCTTTTGAATTCTTGGTGTGAATTGTACAACTTTTGTGCCTGACTTTGCAAGCTCGCCTTCAAGGATTCTTAAAGTGGGCATTGTATTGTTCTCTAATGCATCGACTTTCTATATTAGGTAGTTGCTAAAGTAGCAAGTGATCAATCTCGCAGTCCTGATATTCACTTCATCTCCACCGGTTTGTGAAAATTACAAAACA
This sequence comes from Syzygium malaccense, assembly GCA_031216405.1. NCBI lineage: Eukaryota > Viridiplantae > Streptophyta > Magnoliopsida > Myrtales > Myrtaceae > Syzygium > Syzygium malaccense. The sequence continues at coordinate 7,429,219 of CM062257.1, forward strand.
TTGGCTAGACACCACGATGAGGAACTTGGGAAATTTGCTGGTGGTTATATGTTTTCTTCTTGTGCAATGTGGCATCATTAGAACGGTGAAGGCAAAGAGCAATGTCTGTGAATCTCATGATTTTAGCGTGTTTCTCCGTGGTTCTGTTTCTTTCAGAGAGGAAGAAGTCGGTAAAGAGTTTTGAGCAATTTTGGCTCATTTATGGACAGGTTCATATCGTGTACCTTGGAGCGAGAAAGCAAGACGATCCCGCATTGGAGACCGCCCTGCATCATGACATGCTTGCTGCAGTAATTGGGAGGTAAAAGGAGTTTCAAAACTTCCAAAAAAGAAAAACAAATATAATTGTTTTGACTTACTTCCTAATGGTGTGGTCTGGTGTCCATCTGCTTTTTATCTGTTCTCTGAAACGTGACATTCTGCTTCAGCAAGGATGTGGCTGCCAAATCGATTTTGTACAGCTATAGGCATGGCTTCTCCGGTTTTGCTGCGAAGCTTACCGAGTCTCAGGTGCAAGAACTCGCCGGTACTTCAAAATCTTTCAACATAATCATATTAATTCAAGTGAAAGAAGTGATTAATACATTTGCGGCATATAATTAATTTGCATAATTTTGCTAGACCTGAAGATAATTTCGTGCACTTAATACTTCGGCATTTGTTGATGTTTCAGAATTCCCCGGGGTTGTCCGCATCATGCCTAATACCCTTTCCCACCTGCAAACTACTAGAAGCTGGGATTTCCTCGGTCTCTCTCCTTCTCATTCACCCACCAGTCTCCTTTACAATAGCAGAATGGGCGATGGAGTTATAGTAGGCATGCTAGATTCAGGTCGATTTTTCTCTCTACATCTTTTCCCTCTTTCTGTATTTCATGATTAGAGCATGTCACTGTATGTTTCACACAATGGAGCAGGAATTTGGCCGGAGTCAAAGGCATTCAATGATGAAGGCCTCGGACCAATCCCGTCACACTGGAAAGGCGGTTGCGAACCGGCGGAGCAATTTGATCCAGCCAAACACTGCAACAGAAAGATAATTGGGGCTCGTTGGTTCGTGGACGGATTCCTGGCAGAGTATGGAAAACCATTGAATGCCTCGGGAGACCAAGAGTTCTTGTCACCAAGAGATGCGAATGGACATGGCACTCACACGTCCAGCACCGCCGCGGGTTCTTTTGTGAGCAATGTTAGTTATAAAGGAATTGGGTATGGAGTGGCGAGAGGTGGTGCTCCCCATGCCCGGCTAGCGATATACAAGGTGTGCTGGAACGTGCTCGGCGGACAGTGCTCGTCTGCAGACATATTGAAAGCATTTGACGAGGCAATTCATGATGGAGTTGACGTGCTATCTCTGTCTATTGGGTCTGCGATTCCTCTCTTCTCCGATGTGGATGACCGAGATGGTATTGGTACCGGTGCGTTCCATGCTGTGGCACGAGGAATAACTGTAGTTTGTGGAGCCGCCAATGATGGACCGGGGGCGCAAACGGTGCAGAACACAGCGCCGTGGATACTAACTGTCGGAGCAAGTACCATGGACCGAGCCTTCCATACTCTCATAACCCTCGGAAACAACGAAACATTAGTGGTATGTGTTGTTATTTGAGATTAGCAGATAAAGTATCCTCGGAATTTTGCACTAAATGTGTGATGAGTTGCTTCTTACTCTCTAAGGGCCAAGCCATATACACAGGAAAGGAAATCAGTTTTACGAGTTTGCTATATCCGGAAGGCACAACCCTCGACCCTACTTTGGCAGGGTTAGATTGATTATACGCTTGTCCGATGATTCTGTTATTGGTAATCGTGGACAAAGAAAGCTAAAGCTGCTAATCTTCTCGTGAGTTAATCACAGGACATGTGAAGGTCTCTCTCCTAATGCAACACTGATGGCTGGGAAAGTGGTCCTGTGCTTCACCTACATGGCACGTAGGGTCGCAGTAACTATTGCCGCAGCGGCCGTGAAGGCATCCGGGGGTGTTGGCCTTATTGTTGCCAAGAATCCAAGTGACGGGTTGGCTCCGTGCAGCGGCGACTTCCCCTGTGTCGAGGTGGATTATGAGACTGGAACCCGAATTCTCTTTTACTTCCGCTCGGCAAGGTATGTCATGACAATCTTTTTTATATCGCAATTTGTCAAAAACCTAAAGCTACGTCACTTCACAGAATTGAATGGCTGCTTCATGGATCCTACACAGATTCCCTACGGTGAAATTGAGCCGGACTATAACTGCTGTTGGCAAAGCAGTCCCAGCAAAGGTTGCCTTTTTCTCTTCCAGAGGGCCGAGCTCTATTTCCCCAGCTGTTCTCAAGGTACATTTGGTTTTTAACCGAGGCCTTCAGTTGTCGGCTGTCCAGCGTGTAAGTTCTCAAGGTACATTTGATTCGCGGGAGTTCTGCGAAGGTGGTTTGCGACTCTTGGAAACATACCCTTGTCTGCTATTTACCATATTTAGTGCTGTTCGCGTAGTGTGAAAATCTTTTAAGTTTTCGCAAAACCAGGAGGTCTTATTGTCATGACATGCACGGAGCATGCGGTGATTCTAGCTCGTTTGAAGTTACATGGAGTACTACAAAATCATCAACTAGTCTCTTTTGTACAATCAAATAGATGGAAACATCCTCTTCTAATGCTGTTTTGTGACACAGCCAGATGTAGCAGCACCCGGGGTGAACATACTAGCCGCCACTTCTCCCTTCGATCCGTCAGAGGACAATGGATACGCGATGCACTCAGGAACTTCTATGTCGACTCCTCATGTCACAGGCATCGTGGCACTCCTCAAAGCGCTTCACCCGGATTGGTCACCGGCAGCGGTTAGATCGGCCCTTGTAACTACCGGTATGAAACAGTTCTTTAAGATCGACTTCAAGCAAACTTCTCTTCCTGTTGGCTCTACAACCGGTTCTGTTTCTCTTTCGAACATATTGCATCAGATAATACGTTCAGAGACATTAACATAGATGATGTCCATCAATCAGAATACTAAATGCTTGGGGCTTTCAACTGCTACTCAAGCGATTAAGCATTGCTCATATTACAAGCCTTTTTGCAGCCTGGAGAAGCAATCCGTCGGGTTTTCCTATATTTGCCTCGGCATCTCCTCTGAAACTGGCCGACCCGTTCGACATGGGAGGCGGCATTGCGAACCCGAACTCTGCAGCCGAACCGGGTCTAATCTATGACGCGGGCATGCCCGACTACATCGTTTACCTATGCGCCATGGGCTACAATGACACCAAGATCTCTCACCTGACCCAAATGCCCACTCCTTGCCCTGCTAGAAGGCCCTCCGTCACCGACGTGAACCTCCCCTCCATAACCATACCGAGCCTTAGGAGCTCGGTCACCGTAACCAGGACAGTCACGAACACCGGACCCCCGGGATCGAGATACTGGGCCGTGATCGAGCCGCCCTCCGGCACCATGGTGACAGTGAAGCCTCACGTCCTGGCATTCAATTGGAAAACCAAGAAGATGGCCTTCAGAGTCACGGTCCGTGCCGTCGCGCCGGTGAACACGGGATACTACTTCGGAAGCTTGGTTTGGACCGACGGGGTGCATGCCGTGAGGAGTCCTCTGGCCGTCAGGATAGTGAACCAAACACCATTCTATTTAGCTGAATAGAAGGTACCAAAAGCATGCTGTAATTCTAACAAAAGCAGATACAAAAATCGCGCGTGCTTTCGATTAACATAGCGACGGCATCCGGGAGCTATTACCGGGGTGTCGCGCGTGCTTTCGATCACGCGAAATTTCGGGCCGTCCGTCGAGCCGGCTCGAGTAATTAAGATGCACGTTCCGTGGAGTTTGAATTTGTCTTTATACTTAAGTAGATCGCAAGCCTAATCGATGGATCGATAAGGTGATTTGAGAGATTCGTGTTTGTGCGCGAGTGCGGAAGCTGGACTAAGTTACTGCCGTTGCGAGCTTAACACTCTAGTGCAAGACGGCGAAATTTCTTCGTTTTTGCTCCCCCAAAAAAACTATGGCGCTTGATGAAAAATCAACGGTAATAATGCAACGTTCACGACTGGAATTACTGGTTATAATCGACATTTGTTTAATCATTAGAAAAAAAAAATTACTGGATCTATAAGGTCGTATTTGATTTTTATATTCAGATGATATTTTTTATAATTTCGTATTTTGGACGGAAAATAAGTGGAAAAATATAACCATTTTGAGAAAATGACATAAACGAACCATGAACTTTGATCGAATATGGAACGCGGTTCCTGAACTTTAGCTTAATGTGCAATGTCGTCCCTGAACTTTTAAATCATTCAATGTAGTCCCTAAATATTTTGTACGTGTTCAGTTTTGTCGCCGAACTATATGAAAATGTTCAATCTTTCTTTCCCTCTATTTTCGCTCAGCTTGTTTATCGACGTAGAGTGCTTCCCATGCTCGCCGAGAGCAAGAGGGCACAATTAGTCCTTGCTGGACCAACTGCCGGCATTCAGAAGAGCTAAGATTGCATCTTCTGGTTTTGTCCTGGATGAGTTGTCTTTGTTGGGTCGATATCTTCATTTTTCTTGAAAAAATTAAAAATTTAAGTACCTTATTACGTATTGAGTTAAATTTTAAAAATTATATTAAATAGATTAAAAATTTAAAAATCGCGTTATTTCGTGGATTGATTGGTCCATTTTACCGACTATTTTCGCGTCACGATCACGCTTCATTCGTTTTTTGTCTGCTAGTGGGCTCGTGCCGGTCGCACCCGAGGGCATCATTAGCTCCGAGACTGGTATATCGGGGACCGTTGGCCATCGTCAACCAGCGGCCAGGATGAACTATCCCCTCGAGCACGCGGATCGACTCTCCCCACCGTCGATTCCCAAAAAGCATCCGACCGTCCAGGTTTCCCCTCCCCGGCTCTCCGCGCGGAAAGCAAGCGCCAAAACCGAAAACATTCAAAATCTCATCCACCATATAAGCATCTCCATCTCCATCTCCATCTCCATCATCGCCATCTTCAAGCTCATCTCTTCAAGCTCATCGACGTCGAGTAACTTCGAAGCGAATCTTTCCCCGGGGAGAAAAATGTCGGGAAGAGGGAAGGGAGGGAAGGGCCTGGGGAAGGGAGGGGCGAAGCGGCACAGGAAGGTGCTGCGGGACAACATCCAGGGCATCACCAAGCCCGCCATCCGGCGGCTGGCCCGCCGGGGCGGGGTCAAGCGCATCAGCGGCCTGATCTACGAGGAGACCCGCGGGGTGCTCAAGATCTTCCTGGAGAACGTGATCCGCGACGCCGTGACCTACACCGAGCACGCCCGGCGGAAGACGGTGACGGCCATGGACGTGGTGTACGCGCTCAAGCGGCAGGGACGGACCCTGTACGGGTTCGGCGGCTGAGGGGGGCCCCGGGGGATCTTCTCAGGGGTCTGGCGGTTGGAGGGCCGGCGATGTGTTGGAGGTCTGGTGACGGCATGAAGCTGAAGGCGAATCGATTTGTTAGCTGGGTTTTGTCGCTAGTGTTCTTCTGCTGAATCAAATGCGGTGCTTTTAGGAATAGTTGTTCAATTTAACAGTGGTGTAATGTACTTTCGATGTTAGTGCCTTTGCTATGCTGCTACTGCGATGTTGTTCTCCCTGAATTGTTTCTCCGGTCTCCTCTGCTCAATCCGGGGTTGTGCTGAAAGGGACGGGCCGCATCGCGCACGCCAACTGTTTGACAAAATGCTCAACCGAGCAGGCGTTCCCACTGATCGTTCCCGATCCTCTGTTGCTCGTGTTGGGTTTGACAAAGCTTCGTGCTCGTGGAAATGCGGATGAGCTTTTCCCGAGCAGGCCTGCTTCGCCAGGCCCAATGGCACACGACCCGAGTTCGCTTTGCTCTCTACGATCACGTGCCCGAGGTCGTTGATGTGTGCTTTGTTACCATGCCAAGTCCGCTTCGGCGTGGAGTGCAGGTCTCCAGACTCTTGTCGTGATCTTCTGCGTCGGCACGCGGTGCACGTAAAGGAGAGAGGAACGCTGATTCCATACGGATCTCAATTCCTTAAAAAACGAGATTTAAAGTAACCAGCGTGGAGGGCATGTTTCTTGAATCTTGATCTTACGCGACAGGATTCTCAGGATGCTGTTGGCGGGATCGTCTCGGCGCAGATGACGGGTGCGCTACAGTTCCACAAGATCCAGAGACCCATCACGACTTTCCCCGTAACGACAACATCAAGGCCGGCGGGGGGTCGTCGGTTTCTATATTCGATCCGTCGATCGGGGGACGCTCTTGTGGGACTCTAGAATATGGCCTGGGACAGCGATTCCGTAGATTCGCATGAGACTTCCTTCTAGAAAAACCCCACCACGCATCATCAACCTGCCACGATCTGCTTGGGAGATACCATCTTGGACAAAAGATCAAGCGGTAGCCTCTCTCCCTCTCTAATGACAAACCGAGCCATCAAGATCAACACGCCCCCACATGGATGATTCCGAAACGGTGCTGGGTGGCGTCAATGATCGCAGAACCGAGAACCACTTCCGGGATCTGAAGCGCTCCCTCGTGCATCGTTTCAACGTTACAGCTACTCCATTTTGTCCGCTTCCCCAGTCGCACACTGCCTAACACCGTCGGTAATGCGTGCAAATTTGTCCAGGTTGGGTTTGGTTGGCCTTCTCTTTTGGTTTAGTGCCAAGGAGGATGGGTGGCTGGATTGCGAGGGTGAGATGAAGGCTACACTAGAATGAAGACAATGTATGACATATAATAATTGAATTTTTAAAGAATTAAGATAGTTAATAACAGAATGATTAAGATCTAAATTAAGGTGAGAGTAGCATTATATTATTTACAATCGTGACATTCTAGTCCCACATCGGTTGGGAGAAATCTTGTCGAGTGATTCGCAAGTTAACACCAATCTCTAAAGGGCGATCATTTTGCGTAGTTTTTTCCGAGCTGGTGATCATTTTGTGTAGATTTTCCTGAGTAATTTTTTTTTGGGCTTAGCTCATGTGAAACGGATTGAATTGTTCGATTGAGGATTTTATAAATTGATATTAATATAACTGATTTTTTTTAAAAAGTATGCAAATTCAATTATCTAAGTGGTCTTCTTAACTAGTTAAGTTAATCAAAAGAGAAAATATTTTTTTTTCAAATCACTTTTACAATGACAGAATTACCCATTTTATTAAAGTAATCTTTTTAAGTACTAAGTTTAAGTTTCTAAAACATATAAAATGCTTAACAAATGTCCCGATAGCTAAGGTAGCTTGTGCATAACAAAAAGTAAGATGTGCTGTGTAAAAGTCAATATAAATTCTTGGGTTACCATCATAAATATCCAAAATTGGTACATGTATGCTAAATTTATTTAAAACTAATTTTTCGGATTACACAAAATCTCAATCTTGTACAAACGAGCCACGAAAACTAATTTGATACAAAATGTATGGGTTTGTGATTTTTTGTGACATAAAGGGTGTTCTCTCGTCTCTTGGAAAGATAAAGTTAAGGAGAAAATTTGGAGTTGCAGAGCGTACGGGCACATTGAATAAAAAAAAAACACGAACACATGCGTGGCGGCCGCTTGGCAGGATCGGAACAAGCCGCGGTTTAATTTTCGAAAAGCTTCTAGAAGCCGTAACTCCCCCATTTAATGATTAGGGTGCACTGGTACCTCTTCGCTCCTCTTCATCCTTTCACATCTGACTCTCTCTGTCTCTGCAACTGTTAATCTGTTATGGAGTTTCGAGGAGCCGCCATGGATGTCCTGTGCCAACTCAAGCTCGTGCTCATCACAGCTCTCGCTCATCTGGGTCTGCTCAAACCCCACGATCAAGAAGAAGAAGAAGAAGAAGAAGAAGAAGAAGAAGTCCCCAACCCCATATTCATCATGGACGGCCTGTCGCCCGTCCAAGTAACAGTCCAGACCCTGACGGCCATGATCAAGAGCCAAGCCCTCGTCGTCGATTACGCGAGGTTCCTCGAAAGACGTGGCCCTGGAGCTGGCGAAGGAGAGGGCAACAATGGAGGAGGGTGCGCCGTGTGCTTGAGCAGCATCGAGGAGAGGGACGAGGTCAGGGAGCTGAGCAACTGCTCCCACGCGTTCCACAGGGAGTGCTTGGACCGCTGGGTGGACCACAGCCAAGTGACTTGTCCCCTCTGTCGGTCTCTGCTTTTCCCTCCCTACCAAATGGGAAAGACCAAGAAGTTCTTGTTTTCTCCGGGAAGAAGATGATGGGAATTTGAGCGCTTTTTCTCTTCTTTTCTTTTCTCTGTATCCTCTCTGTGATACTTGGCTCCACCAAATCTGGACTGGAGTCATTTATCCAAGGCATTTGACTACTTTTCAGCTTACTCAGGAAACCAAGAAAAGAACAAGAAAAGAAACGAAAAAACGACGATTTCGAACTAGACTCGAGAAGGTCAATATACTTCGAATCTCCATATATCCGACACTCACTTTGGTATGGCGTGGCCTTAAGAGTTAGACCTGGTTAATGGGCGAGCTCGAGTCGAACGGCTCGAACCCAATTCCGGTGTCGAGATTTGATCGCGGGCAGCACGTAGGTGGAGGCATTTCTGTACTTTTGGAGCAAGATAAATATCAAATACAGGTGATGGTAAAAGGAATAGGAAACCAACATAAGTCGGCAACGGAATCGAATATGTAAATCGATCTCGTTCATTTTCGCGCCTCTCACTTTTGTTTTTCAGTTATTCCACACGATGTTTTCGTCTTCCGACATGTCCGGTTCTCCATTTTAAAAGAGAAGTCTGTCTGACAATAATGTATTCTCGGACCAAACCCAAAAACCATACCAATATATCGGGAAATACCTGTGGTGAATCGGATGCGAGCATTTGCCTTTTCAGCTTGAGGAAATAGATGTTCTGCAACCATTGTCGAATAAAGGGGCTGGTGCATTCTTTTGGAAGGAATTTAGTTACACGTTCGTCGTCGTGTCGCGACTGTGCAGTACGCTGCGCAGAGATCTGACTTTCATCAATGAAGAACTCAATTGAAGTTTCTAAAGCGGATGCGCAGCAGAAACAATCTGATGGGAGGCCACAATGGTTGACCAGGATTATCGATGAATGCTGCCTCGGCCGATCCTTTCCGTGCCATGGCAGAAGTCCAGTTGGCCGTGGAAGGCATGTTTCTAGACCTTCCATCGTTTCGGCATCGGCACTTGGTAAGGATCGTCTCGGTGCAAATTACGCGCGCACCGGATTCCCACATGACCTAGACCATCAATTAAACTTCCCTCGTAACAAACAACTCATGATCGGCGAAGTCGTCGATTTCCGTATCGATCCATCGATCGATCGGGGAGGGGCTTTTCAGGAACTGGAAAGTTGCCTCAGGACAGCGATTTGGTTTGCGGCCGCGTAACATGGGGGAGTGAAGTGAGAATCCAATGAAATTTCCTTCTCGAAACCCCACGCATCACTTGCCACTTGGCACGATTTATTTGGAAAAATGAATAATTATACCAACGGTCTCTAAATTTTGGGCAAATGTGTAATGTCGTTCCCAAACTATTAATTCGCTCGATACGATCACTGAATTTTTGGTACGCGTTCGAACTGATCCCTAGATTATATGTAAATATCCAATATTATCCTTTCATTAATTTAAGTTTAAAAATATTATTGAATATTTTGATATAATCTAGAAACTAAATTAAATACGTATAAAAAGTTTGAAGATCGTATCGAATAATTAAAAATTTATGAATAATATTACATACTAAATCAAAATTTAGAAATCGTATTGAATATATTAAAAATTTCAGGACGACGTTTCATGGTATGTTAAAGTTGAATGATTATTTATGTCGTTTCTACTTTGGGAAATACTAGCGTTGGCCGACCAAGTAAAAAAAGGGTACTTACGTTGACAAAGAACAAATAGCCTCGCCATAAAAAGATCGACATGCCGCACATTTAACAACATACCCCACATTGATTATTACGAAGCGACATTGCAGGGTCGTATTAAAGTTCAAAAAGTACCGGTATCATTTTCTCTTTGGGAAATACTATTGATGACGTAGAACAAGCAGGCCCCCCTCTCTCTCTCTCTCTATCTTGTCCATTTTGTCTCTCTAGGGACCAGCTGCCCATCAAGATCAACTTCCCCCACATCGACAATTATTACGAAGCGACATGGTACACTGTATTAAAATTCAATAACTATTTGTATCTTTTTGTTTTTTTGGAAAGTACTAACATTGATGAAGAACAAGTAGCTCCTCTCTCTCTCTCTATCGTCCATTTTCTCCCTCTAGGGACCCAACCTTATCCATAAAGACCAACGTGCCCCCCACACTGACGATTACGAAGGAGCGCCCAGGCTGCGTTCAGTAATTTGCAGAACCAGGAACCGCAGGATTCCGGGACCTAAGCTCCTCGTGCGGTCCTTTCTCTCAGCGTCACAGCCACTTGATTCTCTGTCCGCTTCGCCAATCGCAACACACCGCACTAGGCTGTACGGTCGCATGACTCGCGGAGACAAATCTACAAGATTACAGAACAATTTCAGATCTAAATTAAGCTGTTCATATAAGCCAAAGCGTATCATTTAGTACGACTGTGGTAGCCCAAAGCTCACGTGGGTTGCGACCGCCCGTCGAGTGATTCGCAAGTAATGTTTACCCCAAATGGATGTCACTTTATTTTGTAGTTACTCTTAATGCTCTTTTTGGAAACTTAACTAACGTGAAATGGACCAGATCGTTACATGTGGTATTGAGGTAGAACCCCTCCAGTAGATAATGTGGTTCGTATAGAAATTATGCCCATACCCAATCCAACGAGGATGAAAGTGATAATTTGGGCAAGAGGGCTCGAACAAGATGCAACTTTTGGCAAGCTTTTGGGACGATGGAGGCACTAGCAAAAGATTGGGCCACACATTGAATAGGGAGAGTATAGCCAATACTGGAGAGAACATTAATTCATTTTCTTTGTATTTTTTGGAGGGGCAAAAGCCACCAAAACCCCTAAATTATGCATACTTTGATATATTTACCCTAAACTTTTTTCAGTGACACAAAAAATCTCAAATTTGTACATGTGTGATACATTTACCCTTTGTCAAAATTCCGTCAATGAGAACCGTTAAAAATTTGCCTATATGGATGCTAAAAAGCGAACAGTATTGACATAAGTGTAATAAAAACGATGTTGTTTTGGTTGAAAAATCAGTTAATGGAATTTGGACGGAGGGTAGATGTGTCACATAAGTATAAATTTAAGAATTTCATGTCACAAGAAAAAGTTTAGATTAAATGTGTCTGGTAGGCATAATTTAGGATTTTTGATGATACAAAGAAATTTAGGATTAATGTGTCACAAAGGACATAGTTTGAGATTTTTTTATGACCTTTTCCTTTTGTTTAAAGGAGGAGACTTAACCTAATTTATCAAATCATGACTTTTGAATGTACAAAAGAACCGAGATTGATACCTAAAAGAAAAGGTACCAAATGTTTGGTGGGCATATACCAAACTCCCGATTCTCCCTAAGAAAAAGTCCCCATTGTAACAGGCTAAGTTATTTTGAGGATTTTGTAAATTAGAACTAATATATATTTGATTTTCTTTTACAAAAAAGGTATGCAAATTCATTTCAATTTGAAAGTGATAGAATTACACATTTAAATATAGTCATTTACTTTTTAAAAAGTCCTAAATCTATTGTAAGACGACCAATTCAGTCCTAAATCTTTCAATTGTGCCAATTTAGTCCTAAACATTTGATGATTTGCTAATTTAATTCTAAACCTTTTAACGATTTGCCGATTTAGTCTTTTTAGCTAATTTTGACCAAAAATTGCTAATGTGGCAATCTATTCAGCGTTGGCTGTCCTATATGGCATGACCGACACTGACGTGGACAATTTTTGTAACTTTTTTGAATTTTTTGTCCTTTCTTTTCTTTTTCCTTTTTCCCTTTTTCCTTCCTTATGCCTTAGGCAAGGGCCACCCTCGCCGGATCGGGTGATGACAGCCCTCGATTGGGCAAGCATGAGCCGCCCTTGCCTGATCCTGTGCAGGGAAAAAGGGGAGAAAAGAAAAAAAGAAAAGGAAACTCATAAAATTAAAAAAAAAATTGCAAAAATTATCTATATTAATGCTAGCCGTCTGAGTAAACCGTCACGTCAGCAATTTCAAATCAAAATTAGCTGAAGGACTAAATTGACAAATCGTTCAAACGTACATGACTAAATCGACACACTTGAAAGGTTTAGGACTAAATTGTCAAATTGTTAAAATGTGCGGGATTAAATTAGCACGATTGAAAGATTTATGATTGAATTGGCATAATTGAAAAGTTTAGAGCTGAATTGACTGTCGAGGTCTTTTCGGAGGTTTTTTCCATTACTTTAGATAATGAATTTCGATTTCTCAAAATGCATATATTAGAAAGCTTAACAAAATGACCCACCAAAGTCGATGCAAGGCCCTGCCTCCCCCAATCCAAACTCGCACCATCCTCTGAATTTTCCTCCGCTGGCCTAGGAGTCAGGACTAAAGTCAGTCCTCTGTCTAGGTGTCAGTTGAGTAATCACATAATAAACTACTGATTTTTATCTCCGAAGTGCTTCTAGAAGCCGAGACGCCCCGTTTTAAGGATTAGGGTGCGTTGGTAGCTCTTTGCTCCTCTTCGTTCTTCCTCATTAGATCCTCTGTCTCTCTCTCTCTCTCTCTGTCACTGTTATGCATTTTGGTGGGGCCGCCATGGACGTCCTGTGCCAACTGAAGTTCATGCTCATCACGGCTCTCGCTCAACTGGGTCTGCTCAAACCGCACGGTCAAGAAGAAGAGGAGGAAGAACAAGAAGCAAGTGAACTCACAATCCCCAACCCCGTACTCATCATGGACGGCTCGTCGCCGTGGCTCCTCCCAGTCCCAGTCCAGAAACTGACGGCTATGGTCAAGACCCGAGTACCGGTCGTCCATTACGCAAGGTTCCTCGAAAGACAGCATGGGCTTGGACATGGAGCCGGCGAAGGAGGGAGCAAGAACGGATGGTGTGCGGTGTGCTTGAGCTGCATCGAGGAGAGGGACGAGGTCAGGGAGCTGAGCAACTGCTCCCACGCCTTCCACAGGGAGTGCTTGGATCGCTGGGTGGACCACAATCAAGTGACTTGTCCCCTCTGTCGGTCTCTGCTTTTCCCTTCTAAACGTACTTGCCGTTTGGTTTTTTTCGGGGAAGAAGATGATGAAATTTGAGCCCTTTTCCCACCCTTTTCCTGTTTCCTTCCCTGTATTTTCTCTGTTCTGACTCGATTTATTTAGGCATTTGACTAAATATCAGTTTACCCAAGAAACCGACACGTACTGAGAAAGAGATTCTGTTGAGTGATTCATAAGTTAACGCCCGCTCCCAATTGATCATCACCTCGTGTTTGGTTGCTCAGGCTATTCCCGCTGAAGTCTTAACTCGCGTGAAACACGCTCGGTTGTTACAGATAGTATCAAGGCAGAAACCCTTCCAGTAAATGATGTGGTCTGTAGATCGGCGGAGTAAGAGGGTTCAGATAAGGTACAACTCTTGCCGGGCTTTTACGACAGTAGAGGTAGCTGAATTGATTGAGCCACACATCGAATAGGGAGAGTATTGCAGGCGGTAAGGATCAGTACCAACGATAACGTCGTTTTGTTTTTATAAGAAAGAAGTTTCTTTCCAATGTCCAGAGGAATCAAATTTCATCCCCTAAAAGAAAAGGTACCAATAGTTTTGTTGGGCACAAACCAAACTCCCGACTCTCTCTAAATCTTAAGCAAAATTAGCCAAAAAAATCAAGACAAATCGGTCGCCCTCCCTAAACACATAAGCTATCTGAATTGTCGGATAGTCGTCCAAAATTTGACAGGTTTGCCCCAACATATCCCCAATACTAGTCCTGATATGTCCTGGCCGAATTGAAGACAAAAATACTTGAGAATCAATTTCCAACTGTATTTTTGTCAAAGCCTGATGAAAGACCCGATTAGAGGCTCAAATAAACTCCCTAATTCAAATCATGCATGCAGCAAAGAGCAGAACCCCGCGATCCGAACCCCCCTAGCCAGTTGCCAACTTTCTTCACGAATGCGTCCACCGCCAGCTGCTGAGCCCGGATTGCCTTTAGAGGCCTCGTCGGTGTTGAGCTTCACGTAGTTCAACGGTGGGAGGAGTTCATCCGACAAAAACATCTTGTTTTCGCGAATTAACCGAAACCCACGTCTCAACTAACCTTGCCGTACAATCACGTAACTATCGGAAAGCTCGGAACTCCGACATTAGCATGAAAAGTACTCCTGTTTCTCCATTGTCACAAAGAACAGCTAGCTACCCCAAAAAATTACCGGCCAAAGCGAGTCTTCCTGCGAGTGATGGTTGTGGAGATTTAGCACACCTTCTAATACTAGGGACAACATTGGACCATATGGTCATAGCACATGCGCATTCTCTAAGCACATGTTGTTATATTTCGTCGGTCCGTCCATGATGTGATCATATGGTCACAGCACATGCGCATTCTCTAAGCACATGTTGTTATATTTCGTCGGTCCGTCCATGATGTGTGTGTCCAAGGGACACCATTTGCTCTAATAAGAGGTGTGTCTGAGAGACACCTTTTGAAGAGGTGCGAGGAGAGTTTCTTAATGGAAGATAAGATAACTTCCTCGAAAGATGAACAATTTACAAGAGAAATTCAGAACACTCTCTCTCGACACATTAGGATTCCGTATCTACTTTGAGAAGACAATCGGTATTAACGCTGTGGAACAAGAATACTTTCCTTGTGATTGTATTCGGACCAACGTGTAGTAGATTCGTTCATCGTTTGCTGGTGATTCAACGTACGATCCTAGAAATTTTGTTTAGAGTGCATTGAACAGGTTAGTCGATTCTCCCAACACTCGCTTTCAACACATGTAAAGCCGACTCATTAGTTTAAGAGCATAGATCGCTTGCAATCCGGCGTTTTATGAGAGTCCTCATTAGTATGTAGTCTTTCATGAGCCACTAAATATGAGAGTTCATAACATGCCAAGTCTCGTATCGGTTGGGGAGGCCCTGCTGAGCGATTCATTAGCCATGGACGGACTAAGTCCATACTCGATCTAATGAGGGCAAGGAATGATTGCCAAGGCAAGAGGTTTCGGACAAAGTGCGGCTCTCGGCAATCTTATAGGACGATGGAGGGGGTAGGAAAGGATCAAGCCACACATTGAATGGGGGGATCATAGTGGGGTGATATGCTCATTTTGACGAAGACGTTAGTTCTACAAGTACAAGATTGGTGACATCCAAAGTCCTACATCGATTGAGAGAAGTTATGTTGAGTGACTTATAAGTTAACACCTACTCCTACTATCACCATTTTGTGTAGTTATTCTTAGTACTCTTTTTAGAGGCTTGACTCTCATGGAACGAGTTAGATCATTACAACAATGATTTTGTAAATTGATACAAATGTATATGATTTTTTAAATGAAGAAGGTATGCTGATTCAATAAACTAACGAGTCTTGCTAACTCGTTTTTTATTTTTGCTGACGAGTCTTGCTAACTTGTTAGTTCAACTAAAAGAGCAAATATTTTTTCAAATCACTTCGAAGATGACAGAGTTACACGTTTTAGTAAAGTCACTTACTTCAAGTGATAAGTTTTGAACTTTCAAAACACGTTTAATAAGATTAGACAAGTACCTATTAGATGGCATTCTTTAACATTTTCCTCCGCTAATTAACGGGACTTGTATAGAAGAAAAAGTCAAATGCACCGTGGAGGAGTCATCATAATATCTTTCGTGTGTCAGCTAAATAAGGGTGCGCATAGAATTTATTCTGGAATAAAAATTCTGTTCCAGAATGCATTCCAAAACAGAGTGGCATTTGTTAAAAAATTTTCGGAATATATTCTCGAATGATTTTTACATTCTGGAATAAAAATGCGTTTGTTAAAAATACTTGATTCCAAAATGTATTTTTGATACCAGAATGCATTTTTGATTCCAGAATGAGTTTTTGGTAAGAAAAAGAGAAGCTACTTTTTGTAGCTTCTTGATTTCGGAATGCATTCTCCCTATTTTCTCATAATTTTTTTTTCAGAAAATGCATAAAAATTGAAAAATTCTAGAAAAATTCATAAAAATTTCCAGAAAATAAAAAAAGTCAAATTTCGGGAAAATATGAAATTTGGTGAATTTTTTTTAAAAAATAAAAAAATTAAAAATTTCAAAACTTCACAAAATAGCTTAAAACACATGTGACCACCCACTTTGAGTGAAATTTAAATTTTTTGAGGTGTCAAAAAAAATAAAAAATTTCAAAACTTCACAAAATGACTTAAAATACCTGTAGCCACCTATTTTAAGTGAAATTTAAATTTTTTGAGGTGCCCCAAAAAAAGAAAAATAATAAAAATTTTCAAAACTTCACAAAATGGCTTAAAATACCTGTGACTACCTACTTTGAGTGAAATTTAAATTTTTTGAGGTGCTAAAAAAATAAAAAAATAAAAAATGTTAAAACTTTACAGAATGACTTAGAATACTTGTAGCCACCCATTTTGAGTAAAATTTAAATTTTTTGAGGTGCCTAAAAAATAAAAAAATAAAAAATTCAAAACTTCACAAAATGGCTTAGAATACCTGTGGGCCACCTACTTTGAGTGAAATTTAAATTTTTTTAGTTGCCCAAAAAAAATTAAAAAAATCAAAAATTTCAAAACTTTACAGAATGGCTTATAATACTTGTGGCCACCCACTTTGAGTAAAATTTAAATTTTTTTAGGTGCAAAAAAAATCAACAAATCAAAACAGATTTCTGTTCCAGAAATCAATTTTTGGAGCAGAATTAGTTATGTTTTACCAAACAGATTTCTCCTCCAGAAATCAATTTCTAGCAAGAATTTGATATCTGAAGCAGAATGATTATCATTCGCACCCTAAACTTACAAACTATCATGTTCTTTCTTTTGCTCATCTTCATTCTTTCACGTTTCTCTCTCTCTCTCTCTCTCTCTCTCTCTCTCTCTCTCTCTCTCTCTCTCTCTCTCTCTTACTGTTATGAAGTTTTGTGGAGCCGCCATGGACGTCCTGTGCCTGCTCAAGCTCGTGTTCATCACAGCTCTGGCTCAATTGGCTCTGGTCAAGCCATCTGATCAAGAAGAAGAAGAAGAAGAAAAATAAGAAGAAGAAGAAGAACTCCCCTACCCCATACTCATCATGGATGGCTCGTCGCTCGTCCAAGTCCTAGTCCAAGCCCTGACGGCCACGATCAAGAGCCAAGTCCCGGTCGCCGAGTACGCAAGATTCCTAGAAAAACATGGACACGGGGTTCGCGAAGGAGAGAGCGAGAATGGTGGAGGGTGTGCAGTGTGCTTGAGCCGCATTGAGAAGAGGGGCGAGGTTAGAGAGCTGGGCAACTGCTCCCATGCCATCCGGTGCCAGTGACCGATGGTCAATCATTGGCAAAAGAAAGGAGAAAGGAAAAAAGAAAAGAAAAAAAAATCACAAAAAATAGTAAAAAATAAAATATTATTAAAAATCATTCACATGATGGTGCCACATAGGATGGCGGCATCCATGTCAATAATATCCTACCAAAATTAGCTGAAACGACTAAATTGGCACTAGATCAAAAGGTTTATAATTAATTGATACAATTAAAATGTTTATGACTAAATTGACATTTATATAATAAGTTTAGGATCGATTTCCACGCTACAACGATAATATTTTTTCCACGAGTCAGAAACATCTCAACCAAGGACTCAGGAATAAAGCGAGAATATCACCATCAACATATACTAGTAAATCTAATGGTAAGCTTTCGTTTCATCCCGAATAATTTTTTTTATTTACATTTTATATTCTTGAAAACATGATTGAAAGAATATACACGAAAAAAAGACATTTATTCCATCAAATCATAAGATAAAATTTTCTTTTGGGAATGAGAGCACCCGAAATAAATTTTCATTTATGTAATTTTAAATTATGAAAGTCGAAAGCTATTTCCAAAAATCATGTAAAACGCGTTTGATGGGTCGTGGAGAAGAAATTCGATCCACAAATAGGGAGAATCAAATATGTTTGATACGCAACATGAGTCTTTTTAAATTTAATAATATTTTCGATAAGCAGTGTTTAAGATGGCATATTCAAATCTCGACACGTGATTCGTACGTCCCAACTTATACACAAAGGCAGAGTGTAAAAATAATTCCCTTTGGATTTAAATATCTTCTTTTTTGTTGTTTTCATGCGGCAGTCCAAATTCAAAGATGATAAAGTCTTGTAGAGTATTATGTTCGAAAATCCAACCTAAAAGTTTAAACTTACAGGTGGATAACAATTGCATGTATATAAAGAGTATATGAATCCCGAAGACAACTTATGTGGGAACTGTTGAGGTGTGGTTCATATTCCCCAGCGACTGGACAGCATGGGGGTCCTGCTCTCCTGTGAGCGGGCGGGGTCGCGATAGTAGCGTCCTTGAGCCGCTAGAGGGCTTTTATAGCTTGAACCTGATAAATGAAAGTTTTCCAATTCAATTAGGTTTCTTAATTGGAATAGATTTCCTAATTGGAGTAGACTTCCTAGAAAGAGGTTTTCTATTTTGAATCAATCTATTGTCAATATATATATATATATATATATATATATATATATATATTTATATATATTATCTTTCTCTTGTGAGAGGTGCGAGTTTAAGGGTGAATTAGGATAAAAACCTTGTATCTCGATTCTCTTTCTCGCTTTTTAACTTTCTATTTCTTTGTGATTGTGCGGCGAATCTTAGCAGAAATGTTTGAGATGCCGAATATCCCGAATGATCCGTATCAAAGAAGTCTTGAGATTTTTGCGGGCTCGTAGCGCGATTTTTGCGTGAAGCAAGAGGCAATTGGAAGAGGGAAGCAAGATCTCCAAGGCCCACGAAAGTGACAAATGGGTTGTTGGGGCCCGATTTGGCGTGGAACTTCGAGGGTGCTCATTAAAGTTCTTCAAAATGAGAGAGATGGAGAGGGACTCTGTACGCGTCGAGTTCAGGATTGCCAGGATTGCACGCAAGGCCATCGGATCACGGGTCGTTTTTTATTAGACCGCTTAACCTTTCTCACGATTGATAAGAGTGAGCACCGGTTTAGGTTAGGTCCTGCAATCGGATCAGATCGACCCTACCAAAACGATTTTGGTCTTGTAAGTTTCAGGTTCTAAAAAATGGGAATTAGTCTCGGCAAGATATGTTCCACATTTCAAGTCTGGAATCTACTCATTTTGGAACTGCTCAGGCCAAATTTACATGCCTTTTATACTCGTCCAACGGACCTGCACTTGCCAGATGACGCTTATTTGTCCTGTAATACTGGAAATCACAATTGCTTCCTCGGCTGAATGGTGTGTTTAGCAACTTCTGGCTGCGTCTAATCTGTCTCCAACTTGAGAACGTGAGCACATTGGGCAAACTTTTCAAGAACATGCATTGTTTGATCTCCACATCTTTCAGTGAATTCAAATCTTTCAAGTTGTCAATGGTTCTCAACACTTCACAATAACATAGTTGAAGTTGAAGATACTGTATTCGTAGTTGAAGTTGAAGATGCTGTATTTTTTTTTCTTTGATCTTTTATGGATTGTTGCTTTTGGTGGATTGAAATTTTTGTTCTTGCTTCAACTTTCATTATGCTTGAGTAAGGAATGAGTTGGACACTTCCCGATTACTTTATGTTTTGTTTGTTTTTCACAGCACTTCTCTTTGTTTTGTTACTCTAATATTTTTCTATAATTGCTATTTGTCTCGATTGTAAATAATGATATATTTTATTAAAATTTGTCCTTTCAAGGAATAATAAAAATGAAACAAACAAAAATAAAATTGACCGGTTCCCAGGTAGACCTTGGTATTCATTAGTTCCAAAGTCTACACGGTAGGTTCGAGTTTTTCATATGGAATTGCTCACTCCCTAGTGATTAACTCGATCCACCACGGATCACATGCAAAAATATGGTATTCTCCATGCATCCGATAGTCGGGGAGGGAGTAACTACATAGGTTCATCCTTGACGAACTTAGGCTCGATCTCTCCTGGGAATGGCCCAAGCTAGTTGAGGCCTCTAGAATAGAAGATCCTACGCGGGATTTTTCCATATCTAACTTAGGCTGAGTTTGGGAAGGCTTTTGGGTAAAGCCTTTGCAGAAAAGCAAAGGCCTTTAGTTTAAAGGATTTTGGTGAAATGTAAAGACTGTTTGGTAAACTGTAATTAAAAAGTGCCTTCAAAAGCAACTTTAGGGAAATGCTGTTTGGTAAACATATATTTGGAAAGTTATTTGGTATGACCAATTTAAGTTTTTTTAATTTTAATTTATTTAAAATTGAAAAAAAATAATGACCGTAACTTTTATATTTTCGCATTGAGAGTAACGTAAAAGAAATATATTAACAAATATATATATATATATATATATATGTGTGTGTATATATATGTCCCGATTAAAGTAGATTAAAGTGGATCGTTCTAGATCTTTCTCAATTAAAAAGAGTAATTTCATTATACTAAACATGATCATATATGTCCCGAGCAAAGAAATATGATATCCTTAAATATTACATGGACATGCATTGGACATTCCAATAAAATATGCATTTAAACTAGTTGTCATTTTGGCCAACATTCAAATAGCCCAAAGTGATAGCAACCACCAACATTCTCATGTCATTATCTACCGGAAATGGATGCTAGAACAAACCACATTTGTGCATTAATCAGTGTGCAACCCCACAAGTGTTTAACATACATCAACTCATCAGGTTGGAAAAAAATAAAAACCCACATTCTCTAGTACAATTGCCTTATGTCTTGGGAGCAATCCCTCCCACAAAAAGCAACGACCAAGTAGAAACCAACATCGCTGTTTCAGCAATGGTCACGCAAAAAACAACGACCAAGCAGGAACCAACATCGTTGTTTCAGCAATGGTCACTCAGTATGACCATATCTACTGTCTGTCTCTCCCTTTTTGTCAATCTCAAGACTTAAACTTGCACATTGTTGTCTCATGTTCACCACGTGCTTAGTCCTTTCCAGCAACATACCGTGTTGAACTATTGCTCAGTGATACTCAGCTTGTTTTCCACCATTTCTACTCTCTAAACCATCAATTCCTTCTCAAACTTCAATTAGGAAATCATCTCTTTGTCGCCAAATGTGGAGTTGAATCCGGGCGAAGCAGCCATAGTCATCATCCTAAAAATACTCGTATGGTGATGTCAAATAACAAGTTCAATACAGTGATGTCAAAAAAGTGATATTGTACAGGAATGCAGTATGCAAATTTTTTTTAAAAAAGACAAGAAGAGACTTTAGCATAGAACTATGACCGCAAATAAGTTCAGACCTACAGCAATAAAATGTGAAAATGGCCAAATAAGCAACTCTGAGAACCCATTTGACCAAAACACCAACCCCAACCTCATCTCCATCTCAACAAAACCAAGAGCAAGACCAAACGTTGAAGAAACGCAAGATCCTCAACTCAGAATTCATACCGCTGATGTAGCATCAGCAAATGATGCAGTTCCAGTGGAGAACCTGAGGTAATCAGTGAAGAGAATTACGCTTGGAGCCCCGACAAATGTTTTGGAAGAAAATAAATCAAACTATAAATAATCTCTTTTCCACAATCTTCCACTACCAAATGTAAAAAGGCTTCCTTCTTGCAGTATTTTCACAGTGCATCAATGATTCTAAAACTCAAAACATTTCGCTTAAAAAGCAATATATGATTGGAACACCGGTCAACTAATTTCCATATCCTAATGCGCAAAAATCTCAAGACACGAAGCGATCGAAAGAACATATCATCATCGTCATCATCATTTCAGTGAGCTTAACAAAGATATTCATGAGACATTGCCAAACGATTCAGTTCCTCCCTTCTAAAATCCTCTTTTTCTAGCAAATTGAAGGTAATTCAAAGTATTTCTACCGCGACAAAGAAAAAAAAAGTACTTTTACGCTAAACAAGCAATTATTGACATTTCGCCTGAGACCAATTGCAGCAAAACAAATGAACAAATCACTCAACTCAATTCATTCATCAAGACACAAAGTCCTGGACACCCCCAAGCCTCGCTAATCAAAGAAATTAAAGAAATTAAGACTCATCCCATTCCCACGTAACAATTCCCAACTTTTGCACAATATCCGCAAGCCAAATCAGCCGGAAATTCATTACTCGAGTAGTAATATCTCAATCAAGCACAACATCGAAACAACCATTCACGAAATCACCATATGCTTAAGAATCACAACTAAAAAAAAGCACAATGAGAAGGAATCAAAGCAAAAGAATTTGGATTCGCGGTGAGACGAACAATTGGGTTTTGAGCGAAGAGAGAGGCGAGCAACTGGGTTTTAAGCAAAGGAAGAGGCCACCAAGAGAGAGGCGACCACGAGAGAAGCGAGCGATTGCTGAGCGAAGACAGAGTCAACCAGAGTTCTTTCTTCGAAGGAGCAGAGAGAGGCGAGCTTGAGCGAAGAGGAGAGGCGACCAGACATGTTCAATGAAACAGATGATCCATCCGATTTTTCACAGACCAATTCGAAACACACCACCACGAAAATGAGCACCTTTTTTTACAGAACAAAAAACCCACCATTCACGCCGCCACATCAAAAAAGGGAATCGACCCACGAAAGAAACAAGGGAAAGGTCCATTGAGAGCACGGAAAAGAACAAAACTTTTTTTTTTTGATAACCTAGGAAATTCCCGCACGGCCGACAGCTAGGAGGTAAATCCTGGGGGCGATACGTGCTAGCCACCACACACGTGCACCGATTAAGTCACCATGCGACGCCCGAGATTCGAACACTCAACCTTTTGCGAGAGGAAGAGTGCCCTCTCCAACAGCGCCACCAGGCGGGTGGTGGAAAAGAACAAAACTTCGAGCTCGACGAATCCAACAAAAGCGATTCCAACTCACTATAGAGCGCCGGGAGGACCAATTATGGAGACGCTCCACTCGAACACGTCGGTCTCGTCCACCAGCCCCGCGGAGAACCCATCCACCGGGTTCCCGCAAAGATTTGCAGCCGATCACCAAACACCCCACGCCATCATCGACCGCGAGAAGAAAAAGAACAGCGAGGAAGCCCTTAAAAAAAGAGGAAGGCGGAATCAGGGTCAGAACCGGACCTCGGAGCGCTGCTTCTGGAGGAGACGACTGGCTTCGATCCGAAGCCATCAAACCGCCGATTGTTAAGGGAGGTGGGGGGAGTCTTCGTTGAGTGAGGGAGAGGGAGGGAGCAGCTGCTTGTAGACCTAAAGGGTTTCTAGTTTTTACAAAAGGCTAAAGTTGGAATTTCAATAAATATTTGAGGGCAAAAAGGCGACTAAAAAAGTTCACTTATCCATGCGCATCTTCCCACCTGCCCGGGGCTTTCAGCCTTATCATGGACGATCAAAGGCACCTGGGAAAAGTTATTCCCAAACGCAACGGTCTTCGCTCGATACGTGAACGACGACACGTGGATTGTAAAGTCGTTTTATTTTTATTTTTCTGTTAATCGAAATTAGGACGGTCCGGCAAATATCTCATAAGATCTTTTACGGGGACATAACACGTACATGACAAAAATAAGTTCCGTCCAACTTTAGACCCCTCCGTCGACAAAGGACTTAGATGCGTGTCAAGTCCCGTCCCCAACTCTACTCGGATGACCCGCTTGAGTTACTGGCCACTCTTCGTAAATCGAATGTCCGGGAAACGAGAGATACCTCATGGAATCAGCGGATTCTAATCAATCTCTATACGAAAAAAATATTTTAGCCGAAAGCCAGAGCACATCGCCTGAAGTTGAACCCCCTCATTCACCAACTTAAATGGCCCCGTAATCCCTGATTGACTCTTTTTTTTTTGGGTCAAAAGAGATTTTCATTTATTACCAAAATGATTCATGAAACGATCTATAGGAAATTTCAAAAGCCATCGTAACGAGGTAAGCTGTAAAACTCCAAAATAAATCAAAAATCACAAATCAAGGTACATCATCAAAGCATGGTTGATAAAAATAATCACACGCTCATCTTTCAAGAATAGATATGTAACTGCATCCAAACGAAAGGATCGGCAGTCGATCACTGAATCGCACATTTTTATCGGTCATGAGCACACATCGGGATCTTCATCTACGGTTACGGGTTTAGCCTTTCGGCAGTGCATGCTAAGATCCGGCATCCCCGGCACCATTACCGTACGGAGACACAAGTTCAGATCTAACACCCGTGAGAACAGGCCCTTTATCAAGTAAGTACGAGATTCCGAAGCCTTTTAACAAAAACCCGTTGAGCGGGCACGGATTTGACATCAAAGCCGTTTTGGATGTCATTGAAACCGGAGACGGAGTACTTATTCATTTAAACTCCTAAATCTAACGTTAAATGGGAGAGAAAAATCTCGCGGATCTAATATCGGGAGCACAGAACCCTCATATCCAAAATTAAACGGGAGAATAAGGGAAGGAAACGAGAAAAAAAAAATAAAAAGGTGGAAAAAGGAGGGGGAGAGAGGAGGGAGAGACATAGGCGAAATTCCTTTCCTTCACGAGTTTTTTTTTTTATTTAGTCGAAAGCAAATGCCGTTTCATTCAAATAACGACGGATTACAAGAGTGAAGATGACTAGTGTCGTTACATAGTAAATCTCAAAGAGATTAGGGGAGCTTGTACAATCAGTTAGAGGGAAGTGTCCTTTTACGGTGGGACGTGGTGATTTTTCCTTCACGAGTTGAAGAGAAGAAAGAAAGGCCGAAACGAAAGAGAGTGAGAGAGAGAGAGACGGCTGAACAGCCCGCCATGATTGACTTTGAACACCGAAATGATAACACAATTTCTTCGGGTGCACCATCATGTCCCAGGAGTGCTTGTCGTTTTGCCGCTCCCCCTTTGTCGTTTAATGTTTTACAGTTCAGATCACATTCTCCACGTGGACGGCTTGGCTTCTCATTGATGTCCAATTCCTGCCGATTGGGCGTACTCTTCCGAACCGGTCGAGATCAAAACAACCCCCATCCGACGGGAAGGCTATAGGATAGAATGACAAGGACATTGCCCCAGAAAAAAATTGACTATCGAACTGAGGTCCAAATCGGATCCAAAAACCCTTTAAATACATTCGATACCCAAAATTGCCCGTGAATATCCCAAAATAAAATATTAATCGACGGAGTCGGGGAAAATTGAAATCCCAATTTATATCGAGAAAAAGAAGGCAAAAAAAAAAAGGGAAGAAAGAGTCGCCGGTGTCGAGCTTATTAGAACCCGACCTGACAAAAGCCAAATTCAAAATTAGATTAATACCACAAAAAATCCTAAACTGATACGTCTATGATAAATTTATCCCAAAATTATTTTTTTATCACAAAAAATTCTAAACTGGTACACCTATAACAATTTTACTCCGAACTATTTTTTTTATCACAAAAAACCCCACACGGGTACACCCGTGACAATTTTACCTCGAAATAATTTTTTTACTATCAAAAGCCCCAAACTGGTACACCTGTGACAAATTTACCCTCCGTTAGTTTCCGTTAAATTTTACTGTTAAATTGCTAAGTTTGATGACACGTGATAGTTGACGGGTGTACTAGTTTGGGGTTTTACCCCTTTGTTGTCACAAGTTTACCAATTTGTGATTTTTCGTAATATTAATCCAATTTAACAGATATTAACGAAGGGTAAATTTGTCACAAATATACCAGTTTTGGATTTTTAGTGATCAATAAATTAGTTTGGGATAAAATTGTCATAGTTATATTAGTTTGAGATTTTTGATGGTCAAAAAATTATTTCAAGGTAAAATTATCACATGTATACTAGTGTGAGGTTTTTGGTGGTCAAAAAATAGTTCAGGGTAAATTTGTTACAGGTGTACCAGTTTGTGATTTTTAGTTATTAAAAAATTAGTTCAGGTAAAATTGTCACATGTGTAACAATGTGGGGGGTTTTTGTGGTAAAAAAAATAATTCGGGTAAATTTGTCACAGGTATACCGATTTGTGATTTTTGATGGTCAAAAAATTAGTTCGGAGTAAAATTGTCGCAGGTGCACCAGTTTGAAGTTTTTCATGTTATTAACCATTCAAAATTTGGGATAAATATATGTTTTCATCACGAATTAGACAAGCATCACCTACAAAACAAAAGCATAAGTACATGGAAGCAGACATGGCCACGGGTCGATTTTGGCTGGGAACCGGCTCGGGTCAAACTCGGGACCGGCCCGTTGACGGGGCCCGCTGTTTGGAATCGGAACCGACGGTTTTGGGCCCGGTTCAAAAAAAAAAAAATTTGCTGCTGTAGCCCCACGTTCCCAACCCCACCCACGCCCATGCTCATTTCCTTCGGTCCTCCTCCTCCAAATCCCTCCTTCCCTTCTCTCCCTTACGCCTCGTCCGGTCCTCCCATTTTCTCCTCCGCCTGCCCCTCGTCTCCCCAGATCTGACCACCGCCGCCGCCCATGGCCACAGCTGCTGACGCCGACGCCTCCTCCTCTTCCCCTCCTCCCGACCCTGCCCAACCCTTGGAGGAGGAGGACCCCCCGCTCCTCCTCCCCGTCCCTGTCCTCGTCTCCCTCCCGGCCCCCTCCTTCTCCCCTCGTCGCCGCCCTCGTCTCCCGCTTCATCTCCTCGCTACCTTGAACCCCGCCTTCGCCATCGTAGTCAAGGCCGCGAAGCCCGAGCGACGACAGACAGAGGACCAGGTTTGCAATTTTTATTTTATAATTTATTTTATTAATTTTTAAATTACGAACCGGAACCGGTCCGGACCCGTCGGAACCGGAATCGGCCCGGAACTGCCGGTTCCTGAATCGTGGCCATGTCTACACGGAAGTCGCATCTTCCATAAGAGAACAAAAAAAGCGTAGTAATCGATAATAGGATAATATCTCATATATGAATATTGATTTATAATGTTTTAGGGAATATTCGAATTAGCGAATTATCACTCAACACTTTGCTCACGTCACTTTGAACGTCGAGACTAAAATTTCGTTTGTTTAGCAGAAAAAATAATTACTTATATTACTTATAAAAATGATTAAATGAAAAATATCTTTTTTTCATGAAAATATTTGGACATAAATCGTTATCAACGATGAAATCAGTTCTTTGTCTACGAATGATTCAAACCATCATTTTCGAAAAATTATTTTCTGAATTATTTAGTTTTCGCGAGACAAAAGGGTAATAAATAAAAAATGAATTTTCTGATGTGTGGTTTCCCGAACCTCAGTTATAAGGGGGGAGAGCGTCGAGGGAGGAAGAAGACGAGCGCGCTCTCTCAAACCAAAACCAGGGGAGGCACGGAGATGAAGACGACGGCGGCAGCGTAGTCGGAGCATCGGGGCTCCGGTCCGAGAAGCTCCGGCGGTCGCATAGGGGGCAAAAAGGTTTCTTTTTGTTTTTCTCTCCCATTTGCCTTGGTTTCGTTTCCTTTTTTCTTTCATTTCTTTTCTTGGGTTCGGATTCGTGTTTTGATGCCGTGGGTCGACAGAGGTCGAGTTCGGTTTGAGCTGATGAAGGGATTTGCTTGGAGGGGTTTGTTTTTGTTTTTTCTTCCTTAATGCGGTCGCGTAGGAATTCGAGGGGCGACTTTTGAGTGTTGACTTTGATGATGACTTTGATGATGATCAGCTTCTCAAGATATGGGTTGGATGCAATATGCGAGCGAATTTTTGCTGATTAGGAGGAGCCGGAGAAGCTGCTGCTTCAATGGCGTTGATTCTGTTTGTAACTGTGTTGAGAACTAACGCTGCTGGGAACTTGGAAGGGTGTGTGACGTTTCTTGGCTTTGGAGAAGATAAAGGGTCCATTTTACTCCTTACCAAAAAAAAAGGGTCCATTTTACTTGTACTACAGAGGCCTAATGCTTGCAGAGTGTCACTGGG
The DNA here is from genome assembly GCA_031216405.1 of Syzygium malaccense. Classification (NCBI taxonomy): domain Eukaryota; kingdom Viridiplantae; phylum Streptophyta; class Magnoliopsida; order Myrtales; family Myrtaceae; genus Syzygium; species Syzygium malaccense. Next base: position 7,457,143 of record CM062257.1, read on the forward strand.
GCCTCCTCTTTTTCAGTTTTCTTTTTTTTTTTTTGGGAAAAGTTTTCGGGTGCGAATGTTCAGGCTTGATTGTGCAATTCTATTTGGTTTGGGATTTGGCTGCCCTTAGCCTTTTATGACAAAGATCTGTCATCCGTGCGTGTTTGTAATATTCGTTATGAGTCGACTTGTATGGCAGATCTGCTTGGTCCGTACGACTTGTGTTTATCCTCTCTTTGGCTGACAATATCATTAGTTGATTTGATCAACCAGGTGCTGATATTTCTTCTTCTGTATCTTTGGTTATGAGTTTTTTCTTCAGGTATATGTCAGGAGTATTAGGCCTGTCATCTGGGTAATTGTACTTGAGCTGTGACCCTACATTGTTGCTTGATGCTGGTTTTAGATGCCCCTGGTCTTCAATGACCAACTAATTGATCGCTTCATCCTTTTTCATTTGGAAAAATAAGGATTGAACGTTACTTGTTAGCTCGCCATTCTCTATTCAGCCTAAGGGTTTCGCAGTTAGACTTTGGAGCTACAAAAAGTTGGAAAAAAGAGGAACAGGGGGAAATATTTGGGCATGATGCACCGTGAAGAAGCTTGAGGGTTTGTGATAGAATGTTTGGCAGGTCAAATCTCATGGATTGAAGTTGAAACCGTTCAAGGTAGATAGAAACCATGTGGATCATCTCGTCATGTGAGGTGAAATCATCTCTTGTATAGAGTGTGGTATAGGAGGCTGGCCTTGGCTTATTGGATCTAATTATGGAAAAAGGTTATCTTATTTTAGGATGTGGACATGTTTTGTGGACTTTATAAACGGTGATGCTGGATGCATTGGCAAAGGAACAGTTACATGCTAGAAAAGACCTTTTTAAGTATATAAGCTAGCCCTTCGAGTAGCTCTAGTATTTTGAAGGATTGTTGATGTCTACAGACTTTATAATGTAATGAAGGCCAGATTCGAACCTAGAAAAGGAGTTTTTAAGAGGGTACACCATATCGATGTTGTCGCTTTAACATGCAACTTTTATAGCATGTCAGATGGTTGTGGATGTGACAGATACTGTTCAGTGACCCCGTGTATGATCTAAGTAGACTTCCATAGACATGTTGAGACAGATGATTGCTGAAGAAAGTCAAGAAATACTTTCTCCATAGTGGGTTTGATAGTGCAGGGATCCTTCATTGCATTTAAACCCAGTGAAGAAAGTGTTATTTCTCAGACCAAATAAATAAATTATGTCTGACTTATTTGTTGAGCCCTTTTCTAATTCAAGCAAACCGAAAATGTTGATGTTAGTCTAAGTCGATCTGCGGTCAGTCCTAATAGACTGCTTATAGCAGCACACGGTGCCTTGCCATCCACAGAAAAGCTTGCCCAAAATGAAATAGCCAAACTAAGAATCAAAGTAGACCGGGTATATTTCATTTTGGGCAATCATTTCGGCCTGTAATGTGGCGTCGTGTGTTGTTATGGGCTATGTGTGAGGAGTAACTACATCAACATTCTCAGTCCCTTAGAACGAAAAAAGACACAAAAACCAAGTAAAAAATACTTGTTATTTCTGGTTTGACAGGGGATATCATTTCCTGGGTTGGACAAGGCCCAAGAGTGCCAGTGTAAATTTGGGGAATGCAGTCGTCTCACTATGTTTGGCAAACTTCGTTTTATCATCTCCTTTTTCTTTTAGTGGAACCATCCAACTTTAGATTAGGAAATGAGATCGACCATTAAAGATTTCCTGGTATAGGCTTACTCTTACTCTGGTATCCTTCAGTGTACCTTTAGCTGTGGGGCCATTGCTTATTTTGGGTATTTGACTCACTTGGTTGTTTCTTTTGCTATAGATGAGCACACACGATTCTGAACATGGACACATCATCGAAGTGTGTGGAGATGTGTCAGCCATGGAAACGAGCCAGGTTGGTAGTAAGGTATGCGCAGAGGCACCTTGTGGTTTTTCAGACGCTAGAAATAGTTCGAAAGATGCAAGAGAGAGGTCAACCTCGATGAAGAAACTTTTGATTGTGGTTGTGCTTTGTGTTATCTTCATGAGCATAGAAGTAGCTGGTGGTATTGAAGCCAACAGTCTTGCCATTCTCACGGATGCGGCGCATTTGCTGTCGGATGTTGCTTCATTTGCAATATCCTTATTCTCTCTTTGGGCATCAGGTTGGGAGGCAACTCCACGCCAGTCTTATGGCTTCTTCCGAATTGAAGTTCTTGGTGCACTTGTCTCCATCCAGATTATATGGCTACTTGCTGGGATTCTTGTGTATGAAGCAATAGATAGACTTATTAACGATACCACCGAAGTTCATGGCTTTCTCATGTTCATTATTGCTGCATTTGGTCTTCTCGTGAATGTTGCCATGGCGCTCTTACTGGGTCATGATCACAGTCACGGTCACGGTCATGGACATAGTCATGGGCATGATGAAGATGATGCACATGGACATAGTGATCATGCTCATAGCCACGAGGATCATGGTGATTTGCATACTCATGGATTCACTATCAAGAAACATCGCCATCATCATCATGGAGAAGGTTCTAAAGGACATGCTGATCAGCATCACGGCCATGAAACAGATCAAACCGAGCCTCTTCTGCAGACTAGCTCGGAAGCCGAAGGTGACTCAGAACCTGGAACCAAACAGAAGCAGCGACGCAATATTAACATACAAGCTGCTTATCTTCATGTACTTGGGGATTCGATTCAAAGTGTAGGTGTGATGATTGGCGGTGCAATTATATGGATTAAGCCCGAGTGGAAGATTGTCGACTTGATCTGCACCCTGGTATTCTCAGTAATTGTGCTGGGGACAACAATAAGGATGCTCCGTAACATTCTGGAGGTTTTGATGGAGAATACGCCTAGAGAGATTGATGCGACAAGGCTCGAGAGGGGACTTTGCGAGATGGATGAAGTGATTGCGGTCCATGAATTGCACATCTGGGCTATAACGGTTGGAAAGGTGCTATTAGCCTGCCACGTCAAAATAAAGCGCGACGCCAACGCCGATATGGTCCTGGACAAGGTCATAGACTACATCAGAAGAGAGTACAATATAAGTCACGTCACCATTCAAATAGAAAGAGAGTAGATGTCGGAAGGTGACTGACTTAGTTTTGGTATTGTATAAGGATGGTAGGGTTTGGGTCACATTTTAGCTCCAAATTTGGTTGGATGTTGCTGTTTTGTCCTTTTTCTCTTAGCTGGGCCTCTGAGGCTGTTCAGGATTATGATGTGATGTACTCACCTTGTGTCTAGTTTCTTCGACTATGATTTCTAGTCCGTTAAGTATTAAAGAGAGCTGCTCCAGTTGAGCTGGAATGGGTCTTTGAGCTTTCCAATCTTCGCGTTGTTGAATTTCGGTCGTCTGGTTTGTTTAAGATTCATTTTGGTAAAAAAGTTTGCCTGTGTTGATGTACTTCGGCCGCTGTGGGCATTTTGAGTTATGGGCCTCTACTAATCCAGATATCTATGATTGGATGATTTAACTCTTGACTATTAATTTCGGAAAGTTCAAGAACTACTGATGACAACATTAGTAGGAAAACGAAATCCGCTAATCCTTTAAAAATAATGTTCTCGAGGCCTGTGCACCTTTCTGCTATGCCGAAGCTTACCTGTCTGATGTAATGGCTGTTCATGAGGAGTTTGGGAGAGATACAGAAGCGCATACAAGTCGAGCGTTTTGGTAGGAATCATCTTGATAGGCGAGACTACAGTGCTGCTCAAGCTTGTTGGAGATGGTGTTGTTTACACGATGATTGGAATACATTGATTATGCCATATAATAGTTGAAATCTTAACTGGTGGTCCAAAATTTGCAAGAAGGAAACGCAACAAAATAGCGGGATGTTCCTTCGCTCTGGAATCACCCAACGTTGCTTAGTTTAATAATGCTCCCACATTCACTTTTGGTAAGCCAAAATACATCCTGTAAACAGAGGTTTACATCGTGTTCTCTCTGTACGTGCGTGCGTGTAACTAATCTCTTCATTGTACATGATCAATCATACATGAATTGCTGAGCTTTCCTATCTACTGATGAGCTGGGCAATGTACTAGCCTGCTAGAGCATACAATTGGCAGGATTCGGCGTTCTTGCAAAGCTCAACGAGGGAGAAGTTGTGAGCACGATATGCCGCTCGAATGCCAGAATAGCCTGCCTCCATTGCTAGAGTCTTGAACTCTCTCCGGGTCCTCTCTTTTCCCCCTCGAAACATGATGATGATCCCTGCGCTTTGTACACGTTGAGTTCAGGATCGCACGAGAGCAATGCCATTAGATCAAGTGTCATTTTATACTAGACCGCTTACCCTCTCAACACGGTGATTATTAGGGGTGGTAAGCATCCTAGAACCGGGTCTGATTCTAGTCCGGTTCCGGTGTTTAGAGGGTAGGTTCTGAATTTGAAAAGTTGGGAACCAGTTTCGATAAAATAGGTTCTAGGTTTTAGGTCTGAAATCTACCCATTCTAGAAATGCTTACCTCAAATTTGTGCACCTTTCTTACTCGTCCATCGGACGTCCACTTTTTGGACAATGCTTATTTGTATTACAATACCGAAAGTCGCAATTGCTTCCCCGAATGAATGGTGTGTTTTGCAACTTATGGCCATGTCCAATTTGTCTTTGACTTGGTGAATGCGGGCACACCGGGCAAACTTTTGCGGACATGCATTGTTTGATCTCCACCTCCTTCAAAGAATTGAAATCTTTCATATTGTCGATGGCTCTCAACATTTCACAATATAATGTAGTTGAAGATGCTGTAGTTTTTGTTTTGTCTTTTATAGATTGTTACTTTTGGGAATTGTACTCCTGTTGTTACTTTACTTTTTATTTTGCTTGACTAAGGAATGGTTTCGACGCTACGCAATTGTTTTATATTTCTGTTTGTTTTTTACTATACTTCTCTCCATTTTGTTACTCTACTATATTGCTGTAATTGCTATTTGTCTAGATTGTAAATAAGGGGATATTTTACCAAAGTTTGTCCTACTAAGGAATTGAAAAAAATGAAAAAAAAAAAAGGAAATTGACTAGTTCCCGAGTAAACCTGAAATCGGACCGGAACGACAAGATCAGTAATAGAGTCAGTTCCATGGTTCCCCACTTTGGAATCGCTCAGCCCTAGTGATTAACCCAATCCATCACGGATTGCATGCAAAAGTGTGATATTCTCCGCACACTCGATAGACGGGAGGGAGTAATTACATAGGTTCATTCGCGACGAACTTAGGCCCGATTTCTCCTGGGAATGGCCCGAGCTGGTTGAGGCCTCAAAAATAGAGATCCCGCTCGGGATTTCTCTAGATTAAACTTAAGGGCCTCCGTATAATAAGTGACGACTTTGTGATTTGTAAGGCTGTTTTATTTTTTTTTTGTTAACCAAAAATTAGCATGTTCCAACAAATACCTCATAAAAACTTTTACGGAAACATATCATATAAATAACAAAAAATTAGTTCCGTCAAACTTTGCCCCTCGAGCATCAAAGAACTTAGATACGTGTCAAGTTCCACTTTAACTCTACTCGTACCACTGCAACGACGGTCTAAAAACGAAAGATATTTCATGGAATCACTCTCTTAAAAAAAAGTATTTTAGCCAAAAGCCAAAGCACATTGCTTGAATAATAATCCCTATAACCCATGATTGATTTTAAACGTCGAAATAATAGTAATAAAAAAGAAATGGAAAAAAATCACCAAAAATTCCAAACTTTACCACTTGTAACACATTTACCCTGAACTTTTTTTTGTGACACCAAAAATCCCAAACTTTACTATTTGTGACACATTTACCCTAATGTACATTGTCCATGGGCATTTTCGTCTTTTTATTTTTTATTTTTACTTTTTTTTCCTTTCCGGCGAGGGCGACCCTCGCCTGCATCGGGCGAGGGTCGCCCTCGCCCGACGCCGGCGAGGCTCGCCCTCGCCGGATCTGGTCGGGCGAGCCTCGCCGGCGTCGGGCGAGCCTCGCCGGCGTCGGGCGAGCCTCGCCGGCGTCGGGCGACCCTCGCCCTCGTTCGCCCACCAGATCCGGCGAGGGTGACCCTCGCCCGACGCCGGCGAGGCTCGCCTGACCAGATCCAGTGAGGGCGAGCCTCGCCGGCGTCGAGCGAGCCTCGCTGGCGTCGGGCGACCCTCGCCCTCGCTCGCCCAGGCGAGGGCGACCCTCGCCCGACGCCAGCGAGGCTCGCCCGATGCCGGCGAGGGTCGCCCTTGCCGGAAAGGAAAAAAAAGTAAAAAAAAAAAAGAAAAGCAAAAAGACGAAAATGCCCATGGACAATGTACATTGGGGTAAATGTATCACAAATAGTAAAATTTGGGATTTTTGGTGTCACAAAAAAAAGTTCGGGATAAATATGTGACGGGTGATAAAGTTTGAAATTTTTGGTGACTTTTTTCCAAAATAAATATATTTTTTTGGGTGCATCATCATGTCCCACTGTCCCAGGAATGATTATCGTTTTGTTCCTCTCTTTTGTCGTTTAATGTTTAATTCGATTATGTTCTCCAGACGAACACGGCTAGTGCTCTCGTTTATAATTAATTCCAGCCGATTGGGATATTCCTCCTAACAGTCAAATCGGACTAAGGTCCAATCATCAATTAATCCATTGATTTAATACTACAAAAAATCTCAAACTGATGTATTCGTGATAAATTTACCTCAAATTAATTTTTTAACCTCTAAAATCCTTAAATGTATACCTGTGACAAACTCCAAATTAATACATTTGCGATAAATTTACTTTCCATTAGTTTCTATCAAATTGGATTAATATTACGAAAAATTACAAACTAGTAAATGGAGGGTAAAACCCTAAACTGGTACACCCGTCAACTGTTGTATCATCCAACTTAGCAATATGATAATAAAATTTAACGGAAACTAACAGAGGGTAAAGATGTCATAGGTGTACCAGTTTGGGTAAAGTTATCATATGTGTATGTGTTTGGGGTTTTTTGTGGTATTAACCCTAATTTATTCAATACCAAATATTGCTCTTGAATATCCCAAAACAAAAAATTAACCGACAATGTTGGGAAAATTGAAATTGGGAAAAAGCAAGCGAAAAAAACCTTTAGTGTCGAGCTTTTTTAGTGCCCGACCCGACAAAAGCCAAATTCAAATATTGTGATAAATATATGTTTTCATCACGAATTGGCCTAATTTAAAAAAAAAACACTAATTTTAGGTCGAGTGACAATTCTGGCCCTAACTTTTGTTTGTCTCATAAAAAATCACAAACTTTCACTTAAATCCCAAATCTGACCTCCCTTGACTTATAACTATTGATTATCCAACTTGACTATTCCACTTTAGCAATAAATCAACGTGGCTTGCTGACTGGATTTAAAACACTATTCATTGTCTTTTTCTTTGAGCTATAACTTGAAGACTAACAGTGAAACTATTCATCCCATTCACTTCACTGGTAAGTAAAAAAGATCTTCGGATTGAATTTCTTTGGTCAGACTTCATAATTTGAAGTTGTAGACCAACGCTTGTCGACAAATGCCATGAACGAGATTTGCCAAGCTCACAATCATAACATTTTTTCTCAAACAAGGGTGAATTCGAATAGAAAGTCAACGGGGGCCATATTTGGGATAATGGTAAAAATTGGTGATTTTTTATAAAACAAAAAAAAGTTTGGGTCAGGATTGTCATTTAATCTAAAGTTGGTGCTTTTGTAGGGAACAAAAAAAGTTTAGGTCATAATTGTCACTCGACCTAAAGTTTGCACTTTTTTTTTTGAATTAATCCTCACAAATTAGATAAGCATTCACATCCTCTTCAGGAATCGACCCCTGTTTATACCAGCTCTTCATATGCACCTTGCTTAGCTTGTAAGGGATAGAGGTCTGTCGTACAAGCCAGTCCAAGACAACTCGCAAAACAAAAGAATCCAATCTAATTGGGGCATTTCGACTTCTATATTCGAGTAATCCACTTGTGTTGGGGTCTTTCTTTGTTGGCATTGTTTGTTGGCCGTTGTTTGGCCTCCTTGTGCATCGATAGTGTTGCTTCTTTTGTTGTTTAGTCGGTACACCCTTGAACTAGTTGTGACACCCTCCCGTGTCGCCTCTTGTTCGGGGTTTTTGTGTTAGACTACTCTCTTTGTAAATTGTGTTGAAAAATTATAATACTCCTTACCTTACAAAAAAAAAAATTAGACAAGCATCACTGACAAAACAAAAAGCATAAGTACTTGGAAATCAATAGTGCCTGGAAATCAATAGAAAAACGTAATAATCTCATGTTGTAGGATTGCAACGACGATAAGATAATATAGAGTACATAAATATTGATTTATAGTGTTTCAGGGAATATTTGAATAAGCTGATTATCACTCAAAACTCGCTCACGACACTTTGAATATCGATGCTAAAATTTCATTTGTTTTAGTGAAAAATGAAAGATTTGAAAACTTCAACCGAGAAATGATTGCCAGTCTGGTTTGAAAAAAAATGATTAGACAAAAAATATTTTTGCCGTCCATGTAAATCTTTGAATATAAATTGTTATCGAGATTGGAAGACTACTTATTTTAAAAATGGTTTTTTAAGTTATGCCTAACCTCCCCCTAAACGTCAGTATTAAGAGGGAGTAGCCCGCCTGAACTCTGTCAACCGGAACCGGGGGAGGCACGGAGACGAAGACGACGGAGGAAACGTAGTCGGAGCATCAGGTCTTCACTCCGAGAAGCTCCGGCGGTCGCACTAGTCTCCATCTCGGAAGCTCAATCCAGAGCAAAAAAGGTTTCGTTTGTTTTTCTCTCCCATTTGCCTTGGTTTCGTTTGTTTGTTTTTTCAGTTCTTTTCTTGGGTTCGGATTCGTGTTTTGATGCCGTCGCCGGCGGTCGACAGATGTCGAGTTCGGTTTGAGAAGGGATTTGCTTGGAGGGGCTTGTTTTGTTTGTTTTGTTTTTCTTGCTTAATGCGGCCGTGTAGGAATTCAGGGGGGTGACTTTTGAGGGTTGACTTTGATGATGATCAGCTTTTCAAGATATGGGTTGGATGCAATATGCGAGCGAATTTTTGCTGATTAGGAGGAGCCAGAGAAGCTGCTGCTTCGATGGCGTTGACTCTGTTTGTAACTGTGTTGAGAATTAATGCTGCTGGGAACTTGGAAGGGTGTGGGACCTTTCTTGACTTTGAAGAAGATTAAGAGAGTCCATTTTGCCTTGTGTTACAGAGGCCGGCCTAATGCTTGCAGAGTGTCACCGGGCCTCCTTTTTTTCTCTTTCGTTTTTTCTTTTTATAGTGGAGGTTTCGTCGAGTGGTAACTCTATTTGGTTTGGGATTTGGCCGTCCTTAGCCTTTTGTGACCGAGATCTGTCATCTGCGCGGTGTTGGTGTTGGTAATATCCGTCATGGTGTCGACTTGTGTGGCAGATCTGCTTGGTCCTTACGACTTGTGTGTATCCTCTTTTTGGCTGCCAATATCATTAGTTGATTTGACCAACCAGTTGCTGATATTTGTTCTTCTATATCTTTGGTTATGAGTTTTTTCTTCGGGTATTTGTCAGGATTATTAGGCCAGTCATCTGGGTAATTGGACTTGAGCTGTGACTCAACTTTGTTGCTCGATGCTGGTTTTAGATGTCCCTGGTCTTTAACGACCAACTAATTGATCGCTTCATCCTTTTTCATTGGGAAAAATTAGAACTGAACGTTACTTGTTAGCTCGTCGTTCTCTATTCAGCCTAAGGATTTTGCAGTTAGACTTTGGAGCTACAAAATGTTGGAAAAAAGCGGAACAGGGAGAAATATTTGGGCATGATGCACCGTGAAATAGCTTGAGGGTTTGTTGTAGAATGTTTGGTGGGTCAAATCTCATGGATTGAAGTTGAAACCGTTCAAGGTAGATAGAAACCATGTGGATCATCTCATCTTGTAAGGTGAAATCATCTCTGGATGTTGACATGTTTTGAGGACTTTATAGTCTGCGATGCCGGATGCATTGGCAAAGGAACAGTTACACTCTAGAAAAGACCTTTTTAAGTATATAAGCTAGCGCTTCGAGTAGCTCTAGTATTTTGGAGGATTGTTGATGTCTACAAACTTTATAACGTAATGAAGGGCAGATTCGAAGCTACAAAAGGAGTTTTTAAGTGGGTACACCGTATGTCTATGTTGTTGCTGTTAACATCCAACTTTTATAGCATGTCATAGGGTCGTGGATGTGACATATATTGTTCAGTGACCACATGGATGATCTAAGTAGACTTCCATAGACATGTTGAGACAGATGATATTGCTGAAGAATGTCGAGAAATACTTTCTCCATATCGGGTCTGATAGTGCAGGGATTCTTCATTGCATGTAAACCCAAGTGAAGAAAGTGTTACTTCTCAGACCAAGTAAATAAATTATGTCTGACTTATTTGTTGTGTCCTTTTGTAATTCAAGCGAATACAAAATGTTGATGTTAGTCTAGTCCATCTACAATCAGTCCTAATATACAGCTAGCAACACATGGTGCCTCACCATCCGTAGAAAAGCTTGCCCAAAATGAAATAGGCAAACTAGAAATCAAAGTTCTGACCAAAAAAGGAAAAAAAAAACACTAGGAATCAAAGTAGACCGGGTATTTTTCATTTTGGGCAAGCATGTATGGGCTACGTGTGAGGATTAACTGCATCAACATTCTCAGTTCCTTAGAATGAAAAAAGACACAAAAACCAAGTAAAAAATACTTGTTAATTCTGGTTTGACAGGGGGTTATCATTTCTTGGGTTGGACAAGGCCCAAGAGTGCCAGTGTAAATTTGGGGAATGCAGTCGTCTCACTATATTTGGTAAACTTCGGTTTGGTGTCTCCTTTTTCTTTTAGTGGAACCATCCAACTTTAGATGAGGAAATAAGATCGACCGTTAAAGATTTCCCGGTATAGGCTTACTCTTACTCTGGTATCCTTCAGTGTACCTTTAGCTGTGGGGCCATCGCTTACTTTGGGTATTCGATTCACTTGGTTGTTTCTTTTACTATAGATGAGCACACACGATTCTGAACATGGACACATCATCGAAGTGTGTGGAGATGTGTCAGCCATGGAAACGAGCCAGGTTGGTAGTAAGGTATGCGCAGAGGCACCTTGTGGTTTTTCAGACACTAGAAATAGTTCGAAAGATGCAAGAGAGAGGTCAACCTCGATGAAGAAACTTTTGATTGTGGTTGTGCTTTGTGTGATCTTCATGAGCATAGAAGTAGTTGGTGGTATTGAAGCCAACAGTCTTGCCATTCTCACGGATGCGGCGCATTTGCTGTCGGATGTTGCTTCATTTGCAATATCCTTGTTCTCTCTTTGGGCATCAGGTTGGGAGGCAACTCCACGCCAGTCCTATGGCTTCTTCCGAATTGAAATTCTTGGTGCACTTGTATCCATCCAGATTATATGGCTACTTGCTGGGATTCTTGTGTATGAAGCAATAGATAGACTTATTAACGGTACCACCGAAGTTCATGGCTTTCTCATGTTCATTATTGCTGCATTTGGTCTTCTCGTGAATATTGCCATGGCGCTCTTACTGGGTCATGATCACAGTCACGGTCACGGTCATGGTGACCATGGTCATGGACATAGTCATGGGCATGATGAAGACGATGCACATGGACATAGTGATCATACTCATAGCCACGAGGATCATGGTGATTTGCATACTCATGGATTAACTATCAAGAAACATCACCGTCATCATCATGGAGAAGGTTCTAAAGGACATGCTGATCAGCATCACGGCCACGAAACAGATCAAACCGAGCCTCTTCTGCAGACTAGCTCGGAAGCCGAAGGTGACTCAGAACCTGGAACCAAACGGAAGCAGCAGCGTAATATTAACATACAAGGTGCTTATCTTCATGTACTAGGGGATTCGATTCAAAGTGTAGGTGTGATGATCGGAGGTGCAATTATATGGATTAAGCCCGAGTGGAAGATTGTCGACTTGATCTGCACCCTGGTATTCTCAGTAATTGTGCTGGGGACAACAATAAGGATGCTCCGTAACATTCTGGAGGTTTTGATGGAGAATACGCCTAGAGAGATTGATGCGACAAGGCTCGAGAGGGGACTTTGCGAGATGGATGAAGTGATTGCGGTCCATGAATTGCACATCTGGGCTATAACGGTTGGAAAGGTGCTATTAGCCTGCCACGTCAAAATAAAGCGCGACACCAACGCCGATATGGTCCTCGACAAGGTCGTAGACTACATCAGAAGAGAGTACAATATAAGTCACGTCACCATTCAGATAGAAAGAGAGTGGATGTCGGAAGGTGACTGATTTAGTTTTGGTATTGTATAAGGATGGTAGGGTTTGGGTCACATTTTAGCTCCAAATTTGGTTGGATGTTGCTGTTTTGTCCTTTTTCTCTTAGCTGGGCCTCTGAGGCTCTTCAGGATTATGATGTGATGTACTCACCTTGTGTCTAGTTTCTTTGACTACGATTACTAGTTCGTTAAGTATTAAAGAGAGCTGCTCCTGTTGAGCTGGATTGGGTCTTTGAGCTCTCCAATCTTCGCATCATTGAATTTCGGTAGTCTGCTTTGTTTAAGATTCATTTTGGTAATAAAGTTTGCCTGTGTTGATGTACTTCGGCCGCTGTGGGCATTTTGAGTTATGAGCCTCTACTAATCCAGATATCTATGATTGGATGATTTAACTCTCAACTATTAATTTGGTATAGTTCAAGAACTACTGATGACAACATTAGTAGGAAAACGAAATCCGCCCATCCTTTGGAAATAATTTGGTCGAGGCCTGTGCACCTTTCGGCCATCGGAAACATACATGTCTGATGTAACCGCTGTTCATGAGGAATTCGGGAGAGATACAGAAACGCATACAAGTCGAGCGTTTTGGTAGGAATCATGTTGATAGGCGAGGCTACATGACGTGACATGTAGAATTTCGAGATTACAGTGCTGCTCAAGCTTGTTGGATATGACGTTGTTGTTTACACAATGATAGGAATACATTGATTATGCCATATATTAGTTGAAATCTTAACTAGTGGTCCAAAATTTGCAAGAAGGAAAAGCGACGAAATAGCGGGATGTTCCTTCGTTCTGAATCACCCATCGTTGCTTAGTTTAACAATGCTCCCAAATTAACTTTTGGTGGTAAGCCAAAATACATCCTGTAAACAGAGGTATACATCATGTACGCGCGTGCATGTAACTAATCTCTTTATTATACATGATCAATCATACATGAATTGTTGAGCTTTCCTGTCTACTGATGAGCTGGGCAATGTGTTAGCCTGCTAGAGCATACAATTGGCAGGATTCCGCATTCTTGTAAAGCTCAACAAGGGAGAAGTTGTGAGCACGATATGCCACTCAAATTCCAGAAAAGCCTGCCTTTGTTGCTAGATTCTCGAACTCTCTCTCGGTCCGCTCTTTTCCACCTCGAAACGTGCTTGTGATGAACACGTACATTTGAAACAGTCTTGCAGAAGCAAGATTAGCTCCAAGTGTTTCTTGAATCACCATATCAACCACCATTACTTTCCCGCAGTCAGGTAAAGCATCGTAGCCGTTCTTCAGTATCTTAATACAGAGCTCGTTGCTCCATGTATGCAGTATCCACTGTTATTAGTTGTCGAGTTAGTGCTCATAATGTGCAAAGAACCGAAATTTACACGCGACTTAGAATATAGAGAAGTTAACCAGAACTCTGATAATAATGAAAAAAGCATTCTTCTAGCTCCTTGTTCTGCATCTAAGACTAACCTTCATGAAAATGGCATCTCCTTTAGGAATACTCACAAACATATCTCCTGCAATGTTCTCAATACCAGTACCAAATCATAGTCCCCATCAAATTCGAAAATTAATCAATTTATGAGTTACTGAACTGATGTGTGTCTCAAATAATGATGCTTTAGGTTCTTTATCGTGGTTAAAATGAAGTAGGAAGGAATTTCTCTTTTGGTTTATTGTGATATGTCATTGACCTTAATTTAAATTTCTGCAGTCCCAGAGAAAAAACTGCATCACTGTTGGCAAATGAAATTCCAATTGGGATTGCTAGAGATTTATATGGCAAGCCAAAAATTAGTGAACAGTTTATGGAAGAAATGCTAATTTTTTTGCCAATAGCTATTGCATTTGTGGAAGGAGGTTTATGTGATAAAAAAACCGCTAGAGAAGCCTTACCATTACTTTTAAAAGTTTATGCTAGTTCTACATTAGAACTTCAATCGGGACTTCATATGAATTCTGGACTGCGATTGATTTTCTAACAATGTCAACGGTCGATAAGTTTGCACGAGAACTTTCCTTTGCTTCCATACCTGAATAAGAGGGCGACTTCTTGATAACCAATGCCAGGTCGAAGTTGATCCCCTTAATGTGAGGGTATTTGGAAATGATCATGCTAAGAATGGAGCCATTTTGCACCTCCTACATCAACCAGTGAGTTGAGCCCTTCAAAACCTCTGTATGCGTCCAAGATTGTCGACGTGAGCAGCTTGTTGTATTCTTTCATGGAGTCCTTGAAAATCTCAGAGAATCTGGCATCCTTCCCTAAGTATGAGAATGCATTCACACCATGTGCCCTTTCAAATGGAACTCCTTCCAGAACTTCCCACAGCAGCCTAAACTATTGAAAACTATAATTTCAGGATGTGAAAATACTGGAAATAAAGCACGATTCATGGACGATGCATCGCACTCTGACATATACAAAAATGGGTTATGCCGGTATAAAACATTTGATCCCAGATGCTGAAATTTGAAGTTCGAGATTGAGAACACAATTCTACAGCAAAGAGTGATAGCAACGACCTTGTAACTCAGGCATTTCATACCACAGGACATGAGACGTCTAAACTAAAAAGATGATTCAGAGTACATGTATATACCTGTTAGAAACAAGGAATTAGGGAGAAACCAAATCCATGTGAAAATGAATTAAAAGCATGAACATAATTCCATGATGCAACTCTGTTAGTTCTACTTAAAGTGGATATACATAAACTTAAGTGAGAATCTAAATTTCAAAAGAGCACCTTTCATGATCATCTACGAAGAACCTAGTAATTCTTCTCTTTTATGGAAAGAATAATTACCACATATCAATCATGACCTTGTCCTGAACCATCAACATCTGACCACTCCATGAACCTCCTTCCTGGTTCCTCAAGAAATACTTGGCCACAGGTGCCAAACCGTAGAGCCTTTCCCAGAGAGACACTGAGAATCGAGTGGCTCGCGAGGAGGCTAAGCATTTTGTCCAGCGCATCGTGTGCGTCCGGGTTGTTCTTGACGGGAATCTTGGAAGCAATCTGCGAAGGAGAGAGCATGGCGTCAGGGCCTTCTCTCGCCAGGATCTCGAGCACACCCAGCTCGACCGTTGCTTTCACGACCATGGGCACAACCGATGAAGTCGCCAGTTGCATGGCGTACAGGGCGATCGATGACGATGTTGATTCATCTTCTTTGCTGCTGCTGCTGCTGTTGGCTATCATCTTGTGTTTGTCCATGGAGTTTCTTGACTATCTAGCTCGAGTCAACGTTGATGAAACAAGAACTTTGTAAAGCTAATTTCAGGGGAGAACAAAATGATGGGATTATGTTGTAATGTCATGTTAGGGTAAAGTTTTGTACTCTTTCAAATGGGTGCGATGTTGTTGTCGGTCAACATGTGCTAAATTGTTTTGTGTCTTTTTTCCTGTTTAACAGAATATTCCTGCTTCCAAGTTTCAAGTAAAAAAAGTCTCGAAAAAATGATACAAATAGTCACTGATATTTGATTTAATGTGCAAAGTTGTCCCCGAACTTTTGAACTTTAAATTAACGTGCAATGTCGTCCATGAATTTTTAATTTGTTCAACGCGGTTCTTGAATTTTTAATTTATTTAACATGATCTCGGAACTTCTGGTACATGTTTAATTTAATCTTTAGACTATATGAAAATATTTAATGCCGTCCTTCCATTAATTCAAGTTAACGGAATTTGCTGATTATGCTTTCAATCCGATTGAACGGTGGATAAAAAAAACGTTACACGTGAATTATCCACATTAGATATTTAATTCAAATCAGAATATAATAATTCTTTTAATTTGTTTAATTTGTTCAATTTGGAAAATGATTATCCATGTTTTTTAATGACGTGGATTACTATGTCTTGATTTGAGTTGAATATCTTACGTGAATAATTCATATGTAACGTCACTTTTTTGTCCACTTTTCGGATTGGAAGTGAAATAAGTAAATTCTATTAACTCAAATTAATTGAAGGATAATATTAAGTATTTTCATATAGTTTAGGGATTGGATTGAACATTTATCAAAAGTTCAAGCACTCCAATAAATAAATTAAAAGTTCAGGGAAGACATTATACATTGAGCCGAGTTCAAAGATCATTGTGTAATTATCCCAAAAATCTCCTAGATGACTCAAATTTGATTTTGACATCTCCATGTTTCCTTTTCTAGTTTGGGCATTTACTTAAGCATAACAAGGTAAATTGCTTAGTTTATTGCCCACAGATGTAAATTTTATTGGAATAACGCCGTCAGTAATCGCTCTACTGAAAATTCAATTGTCCGTCTATTTTTTTTTTGGTTGTTTCAAAATGATCATTGTGCTATTTGAAATGGGTTATCAATGCACTGTTCGTCCGTGCGCCGTTTCGAGGACGGATTTTGCTGACTTGATATTAATGTCACAAATTTGCTAACTTCTAAAAATGATGCTGACTTTATTAAAGAAAAAAAAATAAGGACAATTTTTAAACAAAAAAAAATTACAGAGATGGTTTTGAATTTTGGGCAAAGTTGATAGATCACTGATGGTATTATCCCATTTTTTATTAGGCAAAATACGTTATATATATAGCAGTTTACATAATGTCTTCTCTCTATCTGAGAAAGTTTAAAAGGGCGTTTCACTTAGCAGCTAATCTCTTTATTGTACATGATCAAGCATATATTATTTGTTAAACATCCCTCTCTACTGATGAGCTGGGAAGGCACTGGCCAGTGTGAAGCATCCGATTAGCAAGATTTGGCGTTCTTGTATAGCTCAACAAGGGAGAAATTATGAGCGGAATAGGCCACTTGAATGCTGCAAAATCCCGCCTCTTTCGCTATAGTCTCAAACTCTTTCTCGGTTCTCTCTTTTCCCATTGGATTCACGCTCCGCGTGAACACGTACATTTGATACAGGCTTCGAGCAGCAAGATTGGCTTCAGGCACTTCTGGAATCACCAGATTGACCACCATTACTTTTCCATTGTCTGGCAACGCGTCGTAGCAGTTCTTGAGGATCATGATACATTGTTCATCATCAAACATGTGAAGTACCCACTGTCATGTATCACCAGTGTTAGCGCTTAAATTGTATTTGCACAAATGTACGGAAACCTACAAAATTGACCTGGAATTTGAGAAGTCGACGAGAATTTTGGAATAATAACAAATGAACCATTCTTCTAGCTACTTGTTCTGCAATCTCCCTCAAGCAATATAAAGTTGTTGGGTTATCTAGACTAACCTTAGTGAAAATCGCATCTCCTTTTGGAATACTTACAAACATATCTCCAGCAATGTAATCTATGCCTGTACCAAATCATAGTGTCCATCAAGATCCAAACAATCAATTTGTAATTCATTGAACTATCATGTGTCTCAAGTACTGATGCTTTAGGTTCTGCATTGTGATTAAAATGAAGGAAGAAGGATTTTCTTCTTGGCATACTGTAGTATGCCATTGCTTATAATTCACATTGATGCAATCCTTATGATGAAACTGCATTATTGTTGGCAAATGAAAATTTCACTTAGGGTTGCTAGAGACTAATGTAGCAAGCGAGTGAACAGTTTATGGAAGAAGTATCCCATAAGAGATTGATAAGGCAATTTGGTTCTTAATCAATGACATCGAGCACTCATAAAAGGGACTACTATCTTTCTTGCCCTAACTACATATTCATGGAAGGACGTTTATGTGATAAAAAGAGCCAATAAAAAGGCCTTCTCTTTACATTTCGAGATGCTGGTTGACTTTGCTAACAATGTCAACAGTTGCTAGGTCTGTATGAGAATTCTCCCTTGCTTCCATACCTGAATAAGAAGGCGACTTCTCGATAACCGATGCCAGATCGAAGTTGATTGCCTTGATGTGAGGGTACTTGGAAATGATCATACTAAGAGTGGAACCATCGCCACCTCCTACATCAACCAGTGAGCTGAGCCCTTCAAAACCCTTGTATGTGTCGAAGATTTTCGACATGACCAATTTGTTGTATTCTTTCATTGAGTTCTTGAAAATCGCGGAGAATCTTGCATCCTTCCCTAAGTATGAGGGTCCGGTCATCCCGTGTGCCCTCTCAAATGGAATTCCTCCTTCCAGAACTGCTTCTTTTAAGTGGAACCTGCTCAAAGAATTTTATGGAAATTTAAATACCAACAAAAGCCCCCAAAAAAGAAAAAAGAAAATGCTCACCTTTTACCTGCAAAATTACTTTTTAGAATTACACTTTCAGTATACTAAATGATGGAGATAAAGCATGATTCACAAACGATGCATCAAATCATAGTTATGAATATGGGACGTTTCAGAATAGATATCTTTAAATCCTAAACAAAGAACTTATACACATTGGGATTGTAAGTACGTTAACGCGGTCTAAGGCCAAGAACGATGGTGACGACTTAGAAACTCAACATAGTGCAAAAAAGGCAGTAACTTAATAGGATATGATACAATATCCTCATGAGGAAATGGTTCAAATACATGTGTTTTCCATTCAGACTGGATGAATTTGAAATAACTCGACATCCTTACGAACAAAAAGCATGAACAAACTGTGAAGCAAATTTGTTAGTGTCAATACTTTGTCCTAGTCATAGTTAAGGTTGAGTACTAAAATCAGAAGCTAAAACTTTCTCAAAAGAAGCAGCTTTGATGACAATCAGATTCATCATCTATCAAGAACCTACTAATTCTTCTGTTCTTTAAGGGAAAAAGGATCATTACCAAAAATCAGTCATGACCCTGTCCTGAACCATGAACATCATACTGTTGAGGAAAACTTCTACTATTTTTGAAGTTGACAAAACCTTCTATTATAATTGTAAAATCTGATACTTATTCTGAGCCATTTTATTTCAGGAATATATATATATATATATATATATATATATATATGTTATGGAAACTCAGAAGGAAGTTATTCAGACTTTACAAGCTGGAAAAATAAGTTCTTTGAAGACCCACAGAATCTAAGTTCTAAGATTCAGATGCAGAAGTTATTCAGACGCATATGCAAATGTAGAAATTATTCAGACGTAGATGCAAATGCAAAAATTATTCAGACGCAGAATTCAGAACGAAACAATAACAGCTAGTGATCTGGCATGGATTTCACAGAAGGAAAGTTTTGATTGGTTCAATCTTAATCAAATTGATTGACAATCAAATATTACGACAAGAATGCATTACAATGGACAAAGCTCTACTTATGGAAACCAAGATTCTGATTGTATGGGCGACCAAAATCAACGGGATTCAGAATTTGTCATCCAACGGCTACTTAATCCTTTTTATACAAATCTGTCCAAGGTGAAGATTGGAAGATGATCCTCTGAAAACTGTCCAACGACTAGTTTGGGAGTAGAGGAGTATTTAAGGAGATCAACGAGCAGCAAAAGGACACAATAGATTCAAGAATCAACAAGTCCAAAGTCTGAGCATACTCCAATCATTTCTCTTGTTGTTCTGAGCCAAAATACTTAGATCTTGAGGGTTACCTTGTAAGAGTGACTGTGTGAGATAGAGAGTCCTATCATACACTAGAGTGATATCACTCAAATTATGTAACTTCCTCTTGATTACATAGTGAAATCCAGCCAGTAGGCTGTAAGCGTGGGAGAGTGGACGTAGGCTTGCAATAAACCGAACCACTATAAACTTGTGTGCAGATTCTCTATCCCTTATCTCTTACTTTACTTTCTGCACATCAAAAACTTCATCTATATAATCTGTCTTGAATCTGAATAATATTCAGACTCTTCTGTGATTGATTTTATTTCCACATAAATATTATAAAACTGTTCAAGGTCACTTATTCACCCCCCTCTAGGTGATCCCTGCTAGCCACTTCAATTGATATCAAAGCGAGTTGCTCATTTTATTGAAGTATTTTACTTCTGAGCTAACGATCTACATGGCTAGCTTTGGTGCTCCAGGGCTCATTGAAGGTCAGAGCAACAACAGACCACCATATTTTGATGGCAAGGAATACAACATCTGGAAGAATAAGATGAAGGCATTCATAAAGTCAATTGATCATATGCAATAGGATATCATTATCAAAGGAGTCAAACCGAAATCTTCTGATTCAAAAGAGAAGGCAGATGCAAGCAAATCAGTAGATCCTCCACTATCTCAAGCAGAGATTTCTAAAAGAGAAACTTTAGATTCCAAAGTAATATATTCCCTTTATTGTGCTTTATCTCCTATTGAATACAAAAAAATTGCTGCCTATAAATCTACTAAGGAAATCTGGGACACTCTCTATATTACTTATGAAGAAACAGATCGAGCCAAGGAAACTCAAATCAATCTTCTGCTTGGTCAATATGAATCCTTCAAACTGAAGCCTGAAGAATCAATTGCTGATATGTATGATAGGTTTACTGACATAGTAAACGGTCTTGCATATCAAGGACGACCAGTCTCAGATGCATTGAAAGTCAACAAACTACTGAGAGGACTGACAAAGGAATGGGATAACATCAAAATATCTCTTCGTGAGACACAAAGAATCATACCTCTATCAGTGAATGAGTTAATTGGAACTCTTCAATCATATGAGACTGAGAAACGGAATGAGGAGAATGAAATCAGAGGTAATAAGTCAATTGCATTGAAAACTAACATTGATTATGATGCAGATTCTGAAGATGAAGATGTTGATGATGAAGAATTAGCTCTCTTCATAAAGAAGTACAAGAGAATGAAAATCAAAGGAAGAAATCTCAAAGGAAAAAAACCTCTTGAAAATAAGAGGTCTATCGATGAGACAGAGAGATCAAAGGAGGTGATATGCTTTCACTGTAGGAAACGTGGACATATCAAGTCTAACTGTCCACTTCTGAAAAAGAAAAC
Organism: Syzygium malaccense; assembly: GCA_031216405.1. Lineage (NCBI taxonomy): Eukaryota > Viridiplantae > Streptophyta > Magnoliopsida > Myrtales > Myrtaceae > Syzygium > Syzygium malaccense. The sequence continues at coordinate 7,478,286 of CM062257.1, forward strand.
CAAATTTGAGAAAACAAAGAAGGCCTTAAAGGTAGAAACCTGGAGTGATACAGAGTGCGAAGATAGTGATAAAGATATCTCAAATTTCTGTCTAATGGCAAAGTCAGATTCAGATTCAGACTCTGATCCTAAAGTGGAAATCGAGGTAAAATCTTCTGAAATGACTATTGAAGTATCGAATTACATTGATGAATTATGCTTTGAATTTAAGACTGCTCTTAAAAGAATCTCTTCTTTGAAAAAGGAAAATTCTTCTCTGAGATAACAGGATATTTTACAAAAAGAAAAGATTGATTTTCTTCAAAAAGAATTTTATCAAGTCAAGAAAAGTCAAGATTTACTTTCCAAAGAAAATGTTGTTTTGAAAAAGGAAGTTTCAGAAATTACTTTCAAGTTTTCAAAAGGTTCAGAAACCTTGAAGCATATCCTTTCCATTCAAATTCCTTACTATAACAAATCTGGTCTAGGATTTGTAAAGGAAAGTGACAGCTTGATTGATTTTCCAAAAGTCAAGGAGAGATTAAGACAAAGACCTCATCGACAAGCTTATAAAAATCATTTTAAAAGAAATTTTGTCAAACCTGTTGGACGAAATTCTCTTAAATGCTCAAATTGTGGAGATCCAAAACATTTTGAGAATGAATGTCCTAAGGTCTGGAGACCTGTTCGAAGAGATTTTGTTAAGACAACCTACACTAATGCTCAAGGACCCAAACAAATTTGGGTGTCAAAGAAAACTTGAGAGGTTGTGATTTTTGCAGGTTACCACGAAGAGAAAAAGAAAGTGGTACCTAGACAGTGGATGCTCTAGACACATGACAGGAGATCCAAGCATTTTCGTTGATTTACACAGTTTGAATGGTGGAAAAGTTTCCTTTGGAGGAAATACCAAAGGAAAAATAGTTGGCAAGGGAACAGTTGAAATTGGAGGACTTACAATCAATGATGTTTCATTGGTAAAAGGACTCAATTACAACCTGATAAGCATAAGCCAACTATGTGATACAGATTTCAGAATAAACTTTCAAGAAAACACATGTTCAGGAACAAGCAAAGACTCTTCTCAAACTTTTACAGGAAGAAGACATGGCAATATTTATCTTCTTGATGTAAATCCAAATTTCACTCATTGTCTGATCTCAATCAAAGAAGATGAAGACCTATGGCACAGAAGGTTGGGGCATATCAGCATGAAACAAATCTCAAAGATCTCAAACAAGAAACTGGTTCGAGACTTACCAGATCTGAAATACAGAAAAACAGAATTATGCAATGCCTGCACCATAGGAAAGCAAGTAAGAAGCTCTTTTAAATCTATACATCATGTTTTCACTAATCGTGCTTTGCAGTTTCTTTATATGGATCTGTTTGGACCAACTAGAACACAAAGTATTGGTGGTAAGAAGTATTGTTTAGTAATTATTGATGATTTTACAAGATTTGCTTGGGTGTTCTTTCTTACTCATAAAAATGAGGCATTTTCATACTTTTCAAAATTTGCAAAAAAAGTTCAGAATGAAAAGGGCTATACTATTTCCTACATTAAAACAGATCATGGGGGAGAATTTGAAAATCAAAATTTTTCAAATTTTTGTGAGGAAAATGGCCTTCAACATAATTTTTCTACTCCATACACACCAGAACAAAATGGTGTTGTGGAAAGAAAAAATCGTTCTTTGTAAGAAATGGCAAGAATACTATTGATTGAAAGCAAGATTCCTTTTCGTTTCTGGGTAGATGCAGTCTTTACAGTATGTTATATCATGAACAGAGTCTTTCTCAGACCCATTCTTGAGAAAACCCCCTATGAGCTTTACAAAAGTAGAAAGCCCAGCATCTCATATTTTTGTGTGTTTGGTTGTAAATGCTTTATTCTCAAAAATCCAAATGACCGCACTGGAAAGTTTGATGAGAAAGCAGATGAAGGACTCTTCCTTGGATATTCAACCACAAGCAAAGCATACAGAGTCTTCAACAAGAATTCTCAGACTGTGGAAGAAACAATGAATGTAAGGTTTGAAGAAAATATTCAGACTCACAAAGATGAACCTGAATTACCTTCCAACATTCAAGAGTTAACGGAGACTCATAAAGAACCTCCAAAGGTTGAAGAATCCTCAAAAGAAAAGGAAAATGATACAATCCAGACTCAACCAGAAAATTCAGAGTCTGCAGATACTCAGAAGGAAAGATTTAACAGAAACTGGAAATATAAATCTAGTCATCTGAAGAACCTCATCATTAGAGATATAGAAGATGGTATCAAGACTAGATCCAAACAAAAGGAAAACATCAGCAACTTGGCATTGATATCAGAAATAGAACCAAAAGAAGTTGGAGAAGCCTTATTAGATGAAAGCTGAATAGAAGCTACGCAGGAGGAACTTCAGCAGTTCAGAATCAATGAAGTATGGGAGCTTGTGCCAAGACCCAAAAACCATCCAGTAATTGGAACAAAATGGGTGTTCAGAAACAAACTAGATGACAAAGGAAAAGTCACAAGAAACAAAGCAAGACTAGTTGCAAAAGGCTATTCTCAAGAAAAAGGTATAGATTATGATGAAACATATGTACCAGTTGCAAAGTTAGAAGCCATTCGGCTATTATTAGCTTATGCTTGTTTCCATAACTTTAAATTATTTCAGATGGACATGAAAAATGCCTTTCTGAATGGATATATTAAAGAAGAAGTATATGTGGATCAACCACCTGGTTTCGAAGAACCAAGGAAAGCTTATTATGTCTACAGACTCAAAAAGGCCCTTTACGGTCTGAAACAGGCACCCAGAGCTTGGTACGAAAGGTTAAGTAACTTTCTTCTGTAAAATAATTTCACCAAAGGTAAGGTCAATACAACTTTGTTTGTTAAGAAAAAGGGTAAGGATTTTCTACTTGTTCAAATTTATGTTGATGATATAATTTTTGGATCCTCTAATGAATTGCTTTGCAAGGAATTCTCTAAGAATATGCAGAACGAGTTCGAGATGAGCTTGATGGGAGAACTAACATTCTTTCTTGACTTATAAGTGAAACAAACCAATGATGATACTTTCATTTGCCAAGAGAAGTATGCTAAGGAGATTATCAAGAAATTTGGTATGCAAAATGGTAAGAAAACAGACACTCCAATGTCCCACACATCCAAACTGGACAAGGATGAACATGATAAAAAGGTGGACCAGAAGGTATACAGAAGCATGATAGGTTCACTATTGTATCTTACTGCATCTAGACCTGACATTCTTTTTAGTGTCTGTATGTGCGCAAGATTTCAATCAGACCCAAAGGAGTTACATCTCACTACAATAAAAAGGATAATCAAATACATTGGAACTTATCCAATGTTAGGTCTTTGGTATTCCAAAGATTCAGATTTTACTCTTACTGGTTATTCAGATGCTGATTTAGCTGGATATAAAGTGGACAGGAAAAGTACTACAGGTACATGCCAACTGCTTGGAAATATGTTGGTGTCCTGGTACTCAAAGAAGCAAAATACAGTCGTATTTTCTACAGCAGAAGCAGAATATGTAGCGTTGGGAAGCTGCTGTGCACAAATTCTGTGGATGAAGCAGCAGTTGCGAGACTTTGCTGTTAAAGAATCAAGTGTCTCAATCAAGTGTGACAACACAAGTGCTATTAATCTGTCCAAAAATCCTATTCTTCATTCACGAGCGAAGCATATTGAAATCAAGCATCATTTCATTAGAGATCATGTTCAAAATGGCGATGTGAATATTCAATTCATTGATTCTAAGAATCAATTAGCTGATATATTCACAAAACCTCTTGACAAATCTTCATTTAAGTATATTAGAAACAAACTGTACATTACTTATCCATTCTCTTAAAGTGTTTGACAAACAGGAATTTTTCAGACTCAGGTACTCTCCGTCTGAAAAATATTCAGACTCTCAAAGAACGATACGTACATAGTTTAAAGATTGGCGGGAATATTTTTGGCAGGATATTTTCACATTTGTTATTTTAGGAAGCGAATCAGGTACGTATCCTAATTTATTTGATTAATTGTGCTCAAAATTTTATCATGATATTATCCTTATTTTTTATGCTTCAGATAGTATATTTCTTTCCTACTTGTCCGAGCATATTCTTACTTTCTAAAAATAACCTTTTGCTTCAAAAACCCATCCTTCTCGTTTATAAACCTGTTCGTCACTTTTCAAAACCCTATCAGTATGATTCTCTTTTTCTCAAAACCTTCCGATATTTAGAGACTCTCCTCGTCTTCCTGCTACAAAGATCGAAATTTTCTGCTCCTGGAGTGATCAAAATGCCGTTCAAAAGAAGATCCTCACGAAATCTGAACCTAGACTCTAAATCTACTGCACTAGCGGAGTTTATGGAGATTTCAGATACAGAATCGGAACATCATGAAGAACCTGCCGAAGCGACACCACCTCATAAGTCGTCGCCTCCCAAAGTTTCTGGTAAAACTGATTTCCATTTTAAAAGCATCAAGCATGTATGGAATGCTTATCTGAAGTTGAAGAGAAACAATACCTCTGCATCTACTTTGCGTGACTATCTGAGAGATAATGAGTTCTCCTCTGAAGAACATCTTACGCAAAACTACTCTAAAGCTTGCGTTGATTTTGACAATGTCCCGATCAGTACTACACCAAAAGAATCCTCTTTCAAAAAGGGCAAAGAAAAAAGTCGGAGAATCATCAGTACCCTCTGCTCGTGTTAGCCCTAAAACTACCAGTGCAACAAAGTTTGTTACACCTGATGATGATGCTCGATTTTTTGAAATTTTTGAAATGAAGGTCGGAGTAGCATCTGGTGTGCCAGGTACAGGTGGATTATTCAGAAACTCTGAGCATAATATCTATTACAAGTTGTTGCTTGCTCGAGCGATCATGAACCACAGGACTGTGGATTTCGACTATCTAGAGAAGTATGCTATTTTAGTAAAGAACCTGTTTCAAAAGCTAGGCATTTATGAATTTTGCCTTCAATCTGCAAATGTTTATGCTGAATTAACTACCTATTTCTATTCAAATCTCTCTATCTTGTCGCCCAACTGGATTCAATTCACTGTTGGTGACAAAAAAATTCGATTTAAAAGCGGAAGTATTGGCAAGGATTATTAGAGCACGACACTACAAGTTTACTCCACTGGCTGTGAATCTTGAAGATGCTTCCAAGATTGCTTCTGAAAATTCCAACTTTGCTCTAGGATCAAACCGGCATCTCTCTTATTTTGACTTATCTAGAAGATCAGTGATTCTGCACAAGATCATTATCAATTGCTTGAGGCCCAAGGCAGCCTCTAAGACTGACCTATACAAATCAGAAATAAAGCTCATCTGGGCTATCTTGAAAGGTCAACCTTTTTCTCTACCTCATATCATCATCTTTCATATGTACAGGACATTACATAAAGATAAGGGACAACTGCCATATGATGCTTTAATCTCTCGAATTTTCATATTTCTACAAATATCAATTCCTGATGAATTGCGCCAGAATATTGTTCCCTGTATGTTTGTTGGAGAAAGAATGATCTCCAAGATGAAACAGTTTGATGATGTGAAGAAAAGAATCAAAGGAAAAGATGCTCATTAGTCTGAAGCAAGGTCTGCTGAAAAGTCAAGTTTCAGAAAAACAGGGCAGAGAAAAGGAGCAAGTTCAGCAAGCAAGAAGTTAGATTCTCCCATCCCACTAAAGGTATATAGCAAGAAAAGAAAAATTCTTCTGCATGATGAAAGTGATGAAGCAGAAGCAGAATATTTTGATACAGGCCGTGCTGATGCTCCAGAACATGTTTCTGAACCTATTCCAAAGGTTTCAGAACCAACTCCTACAGAATATGTTTCTGAAGATCCAGCACCTGTTCAGGGGGAGAATCCAGAAGAAGCAACCATGGGGTTCGATCAGTTTGAGCCAGCTAATTTCCAAGGACAGCCTTCAGAAAATCAGAACATCCTCTCTATTCTGCTTGAAATTAAGGACAAGCATGCTGCACTAGATCAAGACATGAAGAATCTAAAGAAAATTGTTGAAGAAAACTACAACACTCAACGACTCCAATCAGCAGCAGATAAAGCAGAACTTGAGGAAGCCATTACCCTATGCTCATCCAACATGGATAAGGTTATGGGTCAATGCAGTTCGAAGATTGAGGAAGCTGTTTCAATATTGAAAAATTTTCAACTGATTCGTACTCCTTCAAAACAATAGCATGTTTTCAAAACATTTCTCTCAAAGTCATCTTTATTTTCATTTTGGTCTGTAATTTGACCAACATTTCTTGTTAGACTATTTGATTATTCAATATAAATGCTTTATACTCTCTATTATTGATTTTTTGCTGATGACAAAAAGGGGGAGAATTTATTTGGTACAGATCATATGCAGGTTATATACAAAGAAAGTAAAGACAAAGATATCAACAGAGTTTGCTCTTTCAATTTCAATCTGTGATCCATGCGCTATATATATATATACTTATTTACTTCAAATTAATTTCAAAGTGATTCAATCTGCAGAAAAGTTTTGTCACCATCAAAAAGGGGGAGATTGTTGAGGAAAACTCCTACTATTTTTGAAGTTGACAAAACCTTCTATTATAATTGTAAAATCTGATACTTATTCTGAACCATTTTATTCCAGGAATATATATATATATATGTTATGGAAGCTCAGAAGGAAGTTATGTAGACTTTACAAGCTGGAAAAATAAGTTCTTTGAAGACCCACAGAATCTAAGTTCTGAGATTTAGATGCAGAAGTTATTCAGACGCATATGCAAATGTAGAAATTATTCAGACGCAGATGCAGATGCAGAAATTATTCAGACGCAGAATTTCTTCAGACGCAGAATTCAGAACGAAACAATAACAGCTAGTGATCTGGCATAGATTTCACAGAAGAAAAGTTTTGATTGGTTCAATCTTAATCAAATTGATTGACAATCAAATATTACGACAAGAATGCATTACAATGGACAAAGCTCTACTTATGGAAACTAAGATTCTGATTGTATGGGCGACCAGAATCAACGGGATTTAGAATTTGTCGTCCAACGGCTACTCAATCCTTTTTATACAAATCTGTCCAAGGTGAAGATTGGAAGATGATCCTCTGAAAGCTGTCCAACGGCTAGTTTGGGAGTAGAGGAGTATTTAAGGAGATCAACGAGCAGTAAAAGGACACAACAGATTCAAAAATCAACAAGTCCAAAGTCTGAGCATACTCCAATCATTTCTCTTGTTGTTCTAAACCAAAATACTTAAATCTTGAGGGTTACCTTGTAAGAGTGACTGTGTGAGATAGAGAATCCTATCATACACTAGAGTGATATCACTCAAATTATGTAACTTCCTCTTGATTACATAGTGAAATCCAGCCAGTAGGCTGTAAGCGTGGGAGAGTGGACGTAAGCTTGCAATAAGCCGAACCACTATAAACTTGTGTGCAGATTCTCTATCCCTTATCTCCTACTTTACTTTCTGCACATCAAAAGCTTCATCTATATAATCTGTCTTGAATCTGAATAATATTCAGACTCTTTTGTGATTGGTTTTATTTCCGCATAAATATTATAAAACTGTTCAAGGTCACCTATTCAACCCCCTCTAGGTAATCTCTGCTAGCCACTTCACATACCACTCAACGAGCCACCGTCTTGGTTCCTTAAGAAGTACTCGGCCACAGGTGCCAAACCATAGACTCTGCAACCCCCTTCACCCTAGCGATCTTTTACCAATGAGACGGTGAGAATCAAGTGACTAGCGAGGAGGCTGAGCATCCGATCGAGCACGCCGTGCGCGTCTGGATTGTTCCTGATGGGAATCTTGGAAGCGATCTGCGAAGGAGAGAGCATGGCGCCGGGGCCTTCTCCCTCCAAGATGTCGAGCACGCCCAGTTCGACCGTTGCCTTCATGACCATGGGCAGGACTGATGAAGTCGCCAGTTGCATGGCGTAGAGCGGGATCGATGAGGACGATGATTCATCTTCCTCCTCCTTGTTAACTATCATCTTGTGTTTGTCCATGGAGTTTCTTGACGGGTCTAGCTCGAGTCAACGCCGATGAAACAAGAAATTTCAGAAGGTGATTTCAGGGGGAGAACTAAATATGATGATGGGTTTCTGTCGTAATTCATGTTACTGTAAAGCCTTATGCGCTTTTAATGGGGTACGATGCTGTCGCCGGTCAAGATGAGAGAGGGAAGAGGCTCGGAAGTTTTCTGACATGTGGGCCCGCCAGCGACACGTGTCGCTCGGGTTAACGTAACTGTGACGTGGCATCCAATATTTTCTCGTGAAGACTTGGTTAAGGTTAAGCCGTGGTGGGGTTGTTGACAGACGACTTTTCTTAGCGGCTGCCACATAGACTTGGTTCTAGAACTGGACAAAAACCGAGTTGCTGTCGAGTAGAAGAGTCAATTTGATGTTTACATCTCCCATGTTTTCATTCTCCAAAGTCTAACATCTAATTTTAAGAAATAAAGACATAACAAATACACGTAGGTAGCGTGATTCGCCTTATCCTATCATATCTTATCTTGTCTTGTATGATAAATGTTAAAGTCTATGATGTTTTGATTTGCATTTTCCAAAAGTAGTCCACGTGTTTTGATTTGCACGTCGGGCAAAATGAGATAAACCACTTATATAGTTTTTTCTCCATGGCTAGAACAATTCAAGTATGTTTGCTGTGCTATTAAGCTCGGGGAATGTGAGCTTGTGATTTGCTAACTTTGTTAAAATTTTTCTTTTTTTAAATAAATTGTATAAGGACAATCTTAAACAAAAAAACAGTACATACGGTTTTGAATTTTGGGCAAAGCAGATGGATTACTGATGGTGTTGTCCCATTTTTAGTAGGCAAAATACGTTCTGTAAACAGCGGTTTACATAATGTCCTCTCTCTCTCTCTCTCTCTCTGAGGAAATTTAAAAGGGCGTTTCACTTAACAACTAATCTCTTTATTGTACATGATCAAGCATACATGATTTGTTGAGCATTCTTCTGTACTGATGAGCTAGGCAAGCACTGGCTTGTGTGAAGCATCACATTAGCAAAATTTGGCATTCTTGTATAGCTCAACAAGGGAGAAGTTATAAGCGGAGTAGGCCACTTGAATGCTGCAAAATCCTGCCTCTTTCGCTAGAGTCTCAAACTCTTTCTCGGTTCTCTCTTTTCCCATTGGATTCATGTTCCGCATGAACAAGTACATCTGAAATAGGCTTCGAGCAGCAAGATTGGCTTCGGGGGCTTCTGGAATCACCAGATCGACTGCCATTACTTTCCCGTTGTCTGGCAACGCGTCGTAGCAGTTCTTGAGGATCTTGACACAGCGTTCATCATCAAACATGTGAAGTACCCACTGTCATGTATCACCAGTGTTAGTGCTCAAATTGTATTTGCACAAATGTACAGAAATCTACAAAATTGACCTAGAACTTGAGAAGTCAATGAGAATCTTTGGATAATAACAAATGAACCTTTCTTCTAGCTACTCGTTCTGCAACCTCCCTGAAGCAATATGAAGTTGTTGGGTAATCTAGACTAACCTTAATGAAAATCGCATCTCCTTTTGGAATACTTACAAACATATCTCCAGCAATGTACTCAATACCTGTACCAAATCATAGTGTCCATCAAGATCCAAACAATCAATTTGTAATTCACTGAACTATCATGTGTCTCAAGTACTGATGCTTTAGGTTCTTCATTGTGATTAAAATGAAGGAAGAAGGATCTTCTTTTTGGTGTACTGTAGTAGTATGCCATTCCCTATAATTCACATTGACACAATTCTAATGAAGAAACTGCATTATTGTTGGCAAATGAAAATTTCACTTAGGGTTGCTAGAGACTAATGTAGCAAGCGAGTGAACAGTTTATGGAAGAAGTATCCCATAAGAGATTGATAAGGCAATTTGGTTCTTAATCAATGACATCGGGCACTCATAAAAGGGGCTACTCTCTTTCTTGCCGTAATGACATATTCATGGAAGGAAGTTTAACTTGATAAAAAGGGCTGCTAAAAAGGCCTTCTCTTTACATTTTGAAAATCACACAGATTCTACATTAGCATTTCGAACAGGACACGGGTTGACTTCGCTAAAACAATGTCAACCGTTGCTAAGTCTGTACAAGAATTGTCCTCGCTTCCATACCTGAATAAGAAGGCGACTTCTCGATAACTGATGCCTGATCGAAGTTGATTGCCTTAATGTGAGGATACTTGGAAATGATCATGCTAAGAATGGAACCATCGCCACCTCCTACATCAACCAGTGAGTTGAGCCCTTCGAAACCCTTGTATACGTCAAAGATTTTCGACATGAACAATTTGTTGTATTCTTTCATTGAGTTCTTGAAAATCTCGGAGAATCTTGCATCCTTCTGTAAGTATGAGACTGCGTTCATCCCATGCGCCCTTTCAAATGGAACTCCTCCTTCCAGAACAGCATCTTTTAAGTGGAACCTGCTCAAAGAATTTTTGTGGAATTATGAATACCGACAAAAGCCCTCAAAAAAGGAAAAAGAAAATGGTCGCCTTTTATCTACAAAATTACTTTTGAGAATTACACTTTCAGTATACAAAATGATGGAGATAAAGCATGATTCACAAACGATGCATCAAAATCATAGTTATCAATATGAGATATTTCAGTATAGATATATTTAAATCCTAAACAAAGAACTCATAAAGATTGAGATTGCAAGTACGTTAACGTGGTTTAAAGGCCAAGAATGATGGCAACGATGTACTCAACATATTGCACAAAAGGCAAATGATTTCAATACAAGTCTTCTGCATTCAGTCTGAATGAATTTTGGGATAACTCGATATTTTTAGGAATAAAAAGCATGAACAGACCGTGAAGAAGATTTGTTAGTCTCGGTACTTAGTCCTACTCATACTGAAGGTGGAGAAGTAAAATTAGAGTCTAAAACTTTCTCCAAAGAAGCAGCTTTGATGACCATCAGACTCATCATCTATCAAGATCCTACTTAATTCTTCTTTTTTAAGGGAAAAAGAATCATTACCAGAAATCAATCATGACCCTGTCCTGAACCATGAACATCAGATCACTCAGCGACCCACCTTCTTGGTTCCTCAAGAAGTACTGGGCCACAGGTGCCAAACCATAGACTCTGCAACCCCCATCACCCTGGCGATCTTTTCCCAAAGAAACACTGAGAATTGAGTGGCTAGCGAGTAGGCTAAGCATCTGATCGAGCACGCCGTGCGCACCCGGGTTATTCCTGACGGGAATCTTGGAAGCGATCTGCGAAGGAGAGAGCATGGCGCCGGGGCCTTCTCTCTCCAAGATATCGAGCACACCCAGTTCTACTGTTGCCTTCAGGACCATAGGCAGGACAGATGAAGTCGCGAGTTGCATGGCGTAGAGTGGGATCGATGATGATGATGATTCATCTTCCTTGTCGATAGCTATCATCTTGTGTTTGTCCATGGAGTTTCTTGACTGTCCAAGCTTTACTCAATGCCAATAAAACAAGAAATGTCAGGTGATTTCTGGAAAGAAAAAACGATGTCTTGGGTTTATGCTGCCTTGCTTGTTGTAAATTAATGCTTGTGCCCTTTTTATTGTGTACGATATTATTGGCTGGTCAACGTGTGAAGAGTTCTGAATCGTTTTGGGGTCTGACCTGTTGACCGGCGACTTTTCTCTACGGCTGCTTTCTTCATGTTGCCAGATAGATTTGGTTCTAGAACAGGAAAAACTTTATTGTTTTGGATGGGAAAAGTCTCCGAGGTCCGAGGTGGAGTCCAATTTGATGTTGGCATCCCCATGTTTCCATTCTCCAAATTCAACATCTCCTTTTGATAAGATTTAAGACATTGCTATGTATACAGTAAGCACGATTTGATATATTTTTTTTTCGTATTCAGTCTCATATTATCTTATCATATTCTGATTCATCTCATATGATAACTTTATAAAAGTCTTTCATATTATGATATACGTACATCCCATAAATACAGTCGATTTATCTTGATCTACATAGCTGATAAGATGGTCTACATGTCTACCTCCTCATCTTGAGTAAGTTGATTAAAGGATTATACTTAATCGCAAAATGAAATAAATCACTCTTTTGGTTTTTCTTTGTAGCTATAGCGACTCAATTATATTCTTTGTTCTCTAAAAGTTGATAAGATGAGCTTGTCATTAAATTGAAGATTGAAGTGGTTGGAATGTTTGTGAACAATTAGATTAATGGATCTGCCAAGATCCTCTTATTAATATCAACTCTCTATATATCCATTCCTTGGGTCAAAGGTGAAGTAAGCTGTTTGCGAGTTGTCTTTTCGATTGAGGCAACCGAACTACAAATGTGCAATAATTGGTCCCAATGAAGAGAATGTCTCGCCTAGGATATCTCATGTTTCCATTCCCTTTCTGCCATTCACGGATGATCTCTCATTAGATGCAAACCCTGGCCAACAATATATGCATGACTCGACTGTTTCTTCATTTTCAGAATCTTCTCCCACTTAACTTTTATGAGCAATGCAAGGACACTCGGGTATGATTTACGCGATATCGGTTAAAAAGGTGATGTGACAAACTGCTAGCTAGTGGCACATGCGCGTCTAAGACCCGATCGGAGTTGGCCACATGATTTCATACATCAATTTTGTAAATCGATCTTTGCAGATTCAGATTGATTAGAGCAAAAGAGAAGTGAACAAGCCGAAGGGACTGAAATGTGGTGCCATCATGGGTGGCAATTATAGCCCACCTTTGAAGTGGGAAGCCCAGCAGAACCGAATGTTAAGCAGGTCCAAGTACAGTGCACTGCTTTTCGGCCCAATAGGAAAGGTCCATACCTATCCAGCTTGGTAAGTTTCGAAGATAATCATGTTTTAGTTCTTCAATTTAGAAGAATTAATCGACTAAAGTTATTGTCTTTGAGATAATTGCTATATATTATAATTCAAAAGTACTCTCTTTTCCGTGACTCAATCCTATGACCACCAGTAGGGGGACGCTCAAAACATTCGTCAGATGGGCAAAATCTCACGTCTCTTCTAGTCAATGTATGCGAAAATATTCAATACCCTCTTTGCTTCTCAAGAGTTATTTGCCATGATACCGAGATCATAAAATACATCGAGTGTTCGGTGTTGATTCACCAAATGTAAGCAATGCTTGAACATGGGTATGATGAACATAAACGTAGATGAAATTTACACCATCAAGATGGACAAAGTATCTATTTTGACAAGTAATAATTGATTGGGAGACCGGTAATGCCCAGACATTTCTCTTGTTAAGAACTATCACAATCATATTAGCCGAAGAAAATTAGGAGGGCCAATTGCAGGAACACAGCAAGAAAGTTAGGTTGACCCTTTATCCAATTAGGTTCGAAAAATGTTGGGCATCAATTTCCCTGCAAAAAGCCATTAACACTATTATTATCTAGCCTTTTTTGTTTTTCTTTTTTGCGAAATTTCAAAGGCTTTGAGTTAGAAGCATAGCGAACTACTTCCTCTTTCATCTCTAAGGAGGAATCCCTCCAGATTCATGCACACGATTACATTAAGAACATGTTAGGTTTAGTAATATTACAAATTTTATATGGGAGTCTAAGTGAACTATCAACAAGTGGAGCCGGGTCCAATCACCACCGAGATATTGCGCTATATTTTGTTACTGGAGAGATTCGAATATGAGCTCTCGAATCTCTTGCATCATTTGCAATATAGCGCGTCCGAATCAAAATCCGGATAAATCGCGTCGTATCCTCAAGATTTCCAATTCCTTTTATAAGTTAAACTTACTCGGGTATCAGCCAATCTCAAATGATATACTTTGATGTTAGCACTGCTTGGCTTCCACTTGTGCACTTTAAATAAATATTTTTTTCATAACTGAAGAGGCATTTTAATTAAGATATTACCCGAGACGACTTACCTTTATTTATGTTCCTATCACATTTGTACGCAAAGTACGATAAAGATAAGACATGGCATGTGCAGATGTACAGTTTCCTTTTCCTTGTGGTTCATTTAGCTATGTACGAGCTCTGGAAGTCCAAAGGCGCAGATAGATGCTTCCTTCCTTCCTTCTATGTCCTCTCCAGATTAGTTTACATAATAAAAGGGCTCACTTTCACTTTTCTCTTTATGATCACTTAATGCTGGTGTGCCTTCTTTTTGGCTCGCAGAAAAGGAATAATGATACAATCTTCTTTTAGACTTTAGTCCCCTACACACGCCCATGAGCTAAAAAGCCCAAAGTGCTGTGGTTATAAGGTCTTTAAGCTCGAAAGCAACGAAAAGAACAAAAAAATCAAAAGGGCTCAAAGTGCAAAGACTGTGTAGCTTGAGAGAGAGAGAGAGAGAGAGAGAGAGAGAGAGAGAGAGAGAGATGGGCAATAAGAGCTGAGAGCGTGATGATAGTTAAAGGACCACTGGGGCTCCGATTCCAAACGCTAAAGCACAGGACCACCAAAGCCAACTGCATTTTCTTCGTCTCTTTGGCGGCTCTCTCTCTCTAGCAAGTTGGGTTTCAATTCTCCAGCAACTGCAACCATAAAAAAACTAGTTACCCGTCATTAATCAGCATCTACACCACCTACCGTCCATTTCCATCGTCTCTTTCTTTATCTTTATTTTCTAATATATAAGGATTGTGCCTGGCTGTCATTTATCTGTCATCTCCTTCTACCGAAGGATGCGTATGCAATTCTTTGAATTTATTGTTGATTTTCTTTTGCAACGCGATATAAAAGGATAGTCGCAGCACTATAAGAAATCTTATCGAAATTAATTTATTAAGTGACGAGAGACACAACTTGATGTTCAAATTAATGGGATGAATCAGGGTTCTTCTGTGCATGTCAAGCAAAGATTACACCACACATAATCTTTAGATAACATTATTAACATCACTAAACTAAACAATTCTATAATTAAATGTTGTCAACTACATTTCCTACTACTAGGAACAAAAAAAAAAACCACACACTCCTCTTGGGAATCTGACTAAAATCATCGAGTTGTAAACACCACGTTTGATAACATGTCACTTCAGCAAAATTGCTTATGATATAACAATCTGATTCTGATGCAGAGTCTCTAGCTGAGCATCATCAGCAAAGTGGATTCTTGTCCTCCACATGACCTAACCCTCAAGCACTTTCCAGTTCAATCCCCTTTCTCTTGAGCGATCTTTTCTTAATATATCTTTTCGGGCCATTAAGTGCTTGATTAGTATAGCCATTCACGCATGCAGAATGACAAGAAAGGCGTAGCCAAGTTGCACTATATGCTTAATTATTGGGTTCCAACTGCGTCCGTCTTTTTATCCATGGTAGAGTAGGGTTTCGTACCACTATCCACATCGCTTAGTAAAAAAGTTTTAGTCAGATTGATTAGTGATTTAGCATTTCTCTCTCGAAAACTTGAGATATGTCGGACCACGAAAGGGTTCTTATTGTAGCGATTAGGGTTTTTCTTTTTATTGTGGTCAAAGAGGACTTGAGTGAGGGCCGCGACCCTCGCCAGTGGCCGACTAAGGCTTGCAAGCCTTCAGCCAGTGGTCGGCAAGGGTCACTGGTGACCCTAGGCGACCACGATGAAAAGAATAAAGAAAATAAATATATAAGGAATTTAGAATTTTTTTAAAAATAATAAAAATTGTTCACGTCAGCACTGACAATGCCACGTAGGATGATCGATGTCACGTAAGACGACCGATGTACACGTGAATAATATTTAGGCCAAAATTGGCCTGAAGGACTACATTGATAAATT
This sequence comes from Syzygium malaccense, assembly GCA_031216405.1. Lineage (NCBI taxonomy): Eukaryota > Viridiplantae > Streptophyta > Magnoliopsida > Myrtales > Myrtaceae > Syzygium > Syzygium malaccense. Next base: position 7,494,062 of record CM062257.1, read on the forward strand.
GTCAAAATGTTTATGCCCAAATTGGCCAAATTTAAGGGTTTATGATTCAATTGACATCCCTACAATAGATTTATGAGTTTTTTGGTAAGTATCGCCCTGATGAGGGTAAGCAGCTATTTGTGAATTGTGATGAATCAAAACACTATGCTTCTAGAAAGTCTCATATCATGTGAAGACTTAATACATAAGCCATTAATCCCAATCATAAATATTTGGAAAAGGAATCGCTATTTATACATTTTATATCTCATTATTATATAATTTGAATCCATTCCTTCAAGTTGACATGATTTAATATTAGTAGTTTAGAACCCCCTCGACTACACATTATTTTTTTTCTCCCACATGCATCTCATGATTATAATTTACATTATCACATACCCCAATCCTTTCAGAACATATCTTGCCCGACTTTTATACGCCATTGATTAAGCACAACATGTACTTCGTGGAGAAGATAACCAATCAATGCCCATAAGAACATTGGTACATTAATACCAAAGTTTTCTAATTTTCTATGAAGGCTACTCTATGGTTTTTCCAAAAGATTTTGATACAGGTTTTTACTATTTTGTGGTCTTAACTAGTGGCCCCGATTCTTCAACTAATTGAAAATATGGAAAAAAAAATAATTGCCATCTTCATTTACCTACTAATCCGAATTTGAGCTGTTAGATGAAGACGAGATCGCCAATTGAACTATATCGCCATTTTCATTCCGGCCTAGTACTTGAGCCAGTACTAAAGTATACTCCACATTGCTTTAGTGTAAGGTTTCCAATCTAATATATAGAGGCGCGCCCATTATTTTGATTCGAACTCTAATAATATACTAGACCTCAACCACGCCCGCCCCCAGTTTGTTTTTTGTGCAAAACACCAAAAGCCAGATAGCACCCGAGATTTGAACTTACAGGTTATATTCTGCATCAACATAAGAAAGAGAAGCTGTAGTGCAAAAACAGAAACATAATATAAAAGAGGTGATCCGTTCCAAAAGAGAAGGGCTTTTTTAGCACGTTAATTCTTGATAAAAAATCGTAATCATGGTTAATTTAACATTGGGTTACCTTGTGCTGTAAAGATAAATAATCCGAAGAGAACCTTCGAGCTGGACGACCGAAACAAGTGGGTTAGGGCAACTTGTTCCATACACCAAGTCGAAAGATTCAAATCGCAAAAGCTAATCAACCCTAAGTGGGGGCGATTCCTTTTGTCACTGATTGGTGATTAGTTCATTAACGAGGGCAAACGTCACCCTAATCCAGTTGGGTGACGAGAGGTGCAATTCCAGAATCAGACGCGATTAAATTAATCGGTCACGACGCATTCGTGATAACTCATCAATGATTAAATAATCTTTTTTCTCTTTTGGCTGTCCCCAGCGAGTAGAAAACCTCGTAACGTTAACGAAAAGTCCAATGCCCAACATAATATTTGTATATGTATAACATATATATATTTATATTTATATATGTGCCCTCTTTCTTTAGATTATCCATGGCGTGCTTTGTTATTTTATCATAGATTAAAAATAATCCCCAAGTGGACGAGAGATCTGATGCATGTACGGACACCTTAGGTCTCACCGAAAGTATAGTGGCAACCAATCATAATGTCTCAACTCTCTCGAATTCAAGAACGACATTAGTTGATTTTACCTTTCGATTGTCCTTTGAGTAAATCTCGACCTAGGCTTGAGATACCGCACGGAATGAAGTAACACAGTGTCGTGTGTTGTGCTATTGCTAGAACGCTTAATTTTCGGTCAAGCAACCTCCAAAGGTCCCTTCATTTCCCTTTCGAGGATGCAACTTGGAGAGCGAAAAAGGATACGTATATGTACGATTTATTCGATTGATCTCTCGAACTAAGGTCTTAATGTTTCAGATAATGTGGTGATGGCATCTGTAGCTATAGCGCTTTCATCCCTTAGGTGATCATCATCAATTTGCTCCACTCGAATTGGTCCTAAAATGCCCCCCCCCCCACCAAATTTTTTTTTGGGTACTCCTCATTTATACACAACTTGCGCATCTCTCTCATGACTTTGAGATTATTGGGTTCGTGTCATGTTCATCGCCAATATGAGTCAATGATGATGGGATTACGACCTTCATTTATCTATAAATTACTATAGAGAATCGATTAAGAAAGCCCTTAAAGCGTCATGCTAACTTTCTGGACCTTGATGAGTACTTTAATCCAGGTACGTAGACATTGTTTGTCTGTCCATTTCGTTGATAACTATCTGCTAGAGTACTGACAGATTGGGAGTTGGGTGGGGAATTGTTCCACTGAAAATACATCAACTTGTCAGTTAGAAGAGTGTACACATTAATGAGTTTAATGTGTACGGTATTGGGAAGCACCACACAAATTGAATACCTTGTTACGAGAAGATCGAAAATGGAGCACGACCGAGAGCCTGACATTAATTATCACATTTAGCCAATTCATTAATCCAGCAAAAAACTCTATTTCAATATTTGAACAGTGGTGATCCAACATGCTGATCCTTGATTAACAAAATCAAAGCAGGGAGTTCTAGCAAAAAAAAAAAAAAAGCAAGGAGAGAGAGAGAGAGAGAGAGAGAGAGGTGGTCTTGCAATTGGGTGTTTCTCAAGCTATGGAAAAGGAGAAAAGGAAACAAGCATGTTTGATGGGATGGTGACAAGTCTGGTTTTGGAATAACTAATACTAATGATGTTTGGTTGTTCCTGAGTCTGGTTTTGAAATGTGGGTGGTCTCTTATTGGGCCCCTTTTTTCCTCGGAATAAAACTAACGTGCTCCAATTGGCACATGCATACAATTGAATATGATGACCCCGATGAATTTAAGAACCAAAGTCTCCGTTTTTAATTACTAAAAAATGCTTAGTAACTCCCAACTGGGATGTGCTACTGCTTGCTTAGCACATAGGCTTTTGCTTTCATTGTGTAGGAATTCCCAAATGTCAAATTTTTTGGGGTTAGGGTTTCTCTGGGTATATTCTGTGGTATATTATTACCTGGAAATTCGTTCTACTCACCATGGTATAGGAAAATACATTTTTGGATTGTTGCTATAGAAGAAACGTATGGGCACATGAGAGGGTTGTTAATTATCATCTTGCAAAGCATAGACCATTGATGTATGATGTTTCATAAGATATGCTACTTCCTTCAGATATTTACGTAAGTTTTGGGTTAGGTTATTTGAATGGATGCCCAAAAAATAAATTGAGGCGGCTGATCAATCAACTTTCACAGCTGTTCTCAACAAAAGTTTGGCCCTATATATATAGTTAGTCAAATTTTGCTGTAAAAGAAAAGAAACTAGACAAGATAGACGAGTAATTCTCACTTAAATTGGTCAAGATGATGGGTCCAGGTTCAAATTTGTATAAGCGGTCATGTTTAGACTAATGTAGCTTCACTTTAGAGCCTCATATGAAAGGCCAAATTGGAAAAGAACCAATCTTTCCTAATATTATCAGGGGTACGATTTCCAACAAGATATTCAGAATTTTCAATCAATCGATTATGATATATTTTGCAAAAAAATCCCCACAATCTGCAGAGATAATTTGGAGAACATGAAAGGTTATTGGAATTTCATTTGAACCCTAGTAGAGGGTTATGTAGATGTGGAAAGTTTTTTTTTTCCCAAGAAATAATGGACAGAATCCATGTAACCTACATGCACAAAAGCCTAGGGACTTATCTCCTTCAGAGAACTTAACACGAGTGTAGCTCGTAAAATGACTACACGATTATAAACAGTTATTATGAGAGAGAGAGAGAGAGAGGCTGTGGCTCATATAGGTGCAGCATGCTTCACGGCAAGTTAGCACTTAGCAGTCAATTGGCAAAGTTTATATGCACTTTTGAATCTTGGGTAATATAGCTAGACCCCCACCACCCCCACAGAATGTAATGGTCCCTACAAACACAAAATAATCAAAAACTCATCATTCAAAACTCTCGACACCCCAACCACACCACACCCCCACCCCCCTCCCCCCTTGCCCCCCACCCCACCCCACCCCCCCCCCCTCCCCAGTTAGATACTTCCCAATTAGACTAATGCAACTTTCTTCTTTCTTTTGAAACAATAATCTGTCTGTCTTATTCTTGATTCAATACTAACATTTGGTCAATTGTGCAGAGTATATTGAAAAGTATATAGCTCTTGCTCTCTCTCCAAAACAGCTGGTCCTTTTCTTGGGCCTTATCTCAAAGCCTTTAATAATGATTTCTTTTTTGTGTTTGGAAAATGTGAAAAAGAGAGACAGAATAGTCCACCCTGGATGATGAAAAGGACGAGGTCACATGAGCCAACCAGATAATACACGGGGTCCCTACTAATAATCTTCCTTTCTCTTTCAAGAGAGAATTAATCAAGAAAATGAGGGGTAAGGAAAAATGTAAATTAAATATCCGAAACTTGAGAAACTTCCAGGGAGGCACCTTGTGAAGAAAAAAATATCATAACCCCATATGGTTTTTCTCTCTCTAATTTTTTTTTTCTAGCTTTTGTTTTTTCTTCCCCCCCCCCAGTTCTTCTCTGTGAGCTCCACTGGTCTCTCTCTCTCTCTCCCTCTCCATGTATATAGTTCACATGCTCAAGTTTCAACTTTCAAGGTCAACAACAAGAGGAAGAACTTGCCCTCTTTGAAACGTCCATGGCCTCTTCAAGAGTGTCTTGGTGGTCAAAGAAGCAAAAAGACCGACCTTCATTGTGATGAGCTTCCTCCTCCTTCCACTTTTGGGTCTCCAAGATCTCCTGAAGAATCTTTACCCTAGTAACCACACAAACAAAGACCAGCATCAGTACATTTGCAGTGAGTGTGTTCTATATTATTTTGTTCTCATCCGCACATATATCACTCATATCCTTACACCAATCACACATTCTTTCCCACTGCGTTTCTCTTTAGTATCTCTCATATGTGTTGTTTGATTTTTCTGGCTCCAGTTATTTCCTTTTCAATTCCTAGACTAGATCCACAAAGAGGAGACAAAAGTGGGAGCAAATCAAGGGTTTTAATTTCTTGAACAACCACCAGCAGATGATTCGAGGTAATCACTGCCCTTCTGCTTCTCCTTCATCCTCATCTTCTCTTTTATCTTCTCGGTTCAAACCCTTCCTCTCCCTCTAGAATTCATGGACCTGTCCCCGCGGAACGACAACCACAGCGCACAAGAGAGCTACACGCCATGTGCTGAGATCGAGAAAGAGCACATGTTCGACAAAGTCGTGACCCCTAGCGATGTGGGCAAGCTCAACCGCCTTGTCATCCCAAAGCAGCATGCCGAGAAGTACTTCCCCCTTGACTCGTCCACGAGCGACAAGGGGCTCCTCCTGAATTTCGAAGACCGAAATGGGAAACCATGGCGGTTCCGGTACTCCTATTGGAACAGCAGCCAGAGCTACGTGATGACCAAGGGTTGGAGCCGCTTCGTGAAGGAGAAGAAGCTCGATGCTGGTGACATTGTGTCATTCCAACGAGGGGCCGGCGAGTCGGGTAAGGATCGGTTGTACATTGATTGGAGGAGGAGGCCCAATCCGCCGGAACACGCCTCGGTCTTTCCCAATCTCCCACTTCCCCATCACCAACTCTCGTTCCACCGCTCGGCTCCGTGGGGCCTATCATCGCTTGTAGGTTCGGCCGTCACATCTAGTACTACTTTTCTTGGGAACCCTTATCAGAGCAGCTATGGAAGCACGAGCAATCACTCTTATGGGCATGGCGACATCATAAATAGCTCGAATTATGGGGGCTCATCGGTGTTTTACCTCAGATCAAGCATGGCCCCGCCCCAAGTGGGGATAATGGGGAATGTGGAGGTACAAGGTGGAGGTGGTCGCGGTGGCGGTCTTCTTGGTGGCGGAAGAGGTGTCGAGCCTGTGGTGTTTGATTCGGTGCCGGTGGTCCACGGGAATAAGGCTGCTGCGAAGAAGTTTAGGCTTTTCGGTGTCAATATGGAGTGTCCCGATTCAGAGTCCAGAGAACCCAGCACATCCTCGTTGCAACCCCCTCAGATTTCCGCAACTCCTTCGCAGTACTCCTCGCACCAATTGAGGGTCTATGATGGGTGGCCACTGCTGAACGGACCGAGCAAAGGCAAGGCATCATCCATGTCCTTGGACTTGGAAATCTGAGAAAGTTAGAGAAGAAAGATGAGCAAAAAAGGAGGATACACAGTTTGTGTCAAAGGCAAGCTCCATGATCAGCTGAGCTAGCTCTTTGTTTTCTGCTTCTACTTAGTCATAATTCACAGGTGAACTTAGCTCTCTCTACAGGGAAGGATCATGAGGAATGGAAACAGACAAGAGAGCCGCCACCTATTTTCCATCACTCTCTTCTTTAAACTTTGTGGATAAATATACTTTAACATCAGTCAAGGGATTATTGTTATTATTATATGGTGACAGAGATCCATCAAGTCCAAGATTTCATGTTTTTATCTTTTATTTTATTTTCTTTTGGTTTTTTCCCCTCCCGTAGGGCTTGGTTCACGCAGCAATATGTTTTTATGACATGGTTTACTCTCAAGGTCTCTTAACTCTCAATTGTCATGCTTAATTACTCTTTCTTCTCTGGCCTTCCCTCTCTCTCTCTCTCTCTCTCTCTCTCTCTCTCTCTCTCTCTCTCTCTCTAGATCTCTATTCCTTGATCTGATTTTTATAATTTAGGATCAGCATTTTGGATCACCATTATGAGTGTAGACTGTAGAGTATGCATCTTCCTATGAGCTAGACCTCTCATGATATATATAGTCGTTAGAGAATAAGACTGATGATAATTTCTCATAGACCCTAGATATATATAAATGAGTAGTAACATCATTAAGGGCAAATGCATGGTTTGGTACTTAGCTTTTCTTTTTTTTTTTTCTGTATGATATGCAAATTCCTTTAGGTTGTGGTTCTCATTGCTGCATCGGCATGCCCAGAGAGAGATTGGAGAAAGCACAAGGGAAATTGAAATTAAGGTGAGAGCTCCTTATCCTTGTGCAATGCCTATATTTGCATCTATTCATGCGAGTCTTGACTCTCTTTCAGCTTAATTGTTTTTGTGTTGCTTGTGACTATCTTTGATGGCGATAAGCTGAGTGTTCAAGTCATCTTGCTTGCTTGTCCTTAATAGGCTCTCTTGTCGTCATTAAGTTTCGAGCTCAACATGGATATTATTTGCTTGCTTACCTGGTGATTGGACCCAAGCTTGATCTTAAATTTCCGCTGGAGCAAGAAAGTTTTCCCGTTGCACGAAGAGCTTAGTCCGATTGTAGTAACATATGCCCTAAACTAACATACTAGGTAACATCAGTAGTCTGACTTTTGGGTTTCCACGAAGAGGACGATTTCTTGTATGGCTTAGCTTATCAAGAGGACTTTGTGATTTCTTCCTCTCTTTTTGTTTTTGGTATGTGTGTGGAGAGGAAAGATGAAATTGAACTGAGAGCGTCGAGTCTAGACTAAGGTAGATCTCAATTTAGGCCAAAATTACATTATTCTAACAGAAGTTTTTTTCACTTGACAATTGATCGGAACGTCTTATGAAGAGATATTTTCGTATTTTTACATACTTTAGCGAAACACAAGATCAAGGGTTGGATCCTCCATATATCTGTGCTTCCTCTTTCCTAGAGTATCCATCATTGCTTCTTCAATTACTCTCCGGAACTTCTTGTTTCTTTATCTTTCACATCACTCTACTTCTCTCATCTTCCCAGTTCCTTTCTAAATCTTTTCCAAATTCTAGAGCGTCGCATAATCTCTCTACATCAGTTCAGAGATCAAGCGATTGTGTGCATAAGCTCACACGAAAATAGACCATGATCTTACGACCGGTTGATATATCAAATTGGACCTATCTTTTATGTCGTTGCAGCTATAAATCACTTATTCCTTCAAATGTATTCATTTCTAAAGCTACTACTTTATTGTAGTACAATCCTTTATGCACTGATCTCTCTCCTTGCGTACGATTACAGAGTTGTGTATTAGTCTATTGCCATCTATTGAATTCCATTTAGCCGTTACGTTCTTTAGAGCTGAACCAATGCCAAGTAGATGAAACTTGTTCTTATCTACAGATACAATTCGATTCTATAGAAAGATTAATGTGCATGGAATGTTGGACTTGTTTTCATGTTGTGCTCTTAATTCCTAATTGGAACCGATTCATAAATCAACCGAAAAGATTTGGTGATCGCGAAACCGCTGCAGTCATGAACATCGGCCATTCAAAATCCGCCTCGTTTCAAAAACATCCCATCTGCATACTATTCAACTTATTTTTGACCCTTATTGTAATTTAAAAAAAAAATTGGCTTGTGGCTAAATTGGACGAGTCTCAGTTGACACCAGCTAGTTCTATGAGAGATTTTTGGTTTTGCCTTCTATGGGCACGAATTTTCTTCTATTTTTCCTTACAATCTTTGGTGGTCGGCCAAAAGTTCATCACGTTCCTGATGAGCCGACCTTGCTTGGCAACGTCTGCACGACTCTTCCCTGTCATCTCTCTGTCTCTTTCTCTCTCTCGCTCGTCAGATTGATCATACGAGACTATATGTCACGGCGTGAATTCCACCACGTGCATTAATGGAGTTCTAGCTTTTAGGATGACGGCCATGGAGGGACAAATTGAGAAATTAGAGAGCACTGGTTGCTTCCTTGTCTTGTAGTCCACCTAACTTTGTGCACCAATCGATGTGTTAACCACGTAGTCGACTGATAATTAACCCATAATTATATGAGGCTCGACTAGACTAATTTGACAAGAGATTGTCATTTTCGTGGAAGGCATGTAGTCGCCACCGAAAGATATGACAATTTGGTGGTGATCGATGCAAAAACCCTAAATGTAGCTTTCATGTGCATGTATAACATCCGCTCTAGCTCAGGTCCTAGGGTTTATACCACACTTCATACATTGGTATATAATAATATTGTCTTTGTGATGTACCTTTTTCAGAACGATTGGAAACATTTGTGTGTTGTGTGTTGAGTTCTTGTCAGATATGAACCATAATCACCCCTTTTTCTCCTGTTAACGCACAATATTCAAACACAAAATACCCAACAATCGTATCTCTTAAAGCGAGAGAAGCAGGGTTAGATGAACTATTATATACATGCACCTAAAATGCATTTTTCAACATTCTATGTGAGGAGGTCCACTGCTTTACATATGAGACCAGCAAGATTTGATAATTCAGCTGTTCTATCAACTCAAAGACTTTTCTAGCTAACTGCTAATGATTCAGAATTTGAGTATGGTTTTTCCCATTTCTTCTTCTTACACTAAGCATATGGATTTTCCCAGGTTTTTGTTAATATGAAATTTGAATGAAAGTGATGATGATATTGGCAATTCGTTTACCCTAAACTTAGGTATGTATTACCCCTAACCATTCTACCTCATGATTTTCTTACGTATCCCGTAATTACTCCAACGAAAAGTTCATTTTCATAAAGTCAATATGAACATCCAACAATTAGTTATTTAACCAAACCACGTATGATATTTGAATGAGAGAAATGGATGCTGGATCAGAAGTATCAAGAAATCCAAATAACATCCAAATGAACGACGGAACTTTATGCATATAATTGATGATCAAAAGATTAAATTGTCAAGCTGTTACCGTTTTCTGAAAATCTAAACTTTTAAAATTGAAAAATTTTCCAAATGTTCGGAATATATATGTGTGTGTGTATAATAAACAAAGTTTGGACAATTAAAACCCAAATCATGTAAATAACTGGACAATTAAGTACCCACTTAAACAATCGCTGCCAATTTACTTTTTATGCATCACAATCTTCAATTTAGTGCAAAGTTGAGCATATATTGTCCTTTTTTTTTTTTATGGAAACTAAACACAAAGCAGATAGTTGCTTTAGGATTCACCCTTCACGAGGACTCCTTTTTCCAAGCCATGCCAGTTTCCACTTCAGAGTGTGCATATATGAAGTTTTAATAAGTAACACTAGAGCTTTTGTTGACAACCATAGATGGACGTAACTCTATGTGCACATCATCACACAAGATTTGCTCATTCTACACTTACCAAACAGCATATGACTCGTGACCACAGCAATTATATGCATGGTCACAAGTTTTTTGTCTATTTCAATCTATCTCACACGATTTATTAAGACATACGTACTGGCACAGTGATGTTAGCTCATCATAGCGAAAAGTCTATTATATTCCGATCATACATGTAAAAATGTCACATATAGAGATGATATCACCAATAATTGAGCAAATTTTTACTCTTTTTATATATACGTCAAAAGAACGGTAATACTTGATTGAACGAATGACAATACTCACGGGCATGACAGTTGTGTGAATGGGAACATAACCCAATAAATTTTGTACTCGGCATTTCGTACGATGGTGATGGTGATGGTGGTGTCTCTCTCTCTAAATAGCATCTAGGGTCTGAGAGTCTAAGTGATGGAGAGGCAGTGATAGAGTTCTCAGTGACTGTTCCACTTTAAGAGCATGGGGCTGCGTATACCACTCCGGAAACAAAACGGACAATCCTAACCAAGTTTTGCGAACTTCCAAAAGCCACCTTCTTTCGTTAGCAAACAGTCCCTCTCTCTCTCTCTCTCTCTCTCTCTCTCTCTCTCTCTCTCTCTGTGAATTCTGAAACCTTAACTGCAATTTTTCTTTTTCATTTTCGTTGCCATTTGTGTCCCTAGGAGATTTTTATTCTCATTTATCAACTAAAGCACACTATGAATGCATTACGTGCTCTCTTGTCTAGACAGATACACACCCCTTAAAAAGCTCATAATTGCATTCATTATTATTTTGTCTTGGGTGGACTCGACAACTCCACAACATTAAAGATAGCTCTACCTAGCCAAAAGAGGAAGATATAGCTGTGGTTTTGAACTGTGCCCAGACAAAACCTTTTTTGGGGGTGGTTTTGGGAACTCTAATGTACTTAACTGAATCTGCCACATGCGAAAGGATGCCCTCATTCATGAATTCAAGCAATTATGCAAATGAATAGTACGAGGGACGGAAAGTGAATGTATCTAGCTGATTCAATGCAAGAACTGTGCTGAGGCTTGAACACAGTGTCATTGGCCATTTGACAACCTCAACCAATCATGTACACGTGTTTAGGTCGACCATGATGTTATTTCCTTACCGGTGGTCTAGTGGGGTTTTGGTATGTAATCTCGGGTTGTGTTTCATAACGGTCGCTTTAGGTCGTATGCATTGATATGCCATAGTTGCTCCATGTATAATGCAATTCTAAGCCACTTTTCCTCGTGGATGCATGTGATATCTTGAAATTTTATGCCCTATTGTGTATTTAAGGATATAAGTGTTTGTATCCTATGAAGTTTTCACACGTGGGAGATCAACATAATAGAATGAAAATGTTTTTCCGGAAACCATAATGTTAAAAGATTTGATTGGTAGTCATCATTTATTTTCCAACTGATGATGGAGCAGTTGAAATTTTTTACAGTATTTTAGCATAAAAGAGAAACAGTTCACTAACACGTGAAGAGAGAGAGAGAGAGAGAGAGAGAGAGAGAGAGAGAGAGAGAGAGAGAGAGAGAGAGAGTCATATTATGGGATCAAAGTCTCTATCGATCTTTTTTGGTGTTTGAGAATTTGAGAGTTCTTAAGTCATATTAAGAGATATCAAAGTCTCTTTAGATCTCTTTGGCGTATGAGCACTTGATATGAAAGTTATTCTTCTTCGTGCGTTAAGTTAATTAGTTAAGTTGTTCTCCCCCTCTTCTAGTGGTTTGAAAAACAGCACGGTCCTATACCATATTTCCCGACTGGAATTGGATCGGACATGTAAATTATGTTTCGTGCATAACTCTAATTTGATGGGTAGCTAATATTGAATTACTTACTTAACAAATGGTCCCGTTCATCCAATAGTGAGGCCGACCCGCTCATAGTTTTCACAAATTTTCGGTAGTTTGACCGAGGACTCAAGGTATTGGATCGCGACGAAACCGTGATTATTTCATGCAATTTGCTATTGCTAATCAATTATGCTGGAATCTAGAGGATTTAAGGGCCAAGTATCTTATAGTTTATAGTGTTTGAGGGTATCTAATGAGCTGAATTCCGGTTTTCGGAGCGTGTCATCATAGTCGTGTTTATCATTCTTATCCACTGAAGTTGTGTATTATACGGACTTTCTATCGATATTTGGTGTTTCGAGTCCAATATTGTTGGCACTTCCACCTTTCCACGAAAGCATAAAGAATTGCCCATTTGTCAAAAAGTATGTTTTATATAAATACCATTTTAACACAATTGTCAACGTGCTAAAACCGACCAACCTATAGCAAATGAGAGTGAGAGAGAGACGTGGATGATGTTCTTATCTACCAGGTCTCATCAAGTCATGATTGTCCAACCACTCCTAGAGATAGCAAAATGATGTGTCATTCGCTGTCAAACTTGGATCGATGTAATCTAGGAAATATCATCATCTTATGGAAGTTTAAGGTTCCGATATGATTGCAACATGAAATGTGTCGGTTGATCCTAGAAATGTGACAAGGCGCTACGCAGATCCCGGAAGAGCTTTTTTGTAATTGACCCTCGTTAGTTTGATTCCTAGTTTCTACGGTAGTCGTATTTTCAATGACAAACGTCTCAAACTGTCCATTTCCTATGGAGGGCGAGAGGTCAATTTAGCTCGTAAGAATCACTCAATTAATTTTTCTCACTCCTCTCTTCTATTTATAGGTATATGCGATATTCATGGAAATCAAACCTCGAACATGGTACTAGAGGTCGCGGCCAGAACCACCGGGATCCATTGAGGCCAAACCCTAGTTTAAAGAGGCCCGGCCCGGAACCCTGGTGCTCGGAACCCCGGTGCCCAAGCCTGGGTCTATCGAGGCGGGGCCCGAGACCTAGTGATGTGCCCGAGTCCCTGGCTGCTGCACTCAGGTCCATCGAGGCCTTGCCCAAGACCCTCAGTACCTATGACTAGGTCTTTGCTCGCGCGCCCGAGTCCATCAAGGCCGAGCCTAGGTCCCGGGCTCCTGCACCCAAGTCCAACGTGGCTAGGGTCAGGTCTATCAAGGTCAAGCCCAAGACCTCAGAGTCTAATATTGAGTCCTCGGCGCCCAAACCCAAGTTTGTTGGGGCTAGGCTCATGTCTCTCAAGACCGAGGGACCCTAGCGCTCACAAACCGGTCCGTCAAGGTTTGGCTCGGGACCCCTATTCCCGCGTCTGCGTCTACATCTATCAAGGCTAAGACCGAGACCTAGGTGCTTGCACCTAAGTCTATTGAGGCCGGGCCTGGGTTCCGACACGCGCTCCTGGATCCATCGAGGCTAGGTGCCGGACCTCTGTGCTCGTACCCAATTCCTCGGCAACCGAGCTTGAGTTTGGCCATGGTCCGAGTTCCAAGCCCAACCTTGATGAACCCAAGCTCAGGTGCCAGGGTCCTAGGCATGGGCACCGGGTCTTGGGCGCGGCTTTTATGTACTAGAGATCGGTGCCCATGCCCAGGATTCGAGCCCAAGACTTTGGTGCCCGTGCCCAGTTCTCCAATTGTCCATAAGCAAGTTAGTGGCTCACAAATAATGTATGTTTATTTAGAAAGATCAATCAAACGACACAAAATATTGTCATTTTCCTAGAAAATGATATTTTGAAATATATTTTTCAAAAATATCACATTTTTTCATAAAACAAGCGGAGCCTGAATCACAACTAAAGATAGGTGGGTCAATAGAGCACGTGAGCATAGTCAGAGAGAGAGAGAGAAGGGGGGGTGGATTTAGGGTTTTTAGTAGGTGAGATTTGTTCAGGAGATCTATCTTTTGATCTTCTTTTGCTGACGTGCCTCTTCTAAATGAGATATACTTCATTGAAAATCTTGACAGCAATCGAATCATTCTTGCAAGTCATCGATCCTATGTCATATACCCTATGCTTGAAATTCACAAACAAGCCCATCGCGACGAGTCCCTTGGAGTGACTAGTCAACGAAGCTAAGTACATAGTTGAGCGAGCAATTGAACCCCCAACAAGATTCCTTCGCCCGAACACAGACCAGTCCCCACACTAGAAAGAGACGTGTTCGTGCATAGGTTTTAGGGTTATGCACGAAGCGTAATCAATGACGACGATAAAAGAGAGAAAAAAAACATAAAGACAAAAGAAAAGCAGTTTTCGTCGTTATTGCTCTCTCTCTCTCTTCTCTCTCAAGCTTTTGCCTTTCAGAGAGGAGGCGTGCGATATCTAGTCTTCTGCATGGACCACGTTGATGCTTTTCTTTTGATTTTAATGCTTCCCTTGATATCGACCTTTTCCACATGATATGATTTTCGGCTCTTCGATGACGAGACCCTTCTCCACGTTTTTTTTTCCTTGTGTTTCGAGGAAGCAAAGTTCGAGAAAATAATGAACATCCCAAACATGGCAAGAAGATGGAAATGATGAACTGGGCCGGACTCGGACAACATCGACAGTCAGGCGATCGGATCCTCTGCCATGACAGGAACAAAGAACAAACGAAATGAAAAAGGGGGAATAGAAGCAGCCACAGCAGCAAAAAGAAGAAGTGGAATGAAAGAAGAGAAAGAAAGGGAAAAAATCAGAAGATAACCCTAAAGAGAGAGAGAGACAGATACAGAGCCAGAGAGGAAGAGAAAGAGGGTCTATGCTCATTTATTTGTCCATCATCCATAAATAAAGCGGTTCACAGTGTCCTGCGATCTATGGCTTTCGCGCAAATGTGACAGGGAGCATTAAACGACGGGCGGCAGATCCCAGGAAAACAAACCGCAATCGTAGAAAAAAAACTTGCAGAGAGGACGATAGCGACCACACGTTGATGGTGGTGTGTCGACAACTCAATTTTTGTATTTCGACTCTGCCATGGAATGGCCGCAAGAAGAAGATCGAGGGGGGGAGCCTTTTGCAGTGGAGACGGTGGGCACGAAGTGGAGGAATTTAATAATGCTGGGGGATGGTAAATTCAATCTGCAAATTTGATTTTAGGTATCAAGTCATAATGTTGCGAAGGACAATCATGAACATTCGAGTGGGTCACCTCGAATTTGGACATGAGGCACAATAATGATTCCCTCATCAATTGAAGCACAGAGGGTATATGAAGATCTCTCCCAATTTAGAATGAGATGGTGAAAATTGTTGATTTTAGGTATTTCTTGTAATAGATGGTACCCCCAGGAAACAAGTATACGATTACGTTCTACAGTTTTGGAAAGATTTTATGGATCCTCCCATGTACTTGCTAATGTTAGTATTTATTTGCTATGGATGTTATAATATGTACTTTAGTGAAAACCCACGAACTTCGTGTGCATTAGAGTGTGTGTATCCCACCTTTATGCCAAGATGTCGATTTTTCTCTGAAATAAATCTCGGACTCTCCATGTACCTTTAGCAAAATTTGATGAGCACCATGCTTTTAGAAATCTTCATGGGGTTTACTAGAAGAGGTGCGTATAATTACTTATGTTTCTAGATATAAGAGACAAACCCTGCCTCGCATAAATTATTATGGTAATCATGTGGATTGGATAAGAGGTAAGTTGAAATTCGATAGATGATTCAAATATAAATTACGTTCATTTGATAGTGCTTGGAATCGAACCTGTGCATTTATCCAAATTTTACTCATAGGACAATTAGTGTCCCGAAATAATAACACTCCATATGTTTTCATACCATGACATAGAAAAATTATTAAAATAGCTAGAAATGCGATTCGGTTAATATATATTAATGAAATCATTCACATTCTAATGGAAGAATGAGATCCATGCTGAACTCTGCTTGAATTTGAATTACTTGCATTTTTGCACGTTTCTTAGGTTCTGCAAAAGGAATCGAGTGTAGTTCATTCAAGGCTCAAGACAGAATTAGTGGGAAGCACACCCATCGCCGGTAGTGAAATTGAGACTGCTCGTCCTAGCTAATTCGCGTGCAAGCATCGCTATCTGTTGTACGGTGTTACGTCGGCATACAATGAATCTATATGATATTGTCCCGCTTCCACTCCCTCATTTAATGTCGAGTACACCCAAATAAAGCGAAGGTATGCCAAACTGCCCCAGCACATCACGCGTCTCTCTTTTCTGTGTCACTCGCAAGTCCCAAACCGATCGCTTTTCTTTTTGCACAAACCCCACTGGCTTTTCGAAATTTTAGGGCAAAAGGTGGTAGCCAGAGATATAAAAAAGACCGACTCCCAAAACGTGGCAAGAAATTGCCCGATGAATGGATGAACATGACATGCCTGTTTAAATTTATCTGTTCGGTGTTTTTTAGATCCGGAAATCACTCGGGATTCACCACTGTCACTTTATGTATCAATTTAATACGCTGATACTTGTGCCCTCCTTGGCATTACTCCATGATCATAGTGGTATTCTAAATCATGCTCTTGTGTGCATGGGATTGCGAGCACACGGCATGGACCATGAACATGAATTCCAAATGGACCATGAGAGAGGGAGGGAGAGGAGTGTGTTTTTGGAGCCAAACCCTAGATCTTGCTCTCTGCCAGCTGCTCAAATTGACACGACATGGTGTATATTTACTCTCCTCCTCTTCTTCTTCTTCTTCTTCTTCTTCTTTTTTCCTTTCTTTTGCTTTCCAGAGCTTTATTGTTTTGTTTTATTTTTTGGCCTAAACCAGTGGACCTTTGATGTGGTAACTATATAGATATGCATCATCTTTAAGTATTGCGAAACGAGAGGTGTAGGCGTGTCTCGACCAGGCAAGTGAGATCGAGGTCCCCTGGTTATGACTTGTCCTTTTCTCTCTCCCTCCCCACATTTGCCCTAGTTTTGTCTGCGTGCGATTGTATGATCAGCCCTATTCGTACTTTCAATTTGCGCGCTCTCTCTCTCTCTCTCTCTAGCCGTTCCCCAATTGATAAAGATGTAACATTACCGACCTTCGTGTTTACATCATTCTAACGAGAAACAAGTGATCTCGATCTTACCCTACGAAGAATGAGGGTTTTCTTTCGGAGAAATGGGCTTTATATGATCAGCCCTATTCGTTCTTTCAATTTGGTAGCTCTCTCTCTCTCTCTCTCTCTCTCTCTCTAGCTGTTCCCCGATCGACAAAGATGTGACATTAGCAACCTTTTCGTTTACATCGTTCGAACGAGGAACAAGTGGTCTCGATCTTACGATCTTACCATACAACGGAGGATGGATTTCTTTTGGAGAAATGGACTTTTGAAGAGGTTGTAAGAGGCCTCTTGTTCAATAAGATCGATGAAGTAACATGGGCCTGCTCAAGGATAAGATTGGTTTGAACCATGTTAGCCCATCTCTTCAGTCCTCGGACATATTCTAAGTAGCACATTGCAATCCGGTGGCCCGAGTTACATTTATATAGGTTGGGCCGCACAAGAATCTTAATCTTTGATGAAGAATCATGTTGAAGTCGACCTTATTTAATGAGGTCGTGTTTTGTCTAGTGACAACTCAATTGTCGATCCGAAGAAGCTAACATTGTATTGTTCTGAATATCACGCCCTTTGAGCATACATTTTAATTAATAATCAAAACATGAATATAACTTGTTTCGTGATGGCTTTAATAATATAATCCGGTGATTTACGAGTTTTTTGCTGTAAAAGGACATCTATTGATCACAACTTCATGCTCGTGCGTACATAGAGTCATAGACATCATAGTTCTTTATGTTACTCGCCACTATTAATTCTTTTCTGATCAAGAAATAGATAAGTAATTCGATGAAAGTATCTTTTCGTTATTCTGTTTTTTATTTTATTTTTGATTATTTGATCGATTAGATGCAATGATTTTGTGTGACACACTTATCAATTTTAAAAGCCAATAGCAAAAGACAACTAATTAGGTTTTTTCTCTGGGTGGGTGTGACGAGCCATTTTCATTGAACTATGTTGAGTCATTGGAGTAAAAATTACACAATCAATCTTAATCCGATTGTACGGCTACAAACTCAATTCTTAATTTTTCAATCTGACTAGTTTAGTCATTAATTTTTTGATGATATTTCAATGTAGTTCCTGTAGTAAATTTTAGCTTGAAAATGCTGACATGGCGTCTGGTCATTGCTGGTGGTCCTACGTAGCATAACCAACAATTTGACATCAACAATTTTAGACAAAATGACTCTGTTTTGATTAATTTTTAGAATTTCCAGATTTTTTCCTTTTAGTGTTCATCTTCATTAGAAGAACTTGCAACATCTGGTGTCCTTCAATCTTCAACTTTGGCTATGATTGGTTCAGCTTTACTAAAGGGTTTTGGGCATTTAAAGTCCTTTGAGGAAAACTTGGGGTGTTTGGAAAATCTTTTGGGAGCCCCTTTGACCAAATGCTGGAGCCCAAGGCAAGTCTTCATTTGCCTTTGGCTTTCAGCATTTTCGAAAGGCCATTTTCTAGAGTTAAATAATTTTTTTCTTCTAAAACTATCGTCACCAATTTTTTTTCATTTTTCAGTTTGCCCTCGTAAGAACTGTTCATCTTCCCTACATAAATAGTTTCATCAAGAGTTGCGCAAGGCTAGTCAGTAAGGCCAGATCTAGCTATTGGCAAGCTAGTAAACCTGTTTGGTGGTGGCCAGCCTTGTCTGGGGTCGCGCTAACCCAGGCAATGGTTGCCTGGGTCATGTTCTTAAGTGACATGACTCGGGTGATGGTCGCCTGGTTCACGCAATCTTAGGCCTTGTCACCTGTGGTTGTGAGACCTCAAGTGAGGCTACCTGAGCTACATTTGGCTCATTGGTAGCCAGATTTGGCCTTGCCGGTCTCTGAGCCCTTTACCAGATTTGAGGTTTTTTCATTTAAAAAAATAGCAAAAGCACTTTACAAATTTTATGATTTTTCCTAATACCAATGAAACCAAAATCGTTACCAAATGCACTTTTAAATTACAATTTATCAAACAATACTTGCATTTCGAAAAACCCCTTTAATCTAAAATTCTTTACATTTTCCCAGAAACTTTCCCCAAAAGCGAATCAAACGCATCCCTAGAAGGTACTTAGTCCTTTCCGTGCCCGAGCCCGAGCCCGAGCCTAAGTTCATCTCCATGCCGCTCACCGTGCCCCACATGCAAGCCGTTGTTACCTACTTGAAAGACTCGGCATCCATGGCTTTGAGATCGAACTTTTCAAGGTTGTTGAGCAACACCCTCTCGCTACACTACCTCTTCAATATAGCTCTAAAATCGGAATATGGTAGCCACCACGCCATCGCCTTCGGACCCTCCGAGATCCCAGTCCTCTACCTCCCCGGACCTCATGTGCACTTCACATGCCCAAACCCTAATCACTCCCCTCATTGCTCACCTCACTCTCCGTAGAAGTCAAATTGGAGTCGATCAGAAAATCCAAAGAGGAATTTCCGCCGATCTTGGAGTTGTGGGGGCTCTAGGTTCCATGCCATCGTGGGCAAGATGATCACCGACGAGTCGCTCAAGGTCTCGATTGAGGTTGGCATGGTGAGCTAGAGATGAACAGTACAGGAAACGAAGGAAGAGGAAGATGAACAATACCGAAAGAAAAAAAAAACAGATGAAAAAGGAAAGGAAAAAGAAATCTTAAAAATAAAAGCAAAACGACTACATTTTACATAAATTTGTCCACGTTAAAAGCTGTCCGTACCACATAGGACGGCCGACGTAACTGGATGTCCATGGTAGCATTTTTAGGCTAAAATCGGTTGAAAGGACTACATGAGAATTTCATGCAAAGCTTTAGGATTACATTGACAAAATTAAAATATTTTGAACTAAATTGATATTCATACAATAAATAAGGACCGATTGGGTAACTTTCTATTATTGGGTGCTCAGTCCGGTCAATAAAAAACTACTTGACTCATTAATAATTAGAATTGCTACCTAAAAGGGAAATAAAGTGACTTTCCTTTTGTAGTCGTTGGCAAATAATTCATGTTAAAATATCCCACATCTTGTGCTCATAAAATTTATGTGCTCTTTATATACATATGATCTTCCTTCACCAGCTAAGTTAAGAGTATCCACCCCAATTTATTTCGCGTACACGGTCCCTGTTCATCAAATTTCACTGCTACAATTAAATAACGACAAGTTTTAAGACTTAATTGTATTTCGTGACAAGTTTTGGGACTACCAATGCAATTATCCCTAGAAAATATAATGGAAGCAAAAAGAAATCAACTCAAACCCCGTTAAACATGCGATGATTATGAAACAAATGGCATTTCGTTTATGTTTTCTGAAACATATATATTCTCGCAAAAGAAATTAATGGTGCGAAAGCCACGTCTCACTGAGCTTGGGAACTATTCCATTTGAATATATTCCTGTAGAACCGTCCTTAAAGCTAAGAAATTCACGCCTTTGACGCTGGCAAATTGACATAGTCCAAGGCTCATATCACACATGACACTTCCTCTTTACAAACACCATCACACAGTGGAACACATCCCTTATCTAGACCCTCTTCACATGTCATTACATGTTCTTTTAGATTCCTTTTTCTGGTTTTTTTCTTATATTATTTACATGAGGCAACAGGCGTTGACGTTGTCGTCATTGAACATGTTGCTGACTTTGTCGTCCCCACGGTGAGTCACCGGGATGTTGCCGTGCTGGTCGCCGATGTTGTAGCCATGGCGGTAGTAGTTGTAGCTCTCTTTGAACTCTTTGGTCGTGTCCCTGAAGTAGTCCTCGGTGGAGGTGAAGTAGAGCGGCGGATTGGGGTAGGGCCAAAACTCGGCCCTTTTCCCCGCCCTCCTCACCGCCTTCAGCACCTTGTTCCGGTCGACGTATCCGACGACCGTCACCTTTTCCATCTCCAAGTTCACTTCCACCGAATCGACCCCTACAAGCATTAAATTAGATTCACATTAAGGACAACACAAACTAAATTGGGGCAAGATCAAGAGTAGATACACTTGTTCTGTGTAGAAACTATTTTTGCAGGACTTTTTACTCGTGCCATATAGTTAAACTGACTATGAGAGAGAGAGAGAGAGAGAGAGAGAGACCTCTAAGCTTGTAAATGGCGTTCTTGACGACTCTCTCGCAGCCAGTGCAACACATCCTGACTTTGAGATCCACAGTCTAAACAGCAAAACACACAAAAGGCAAAAATAATTTCAAAGATGCTGTTTCCACTAAAGCGTACACGGTTCTCACACACCTTTCCTATTATATTCCGTCTGTTCTCTTGCTTATGCATTCCATTCATGTCTAGGAAACCAAAGGGATTGATGGAAAGCTATCCTAAACTTTGTTCTCTTTATTCTGTTATACGAAACCAACTGGGCCAAGAAAAGCCTTCTTTCTTCTCATCTCTTTTTGTTCATCTTGTCCTTTACCGTATAAACTCGTTTTCTTCTCAATTCGTGCACGTTTTCAACTAGTATGCCATCTAAACCCTCTTTTCCAAATATTAATTCGAGGTAGCTTGCAGATTAATGGGGTGAATCTCACATGTGGGATGGTTCCTACGATTTGTGTTGTTATTATGAGAAGCAACTTTATCTTGAAATTATACTTTGCATGATCATATAAAGAGACAAAGGGTGCATCTCTCACATCTAGAGATTAACCTCCTCAAACTTGGACTGTTGAAGAATTTTGTCGAAACGCAACCAATCGATCTAAAAGGTAATTATTGATTAATCGAGTACATCATCCCGGTTGATCATTTTTCTTCAAAGCTTTGAATCACGAGTAAACAAATAATAAATACGATAATGAATCGGGACAGGGACAATCCAAATAAAAATATCCGGGATTAGTACTCAAAGCGTTTCTACTACAAGTTCATATTGTCAAAAAATAAATAAAAAAAGCCGAAAGTATAAATCTAGCGTACTTTTTAGTTAGTTTGAAGATTCATGGGAAGGGAGGGACCATAAAGTTGAACATATCAAGAGTCTCATATAAGATTTTGACATACAAGAAGTTGGAAAAGGACCTTTTGGTTTTTTCCAACATCCTTTCTCATATAAAGTGGAGAATAGAAATCCCATATGGAAGCTCAAGCAAAACTCAAAATACCTCAACACAATGCAAAAAAAAAAAAAGTAAGATAACACAACTAATCACTAGGGCTATCAATGAAAACGAACCTGCAAAGAGAGAGGCTTTCCCTTAGGCATCGTGTACTTGAGGTGGTGTTGGTGATGGTGGTGGTGGTGGTGGTGGTGGGGATGGTGGTGGATGTCTTTGTGGGCGCTTGGATAGCGAAAAAATAAAGAGTAAGAAATGGCCGAGAAGACGAAGCGAAAAGCTGTGTTTAGGGTGGTGGCCATGGTGAACCGGCTAGGGTTTCTTTTATACACACACACCAAGCAAGGAACACAGAGAAAGATAAGGCAGGGGAAACTAAGAGATAGCTGTGGAAACTAACTAAACAAAAGCCAGCCGCAGAAGATATTCTTCATCTCGATTTTTTGGCATCGCTTCCTTAAGGTTTTTATCTGCTGAGGAGATATATTCCAAAGTTCTCTTATACTATTCCCAGGTAGTGAGGTGCAGTTCCTTGTGACCTAATTCACTTCAAATACATGAGAACTACAACGATGCGTCACCGCACAAACTAATATTCAAATTTAAAAAGGAAGAAAACAAGATATTCTTTGGGCAAAGGAATGGTATCAATCTCTTAGCCATTATCAAGTTATTTTTCTTCAAATGTGGGTCAAGCTAACATGGTTGCTGACACAGAGATAGAAGAGAATATTGTCAGGTCTCATAGGACGGGGATTGAGGGCTTAAGTAAGGAAAGCTAAGGCCTTGATGCAAAGGTGAACATATATTCTCGAAAATCTTTCCTTTTCTTCATCTTCTTTTGCAGAATTTTCCAAGGACTCTCTTGGGCTTATACATTGTATATTACACCAGTCACCTTTATCGCTATTGGTTTGGAGATTTTAGTTTAATTTTCTAGAATATAACTAGACATATTTCACAATCATATAGACTTTGTGCATCGAAAAGTTCCTTTGCCCCAAGCCCTTGTTGGATGCATGCCATAATACGTGGATTTGAATTCAAGAAATTTGATTCGATTCCGATTCTAAAATATGGGGTTTACAGAGCAGATTGTGCATTTCCCAGATTAGTCTATTGAGGGCCAGATTATTATATAGGCAGTTAGGGAATAAAAACGCTAGTTTAAGACAACACACAGCATTCATCTAGAAAGCCTAACAAAGTTAATATTCCCTCATGTTTTAGGGCCTTCCAAGTCGTGGATGTGTCACATGATGATGGAAGCATGCACAAAAGAAACACCCACTAAGATTCTATTCATCTAGCTAGCAATTACCCAAAGAGGAAGCACTAGATCACTAGCAGTTTTAATTATGTTAACAAAACGTCATGAAGAATTATTCTTTTAAGACATGAGATAGATATATAAATGAACAAAATAGCAACAACAATCAGGTAGAGAAATGAACAAGAAATGTTTCTATCAGACACATGGATAGTGAAGAAAATTTTCCGATGCATATATATATGTGCTAATTGTGCGGAATGTGTATAGATTCAATTACCGAGATTAATGTACCGTGATCTTGTGATGAGAGTAAATGTCCTCGCGACAAATTTTTATTCGGCTATCTGTAGACCCAGTGAAAATTCGAAAGGCAAGAAAAAAAAGGTTCTTAATTTTCTAGGGTACTTGTCCTATGTATTTAATTGAAGAAATGGTACCTTAGAAACTTTAAATTACTTTACGGATTATTTTTAAGAGGATATTCAAGTACTACATTCTGATGCCACTACATTATTTAGATTTCAATGATATCATCTGTTTAGGACCCAACCCAAAGAAAAGAAGCAAAATTTTCGTATCATGATGCCGGTGCGAGGTTCTCTAAAGCAGTGCCTTATATTGGACCAATTATTCTTTCATAATGAATGCTGTCTTTGCTCAGCCTTTTCCTTACATGAACATGATAGTTTATCTTTCATCTGTGCCCACTTGTTGCTTTCAGTTTAGGAGAGATCTTATTCTAGTGTGCGCACTGGTTTCCACCGTCCTTTTGATTTGAGCAAACGAAGGAAAGTTCCATTGGTACCTACTAAGATAACTGTCTTATCAGTTCAAATCATTAGGGCATGTGTGAGGGACCTGTCCAATCATCTTTGTCTTTTTTTATCGCATAATCTGCTGATAAACATTGGGGATCAATGGAAAAATTATTAAAAAAAAGTCATAAATTTATTGTAATTATATCAATTTAATTATAAATTTTTTTTATCAATTCAGTCATAAATATATTACAATTTTGTTAATTCAGTCTATTCGGTCAACTTTGGTTGGCTAACTCGTCCTCCAACTGATCGCATTCAAAAGATAAAATATTATTAAAAATTATCCACCTCAGTGCAGTCTGGACGGAATTTGCACAATTGTGATAGATTTAGGACTTTTTTGGTAATCCCACAACATAGTTGTACGGTCAAGTGATGGCTCATTGCTAAGGCTATCAAAATAGGTCACAAACCAATATATTAATCCACATATAATGAAGTGGGGTTATATATGAGTCACTTTGAATTCAAAATATGGGTCAATATAGGTTTCAAAGATAAAAGCCCAAAATAAATGGGTTGAAAGCGGGTTGCTCTTGCCGCCTAGGGCGCGGCGGCTCCTCCCGCACCCACCCCAGCGGAGTCGCCTCAATATGGCCCGCGATCCTTCCGTCCGGAAAGGGCGACTCCCGGAGGAGGATGGATCCCCGGCAACCGGTGTTCCGCGGGGGAGGGGTCGTGGATCGTGGCCCGGGACGCGAGGCCGGCGCGGTGGATGCACAGGCCTGCGTCGCTCTTCGGAGCAGATTTCTGGGATTTTTTAATATGCTACGCTTCCAGAACGAGGAGGGCAACGAAGGGAAAATAAAAAAAGAAGAAAAAAAGAGAGAAATTGAACAAAATTAGGGCTTTGGTGGGAGGGAATTTGGGAGATCTGAGAAGAGATTGAAAGAAATTTTGACTTCCGGTCCAAGATGATTTCTTTTCTGTTTTTCTTTTGCCTTCACAAACTTTTTCCTAAAAAAAAAAAAAGAGAGAGAGAACATATTGTCGTGGGCCGCTTCCCTCAGATCTTTTCTTTTTATCATTTTTCGAGTTTTATTTTATTTTATTTTCGGCGAATTTGTATTATTGATTACATCGATTCATCTTTTCGTTGGCCACGTGCTTCAATCTCGTTGTTCTTTTTTACTCGAAAATCAGAATTGCTCCTTTACATGTTTTCCGAAAAACGTTCCCTTACTCTTTTTAAAAAATGAGTTACTTATACGGAATTGGGCTAATTAAATATGAGTCACAAAATGGTTTCGGCTAGTCCTAAGTCCTTAAAAAACTCTTTTTTTTTGTCGGAAACCTTAAAAAAGTTTTCCAATTTATAGGTTATTTACGTTTTATTTTCGTTTACTATTTTTTTCATTGTTTGATTTGTTTTTTAATTTGCTGTGAAGTTTTTTGTTCAATTAACGTATATATATGAAGAGCTTAAAATGGATTAAATGGGTGAGTACATATTTTCCTAGAATATGAATGTGTTTTGGTAATAGGTGTCAGGTCGGGAGGTACGGGCCATTAAATTTACATTGCATTGGGAAAAAACGGGTCGGAACGGGTTAAATGGATCAATACGGATCGGACCGTTTTCGACCCCGATTTGAACCCGGCCCGATCCGCACATTCGATGGGTCCTGCTCGTTGCCTACGTGACGTGGGCGATTGCGCGTCACGAATTCTCAAACCCCGAGTGGAAATGAAAGCTCGGCCTCCATCCGGCGGGCACAAGGGAAGGAAGGGGAAAATCGGTTGGGGACATCGCCCCGTTGACCTAAGAACAGTCCAAAACCGATGGCCATCGAGAGCATCGTCACCGCCCCTAGTTTCGTCGTTTGAAACCGGTATATATATCCGTTCCATTCCGTAGCCCACGAAGCATCTCGCCATACAAATTTGGCTTTCGTACTTTGGTGGCGGTGGCGGTGGTGGTGCTGGTGCTGCTGGTGTTGCGTTTGTCAAAGATTTTGGAGAGGGACCATGTGTTACGAGGCGAGGTGCTCCGGCTGCGGGAAGACCACCTGGGGCGGCTGCGGGAGACACGTGGCGTCCGTCTACAAGCGGGTCCCCGAGGACCGGCGCTGCCTCTGCCGCGAGTGGCCCGGCGTCGAGGCCGGCGGTCAGCCCTCCTCGGCCACCGGCGGCGGCGGGGGCGGCGGCGGGGGCGACGAGGGGAGCTCCACTTGCGCCATACTATGATGATCTCCTTGAGTTCATTTGGTGTCGCGTGTAACAATAAGGAATAGGCTTCTCTTGTACCAGATCTCACGGAACCCCTAGTATGAAACGATGCCGATTTGCGAGATCGATCTCTCTCTCTCCCTCTCTTCCTCTCTCGAGTCTCGGTACAGAATTTCCGAACAAGCTTCCGATTAGATGTTGAGTTTGCTGCGGCGGCCGCCGTACCCGGTGGTACACATTGACTCCGGCGACCGGTGGCCGTCTCCGTTGCGACCGTCCCACCGTGGGAGAGGGCGGGAGAGATTTGGCTATTGCAAAATTTGACGCTAGAGCTTGCGTTGACCTTTAGTGAGTTTGGGCTTTTTTTTTTTTGCATCAATTTTAATAAAACTTGAGGACCATTTAGAGAAAATCGCCAATAATAATTGGAAAATTATAATGTGAAAGTTAATAATGTAATTAAAAGGCTCGTGCTCTTTCGCCAGTTGGTGAGGAAACGACGCGCAAAGGCAATTTTCCACTTATTTTAACAGAAAAAAAAATAACTGGTTAGGGCCATCAAACTCGGTTTTCTTAATTTTTGGTTCCTCTTTTGTCCCGCTTTTGCCCATCTCAAATAGGCTTTGAGACCCAATCTTCGCTCAACGCGCCTTCTCATCTCTTCCCTAATTTTTTTCTCGATAAAAAACCGACCAATCATCCGCCACGAATCACATCCCACTTTATCGTGATGTGTGCATCAAAATCTCCTTTTTAATTGATCGGTTACGCCACGTCATCACGTGAAGTGCTTTCTCCAAAAGAACTGGACGTCACAAGGAATTTCAAACTCTCGAGCATATGCCGCCGCAGTGTTTGGCATAGCAGCAGAAGGCTAATTCCCGAGTGATTTCGAGGGCTCTCGATCACCCGCCTCGAATACCCCCGGTCATTTCACGGTCCTAGGAAGCCTTAATCCGTTTTCGACGTACGTCCCCGTCCGTCGCGACACGAGATGACCGGGCCTCGGTCTCACCAGGCATCGCGGTGGGGAGGCTGCGGCGGGCTCGCGCATAACGACGGGGCAAAAAACCAAGGCCGCAGAATCGAGCTCGCTCCCACATGGAATTCTACGTCATTAGGAGCATCCGATCCAGTGGGGTGCTTCGTATTTCGATACGGACAACAGCACCTCGAGAAAAGGAGAAGAGAAAAGAACAAAACGAGAAGAAATAGGCAAACAAAGTTCGGCAACCTTCTACACCATTCTTCCGGCGCCATAAAGACAGCGCCAAACACCAATCCCTTACATTAAAGACCCAACGACCGTCCTCCACGTTGCGGATGTGACTAAACACTCTCAATTTGTGTGTCAGATTCACGTTGACAGAATGGTACCGCGCGAAATCTTGATTGTATAAGCGGAATGATTGATTCTCTCCCTATAAATCCGCATTTGGGGGAGGAAAATTTTTTTTAAAAAAAAAATCCCGGACTTATTATATTTTTATCAATTTAATTATAATTATTTTGATTTGGATAATTACGTTCTCAACTTTTTACGTTTTATCAGTTGAATTCATCTAGATAATTTTGACAAAAAATCGCTGAGGTAATCACCAACCGTCTGACGTGATACAACCAATGCTGACATGAATATTTTTTAATAATATTTTTTGATTTTTTAATTAATTTTTTACTTTTCTTTTTCTTTTTTGTGCTTTTTTTTACACCTCCTCTAGCCGTCACCAACGAGGGCTGGACGAGGTCTGGGCGAGGGTTCGAGGCAAGGGTGTCAAGCCCTCACCTAAATTTGGCGAGGTTGTCAACCTCGTTGCTCTTGCT
Source organism: Syzygium malaccense (assembly GCA_031216405.1). NCBI lineage: Eukaryota > Viridiplantae > Streptophyta > Magnoliopsida > Myrtales > Myrtaceae > Syzygium > Syzygium malaccense. Next base: position 7,522,149 of record CM062257.1, read on the forward strand.
AGATCCAAGCGAGGGCCACAATACCTCATTGGCCACAAGCAAAGGGGCTCGCAACCATCGCCTAGACCACGACGCAAGGGCATCGGCCTTGGATTGGATATGGTCGAGAGACCTCGCCTGTGGTTAGCTATGGTCAGCCAGTGATCTTGTCATTCAAGGCTGTAAGAAAAAGAATTTTTTTTTAAATAATAAAATATTATTAAAAATATTGATGTCAGCACTGGCCATACCACGTAGGCAATTAGCATTCACGTCATCAATTTCTGATCAAAGTTTGACCGGATGGATCCAATTGACAAAATATGAAAATATTTATAATTCAATTGACAAAATTAAAAATGTTTAATACTAAGATCCAGTAACTTTGGGACTTCTCGGACAATTTCCTCCTTGTATCTTGTTTGTCCTGTCCTGAACACGATAGAAAGCACCAGTGATTCAGCCAACAACGAAAACATCGCAGCTAGCGTTTGATTCAGCAAACCGTTTTCTGCTATACGCGTACATCACCTCGAAAACAATCTCTCTCTCGCAAAACGTTTCATCGAAAACGTTTCTTTAAACGCGGAAACGAGCTGACAGTGAATGACATGGAGCCAAATATGGACATCAACAAACCCCGAAACGCTACTCAGGACATTTATATAGACCAAAACCTCCTGATCTTGATCCCAGCAGGCCCAAAAAAACCCAGATGAAAATGTCAAAATTAATCCACGAAAAGGGTGTCAAAGAAGTCCCAGATAGATTCTTGCGCTGCATCGACAGATACACAACCGAGCTGATCTCTACGTTATGCCTTGCAAAATCTGGTCTGAGGAGAAGAGAGAGCTTACGAATGAAAGAACTTTGGACAAGATTAGATCAGGCAGAGGCTCGGAAGAAGGGTGGGGCGAAGGGGAGGCTGCGGAGGATGAGGAAGCGGACCCTCCGCGGGAGCGGCGCGGCGCGGAACAGATGCTGGAGCGCCCTCGCCAGCACCGCCGTGTACGACGCCATCAGCTCCGCCACGATCGCCACCAGTATCATTTCCTGTCTCCCTCTCTCTCTCTCGCTCGCGCCCGCCCACCAATCGCCAATCCAACTGCAACCGCCAATCCAAGTGGATAACGCTGGGGGGAATTTGCGAGCCGCGGAGCATGATGGGGCGGGTTTTATGAGGTTTTTGGTATTATGCGGTACGTGCCACGGTGCGAAATTAAATATTAGGCAGCCAAACATGTCATGTTTTTTATATTTTGAATTGGGAAAATTGCGAATAAGGGTATGGAGTAAGGGCGCTTTCTCAAAAGAAATCTTCAACGGCCGGCTTATGCGGGCGGCTCACGTGCTTATCTCGGCGACCTGGAGCAGGGGGCAAGCTTATGCGAAAGCTTCCGCCTCGACCTAATTCGACGTGCTGGGTCGAAAAAGATATCTTAGGTAAGTGGGTTCGTACTCTTATCTGAGATTAACTTGGTCTGTATCAGCCTCTTGTTTTTCTTATTTTGGTCGTCGGTTTGTTCACTCCTCCCATTTGTTTTGTTGGGTAATTAGTCACTACTATCGTGGGACCCTCTATTTGGACTTTCAATGCTGTGTAAAATAAATGAAAGCTGCCCGACCCTAGCGTTGGCCACATCCTTCCCCATCCTTATCCACTCTTCCTTAAATTTTAATCAGGTTTTTCATTTCTTTTTGTCCTTTCTCTTTGCTTTAAAGATCCACTGTGCGTTACCACGTCATGCGGGTCGGATTTGGGTTGGGCAAAGTCCCAGGTTTGAATATGTTCGATTTAGCTACTTTGCTTACTTCACATGGACCGCGCCAAAACTTCATGTCGTGATCATATTATGCAACTGGACCTTTAGGGTCTTATTTGTAGCATCTTCAAAGTATGAAGTACCATTTTGTAGCGATAGATGAAATCCGGCTAATCGTTAAACATGAGACCATGTGCCCTTGTATAAGCTTTGACGTGGGTCGAGTCCGACGGGTAACATTACATGGGTCGGTGGCTCCTGAATGGCAGGACACGTCGTTGACGTCCCATGGGTCGTCTTCGAACGAAATGTCCACCTTTACCGTACAAATTGGAGGGGATAGCTTTGTAACCACGGTCCTAAAATCGAATGCTTTATGGCCCCGTGAAACCATTGGGCCACATCTATCATGACCAAACCACCACATATCATCGTTTAAGATTTTATGAATCCTCTATTTACCTATGGTCTCTATTACCTGTGTTCATCTCACTTGATTGAACCTATAGGATTGTCTGCATCTAGAGAAAATCCTACAATTGCCGAACAGCTAACTGTTGCTCCCAACTTCATAGCTAGAGCCCGTGCTCCTAAGCTTCACTTGAAACTTGATGCATGCAGCACTTAACCATACCCAAAGGACCAAAAAAAGGTAAAGATTGATCCAAATAAAGCTCACTTACCTAACAATACATAAAATCTGTTGTCTCACTGAATCCAGAAGCCCACACTAAAGAAGGCTTCTCTGCTAGATACAGGGAAATATCTTACAGCGAAGTGAACACAACACACAGAAAGATCTACATCGTCCTCCAGTTTAGAAAGCTATAAGCGTACCCTATTTACTATATGTAGAGATGGGATGGAGAACGGCTTCCTCTACGCAACGTCCACTTTGACGGATCTCTGTAGCCCGGAGAAAACTATGGCCAGGAATATGACGAGAGAGATGCCGACTGCAAAAAGTAGAAATGAACCCGAACCAACGCGTGCTGAAGGTCTTTCCAGAGACGCCGAAGCCACTGGATGACAGCAAGATTCCCCACCTGGTTTCAACCCCAACGTTAAGTTTGTACACGGCTCTTCAACAATTTCTGTCGTCTTGTCATGCGCAGGAAGTTGGCTGTCTCTCCCTGGTTCATCGTCATCAGAAGCATTGTCCGTTTCATCTTTGACCTGAAAAGAAGATTACCAGCCTCAGAAAATTATCCATGTTTGTAGACAGGACCTTAAAACTAATGTGCTGATCGATTTACCTTCGTAGGAGCAGATTGTACTTCTCCATCGTAGCTTAAAGAACTAACTTCATCCCTAGTTGACCCAGATTGACTGTTCATCTGCAGCCGGATTCTTCTGGGAGCAGTACCTTGGACTATGGAATTCTCTGAGATTGGTTGATGTCGAGGTTGACGAGTCCTAATCTTGATATTGGTTCCAACAACCATATTGTCACTGTGGTTAACAGCACTCTCCTTAGCAGTTGATTGAACTTCTTCTTCTCCGTCATAGCCAGTACCTCTCATTTCCTCGTCACCTCCTCCTCTCTTTACGCTTCTTGGTGGTTGATTGGCTGGATCCACCAGCAGACGAATCCTTCTCGGAGCATTACCCTGCGCTGGATAATCACTTGAATATGGTCGGACTTGGGAGTCACGTGTCCGGATCTTGATCGCAGGTCCACCACTGTTGTTGAAAGATTCACCAGTTGATTCTACCATATTATTTGAAGCAACAGCTCCAGATGATCCCAACGAAATTGCCAGATTCCTCTCGTCAACAAGACTATCATTCCATCCATCATCTTTGACCTCTAGGAATGCCTGTATAGATGACAGGGAAGACAAGATGTTGGAATTTGACCCGATATAATCTTAACTGCCTATCAAACCTTTGCTCAATATAAAAAGCGAAACTGGTGGAACCAGAACTTTGTTGTAGTCAATTTAACAACATAATTCGCAAATTAAGGAAGAAGGAAGTCATATTCTATCGATGCTAGGAATGGAGAAGATAACTTTGTGAAAAAACCTGTATAAATGCAGCAAGCCCTTTAATATCTATAGTATCTAGTCATTGTAATGTCCCATTATCGAGTTTGAAATTCTGCACAAGGTCATTAATGGAATAGCTTCACTCTTCCACAATCATGTCGAAGCTAAGCTATTGTCCACTAGTCATACCTGGGACAAGTAAGCATCAGGCACGAATCCAGCCTCGCTTCCCAGAACTGAATTCTTCTGACTGGTGGACTCTTCACAGGAGTCGTCATTATTATTGAAGACCTCAGTCAACACATCTGAGAGTGAAAAGTCCTGCTCAATTGTACCATCCTGGAAATGCAGTACGTCAAGCTCATTGCCAAAATCACAGGCAAAAGGAGAACCCATGTAAAGAGCTTGCTCTGTTTGAAGCTGTGTCCGCTCAGGGGAGAAAACTTTGGAATCAGCTAGATCATAAGGAAGATCATAGAACATGGGGTCACTTTCGAGCAATCGATGTACCTACATGGAATGGAAAAAATTAATATAGTAATCTCTATAGATATCTTGACAGCAGCTATAAGTCAACAAGCAAAGTCCATTGAAGGTAGGACCAAGGATTTAACAACTCCAGAATCGTTTCGGTGGGAAAAAAACAACTACTATTGCGTGGACAAAGCAAATTTTTACCTCCAAAGGTGTTCCGTCAGTGTTACCATCTTCCACATCAGAGGCAATGTAACTATTGCAGCAGCTCTCAACAGGCATTTGAGCACTAGGAGTCATTTTGTCCAACTCATCAGTCAACCACCGCTGGATTCCGTCTGATTGTAATTTCACTTGGACATCGGAAACAGGTGTTTCTGGAACCACATCCGACTCATCCGGAGAAGACTTGGCTGTCGGAGATAAGCCAGTTTGTTCAACTTCATCATACTTCACAACTTCAGGCTTCTCCTCTGCCTTCCGGAACAAACGACAGAGGACATATGCAGCCTAGTTCAAGTGGAAAGAGTAAGAACAAGAAATTTAGACATGTAAATATATTCCAGCCTCCATGCATAATCGTAAGCTCATCAATACTCCTCTTCACAGCCAATAAATTCAAAACACCCAAGCCGGTCCTTTTAACAATCTACAAGTAACAGGTCATTAGCATCATTCTATAAATAGCTGCCCCTACATCCTGCAATTTATGATCGAGAAAGTGCCACCATATTCTCATGCTTTGAGTCTCCGTCTTTTACAGGGATCCATGCTGAAACTAACATACAATAAAATATAACACCACATATAAAGAATATGCACTCAAAATTAGTGCCCAGATTCATCAGTATAATACAACAACGAGCATAAAAAGCAATGTCGTCGCCTACCTGGCCAGGTCCAGTCCCATCAAGATCCTTCTCGGTAGCGCGGTACTCGTGCATAATCCAGTAAGTTCTCTCGCCCTTGGGCGCACGACCCCTGTAGAAGACTAGGGTCTTCTTCATCCCAATCGAATGGGCAGCAGCACCACCCGATTTGCGAGACTTGATGGTCCGGTCCTTGCCCGTGGCTTTCCAGTACCCAGCATCCGTGGCCCGATTCGACCTATGCCCGTTCGGGTACTTCCTGTCCCGGGGGCAAAAGAAGAACCACTCCGGATCATCCGTTTTTATCACCGACAGACCTACAACAGCACGCATAAGCAGATTCCACGTCAAAACCCATAATCCAAGAATCACTACATCTCATCAATTAAATAAACAGATTCCGGCGACAGCAACAGAAGCTCTACCCAAAGAAGAAAAGAACTACAATTTCACTCCTTTACCCCCTCTCACAAGGGTTTTTCCACAGGGGAATCTAGTTGACTGGGGGGAATAAAGGCAACTCGGCATCATCATCCGTCAGAGCACCCAAAATATTCAGAAATTCGCTCGCCTCTTACCCTATATATCCACGCACTGACGCTTCTAATAATCCAAGAAAACCGCCGATTCGGAACCTCAGAATCAAAGCAAAAGAGAACAAGAAACAAAAAGGGCGTGCGCAGTTCCAAAGAGAGAGAGAGAGAAACTAACCGGGCAAGTCCCAGGGCTCCCACTTGCAGACGTCGATCTCGGGGATGACCTGCACCTCCGAGTGGCGGCCGTTGATCTTCAGCCTCAGGTAGTGGCTGATCAGCTCCTCGTCCGTCGGCCTGAACCTGAACCCCAGGGGTAGCGACCCCATCGCCAGCGCTCCCATTTCGCGACCCGGAGGGAAAGCCGGAGAGATCCCTAAAACTTCAATCGACAGCACGGCGCACGAGCAGCAGCTGCAGCCGCAGCCGCCGCCGCCTCGCGATCGGGAGAAAACGCCGGCGGCAAAAGCGAGCGCAACAGCGAGAGAGAGAGAGAGAGAGGGAGGGGATCGGGGACGATCGTCGGGGATTCGAATCGATCTGGATGTGATGATCGGCGAAACGGCGGGTGGACGGGGGACGGCGACGGAGATCGGACTGATTTCGGGAGCGCTGTTCTTCGCCTCGCGGCACACTGGAACTGACAGATCCTTCCTCTTCTTCTTCTTCTCCCTCACAGAGCAGTGAAAAAGGAAAGAGAAAATCGAGGGAGGAAATTAATAAATACCCACCCTCCGCCCCGCACGTGCGCGCGCGTTCCCACACGGGCGCGTCCGTCCGCGACGACTGCGGATTTGCCCCCCGCAGTCGCTGTTACGGAACCAATGGGATTTCCCCACGTGGCGGAGTCAGTGGGGTCCGGCCGAAACCGCGTCCGGGAGTGGGTGGAGATCGTCGCGCCCCGGGTGGCGTGGGAGCGGGGGGGCGAGCGCGTGGTGCACGCGCGCGGGTGGTGTTTACGGGGTCCGTCCGAGTCAGGGGTTTCCGGGAAGGAGCCGCGTCGTGGTGTTTGTCCGACCGAACCGGAGCGGGACGCGGTTCTTGCCTTTGCTTGCTGGCTAAGTATTCTGGAGGCTCGACGCGCGACATTCTAACCACGAAATATTAATTATGATTTAGGTTAATAGCGCGAAAAATCCAGATTGATATATTCGTGATAAATTTACACTATGTTAATTTTTCGATCACAAAAAAAAATCTCCAACTTGATACATCTGTGATCAATTTATGCTATGTTAGTTTTCATTAAATTTTACTGTCGAATGTCACGTGGCAGTTAATGTGTGTACCAGTTTAGGGTTTTACCTCTATATTTATCACAAGTTTACCGATTTGTGATTTTTCGTATTATTAATCCAATTTATTGTAGGGTAAATTTATCGTAAGTGTACCAGTTTGAAATTTTTTGTGGTCAAAAAATTAGTTCGAAATAAATTTATTATAGATATACTGATTTAGGATTTTTGGTGATATTAACTTTTATGATTATTATAATTTTCGGCTTCACGAAGAAAAGATCAAAACGGGCAGTATGAATTCCTTTAATAATTCGAAAAAATATAGACTCAAATAAAAAAAAAAAGTCGCCACAAGTTTCCCCCCACCCCCAAAAAAAAAACAAAAGAATGGGAATTTTCTTGGGGATAAACATTGGACTTCGCTTTTTTTTTTCCTTCTTTATTTTCCCTCACGCATTACGTGTGCGAACGGGTCCCCAAAAATCCAACCGGGGCGTTCCTTCTTCCTCTGACCACGTCGCTCTAGGACAAGGCCACGTGACACGTGGCGAATCCGCAATTGGCCCCGGCGATGGCTGACTCGCGTGCGTTGCGGGACGGAGCGCTCTCGAGGGAGGAGGAGGAGGAGGGGGAAGAGAAGGGCGCATCAATCAATCAACCTCAAGCTTCTCGGGATTTTTGAGGTGGGGTTGGTGGGTGGGCTTTGGTCGTACGCTCCATGGTCGTGTCTTTTTGCCACCGGCACCAACGACTTTAGCCGCCACCTTTGGCAAAAGCTAACATTGGATACCCCGGAAGAAGGAAAAGCGAGGAGAGTTTATTCGCGGTCACGTGGTTGAGAGATGGCCAAAGGGGAGGGGGGATCTTTGCACGAGTTAGTGCCCCAATGTCACTTTGAATTCCCCCCCTTGCTTTTTCGAGGATTTTCTACTAACGGCGGGCGATGGTCGGAGAGAAGGTGACGGTGATGTGATGGCCTAGATATGTTATCTCTATTCCTAAACATGCTAACAGTCATAGACGCCGTCCCTATCGCTGCGGAGCACGTGCGAGGCCGGAGCCCGATTGATCCTATGGCTCGGCAAGTTTCGGGCCTCAAATGCGACGGGTGCGCCACACGATTGGCTCATGACATATGGGCCTCGCAAAAGCATTCACGGTCAGAAAGTATACTCTTCGAGTAGAACAAGGCTCCGGGCAGCAGTGAAGAACAAGAAACACTCATCAACCCTGTAAGATCATGAGATAACCAATAATCCCTCGTCACAAGCTCACGCTGTCACTGCTTGATCACGCAGAAATAACTCACCATGAAGCCCCGCCACAATGGGAAGCGATGGGTCCTCGTCAAGTAAAAGAAGGAACAGATTTATGGACAAGGTAAAAGAATCTATGATCCGCTATTGTGTTCCATCTACTATGTACAGGTACGACCTACAATGCAGGGTGGTACCCGATATTCCCGTTCGCCTCCACCCTTTGCGCCACCCTCCTCATGCTCCACTCGTGGCAGAATTCAAGGGCAAGCCGTAGAGCGGTTCCAAGTCCGAGCACGACGATAACACCTGCAGCACATCTATTCAGCATCGTTACGCACCCACACGAGAAACACTAAAGGGAGCCAGAGGATGGATTACCGATGATAATGTTGACAGGAAGCGCCGAAACTCCAAGCGTTACGGATATCAGCACATCCAAAAAAAGACCACCTATGAGGATCGAGAAAGCCACCCAGAGTGGACTGAAACAGCCCTGTTTTAAGGAAGAATCCACAAATTAAAGACCTAATTTATCTTTCCTCGTTAAAATCAGCGTCAAGCAACACGTGCCACCATAGTTCCTTACCCTCCCACGTTGCTCTGCAACACCAGACCCTCTGTAGTTAGGATCAATCCGCCAGACCCAGAAACTTGGCTGCTACATAAAGAGATTACATGGAGATGAATACATGAGATGCTGTAGATAAACCACCAAAAACCACGAAAGAAAAAGATGTTGATGCTGTTATGTTATGCAAAGCTTATTGTCATGAATGACTCAGTCGCCAAAAAGCAGGGACAGTGAGGCACAAGCATGTCATGCAACAAAAGACTAAGATTTATGAATACAAAAACTCAGTGCTTGGAATTTCTCCTAAATTTAAGCTTAGCTACATATTCTGGACCAGAATCCCAAATTCAAAGCTTATATGCTTGGTTTTGCATCACAAGCTATAAATAAGGCCATACTATAGTTAGAGGGCTTATCTTCGTGGATAAAAGAAAAACAACAAAAGCAAAATGGTAGTGTGCGCTTCATACATAAATTGGATATACAAAATACCCACGCTTTCCAAGTTTAGATTTTGCAGCAGCTGTAGGCATGTAGAAGAATCCATATATGAATAAAGTTGTGAAGTCGCACTGAAGAGGCTAAATTATGCATCAGGAAAGTTCGCTTATAATGAGAAAGACAGACTAAATGGCGTCTCAATTAGATAAGCTTCGGAATCCAACAGAGTACGTACAGTAGAATGGGACTCTGGAGGTGGCACATTTGCAGCAGCCTGCCTGTATTAAAAGGCCAAAAAGACATAAGTGCATCGTTTAGATGCAAATGGAAATGAAGCACTATATAGAGGACCTACTGGCATATTTCGCATTTGTTTGAACCCCTGGTGCGAAACCAAGCTTCTATGCATGATCTGTGCGCTTTCGCAATGCCACCTCGACAGTGGCATCCAAGATCTATCAAATCTTCTTCCTTCTCCTCTTGACAGACTCTGCAGAACAATCAATATTAATGAAGGGCATGTATAACGGGTGAAGTAATGTCAGTCCACCCTTCCACATATAAATATGAAATAACATACTATTCAGTTAAAGCCACTTACAATTGTGTGTTAGTGCATACACACAAACCGAAATGCAAGCTGAAGAAAAAACCCAAATGGAGATGCTATGTTGTGTAACTATGCAGTTAAGGATATTAGATATAAGAAAGTCAAATGGGCTCCTGCAGTCCTGCTGACTGAATATGGATTTCAGAAGGCTGTTAGAGACATTTGAGACCCTGTGATCCTCAAAATTTAACCTTTTGCTTATGTGTAATGGTGAATCAACATACTTCTTCAACAAACCTAGCAAGCTCACTAGAAAGTCTGTCAAGTAGTCAAGCAATGTGAAAACTTGACTCAAAAAGCAAAAGGAGAACCTATATAACAGGATGGCGAAAGCAATTTTACAAGATTCTGTTACCAAGAAACAAACAACCACCAAAAAGTGAGAGACTCTACAGCATAGCTCAAGTGACAGGCAAACAATCACGGGAGACTCTGCTGCATAGCTCAAGTGACAGGCAAATTATGATCAGATCCTTATAATTTTCAAATAAACTAAAGCTCTCAATGACTACAAGGCCGATGCAGAAATCCTCAACATTTTAAGCAGATATATACTGCAGAAGAATCTAAAAGATACTTTTATACCTACTAAAGTATTCTACAGGGACGTTGTACAGAGAGATGTTATGTTCATTCGTGTCGGGACAACATGTCTAATCAGCTCAGTGTGCTGGCAATGATTGCATTATATCCCACCGCATCAAGCTAGATTTCTTCCCAAAGAGGAGAAAGCTATGTTTGTCCTTGTGGTGAAACAGATTGATAAGTTTATACAAGTCAAAGAGAGAGGCATATGAACATGTATCGCATTGTTTACTTGCGCAGGAACATGTGTACCGGTATACTAGTTAAACAGTATATCATCAGAACATACCCGGTTCTCTTGAGCTGACCAATTTAACTACATTACGGAGACATAATCTCTCTCTCTCTCTCTCTCTCTCTCTCTCTCTCTCTCTCTCTCTCTCAATCTGTGTCTGTTTTTTTGAGTGCACACATGCGTCAAAGATTAAAAAACATGCAGCGAGATATAAATCTAAGGCCATTGTTGTGATTTAGATCTAAATAGTTAGCATACTCAAAGAAAGCAATTGCAGAAGCATGCCAGCATATCAAACAAATTCGATCAAATCAGCCATCACCTGCAGAAGAAACAGGGTTCACTACCAAGTATGCTGACCAGAAGAATGCTTCATGCTCATTTCCAACGCAATCAAGGACATAAAACAAGTCCAGCATACCTGCATTGTTCATGAGAGCTCCCACTCCTCGAAAAGTAACCCTTTTTAGGGGAACCCGCCGAAGGAAGCTCTTCAACAACACACTCCACTGCCTTTGAATCCTTCACGGTAGGCTCTGTGGCCACGCACGAATCGCCACTGCACACCACGATAGTCAATGGCGTCGCCTGATTCACGCCAGGAGCCAAACCATCCATCGCGGCCGCACCGCCGCTCTCCCGAGCCAAAACCACCGCTCCACCTTGTTTCTCGACATCCGTTTCATCCTCAGAGGGCTTATCAGCCAAGCCCACATCAGCGGTGGATCCATTGCCATGCATATCGCAATGACGTCAAGGCGCTCAGCAAAGCTCGAAAATGATGTCAAGGCGCTCAGCAAAGCTCGAAAATGGCAATCCCAACACAGCCTCGGCAGCTCCCAAAACTCAGGCTCACCGCACAATGCACCCCACCAAAAATTTCCAAGACCTAACTCAAAACCACTCGAAATCGCCTAGCGGAAACAAGAATTCGACAACCCCATCAACGGCATTCGAACAATCACCAGGCCCAGCAGCTCAAACAAGCCCGAAAACAATCACCCAGATCGGTCACAGAGATCGCACATCAGGCAAACCTCCCAAGAACCCAAGAAAATCGAAACGAGGACCTTAATCGCCACCCAATCCGTCGCAAGACGGGAAAAACAAGAACACCCACGAACGAAATCCTCGGGCGAAGAGAAAAAGATCAAACCGGAGAGGCACGAGGGACCGCCAGGCTCCTCCCAACGAGCCCGCCCATCGATTTCTGCCGACCCGACAACGCAGAATTCGTTTCGCTTCGTTTCGTTTCGTTTCTTCTCCAGAAAAATTTATCGTTTTTTTTTGGGGGGGGGGGGGGGGGGGGGGGGTTTAATCTTTGTTGTTGGCGTTGCCAGTAAGTGACGTGACGCAACGCCGCAAATGGGTTGAGCTCTCTCTCTCTCTCTCGCTCTCGCTCGCCCGCTCGCTCGGTCGTGTTTGGTTTTCTTGATTTTGTGCTGGAAATGCAGTTAAGCGGTTGCCACAAAACAAGACGTTAAACCCACGCTGGTGCGCTGACAAGGACAGTGCATTGGGGTGACGATCGAAGACCTTGTCGTAAAAACGCGACGTGGCGAGGCCCCATTGCAAGTTCGATCAATGCGTGCGCCAAAACATGATTGATTGGGTCACGCAAGTTTTAGTAGGATGATGATGGTTGACATAGGATTTTTCGAGATAAGGAATAAGCAAACTACGGAAAAATCCAAGCGACTCTTCGTTAAATTCGAACGTCCTTTTCTTAGATTATAGTAGGAACTGGATTTGGATGGTGGCGGACCGATGGCTTGCTGAGCCCGCTTGATTTTGGCCGAGCTAAAGGCACCCGTAGCACGATTTCAAGGTGCTTGATCGTGCAATTTCATTTTTGAGTCCGAGCATCTAACACATAAACTTGCTTCGGCCCACTCAGGTTAGGTCCTTTTTATGTAAAAACAAATTTCAAAATCTTGAATTATGGATAGGTCTAACATCAACAGCGACATTTAGACTTTGACATCTAGCCCATTTATGGATTAGGGCCAGTAAGAAGTTCGTATGATATTCATGCGACCATAGACAAATTGAGAGGAGGATTATTGGTGGCAGAGTTTCCGACTACTCGATGAGTTCTAAAAATTTAACTTTGTGAGAAAAATATTTAGTATAAGTTATAATCTTGCCCTTCTTGACTTGTCTCATCTTCCCTCCGTTGACCTAAATTTTACATTTATCACTATGTGTGGCCAATACATTACAGTGTCCTATGTAGACCCAAACGATCACATCACATGCATTGAATCAAGATTGCCAAGTTGCATGTATGAATTTGTCACTCGTGAGTCCTATGACTAATAATTCTATTTACTAGCAAAAGATTACTCAACTATTAAAATCAGATCACTAATGATCGTAATACTATATAGATAATTATACTTAAATGTTTATACAAAAAAGAAGAAGCAAGAATGATAATATTTTTAATTTCTAACAATAATTGAACTATAATTGAATAAGAAATTATCCGAATATTACAATAAGTACAAATCAATTGAAATTTTATAGTTGTCATCCTATAAATTAGATAGTTGTACTATAATCATAGTTTAATTATGATATTTTGGGCATTTATAATTGCAATAGTAGATTGTACATTACTAAACACTAATTAAATTATAGTGACATGATCACTGACCAGAGCCTATGTCTTATATTCTATTTTTAATTTCTGTTTTTTAACACTTCCCTTTCTTTTGGGAGGAGGAGGAGGCGAACAGTCAATTCTGCAGTGCTTCATCCTATTAATATATGTGTGAGTTTTATAGTGGCATAGCAGGTCAGCCATTGTTGAATGCGACAGTTTGAAGAAGGTTGGAACGTTTGAATCACTTCCTTCTTCTCTAACCTCTTTTTCCCTTCCACCCTACAACGATGGCGAACCACCACCGCCGTCTTCATCTTCATGAACTCTTCTACGGTTCTACCCAACGCCATCCGTAACTTGGAGGATTCAGCAATGTTAAGGTCCAAGTATGTCGACACTGCAGATGTCGCGGTCCAAACAACCACACCGTCTTAGCTTAACGTATCTAATGATACGGATAAGTACTAGTATGGAAACAATGTATCATTCCATCTTAATGGCGCGGCGGTCGGGTCCTATCTTTTAGCCATAGCTTCTACTCTCAACTTCAAATCTTTTAGCATTAAACATTTTTTATTGGGCATAAAAGGGTCGATTGAGAATTGAAATCGACTTGTAAAAGCTAAGGGTGAGTGGTTTTAGGTTCGGTCTAGTATCTATTTGAAATCTATTTGTCGAAACCGGTTAAATCTACTCCGTATACTTTGGAACTTGTAACCTACTTTGTCATAGATTACAGGGTCTACCCAAGTTTCACCTATATTTTTAATTGAATGATTATAGTGAATCATTATCTGTAATGACTACCATTTGTTTCTACAATCCATTGAGCACAATTCATGTATAGATATATAAAGAATTTGAAACTTTAACAAAGTAAGTCTTGGTCATGAATATCAGAGGAAATAGAAACTCATACTAGTGATTTTAGATTACACACTTATTAACGGACACTATAGATTACCGTAAAGTTGCACGAAGACATGGAACAATAAGAACACAAAAAGACTTGTTCCAGGTTCTAGGAGCCCGTCGGAATCAATTCCTAAATTTTTTAAACTTAGAATCTACCCTACATATCCTAGAGCCTGGAACTGGATCAATTCTCTAGTTTTTGGTTCTAACCCTGAAAGTCATGCTCACCTCTGGTAAAAGCTGGCAAGAAGCTACTCAATCCTGGATTTGGACCATGGTGGACAATGAATGGTGCTTGTCCTCAGGTGAAGAAATCTCGTGTGGAGCTTCGTCAAGGGCCACTTGGGCCATCGTGGGTTTCAGTCTTTAGACATAGCACGAGTTTCGCCCGGTTTGAAACATTTGTCCCCCGGGAGTAGTGTGAAGGCTTTGGCCACACGCATTGAGTTTGAGGCCTAACCCAGCCGGTCCAATTAGGCTTAATTTATCTTAATATACTAAGTTTCCAATACCCATCGATTTATTAATTCATAAAAATAAGTGTTGTAACCGACTACGCAAAAAGCTTAAGCCATTAGAGAAAAAACGTCAATAATATATTCTATGTTATAGTCATTGCCTAAGCTTGCCCATGGCAAACTAAATGAGCTCCGAGTTCTAATTTTCGCATTTTGTAATTGTTAATGCATGTCTGGTATGGTTCGCATACAATATTCATCTTGGCCTTTTAAACACGTAGTTTCCGTCCATCTAATGGTATTAAGGTTTTGGATAAGACCCGTTAACAGTAACTATGCAGGTGTAATTTTTTTTTCCAGGAAGCAAGGTTTGGGCTATGATGTTGGATTAAGGTATCCACCTCTCGAGATGGGATGATCCGGTTAACTATCACTTCCAACCTTTCATCTGTCACCTCGATATAAGGTATTTATGATGAAGCAAAACGGTCCTTGGTGTTCATTTACTCACAATGAGTCTGGGACAATGAAACAGATCAATCTCTATTCCTTCCTCAAAAGTAAAAATTTTGCAAAGCAAAACAACTTGAAGCTCACAAAAGCATCCGTAGAAGCTAAAACCCCACCTCAAGCAAAACCCTTTTCTTTATTCACATCAGGACTGGTGCATGAAAAAATTCCTTGCATTGCCATTCAAGCAAAACTCCCTTTATTCCAATACACAAAGTTCACTCCTCATTCCCTCTTAAAATCCCAACTCATTCACATCCATCCCAGACCAACCCCATCTTGCATTTCCCTCCGAACACCCTCTTCTCTCATTGCTTCCCCGAAACCCAAAATGCCTCTAGAGGAAGAGAAGCCGAAGAAGCTTGATCATGAGGTCCGGGACATGGTCTCCGCGATCGTGGGCCGGATCTCCAACCTCCAAAGGCCTGGCTCGAGCCAGACGTCCGAGGAGGACGACGACCGCGGCGTGAGGATCGTCACGCTGGCGGGAAACAACGTTGGCGCCACCCTGAAGAGCGAGATGGATGAGAAATCGAGCGGTCCTGATGAGGAGCTCGACACAATGAGCACGTACGTGAACAGCAACTTCCAGGCCGTGAACAACTCGATCATGATGGGTGGGAGCTACACGACCAACGACCCTGGCGTGCATTTGGATGTGTCTGACTTTGTTGAGCACCGTGAGAAGGACCATCGTAAGCCAGGGAAGCATGGCAAGAAGGAGAAGATGAAGAAGAAGAAGGACCAGGAAAGTGGGAAGAGTGACCAGCAAACTGAGCATTCTGAATGAGCACACTCAAGTTCGTTTGTTTCTCTGGACACCCTTAAAATCACAAAAAAAGGGGAAAAAAAGAAGAAACACAGCTCAGTGAAAGAGATTGCTGATAATAATCCTTGTCTCTCTCCACATGTTCCTCTGCTGAATTGCTAGTTGATGCTGTTTTCTGTGCCGAATAAGCTTTCATGTAGCCGTGCCCGTGCTTTGTTTTGAAGTTACCATGTTTTTTCCAGTGAAGTGTAGAATCATTTCCATGTTCCTGACTCAATTGCTGCACTCTTCTCTGCATTTTCAAGTGGTTTGTGCTGAAAATTTTTTCTTGAAAGTTGGGTGGAAGAGAGTCCTTGTCTGATGCAAAACTTAGGATTGCATCTATCCCTATCCTTGGGACTTTGGCCATTGGCGGTCATAGCTTAGCCATGGACTGAGTGAAGTAAATGCCCTGTTAGTTGTAGGGACACATAATGCTCATCTTAAGCAATCAAAAACCAGAACGCCGTCTTTTCTTATAGCTAAAGGTGCTGATCTTGCATCATTTTCCATTCTAGGAAAGGCCTTCATTCCGTTTATCTGGAAATCGACTCAGTCTCCTATGCTTTCGTGTTATCGATTGGGAAATTCTTAAGGTTGAAAAGATAATGATTGCCCTTCCACTAGGCCGAAAACTACTGTGCGGGCCCTGTTGATCCAGATGTGCGTTGGGGGTTTGATCATGCCATATTAAGGTTAATGCCTTCGCCCCTTCTCTCGATCGATCACCTCCTACAATCCATCCCATGCTATCAATAGTCCCTTGACAAAACTTTTTGAGATGTCAGCTTTCCAGACAGATGAAGAGCTGCAGCAGTAGTCAGATTGCTGAATTAACTTATCCAAAGAGAAAGGAAGATTGCCCAACTAGAATCAACACTAAAGAAGCTGTAGAATCTGGCAGATTATCTCGGTAAAATTAGACCAATGAGCCTAAGAAAGAAAAAGGCAAAAGAAAGCGATTAAATTAGGGTAATATTACTCTCATTAATGCATAACTTTTACGCTCTCTATGAATCCATAATGAACAGAATTACGCTCTTCCAGTGATTCACTCAATCATGTGTGCAGGATTATGCTGAACAGTGGGTACCAAATGAGGTGCTCTTGTGCTGTATTATGTATTTCAGAAGACAAAGTGACGGACTGTGCTTTGCACAAAGCAACGATATGCACCCTCCACCCAAGTAGGAATGGAGGGGTTGGATTCGAGGGGGCAGAGAAATGGGGCTACAGACTCTGGGACCATAAACTGAAGCAACAAACTAGGTACTCTGTGACTCGCACGACACTGTAACGACCTGTAACTTTGGCTCCTGCTCCTTGATCTCTTCAGCTTCCTGCGCTACTTTCATGATACGATCCTTTAACTCTTTGTTCTTGCCCCACAGAAGAATATACAAGCCGATGATGACAATGACTGACCCAAGCAAGCTGCACGACAACCACAGCAGAAGAAAAGGCTTAGCAAAATACAGATTCTAAACACATCACATCAATTTTCGTATTGTCAATATTCACCTCCCAATATGGAGCTGCTCATGCAGAATGGGGATATCAAACATCGCCGCCATTATTTGGACGAGGGGGCTGAATGCTGCAGTGAAGACGGGACCCCGTTTCTTGACGCACCACGACATCCCAACATAGCACAAACCCGAACCTACCATACCCTAGATACAGAAATACAACACAATCATATAATCAAAGAATACTTTGTTTCTTCATCAGTCAAAATAGAATTTACTCATCCAGAATTATGTTCTCCAGACCATTATCACTAAATATGGCAGGTCCAACTTGATCCTTTAGATTCTTGGATTGCCTTAATAATGCTATGGCATCTCTCTCCCTCAGATGTGATAATTTCGAGGATTGAACATGAAACATTTGTCAGGTTGGGTTAAAGATGGATTCTATTGAGGGCCACTTGAACAGAACTACCAAAAGAAGTTGAATCAAATAGAGGATTGGCCTCAAGAATGGAGAGCTCTTGCACCTGTAAATTCCTGCTATTTACTACTGTATATACATATTACACTGTAAAGCACTGAACTTGAATTATCCTCTCTCAATTTCATGCATCTAGTTATCAACAGCATCCAATTCCTAGAGTCCCGGGGAGATTGAATGTAATGCAACAGCATAAATTTCTTGCGGTTCGGTTGTATCCCCAAAAGAGGTCATACTTACAGCGAAGAGAACGGTGAATACTTCAGTTCTTCCTCTCAAGACCCAAATAGAGAGGCTCCTGGACGTGACGAAGCTCAAAGCGGCCGACTGAATGGAGCCGAAGGAGCACATGATCGCTGTGCTCGAGTACTGGCAAGGATATCTCTTGCCTATCTTGGACTGGAGAAGAAACCAAAGAGACCAGAGCAATGTTCCAAGAACCAAGCAAATCAAGCCGATTGTCCAATTCTGTGTCTTATTAGCTAAACTGAGCTTGGTGGCATGATCATGCATCGAAATAACAGCTTGTGAATGTGAAGTGTTGAAAAAAGGCCTTCCTCGATAAAGAGTCAACATCAAAGCCCCACCAACGCACACTAATGTACCGACTATTTTGGCTCTTCCGCTGCTGCTCTTCATGTCCACCGTCTCTATCCTGCGGTACCAACATGACAGACCTATCACTTGTTTTCCTAGATCACATACTCAAAGTTCTAAGTTTCTAGCCATCGGTCTAATATACCTAAAAGGTAAGGCCATGATGAATGTGACAACAGGAACAATGTTAATGAACGCGCACGAGAAAGTTGCGGATGTGTATTGAATACCGAGGAGGAAGAAGTATTGTGTGAGTGATGCCCTGCAAGACAGATCAAATTTTGATTAAGTACTTTCTATAATATATGCGACTCATTTCTTTGGGATAGGAGCAGATATTTGAAAAAGGAATATCGGAGTTGAGGTGACTAACCCTACAATGGCGCTGAAAAAGAGATAACATAAGATGCTGATTGTGAGCTTTGGTCTGGTACTCCTACAAATGAGAATGCTGTTAGTTTACCATACCGGACACAGAACTGGTATGAAAAGCACAGATACAGAAGACACACAATGAAAAAGCAGACTTATTGTAACCGATTTCTTGGATATTGCACAACTCATGAAACTCTACATGACATCAAGATTTAACTGTGGGTGACAGCTAAATTGGCCTAGGCACTGAGTCGCATTGAAGCTAGACAACTAAGCCTTATATAAGTCATATAGGCAAACCCAGCATCCTCATCTCACTCTCCATAGAGCTCTCTATAATAAAGTTCCGACTAAGATAAGTGTACCTTTCCAAAAAGTAACCGATTGGAGACAAGAAAATGGCTGAAATTGCTAGCCGATATGTGATAAGGACCAAATGATCAATACCCTCTTCAAGCACTTTCTTAAGCAGAATATTCACAACTGCAAAGGCTAAGTCGATTGCCAGCATCACAAAGAAAGGCTTCCACTCATTGCAGCTCCTCCCTATGGCCATTCAAATTCAACACTCTAGGAGGCACTGGCAGGCCTCCTTTCTCTCTCGCTCTTTCTCTCTCTCTCTCTCTGTGGAAAACACAACGGTGCAAAAGAGATTACTCTCATGGCCAGTCCTTACACCCCAGAACGCTTGCTTTTGTAGCTCCGGGGGTGCTCTCTCTCCTCCGGAATAAGTGGGGACAAAGCAAGATTAAATTCTTCAGATCACATCAGTGATTTAAGCAACCAATTTTGACATTAGTTTAAGAGTTATTCTCTCTTCTTTTCTTGCTTCCTTTTGACTGATCCTTCCCAACACGGAGAGATTGTCTGGGAATCTTTTACAAACTTGCAACACAAACAGTGCAGCGATTGACATTGCAGTGATCATCAGTTGAGAAATCGCCAAAAAAGTAGATTTTGAGCACGAGCCTCCAATTACACATCATCTTCTTTTAGGATGCAAAATCACCCGTTCGAGAACTTTCGCTATATTTAACCAAGAAGCATCTTTAAGTGGAATTGTACTATAAACGGATCCTCTCCCCTCTATACTTAGCATCTAATTCCCCCATTCATTAGAGCTGACTGATCAGCATTTCATTTCCCAACGTGGAGCATGAAGAGCACTTATGCCGGATCTTAGGGAAAAAATGCTGGCCAAATCAATGAGCGGAAATCATCGTAATCAAATCTGACAAAGATGCTCCTTTTCTTCTTTTTGCAATCTCCTTCACCTTACTATTGATGCATGTCTCAGAAGATAGAATACAGGTTCATTAGACTCTCTGCTGGCTCCTTACTGTCTGCGTCAGCCCGCGGCTTTCTCTTATATTGTTACTTTTTCAGTCCCGTATTTTTCCGAAGTTGACCATATCATAGATTACATGAAACAAATCATTTGAATTTTGACCTTTAACTTTCTCATGTTCCGCATAATTGTGGAAACTTTACTATGCGGAGTGATGGCAACCAGTACCACGCCACAAGATGAAGATGATACCAGATTTTGCTCTGATCATCATCTGTGGCTGGTTCACGAATTATTGATATGGTCTCTCGTGGCTTTCGTTGGGTGTGAGAAGAGAAAGTACCATGCAGACTTAATTCACTTAAGATGTGACACAAACAAGCAAATCAAAGTGCGAAAACCACCTGAATAGCTATCCCTTTCTTGTCTGAATATTCAACATAAGTTTCACTGGTTCTTGGTGCACTAATGGCTCGGATTGAAAGAAGTCTAACACAAAACATTTTCCCCGAATAAGCCGACCCAGGACGTTTCAATGAATGAGTATGCTTTTATGATAAATCGAAAAGTGGCACGCCAACTGTCTCTGTCTTTAGCTTTTCCGGGTAAAGTATTGTTCCTCATCACATTTAGTCGCATCGTGTTTTAAGTACCCAAATTCTATTACTCAAGTACAAGACATGGGCCAAATGGCGACTCCGTGGGATGACCAGGACCAATCGTCATGAAAAAGCTTCAAGCATCTATGCAAACACATCCCATCTATCTGGCAATGTCATAAGCCCCTGAAGAGAATCATATCCTGGGGCACATCCATTGTCTTCCCACACGTAGCTCGAAAAGTAATCATGTAGGCCGGTTCGCGCCCTCGGTCAAATTGCGCAAACCAATCGACTACCCTCTCTAGTTGTGGTGGGTTCGTAAAGAGATAGCGAAACTCATAGGGATGAATAGAAACACATCAAGACATTGTCTTAAAGATGGCGATTCTCTCGGATGTACACATAATCCGAAAATGCAATCGACTGATTTTCAAGATCCCCATCCGCAACTCTACTCGGTACAATGCCTAGACTCTAGTCTCCCACTCTCTGCATGGCAAGAGGGCGACAGACCGAATTGAATATATCTGAGTAGCCATCGAATAGCAAAGACAACAGATAAACACAGCTGAGGCCACGTGAGAACGGTTCCATCAGGAGGAGGGCATTGTTCCACGATAATGAAGGGAATACAGACTTTGCTTTGGACCCAATTCGACTGGATGTATCATGTACTGTGCGTGCAGGGATTGCAGGCCTTGTTGTTGTCTTGCCACATGCCAGTTGCAGTATAATTCTTACCCATCTTTTGCCTTTTAAGATAGTCTGGCTTAGATGCTCAAGTATATGATCCTTTTGCGAGGTGGTGACTGATGACAACTCAACAATAGAAATCATGGGCGGCTTCTGCAATTATTCATCGTAGGGAAACCTTGATTTTTGATTATTTTAGTAAAATAAGGTATTGATAAAACATCATATTTGTAGGCTTTATTTGTCAATAAAAACTATTTTCATCGTTTTAGAATTGTCCGTCTTTTAGTTTCCAATGAAAATATTTACTATTGACTTAGCTATATAATTTTTTCGAGAAGTTTAATGGGGGCGAAATTTTTTTCTCTTTAGGCCAAAATAACAAAGCATAAGTTGGAGAGGCGAGAGCCTACCACTCTTTGGTGTACGTTTGTCTGTCGAGAATCAAATGGATACCCCAACTAAAATATATACTCTATTATTATTATTATTATATTATTATTATTATTATAAGAATACATACACCACTCACACATAAACACGCCACCTTATTTGTGGACTCCAAACGTAGGAGACTCTTTCTTCTCAACTCTCACGACACAAGGAGCAAGGCTTCCTATTTATGGGATGCAAAACTTTCCATAGCATTTCACTACGAGTATCTCCTGTACTAAATATTAAGCAAGTTGGACTGATTTTTCTAAAGAAATGTAGATGGCGGCTAAGGAGAAAACTCTGAAAAGGTGGATTCTAGTGAATGGGAGAGAGAGAGAGAGAGAGGGGTGGTGCTACTACTTTTTAAACTTTGCAGCTCCAAGTACTTTAGTGAAGATATTTGCAACTTTGACCACTTGTTTTGGCCTACTTCATCTTTATCTCGCGAGTAATACTTTTTCCCGCGGGAAGTGATGATGTGCTTCTGCATGCTTAGTCCTTGCATGGAACACAGGATTTCCTGCTAAGCTATATGGCTGATAGATTGTTACACTATAGCAGTGTCGAGTACTCTACTGATTGATGAAGATCCTCAATCAACTGCCAGCCACGTACTCTCTTGTGTTGTCTTGTTGCTGGCTTACACTCGGCTTATTTTGTAGACAATGATATAGTTGGTTGTCTTTTGCTACACCATGACATTACTGTTGATCCGAGACTAAACATGTACCCGGTAGTTGATTGTCTTGTGTCACGACCTCTAGCAAAGTCGGCATCGCAATGCCCTACCACCTCACACACGGCTTCTTTCTTATACAAGAGCCCGAGATCAAATGTACCATTTACATAACTTAGTATGCACCTGACTACATCTAAGTGAGGCTTTCATAGTCTCTCCATATCAGGCTGTGTTATGGTTAGGTAAATAATGTTGAGGAAAACTCCTACTAGTTTTGAAGTTGACAAAACCTTCTGTTATTATTATAAAAACTGATATTTATTCTGAACCTTTTTATTCCAGGAATATATATATATATGTTCTGGAAGCTCAGAAAGAAATTATTCAGATTTTACAAGCTGGAAAAATAAGACCCACAGAATCTAAGTTCTGAAATTCAGACGCAGAAATTATTCAGACGCAGAAATTATTCAGACGGAGAATTTTTTCAGAAGCAGAATTCAGAACGAAACAAAAACAGCTAGTGATCTGGCATAGATTTCACTGAAGGAAACTTTTGATTAGTTCAATCTTAATCAAATTAATTGACAATCAAATATTACGACAAGAATGCACTACAATGGATAAAACTCTACTTTTGGAAACCAAGATTCTGATTGTATGGGCGACCAGAATCAACGGGATTCAGAATTTGTCATCCAACGGCTACTCAATCCTTATTATACAAGTCTGTCCAAGGTGAAAATTGAAAGATGATCCTCTGAAAGCTGTTCAACGGCTAGTTTGGAAGTAGAGGAGTATTTAAGGAGATCAACGAGCAGCCAAAGGATACAATAGATTCAAGAATCAAGAAGTCCAAAGTCTGAGTATACTCTAATCATTTCTCTTGTTGTTCTGAGCCAAAATACTAAGATCTTGAGGGTTACTTTGTAAGAGTGACTGTGTGAGATAGAGAGTCCTATCATACACAAAAGTGATATCACTCAAAATCTGTAAATTCCTCTTGATTACATAGTGAAATCCAGCCGGTAGGCTGTAAGCGTGGGAGAGTGGACGTAGGCTTGCTATAAGCCGAACCACTATAAATTTGTGTGCAGATTCTCTATTCCTTATCTCTTACTTTACTTTCTGCACATCATAAGCTTCATCTATATAATCTGTCTTGAATCTGAACTTTATTCAGATTCTTCTGTGATTTATATTATTTCCGCATAAATATATTAAAATTGTTTTAAGTCACCTATTCACCCCCCTCTAGGTGATTCCTGCTAGTCACATCAATTGGTATCAGAGCAGGTTGCTCGTTTATTGAAGTGTTTTACTTCTGAGCTAACGATCTATATGGCTAGCTTTGGTGCTCCAGGGCTTATTGAAGGTCAGAGCAATAACAGGCCACCATATTTCGATGGCAAGAAATACAGCGTTTGGAAGAATAAGATGAAGGCATTCATAAAGTCAATTGATCATTCGCAATGGGATGTCATTATCAAAGGAGTCAAACCAAAATCCTCTGATTCAAAAGAAAAGGCAGACGAAAGCAAATCAGCAGATCCTCCTTTATCTCCAACTGAGATCTTTAAAAGAGAAACTCTAGATTCTAAAGCAATTTATTCTCTTTATTGTGCTTTATCTCCTATTGAATATAAAAAGATTGCTGCCTGTGAATCTGCTAAAGAAATCTGGGATACTCTCTACATTACTTATGAAGGAACAGATTGAACCAAAGAAACTCAAATCAATCTTCTGCTTGGTCAATATGAATCCTTCAAACTGAAGCCTGAAAAATCAATTGCTGATATGTTTGATAGGTTTACTGACATAGTAAACGGTCTTGCATTTCAAGGACAACCAGTCCCAGATGCATTGAAAGTCAACAAACTACTGAGAGGTCTGACAAAAGAATGGGATAACATCAAAACATCTCTTCGTGAGACACAAAGGATCAAGCCTCTATCAGTGAATGAGTTAATTGGAACTCTTCAATCATATGAGACTGAGAAACGAAATGAGGAGAACGAAACCAGAGGTAATAAGTCAATTGCATTGAAAACTAACATTGATTCTGATGCAGATTCTGAAGATGAAGATGTTGATGATGAAGAATTAGCTCTCTTCATAAAAAAGTACAAGAGAATGAAAATCAGAGGAAGAAACCTCAAAGGGAAAAAGCCTTTTGAAAATAAGAGGCCTATCGATGAAACAGAGAGATCAAAGGAGGTGATATGCTTTCACTGTAGGAAACGTGGACATATCAAGCCTAACTGTCCACTTCTGAGAAAAAAAACCAAATTTGAGAAAGCAAAGAAGGCCTTAAAGGCAGAAACCTAGAGTGACACAGAGTGCGAAGATAGTGATGAAGATATCTCAAATTTCTGTCTAATGGCAAAGTCAGATTCAGATTCAGATTCAGATTCTAAAGTGGAAATCGAGGTAAAACCTTCTGAAATGACAACTGAAGTATCAAATTACATTGATGATTTATGCTTTGAATTTAAGACTCCTCTTAAAAGAATTTCTTCTTTGAAAAAGGAAAATTCTTCTCTGAGACAACAGGATGTTTTACAAAAAGAAAAGATTGATTTCCTTCAAAAAGAATTTTATCAAATCAAGGAAAATCGAGATTTACTTTCCAAAGAAAATGATGTTTTGAAAAAGGCAGTTTCAGAAATTACTTCCAAGTTTTCAAAAGGTTCAGAAACCTTGAAGCATATCCTTTCCATTCAAATTCCTTACTATAACAAATCTGGTTTAGGGTTTGTAAAGGAAAGTGATAGCTTGATTGATTTTTCAAAAGTCAAGGAGAGATTAAAACAAAGACCTCCTCGACAAGCTTATAAAAATCATTTTAAAAGAAATTTTGTAAAACCTATTGGGCGAAGTGCTCTTAAATGCTTAAACTGTGGAGATCCAAAACATTTTGAGAATGAATGTCCTAAGGTCTGGAGACCGGTTCGAAGAGATTTTGTTAAGACAGCCTACACTAATGCTCAAGGACCCAAACAAATTTGGGTATCAAAGAAAACTTAAAAGGCTGTGATCTTTGCAGGTTACCACAAAAAGAAAAAGAAAGTGATACCTAGACAGTGGATGCTCAAGACATATGACAGGAGATCCAAGTATATTTGTTGACTTACACAGTCTGAATGGTGGAAAAGTTTCCTTTGGAGGAAATACCAAAGGAAAAATAGTTGGCAAAGGAACAGTTGAAATTGGAGGACTTACAATCAATGATGTGTCATTGGTAAAAGGACTCAACTACAACCTGATAAGCATAAGCCAACTATGTGATACAGGTTTCAGAATAAACTTTCAAGAAAACACATGTTCAGGAACAAGCAAAGACTCTTCTCAAACATTCACAGGAAGAAGACATGGAAATATCTATCTTCTTGATGTGAATACTAATTCTACTCATTGTCTGATCTCAATCAAAGAAGATGAAGATCTATGGTACAGAAGGTTGGAGCATATCAGTTTGAAACAAATCTCGAAGATTTCAAACAAGAAACTGGTTCGAGGCTTGCCAGATCTGAAATACAAAAAAACAGAATTATGCAATGCATGCACCCTAGGAAAGCAAGTAAGGAGCTCTTTTAAATCTATACATCATGTTTCCACTAATCGTGCTCTGCAGCTTCTTCATATGGATCTGTTCGGACCAACCAGAACACAAAGTATTGGTGGTAAGAAGTATTGTTTAGTAATTGTTAATAATTTTACAAGATTTACTTGGGTGTTCTTTCTTGCTCATAAAAATGAGGCATTTTCATACTTTTCAAAATTTGCAAAAAGAGTTCAGAATGAAAAGGGCTATACTATTTCCAGCATTAAAACAGATCATGGGGGAGAATTTGAAAATCAAAGTTTTTCAAACTTTTGTGAGGAAAATGGCTTTCAACATAATTTTTCAACTCCATATACACCAGAACAAAATGGTGTCGTGGAAAGGAAAAATCGTTCTTTGCAAGAAATGGTAAGAACACTGTTGATTGAAAGCAGGATTCCTTTTCATTTCTGGGCAGATGCAGTCTCTACAGCATGTTATATCATAAACAGAGTCTTTATCAGACCTATTCTTGAGAAAACCCCCTATGAGCTTTATAAAAGCAGAAAGCCTAGCATATCATATTTTCGTGTGTTTGGTTGTAAGTGCTTTATTCTCAAAAATCCAAATGACCGCACTGGAAAGTTTGATGAGAAAGCAGATGAAGGATTCTTTCTTGGATATTCAACCACAAGCAAAGCATACAGAGTCTTCAACAAGAATTCTCAGACTGTGGAAGAATCAATGAATGTGAGGTTTGAAGAAAATGTTCAGACTCACAAAGATGAATCTGAATTATCTTCCAACTTTCAAGAGTTAACAGAGACTCATCAAGAATCTCCAAAAATTGAAAAATCCTCAAGAGAAAAAGAAAAGGACATTATCCAGACTCAACCGGAAAATTCAGAGTCTGTACATATTCAGAAGAAAAGATTTGACAAAAACTGGAAACATAAATCCAGTCATCCGAAGAACCTCATCATTGGAGAAATAGAAGATGGTATCAAGACTAGATTTAAACAAAAGGAGAACATTAGCAACTTGGTATTAATATCAGAAATAGAACTAAAAGAGGTTGAAGAAGCCTTATCAGATGAACGCTGGATAGAAGCTATGCAGGATGAACTCCAGCAGTTCAGAATCAATGAAGTATGGGAACTTGTGCCACGACCCAAAAACCATCCAGTAATTGGAACAAAATGGGTGTTTAGAAACAAACTGGATGACAAAGGGAAAGTAACAAGAAACAAAGCAAGACTAGTTGCGAAAGGCTATTCTCAAGAAGAAGGCATAGACTATGATGAAACATATGCACCAGTTGCAAGGTTAGAAGCCATTCGACTTTTATTAGCTTATACTTGTTCCCATAACTTTAAATTGTTTCAGATGGACGTGAAAAGTGACTTCCTGAATGGATTTATTAAAGAGGAAGTATATGTGGATCAACCACCTGGTTTCGAGGAACCAAGGAAAGGTGATTATGTCTACAGACTCAAAAAGGCCTTTTACGGTCTGAAACAGGCACCCAGAGCTTGGTACGAAAGGTTAAGTAACTTCCTTCTGCAAAATGAATTCACCAAAGGTAAGGTTGACACAACTTTGGTCATTAAGAAAAAGGGTAAGGACTTTCTACTTGTTCAAATTTATGTTGATGATATAATCTTTGGATCTTCTAATGAATTGCTTTGCAAGGAATTCTCCAAGAATATGCAGAACGAGTTCGAGATGAGCTTGATGGGAGAACTAATATTTTTTCTTGGCTAACAAGTGAAACAAACCAAAGATGGTACTTTCATTTGCCAAGAGAAATATGCTAAGGAGATTATCAAGAAATTTGGAATGCAAAATGGTAAGAAAACAGACACTCCAATGTCCCACACATCCAAATTGGACAAGGATGAACACGGTAAAAAGGTGGACCAGAAGATATACAGAAGCATGATAGGTTCTTTATTGTATCTTACTGCATTTAGACCTGACATACTTTTTAGTGTCTGCATGTGCGCAAAATTTCAATCAGACCCAAAAGAGTCGCATCTTTCTGCAGTAAAAAGGATAATCAAATATATTGGAACTTATCCAATGCTAGGTCTTTGGTACACAAAAGACTCAGATTTTACTCTCACTGGTTATTCAGATGCTGATTTAGCTGGTTGTAAAGTGGACAGGAAAAGTACCACAGGGACTTGTCAATTGCTTGGAGATATGTTGGTGTCTTGGTACTCAAAGAAACAAAATACAGTCGCTCTTTCTACAGCAGAAGCAGAATATGTAGCATTGGGAAGTTGCTGTGCACAGATTCTGTGGATGAAGCAGCAATTGAGAGATTTTGCTGTTGAAGAATCAAGTGTTGCAATCAAATGTGACAATACAAGTGCTATTAATCTGTCCAAAAATCCTATTCTTCATTCATGTGCAAAGCATATAGAAATCAAGCATCATTTCATTAGAGATCATGTTCAAAATGGCGATGTGAATATTCAATTCATTGATTCTAAGAATCAATTAGCTGATATATTCACCAAACCTCTTGACAAATCTTCATTTGAGTATATTAGAAACAAACTGTGCATTACTTATCCATTCTATTGAAGTGTTTAACAGAGATGAATCTTCAGACTCAAGGGTTCTCGGTCTGAACATTTTTCAGACTCTCAACAAAGGTACGCACATAGTTTAAAGTTTGGCGGGAATATTTCTGACAAGATATTCTCCCATTTGTTATATTTGGAAGCAAATCAGGTACGTATCCTAATTTATCTGATTACTTATGCTTAAAATATTTTCATAATTTTATTCTGATCCTTTGTGCTTCCAAAAATATATTTCATTCCTACATATCCGGGTTTATTCTCACCTTCTAAAAATAACCTTTTATTCCTTAAACCTGTCCTTTTCGTTTATAAACCTGTCCTTCTCTTTTCAAAACCCTATCAGTACGTTTTCTTCTTCCTCAAAACCTTCCGATATTTAGAGACTCTCCTTGTCTTCCCTCTACAAAGATCAAAACTTTTTGCTCCTGGAGTGATCAAAATGCCGTTCAAAAGAAGATCCTCACGTATTCTGAACCAAGACTCTAAATCCACCGCATCGGCGGAGTTTATGGAGATTTCAGATACAGAATCTGAACATCATGAAGAATCTGCCGAAGTGATACCACCTCGTCAGTCGTCGCCTCCAAAAGCTTCTGGTAAAACTGATTTCCGTTTCAAAAGCATAAAGCATGTCTGGAATGCTTATCTGAAGTTGAAGAGAAACAATGCCTCTGCATCTACTTTACGTGACTGTCTGAGGGATAATGGGTTCTCTTCTGAGGAACATCTAACGCAAAACTACTCCAAAGTTTGCGTTGATTCTGACAGTATTCCCGTCAGTACTACACCAAAAGTATCCTCTTCCAAAAAGGGCAAAGAAAAAGTCGGTGAATCATCAGCACCATCTGATCGCGTTAGCCCTAAAACTCCCAGTTCAACCAAATTTGTTATACCTGATGATGATGCTCGTTTGTTTGAGTTCTTTGAAATGAAAGTAGGTATAGCATCTGGTGTGCCAGGAACAGGTGGCTTATTCAGAAGCTCTGAACATAATACCTGTTACAAGTTGTTGCTGACTCGAGGGATTATGAACCACAGGACTGTGGATTTTGACTATCTAGAGAGGGCTGGAATTTCAGTAAAACACCTATTCAAAAGCTAGGCATTTATGAATTTTGCCTTCAATCTGCAAATGTCTATGCTGAACTAACTGCCTACTTCTATTCAAATCTCTCTATTTTGTCTCCCAACTGGATCCAATTCACTGTTGGTGATAAAAAATTCGACTTAAAGGCGGAAGTATTGGCAAAGATTATTGGAGCACGACACTACAAGTTTACTCCTTTGGCTGTGAATCTTGAAGATGCTTCAAAGATTGCTTCTGAAAATTCCAACCTTGCTCTTGGATCAAACCGACATCTCTCTTATTCTGACTTATCCAGAAGATCAGTGATTCTGCACAAGATCATTATCAACTGCTTGAGGCCCAAGGCAGCTTCTAAAACTGACCTATCCAAATCAGAAATAAAGCTCATCCGGGCTATCTTGAATGGTCAATCTTTTTCTCTCCCTCATATCATCATCTTTCACATGTACAGAACATTACACAAAGACAAGGGACAACTACCATATGGTGCTCTAATCTCTCGTATTTTCATGTTTCTACAAATCTTAATTCCTGATGAGTTGCGCCAGAATATTGTTCCCTGTATGTTTGTTGGAGAAAGAATGATCTCCAAAATGAAACAGTTTGATGATGTGAAGAAAAGAATCAAAGGAAAAGATACTCTTCAGTCTGAAGCGAGATCTACTGAAAAGTCGAGTATTAAGAAAACAGGGCAGAGAAAAGGAGCAAGTTCAGCAAGCAAGAAGTCAGATTCTCCCATTCCACTAAAAGTGTATAGCAAGAAAAGAAAAATTCTTCTGCATGATGAAAGTGATGAAGTAGAAGCAGAACACTTTGATACAGGTCATACTGATGCTCCAGAACATGTTCTGAACTATTTCCAAAGGTTTCGGAACCAACTCCTACAGAACATGTTTCTGAAGATCCAGCACCTGTTCAGGGGGAGAATCCAGAAGCAGCAACCATGGGGTTCGATCAGTCTGAACCAACTAATTTCCAAGGACAGCCTTCAGAAAATCAGAACATCCTCTCTATTCTGCTCGAAATTAAGAATCATCAAGCTGCACTAGAACAGGACATGAAGATTCTAAAGAAAATTGTTGAGGAAAACTACAACACTCAACGACTTCAAACAGTAGCTGATAAAGCAGAACTTGAGGAAGCCATTACCCTGTGCTCATCCAACATGGATAAGGCTGTAGGGCAGTGCAGTTCGAAGATTGAGGAAGCTGTTTCGATATTGGAAAATTTTCAACTGATTCGTATTCCATCAAAACAATAGCTTGTTTTCACAAACATTCTCTCTCAAAGTTTTCTTTATTTTCATTTTTGGTGTGTAACTTAACTAACACTTCTTGTTAGACTATTTGTTTATTCAATATAAATGCTTCATACTATTTGTTATTTACTTTTTGCTGATGACAAAAAGGGGGAGAATTTATTTGATGCAGATCATATGCAGACTATCTACAAAGAAAGTAAAGACACAGATATCAACAGAGTTTGCTCTCTCAAATTTCAATTTGTGATCCATGCGCTATATATGCTTATTTACTTCAAAATTAATTTCACATTGATTCAATCTGCAGGAAAGTTTTGTCACCATAAAAAAGGGGGAGATTGTTGAGGAAAACTCCTACTAGTTTTGAAGTTGACAAAACCTTCTGTTATTATTGTAAAAACTGATATTTATTCCGAACCTTTTTATTCCAGGAATATATATATGTTCTGGAAGCTCAGAAAGAAATTATTCAGATTTTACAAGCTGGAAAAATAAGACCCGCAGAATCTAAGTTCTGAAATTCAGACGCAGAAATTATTCAGACGCAGAAATTATTCAGATGGAGAATTTTTTCAGAAGCAGAATTCAGAACGAAACAAAAACAGCTAGTGATCTGGCATAGATTTCACTGAAGGAAACTTTTGATTAGTTCAATCTTAATCAAATTGATTGACAATCAAATATTACAACAAGAATGCACTACAATGGATAAAGCTCTACTTTTGGAAACCAAGATTCTGATTGTATGGGCGACCAGAATCAACGGGATTCAGAATTTGTCATCCAACGGCTACTCAATCCTTATTATACAAGTCTGTCCAAGGTGAAGATTGGAAGATGATCCTCTGAAAGTTGTCCAACGGCTAGTTTGGAAGTAGAGGAGTATTTAAGGAGATCAACGAGCAGCCAAAGGATACAACAGATTCAAGAATCAAGAAGTCCAAAGTCCGAGTATACTCCAATCATTTCTCTTGTTGTTCTGAGCCAAAATACTAAGATCTTGAGGGTTACTTTGTAAGAGTGACTGTGTGAGATAGAGAGTCCTATCATACACAAAAGTAATATCACTCAAAATCTGTAAATTCCTCTTGATTACATAGTGAAATCCAGCCGGTAGGCTGTAAGCGTGGGAGAGTGAGCGTAGGCTTGCTATAAGCCGAACCACTATAAATTTGTGTGCAGATTCTCTATTCCTTATCTCTTACTTTACTTTCTGCACATCATAAGCTTCATCTATATAATCTGTCTTGAATCTGAACTTTATTCATATTCTTCTGTGATTTATATTATTTCCGCATAAATATATTAAAATTATTTTAAGTCACCTATTCACCCCCCTCTAGGTGATTCCTGCTAGTCACATCAGATAAGACTACCCACCTGTTGCCTATACATAGTTGATTCTTATAATTCTCCTCCTCCTTATCGACCTTACTACGTAGATGACTAGGAATGAATGCATAGCATGCACATCCAAACAATCTAAAATGACTTATTGTGGGTTTGCAATTCCATAACTATGCGCGGAAATATGTAGGAATGGTGATAAATAAGGAGTATGTAGAGATTTGAACTTAGGGTTTGTTGGTTTGGGATAATCTCGTGGTGTGTTTCTTTTAATTAAATAACTTTCTGCAAATTAGCTTTTCAGACATCATGCGTTTGGTTCAATGAAAATGGTGAGTCAATAGAAAAACGTTTACATCAGAAGAAACACTCGCACTTAAAATTAGAAAATTGAATTCTTGACTTTAAATAAAGGAAATCATTTTTTTAAGTATAATAAGTCTCTGAACAAGGCTCAGATTGTACACATGATTTGAGATGATAAAACACACTGGCTGATAGAACACAAGACTTATTATCTTGAATGAGATTCAAACACCCGGAAATGTTTTCAATCATACTTTTTGCTATACCACAAAACAAACGAAAACTAACCATTTTTCTTTAAAATAATTTCAACGAAAAGCATTTTTCTGCTGTCATGAAGTTTTTCACGAAGCAAACACAAACCACTACGAACTACTATTTCAAAAGTTTAAGTTGTTAGATGAATGCGAGATATGATATTTAAATATTACAATAGAACCCATCAATAGAGTTCAGGAAAAACTTTCTTCGGTTCGAAAACGAAAGTGAAATCGACACATCTCATCGGGTTTCCATTCGACACATTTTCGAGCCAAATCAGAGCAACGCATTAAAGACCCATTTCTATGCCTTTTAATTGTGAGCAAATTGGCTATAGCTTATCCTGTTTTCATGGAGATTTTGCTTCGATAGGATGGTGTTTTGTATTAGGGGGCAAATATCTCCGGACAGCTCAAAGTAGAATGCGGAGCCTTCTCAATTGATCAACGGCCGGCTATCATTAGGGCCCAATTCTTTTTCAGGCCGGGCCTAGGATGGGCCTTTGTCGGGTCGGTCCAGACCCGGCCCACCGATCGAATCCGATAAACCCTCACAAACCCCACGGGACGCATCCCAGAGCTCCAGAAAGGGAGAGAGAGAGAGGGTGCAGAAATTTCTTGGCAAGAGCCGCTCGCCTCCGATCTCCGGCGTCAACGCCGACCGGTTGCAGCATCGGAGAAGAAGGGGGCACGGCACGCAGTGTGAGTTCTCAGCTGAACCCTTATCATCGTCTCGTTCGTTCATGCGCAAGTCCCCGTGTTTTCTCATTGGGAAGAGAAGATTTCTTGAGAACTAGAAAGAAGCTTTGTTTTCCAATTTCTGGTTGCGACCCACTGCCCGACACGCGTATTCACGCATGCTCTTTCGATAATTTGAAATGGAGAATGGGAATTAGGAACTTTTGCGAAGTGGGTTCGGCTTCGGGGGTGTCGGTAGCTTAGGAATTGGGATGGGCACTCGTGTTTTCAGCTGTGATACGCTGAATTAGTTCGTCTATGCAATAGGTTTGAGCCATCGGTTGCAATGGCGATTGAGCACCAGCAGAAGAGGAAGGACAAGAAGAGAAAGCATGGTAAGGATGGTTCGGAGGCTCCGGCTTCGAAGAAGGCAAAGCCGGTGAGCTCAAAGTCTGTGCCCAAGGGTGTAGTAGATAAATCGAGGCTGCAGAAGCAACGGAAACAATCGAATTATAAGAAATCAGATGCTGGGAATGAGAAGAAGCAGCCCATGACGAAGAAAGAGGGTCGCTTGCATGCCAAGGTGAGCGATACAAATTTGTATACTTGGCCTATATTGGAAGTATAAGATGGAGTAGGTATGCAATTAAGGACTTGTTTTTATTAGCTTTTTCCAATCTTGGGTTACTCAAGTTTGTGGGACTATGGTTTGTGCAGGAACTGGCAGAGGCTAGGAAGCAGAAAAGGAAAAGGCATTACACTCTTGAACAGGTAATAGAATAGTATGCTCTCTCTCTCTCTCTCTCTCTCTCTCTCTCTCTCTCTCTCTCATAGAGTATGTTTATGAATAGTTAGGGGATATTGGAGGTTGAGTGCGTTTTACACAAGTGACAAGGAGACTAAATGGTGGGGTCTTATTGTTTACATAATTGATACTAATGGCCAATTTTGATAAAAAGTTGGTGCCTGGATTTTCTTTTCTTTTCCTTTTGGATTGTGTCATCCGTACGAGTCCTAAACACAAAAGACAAACTCTTTTCTTGAGAAGCTTTTGTTTAACTTAAGCTTCCCGTATTCTGATTCCCTTAATTCTATATTGACTTGTGACTAGATGCACAGTGACAATGTTCTTTTTCATTTTGCCGGCTCCCTTAAAATTCTCGTTGTGTTTTACTTTGTAATTAGTGAAGATTTCACTCTGGTTTATGGTAAGCATGAAAGTGCTGAATGAAACATCTGGGTGTTACGTTTTTCTCTAATCTGAATAAAGTTGGCATTAGCTGAATCATGTCATATTCTCAGGAGCTTGCGCATCTTTGGGAAAAGATGAGACAACATGACATTGCCAAGGAGGACAGATCACGGTATGTAAATTTTTAAGTGTGGATTGTATGGTTGTTATATGTTTCTCACTGTATTGACTTCTTAGCATTTCGTCGCCAGGTTGGTTACTGAAGCTCTGAAAAAGATGAAGGGTAAAATCTCTGAAATTGCTAGCTCCCATGTTTCATCTCGCGTTTTGCAGGTATAACTCTTTCTTTGCCATTCTCTTCCGACATTCAAATATATGTGCTTCAATGTCGTCTCCTGATTTCTATACCCTACCCAGACTTGCATCAAGTACTGTTCTCAAGCAGAAAGGGACGAAGTATTTGGGGAGCTTCAGCCACATCTTCTCAACCTTACATGCAGTACTTATGCAGTTCATCTGGTCAAGAAATTGTT
This sequence comes from Syzygium malaccense, assembly GCA_031216405.1. Classification (NCBI taxonomy): domain Eukaryota; kingdom Viridiplantae; phylum Streptophyta; class Magnoliopsida; order Myrtales; family Myrtaceae; genus Syzygium; species Syzygium malaccense. The sequence goes on from CM062257.1 coordinate 7,557,420, forward strand.
AGATAGCGGTATGCCTTAACTGGAACTGAAAGTAGTTTCTAAGAGGAGCATTTGGTTGTTTTTTTTTCCCTAGCTTTTTGAGCTTTTGAGCAGTGTGCTTGATATGGATATTTTACCTTTCCACTCTGTTGCAGCCTCAAAAAAGCAGCTGGCTGCTTTTATCTCCTCAATCCATGGGCACGTTGCGTCTCATCTGCGTCACATGGTTGGATCCGTTGGTATGAATTTATTGCTTAGCCCATTTTTCTATCTTGTTTAGATTTATTTTCAGTGCCTATACATGTAAGAATATAACCAGAGGTCCAGAAGTGCATTGGGCGTGCTTGTGCTATACTAGTTCGGAGTTTAAAGAGTGTCAATTAACAGGAAACCTTGATTTTGTTTCTGAATGAGAAACGTCACAGATCACTCTAGATTTTCTAGGAGTCAGGCTTAGCTTATTCCGCAGTTTTTAGGTTGTCATAAACATCTGCTTGAAGAAGGATAGTTACATAATACTTTAGGATATTTTGTTGTCATTACTTGTTGTATCAGCCCAAGCCCTTTGAATAATTTCAAGGATAGACAAACCATTATTCCTAGTTTAGCACTGGCTTGTTTATCTTTTGAGGGGTAATCATCTGAGAGAAACTCTTTTTGCAGTAATTGAGCATGTGTACCAATTGGCAAATGCGACTCAAAAGCAAGAACTCCTGATGGAATTATATTCTACAGAGCTGCAGCTGTTTAAGGACCTTGTATCTACGAAAGAAAGCAGGTGAATGATTTACACTTTTCCTATAATCAGATCCTTCTAATGAGAAACAGTAATAACCATGTTAATCCTTATTAGTTATTGTAAACCACACCAGGAAGACTGTTAATCTGTGACATCTATCTCATGTGTTCATGTCATCTCTGGCCCTTGTTTTCACATTTTCAGTTAAAACTTTTGGTCGCAAATAATTACAGTTAACCCCCCTTCTCTACTTTAATTGTTATCCACTTGTATCAGTTGGTGAAATAATTGTTTTGATCTTTCCTTTTCCCTTTCAATGACATTGAGGAAATATCAACTTACAGAACATTTCCACAATTTATATTTTCAAGTTCTCATATGTTTTTTTTTTCCTCTTGATTGGTTTAATATAGAGATTTGGTTGTCAACAATAGGAAACAGTTGACAAGTTTTTCCTTTCTTTGATATCCTTAGAGGAAGGTGAAGCTTCTGTGCGATCTTAATTATTTTCTAAAGAATCTGGTGCAATGGCATTTGCATATGAAGAACACTGGATGAATTTGGTAAATATCGAGATTTGTCACATTTGGGAAGATCCCTGCAAGTCCTTATCTGCATCATTGTTTTAGGAAGCCTGGCATGTATATCATGAGTTATCACCTCTCTCTCTTATGGTCTTCGTTTGAAAATTTTGTTAGTCTTTAACTGAGTTAGTTGTTCTGGGAGGCCTTGATCAATTGTAGTCTCGAATGCATGTTTATCAGGTTATTGGATGTCATTTCAAAGCTTGGCCTGCAGAAATCCTCAGTTTTAAGACACATGAGTTCAGTTATTCAACCAATTCTAGAGAAAGGGATCGTTGATCACTCAATTATCCACAGAATGTTAATGGAGTACTTTAGCATAGCTGACAAGGTAATTTGGGCGAGTCTTGATATGCAGTATATCCTATAGAGGAGATCTTTCCTAATTTTTTTTGTGTTGCTTTGACTTCTGATTGATTTATCTTCATTTGAAGTCTTCTGCCAGAGATGTACTCCAACAATTATCAGGTCCTCTTCTTGTCCGAATGATCCATACTAGAGATGGATCCCAAATTGGAATGTTGTGCATCAAACATGGGAGTGCTAAGGTTTCTTGCTTTTGTTAGAACAGCTTTATTTTTGTCATAGATTAGCATTATGTCTTCTTGGCTTTTGCTTGTTCATTGACATTGAATTTCGAATACAATTGGTTGTATAGTTGTTCTTGATACCCTTTCTGCATATAGGAAAGAAAGAAAATCATCAAGGGAATGAAAGGTCATATTGGCAAGATAGCTAATGATCAATGTGGAAGTTTGGTAAGGCTGAACTTTAGTTTTCTTGCTCATCAATTGCTTTATTTTTATGAATACCACTAAATTAAAGAATACCCTCTTGCCTCTGTGATTGTAGATACACTGATAAAATGCTTTGTAATTCATTGCATGTTTTCTTCTTAGGTACTTGTTTGCATTGTTTCAGTTGTGGATGATACTAAGCTTGTAACAAAGGTTGGTATGATTCTATATGGTGGTCGCAGGGAGTTTCTGTCTTCACTTCAATATGGCATTGACTTCAGTTGATTTCATGTACCCTGATTACAGATGATCATGCGTGAGCTTCAAACGATTCTGAAGGAGCTGGTTCTAGATAAGGTTCGACCATCTTTTGTTTTGACTGTATAATGCTGGTAATTGAAAAAGAAGCTGAGGTGTCAAATGTCAATAAGTCTTATCTGAAGAGTGTTTCATTTACATTTTCCTCTCACAGACAGAAGCTCAATCATCTAGTATACTGTAATTTGTGATTAAACTAAATCCTTGTCTTGTTCTTCATAAGGTTTTTATTCAATGTTGGTGTATCCTGTCAATGATTTGGTGGTTGAATAAATATGAGTTGCCCTTTCAGTGATATGTTCAATGATTTTTCTTGTAATGCTCATATTGAATTGGCATGCTTCATTTTGCAGAATGGAAGGCGTCCACTCTTACAGCTACTTCATCCAAATTGTGCACGCTATCTCAGTCCCGGTGATTTCGCTTCTTTAAATTCATCAATTCCTTCTCTTTGCAGCAAGGTAAATTTTCCATTGTCACGGAAAGTTCAAAGTGAGACTACTATGTTGTTAAAGGTTTTAGCAAATCTTCTCTCTTTTGTTTTCCTTTTGCTTTTAGGATGCATCGGAAGCCGATTCCATAGCAGAATTAGGAGATGTTAATGAGAAAGCTGACACGGAAATGGCAGTGGCGGAGGAGCATGACGAAGATGGAAGTCCTGATGAGGTTGATCACTCGATTAATGGTGGCAAAAAAGATCCATTAATAAGGAGACGAGAATTGTTGGTGAATAGTGGGCTTGCAGAGGTTTTTTCCTTTCCTACATCAATAAATGATATTTCACTAGTCTCTTTCCATTTCCTTGTATTGTAGCAAGTTCATCAGTGCTTTTCCATTCTTCATTATGTATTGAGAGGTTTATTTTTTCGATAAACGATATTATGAATTTAGCCCAAAGATGACTGACTACTGGCCGGTCTCCCTGCACCAAATGGAAATGGGAACTAAAAGTGCACTAATCCATGTGTAGTATGACAGGGATGCATCATTGAAGTGAAATGTTTTGGCAGAATTTTGCAAGCCTTTCCAAAATGGCGTGTTGTTTTATAGTGTGGCTATAGTACACTTGTGGCAAACTACTATACTATTTCAACATAGGACTTCCCTGTTGTGTAAAGACCAAAAGGTATTTGTAAAAGATAACAAAAATATCTCTTGTTATGTGGTGAAGTGCTTGGTAATTTTTCTGAGAAGTTGCTTGAGGGCACAAGCTTATGGTGCTTGGTAACAAAATCTTTCAGTGATAATAATGCCCAAATAGCAAAAATACCATGTTGTGCAATCCCCAAAAACGATCACTAGATTTGCCATGTTATTTATTCAAGGTTTTGACTACTTTCATGTTAGTCTGTGATGTTTGTACCTAAACTCTTTAGATATGATGATAGGCTGTTCTTTGTGAGCAATAATCTTCTATTTACTGTGTAACCTTGCAGGGTCTTGTTGATGTGTGCATTGAAAATGTGGGAGAGTTAATTGCTTCAAATTTCGGGAAGGAAGTCATCTATGAGGTAGTAATTACCATTGAACAGTTTGAGTTATCTAATTTGTGTGAACTATTCTGGAAAATAATCTGGTACTTCACTTCTGTTCTCTCCTCTTTATATCATAAAATGGCTGCATCTACGTGAGGTGATTATCCATAGTTATCAGCTAAGATAATATCTTAGTGACCAACGTCTTATAGATTCTCGACCAAGTCAATTTATTGCATCACATTCCTTTCTCCTATGCATGCAGGTGGCAACTGGGGGAGCTGATGGGATCCTCCATCCAACTCTGGATGACAAAATAAACTCATTGCATGAAGCAATAGCAGCTCTCGTGGCCCAGCCCAAATCTGAAGACACTGAAGAAGAGCACGTCCTTGAAAATTTCCATTCCAGTCGAACAATCAGAAAGCTGGTCATAGACTGCCCTTCTTTCGCTGTCACACTGTGGAAAAAGGCACTGAAGGGGAAATGCAGAACATGGGCTCAAGGCCACAGGTGAGGGTTTTGTGCAATTCTAGAATGCAGCGAGTTGTAGTAACTTCTCTACCTGAACTGGGTTTTTGACTACTCCCATATATGCTGTTTGCTGTGTGACTGCAGCTCCAAGGTGATTACAGCATTCTTGGAGTCGTCGGACTCAAAGGTCTGTCAATTGGCGAAAGAAGAGCTGCAGCCCTTGATCGACGAAGCAATCATCAAGCAGCCCGAAGCGAAAACCGTCAAACAATGAAAGATTGAAGTCCGAAGATCAAGAAAGGAGCGGCGTTGTGAAGCCCGCGTCACTGTAAGCTAATGCACATCAACAATTAAGGCCTGAGAATTGGGAGATGTACTCTGAAGCCCACGTCTTCAAATGCTAGTGCATTGGCGACGAAATATTAAGATGACTCGATGATTTTGCTGCTCCGGTGATGCACACTCTCAATCGAAAAGGAGTCCTAGTTCGACTCGATGGTTTTTGGGAGAACAAGTAGTCCAAAGCAGAGATGGAAATTTTGTATCAAGGGTTCTGCTAATCTCAGAATCAGATGCTTGTTATACCATCTCGATTTTGCCAAATCTTAGAGTAATATGAGGACTTGATAGAGTTATACAGCTTGAATTGGAAGTTCTGAGGAGTTTCTGTTCCTTGACCTTTGACTATAATGTTTTTCCCCTTGAGGATACCACTTAATGGGGTGAGACCTTTTTCTCATGATAGTGCATATGAGAAAGAAATGAAAAGGGTAATCTCATGCGATTCTTTTGAAAAGAAAAGTATTTTGAGGGGACACAAATTGGGAAAAATAATAACGTAGTTGTCATGGATCAGCATGAGAATTTTCTAATTTTTATCTTTTCTTCTTGATTGGCCACGAGTTTTTTTAGCGCCGTAATTGATTCTTCACTCAAAATGACAGCACTCGATTCCTCAACGACGGCTGTCACCACCGTTTGATCTCACCTGAAGTGGCGATAGTGGCAGTGGCCGCAGCCACGGCCACCCTTTTTCCCATCTTTCATTTTGTTAGTCGCCTTTTCTCTTTTCTCGACATTTTCTCCTAATTAAACTTTTCGATTCACAACTAATATGCGTTCACCGATTAAGAAAATGTTTTCATTTCGAAAATATTGACTTTACATAACACATGAAAGAAAATGAATAACTTTCTATGGCACCGCAAACCAATCCATCCATGATAGATAAGGAAAAAGGTACTTTTACTTTTTCAAAAGTTATTATCTTATTAATGATATGTGAAAATCGATTTATCGATATTGATATATTATATAAAAGTTTTACATGTTTCGAAATTAAAAAAAAATCAAAATGCATACACGGAAAAATTAAATTAATCAATCCAAGGGAGCAGCTATTGTGATCGCCCACTGCAGATTGACAGTGCAACGGTCCACAAATCCTTTTTGAGGAAACTGGTAGACCATATTGAACAGGCTTCAATTTTTGACTCTATGTTTCCTTTCTTTCTTGTTGACTTCTATGTTTCCTTATTGCAAGCTCAAATTTAGAGCCAAAATAAGAAGAGAGCCCACAAAATCAATTTTCTTGAATATGAAAAAAGAAAAAATAAATTAAATATCGAAATATAAATAATTACAAATAGAATTATTACTTACTAAAAAAACGTTAATGTCGTTACAAAGATTTACTAAATTTAAAAGATGATAAAATAGTTGCAACATTGACTTTGCAACTAATAACGAAATCATCGTGCAATGAAGGGGTTCCTTGTTTCTTTCGCTCAAATCAAATTGCTATACAAGAACTCTCCAGTGAACTAAAATTAAGATCAGCGATATCGATCATGTATAAAACCGTTAGAGAAAAAAAATTAATCATTAATATATAATACCTCTTACTTTCTTGCAATTAAGGAAGCGGAGATTAACTAGCCTTTCTCCGTGATTATGACTTATTAGATTACATTCCTAATATATCGAGTTATTAACTTCTTTTTATTTGGAAACAATATCCGCATAATCTTTTTCTTTTGATCGGAGGATAATTATCAATTTTTTAAAAAAAGTTGTAACCGAGCTCTTCATGTATTGGATTGGGCGTCTCGGGGACGCCAAGGTAGCTCCCCTGAAACGCGACGACGCAGTTCAAACGCGACGGCAACTTCTGCTCCCTATAAGTACTCTCCAGCTCCCTGCACGTCCTCTTCTCCCTCTGTTTCTCTCTCAATATCCATCTCTCTCTCTCTCTCTCTCTCTCTCTCTCTCTCTCTACACGTTCACCGAGGTTGACGACCCACCAGGTGCGTTCTCTCTCTCTTTCTCTAGTTTGCAATGAACTCGTCGCTGATGACACCCTCGCTGCTGTCCGAGCTCGCTCTGCCGTGTCGTGAACCGGGTGTGGATGAGCTCGGTGTTATGTAGCACGTTCACGACAGTGCAGGACGGACGCGAGGCGTTAAAGAAGTGGTTTACCCTGAAGGGTCTCCCTGCTTTCTTTGCGCTGTAATTCGGCTTGACCTTGTGTTGCGTGGTATTGCCTAGAAAGTGATAACCCTTGAACGTTAACACATTCTCGGCAATGTACGAGTTTTAAAGTACTCTTTTTTTTATATTCTTGTTGTGTGCATTGCTGTTGTAGTTGAATCCTGATCGTGAATGTCGCTCTAGAGTGATCCGAAGTTACTCGGGTTTGACTCTTTGTGTCGTTGTGCCGTGTGGTTCAACGCTTCGTGATCGGTAATCGTATCTTGCTTCTATTTCTGATCGTAACCAATGTTTTGTTGCCAGAATTTTTCTGGAGAATCACGGGAGATGATGTCTAGTCCGACCAGCCGTAAGCGCTTGATCACTCTTTGAAGTTCCAAGCTGTTTAGTTTTTCTTTCTGCACATTACCCTGCGGCGCCTTGCCATACAAGCAACATTCTGCGTTTTTCGCATCCTTAAAGTAGAAAAATTTACTACTCGAAATCCTTTTTGCAGCTCTTGGGAATCCGACTAGTAGCGCCTTTGGGCCACAATCCGCATTTGGGCAGGATAATAATGCAAATAACAGTCCTTCTGTGGGTGGTAGTGGTACAACACCTTTTGGCTCACCAACAGGATGCTCTGTATATGGAGGAACTTCAACAGGAGTTTCTGGGGGTGCTTCTTCTCAAACTCCTTCGCTCATGTCTTCCAGAGCTCCCTTCGGTGATTCTTCATCATCAGCTTTTGTTGGTAAGACAACTTCTATCATTTTTGTTCCCTTTTTAGCATTCGGCCAGGCTAATAATGCAACTAGCAATCCTTTTGTGGGTGGTACAACACCTTTTGGCTCACAACCAGGTGGCCCTGTATTTGGGGGAACTTCAACAGGAGTTTTCAGGGGTGGTTTTCTTCAAGCTCCTTCGATCTTCTCTGCTGGAGCTGCCTTTGGTAATTCTTCATCACCAGTTTTTGTTGGTAAGATAACTTCTATCATTTTTGTTCCCTTTTTTGCATTCGGGCAGGCTAATAATGCAAATAACAATCCTTTCGTGGGTGGTACAACACCTTTTGGCTCACAACCAGGTGGCCCTGTATATGGGGGAACTTCAACAGGAGTTTTTAGGGGTGCTTCTTCTCAAACTCCTTCGCTCATGTCTTCCGGAGCTCCCTTTGGTGATTCTTCATCATCAGCTTTTGTTGGTAAGACAACTTCTATCATTTTTGTTCCCTTTTTAGCATTCGGCCAGGCTAATAATGCAACTAACAATCCTTTTGTGGGTGGTACAACACCTTTTGGCTCACCAACAGGTGGCTCTGTATATGGGGGAACTTCAACAGGAGTTTCTGGGGGTGCTTCTTCTCAAACTCCTTCACTCATGTCTTCCGGAGCTCCCTTTGGTGATTCTTCATCATCAGCTTTTGTTGGTAAGACAACTTCTGTCATTTTTGTTCCCTTTTTAGCATAGGGCAGGCCAATAATGCAACTAGCAATCCTTTTGTGGGTGGTACAACACCTTTTGGCTCACCAACAGGTGGCTCTGTATATGGAGGAACTTCAACAGGAGTTTCCAGGGGTGGTTTTCCTCAAACTCATTCGCTCAGGTCTTCCGGAGCTCCCTTTGGTAATTCTTCATCGTCAGCTTTTGTTGGTAAGACAACTTCTATCATTTTTGTTCCCTTTTTCGCATTTGGGCAGGCTAATAATGCAAATAACAATCCTTTTGTGGGTGGTACAACACCTTTTGGCTCACCAACAGGTGGCTCTGTATATGGGGGAACTTCAACAGGAGTTTTCAGGGGTGCTTTTCCTCAAACTCCTTCGCTCATGTCTTCCAGAGCTGCCTTTAATAATTCTTCATCACCAGCTTTTGGTGGTAAGACAACTTCTATCATTTTTGTTCGCTTTTTTTGCGTTCAGGTAGGCTAATAATGCAGCTAACAATCCTTTTGTGGGTGGTACATTAACTTTTGGCTCACCAACAGGTGGCTCTGTATATGGGGGAACTTCAACAGGAGTTTTCAGGGGTGCTTTTCCTCAAACTCCTTCGCTCATGTCTTCCAGAGCTGCCTTTGGTAATACTTCATTACCAGTTCTTGTTGGTAAGATAACTTCTATCATTTTTGTTCCCTTTTTTGCATTTGGGCAGGCTAATAATGCAAATAACAATCCTTTTGTGGGTGGTACAACAGATTTTCGCTCACAACCAGGTGGCCCTGTATTTGGGGGAACTTCAACAGGAGTTTTCAGGTGTGGTTTTCTTCAATCTCCTTCGATCTTCTCTGCTGGAGCTGCCTTTGGTAATTCTTCATCACCAGCTTTTGGTGGTAAGACAACTTCTATCATTTTTGTTCCCTTTTTTATTGTTAATCATTTGTTGTATAGTATCGCATTAAGTTTGCTTGGTCATTTGGATTTGATTCAAGAATTGGAAGCTGTCCCAAAATATGTTATCTCTTCATAACTACATTTCTCTAGGATCTTTTATATCCCTGATGATTGTCTTCAGCTTGTGTCGCAGTGCTGATTTAATTAGCACTTGGCGACAGATGACTTCTCTGTAATGATCGCTATCGGTTGCCCGGGTGATTTACTTGAAAATCGAGGCCCTAATGGATACTTACACCTTTTTTCCTCCTATTTTCTTAAAAATTTTCTGACTCTATACGCATCACACTTTGGATTCATATAGATTGTAAGTGGACTTTTGAAGGAAGCGGTATGTTTTCTTACTCTATGCACATCACCTTTGGATCTGCCTAATTTCTTACCCTTCACGGAGCGCTTTCCATAAATATAGTTTCAATTTTCGATATTATGCATCAGGCATAATGCTGTCAGATTTACCCTGTTACAACTTTGTACTTACCTCAATAGTACATTGACTTGATTTGAATGCATCAGTTTTGTTTGGATGTTGTGTGTTTAAAAACTTCATTATTCAACTTCAAGAAAGTAATAATAAGGTAAGAATGTTTAGTATGGGTATTCCTTGATCAAAGATTATGTGCTGTAATATGGTCACTAATTTTAGGAAAATTTCTTGCAATAAGCGACATGTTCTTCTGCTTTTCTTCTTATGTCTGTTCTGGCTCTTTACCAATGTCACGCATCTCTACGTACTATCTATGATGCCATTTATGGGGACTGGAATTCTTTTGCGAACTATTTTAGCCATGCCAGAAGTGATTTACTAGTGTCTCCACTTTAGAAGAACATATATGCTGTTTCACGTACTGAGAATCTCTCTCTTTCTCCTCTTCTTTATACCGAAAGGATCTTCTCCTTTGGGTCAGAATCCTGCCTTCGGACATTTTGTTTTCACTCCTGTGCAAACAAGTACTTCTGGCACAATTCATCCATCACAACCTGCATTTTAGGAGCTGCATTTTTGGTTCTTCTACACTATTTGGTGCACAAAGTCTGTCATTATTAAGTGCTAGTTCTCCTCCAGGCTTTGGTTGGAGCACCCCCACCTATGGAACTACAAGCACACCGGCATGCGTTACTGACAGTGCCCCATCATTTGGAGCTACAGGCACCCCTGCCTATGGTTCAACCATGAATGCTGCATTTGGAACTAGAGGAATTGCATTTGGTGGAATGCGAGCTCCTGCCTTTTGGTCTGGAGGTGCATTTAGGTCTTCCAGTAATCCAGCTTTTGGGCCATCAACGACTGCATTTAGGAGCAATCAGTATGGATCAGAATCTCATGGAGCTCATATCGGTGAGATATTCAATTCTACTCTTGTTTTTTGGAGGGCTAGATTTTTGTATACTTTGCTTTGATGGAACAAAATTGGTAGAAACCTTCTTATCAACAGTCCCACTCCCGATACTTTCAGTTGCTATGTTTAATGGTAAGTTCCATCTTTTTCACGATTGGTAATGCAGGGCCTCAGGTAGCTACACCGACATTTGGCAATGCCGAGTTTGGAAAGTCCTCTTTTGGATGTCAGCATAGGGGAAGTCGTGTAGCTCCCTTCACTCTGACGACTGAAGCAGAGACTGGAGTGATGCCGCTTGCCAAGCTCCAGTCAATTTGCGGTATGACTGTGCCTGTCTACAAATATAAAAGCCACGAGGAACTTAGATGGGAGGACTACGAGTGGGGGGACAAAGGTACTTGGATTGATTATGCGCTACTATGCCTTGTTACCTGCTACTGTTATTTTATTAGTCTTATTTTTTTTTCCAGAAACCTGCGAAATTGATGTTTACCAATTACTTTGTGTCATTCTCAGGTGGACCAAATCACGCTGGTCAGTCTGGTGTTAGTGTTGGCCCCGGTGCATCTCCTGCTATTCCTTGGCCTACTTTTAGTCTGTCATCTCCTTTTTCTTCCACTACAGCTTCCAATGCATTTTCTTCTGCCACACTTCCGCAACCACATCTAACCCATTTCCTTTTACAACATCATCTAATGAGCTTATAACGGCAGCTCCCAATCCTTCTGTTCCAAATCCCTCTAGTAATGCAGGGTTTTGGCCATAATCTAATACTTGCCCTTTTGGCTGTACTTCTTCATTAACTTTTGTTGTTAGATTATCACCTTCTGCATTTGGAACTCGGACATTTTTCAGTTACATTATATGGTTCTATTCCAGTGAGAGTGCTAGAAAGCAAAACTGCTCGATATAATCAGGATTTGCAGTTATACTTTTTATGGACTGAATTGGGTTTTGCTATGCTGCAGATGGTGTTCCCAAAGATGGTCCTTTGGAGGAGCAAACCGACTTTGTCAAGGCCAGCCAGAAACTTAGGGGAGTTCGTGATGATTCCTCTCTTCATAATGATGAGGAATACGTCATTATTAATGGAGCTGGTGAGTCTGCAATTGGGTATGATTGTGGTGCTGGCATCGAGACACTTATGCCGAAGCTCTGTCAGCCCGACTACTACACAGAACCGCACGTCAAAGAATTAGCAGCCAAGGAAAGAACTGAACCAGGATTTTGCTGTCGAGTCAAAGATTTTGTCGTTGGACGACTTGGTTATGGTCACATTAAATTTGTAGGGGAGACCGATGTAAGAAGGCTTGATCTTGAGTCCCTCATTCGCTTCAACAATCGGGAAGTGATTGTGTACATAGATGAGAGCAAGAAACCGCCTATAGGGCAAGGGCTCAATAAGCCAGCTGAGGTGACTCTTCTTAACATTAAGTGCATTGATAAGAAGACAGGAAAGCAGTACATCGAGGGCCCGAAAGTTGAGAAGTACAAGGAGATGCTCAAGAAGGCGGCTGAGGAACAAGGCGCGGAGTTTGTGTCCTATGACCCCATCAAAGGACAGTGGATGTTCAAGATTGGCCATTTCAGTTCATTTGATCCGACGGGAGAACAAGACTAGGATTCTTTTGATGCCGTTATTTGTTCACTGAAGGAGGCAGATACATATAGTGGTCCAGAAGGAAAACCTTGTGATTTCGCTTGCTGGGTTCTTGTCTTTTGTAGTTATGTGCATAGAGCTGAAAGAAAACAGGTCTCATATGAACTCCTAGGCATCTCGTTTTCATTTCTTTTCCCAGTTAGCTTTGTAGCTTCAAGATATATGTCGCCATGTGCAGTAATAGATTGAAGGAATGGGACTGTCTGCGAGTTTTTGGTAGTTTCTTCTTATTTAAGCTCTCTTGAATGGATTTTGTTTCATCTCCAACGTATGTCATACTGAAATTTTCAATCAATATGACAATTTTGTAACAATGCATCGGAGACTGTTGTCGTCAAACCTGCTTGAATTGGTTATGATAACAATTATCGTCATACTAAAAGATTCAGGATTACATTAAATAAATTAAAAGTTCAAAGACTATATTAAGCATTGGGTTAAAGTTTAGAAATCGCATTAAACAAATTAAAAGTTTAGAGACTATATTGCATATTGGGCCAAAGTTAAGGGATTGTTGTTGTCATTTTCCCTTCCAAAGATGGTTATCTGTGTCAAACAAACATGTTGTGGTTTATTCAAGTCACATGCAAGAACTACAATCCTTCTTTCTTTTGGGAGTATTGGAAGCTATTTATTTTTATTAAAGTTTTCTGATTGTTTACGTCAATCACATTGCAAATACACGGTGGTGAAATAGTCTTATACACGCGACATGAGTGCGATTCATTTTTACTTTTGGGGCTGTCAAATATATTTTGGATTAAGTGACAAGAGTGACTTATTTCGATCGTGTGTAAGATAGCGTTCCTTGTTTGATGCAAACGAGTGTCGTAGACAAAAAAATTCGTATAAGTACAAAAGATTTAGCGACTAAAACTTTCAAGTGTCACGGTTTTAAAAAATTAACCAAATTTTAATATGGTGTAGCCACTTCATATTGAAATAACTCCATATTTTTGCTTTTTGCTTCACAAGTAAAAGGTCCTAAGTCCAGGTGGTGATTAAAATATGTCATTCGTAGTTTTATATGAAACTAGTGAAAGGATTTTCCAAATGAAAGCCATTATATGATATAAAGCTAATTACACTCCCAACTGTTGCCGGTTGCCCATCATTCAGAAAAGAGTGTTGGTGGTGCAGAATTCAAAATGCGATGCCATTACATAACATGAGAAAAACAACGCATGGAAAATGAGAAACTTTTTGTGGCACTGCAAACCAAATCCATGTTAGATAAGCAAAAAGTAATATTGCTTTTCCAAGAAATTATTATCTTATAAATGATAGGGAAATCTTCAATTAAGAACATTAAGTGTCTTTATATTCTCAAATAAGGATATAAAGTAGTCAAATCGTTTCAAATAAATATTTTTGGTCGGCCGGCCAACATGTGACTATTCTGGTAAGGTACTTTAGTAAAAAAATTATAAGTATATATTTTTTTAATTTTTCGATTTTTTACTTTTCTTTTATTTTCCTTTCTTTTTTCTTTTTTCTTTTTCCCTCTTTCCTCCCCGATTAGCAATGGCAGCCGCAAGTCGCTGACCTCAAACGAGGGTCCTCGCTTGCGCCATCCAGCGAGGGCAACCCTTGCCCGGCCTTGCCAGCCCACACAAGGACAAGGGTTGCCATCGCTGGCGTTGGGTGAGGGTTGCCCTCACCTGGGCTGGCGAGAGCTGCCCTCGCTTGATGTCGACACCTCATTCGGCCATTATTAGCGATGCCCGACGAAGGGAAGAGGGAAAAAGAAAAACGAAAAACGAAAAAGGAAAGGAAAGAAAAAAACAAAGAAAAAAGGGAAAAAATTAAAATAAGTGATGAAAATGCCGTTCAACTAGCTAAGTTAGGTCCTTCTTTGATATTGATAAAGTTACTTCAAGCCTTTAAGCCATTATTTGAGAAAACGAGGCACTTCATGTCCTTATTTGAAACAATGTCCATTTTAAACTTTTATTTGAAAATATGATGGCACTTCAAGCCCTTATTTAAAATTTTCCCTAAATAATATGCGAAAATCAATTTGTTGACATCTATATATTATAGAAAGTTTTAGACGTTTTAGAAATAATAGGGAAAAAAGTGAAAATGCCTACACGGAAAAAATTAAATTGATTAGAAAGTGATAAATTAATCCAAATTCACTCTAAAATTAATTAATTAGGAAAAAGGAAATCAAGTATTGTATTGGCGGTTTGCGCTTTTCAGGGACGCTACAAGTTAGCTCCCCTGAAACGCGACGCGCCTGTTCTCAATAGCGACGTAGTTCAAACGCGACGTGAACTACCCCTCATTATAAACACTCCACTCCATGCACATCGTCTTCCACCTCTCTGTTTCTCTCTCTCTCTCTCTCTCTCTCTACACGTTCACTGAGGTCAACGACACACCCAGGTGCGCGCTCTCTCTCTCTAGTTTCAATGAACTCGTCGCCGACCACACCCTCACTGCTGTCCGAGCTGGCTCTGCCGTGTCGTGAATCGGGTTTGAATGAACTCGTTGTTGTCAAGCACATTCGCGACAGTGTAGGATGGACGCGGGGCGTAGAAAGTGATTTACCCTGAAGGGTCTCTCTGCTTTCTTCTCGCTGTAACTCAGCTTGACCTTGTGTTGTCGCCCGGTATTTACTATTTATAGTGCATTGCTGTTGTAGTTGAATCCTGAACGTGAATGAGCTGTAAGGTGTTGCTCTAGAGTGATTCGAAGTTACTTGGTTCGACTCTTTGTGGCGTTGTGCCGTGAAATTCAATGCTTCTTGATCGGTAATCGTATCTCGCTTCTGTTTCTGCTCGTAACCAGGGTTTTGGTGCCAAAATTTTTCTGGATAATCGTGAGAGATAATGTCTGTTCCGACCAGCTGTAAGTGCTCGATCACTCTTTGAAGTTCCAAGCTTTTTAGGTTTTCTTTCTGCACATTATCCTGCGGTGCCTTGCTGGACATGTAACATTCGGCGTCTTTCGCATCCTTAGAGTAGAAAAATTTACAACTCGAAATCCTTTTTGCAGCTTCTGGGGAGCCGACTAGTAGCACCTTTGGGCCACAATCAACATTCGGTCAGGCTAATAATGCAAATAACAATCCTTTTGTGGGTGGTACAACACATTTTGGCTCACCAACAGGTGGCTCTGTATTTGGGGGAACTTCAACAGGAGTTTTCGGGGGTGGTTTTACTCAAACTCCTTCGCTTTTATCTTCCGGAGCTGCCTTTGGTGATTCTTCATCACCAGCTATTGGTGGTAAGACAACTTCTATCATTTTTGTTCCTTTTTTAATCGTTAATCCTTTGTCGTATAGTATCGCATTAATTTCACTGGTCATTTGGTTTGATTCAAGAATTGGAAGCTGTCCCAACATATGTTATCTCTTAATAACTACATGTCTCTAGGATATTTTACATTCATGATGATTGTCTTCAGCTTGTGTCGCAGTGCTGAGTTCATTAGCACTCGACGATAGATGACTTGTCTGTAACGATCACTATTGGTTGCTTAGGTGATTTGCTTAAAAATTGAGGCCCTAACGGATATTTACACTTTTTTCCTCCTATTTTCTGAAAAATTTCCTACTCTATATCCATATAGTTTGTAGGCGGACTATTGAAGGAGGTGGTATGTTTTCTTACTCTGTGCACATCACCTTTGGATCCACCTACTTTCTTACCCTTCGAGGGGCGCTTTTCATAAAAAATAGTTTCAACTTTCGATATTATGCATCAGGCATTATGCTGTCAGTTTTACCACAACAGCAAAAGTTTTTTTACAGTCTTGTGACAACTCTGTAGTTACCTGAATAGGACATTAATTTGATTTGAATGCATCGGTTTTATTTGGATGTTCTGTTTAAAAACTTCATTATTCAACTTCAAGAAAGAAGTAATAAGGTAAGAATGTTTAGTATGGCTATTCCTTGAGCAAAGATTGTGTGCCGCAATATGATCAATACTTTTGGAATGATTTCTCACTATAGGTGACATGTTCTTCTGCTTTTCTTCTTATGTCTGTTCTGGCACTTTACCACTGTCGTGCATCTCTACATACTATCTATGATGCCATTTATAGGGACTGAAATACTTTTGTGAACTATTTTATCCATTCCAGAAGTGATTTACTATTGTCTACTCTTTAGAAGTATATATACGCTGTTTTACGTACTAAGAATCTCTCTCTCTCCTCTTCTTTATACCAAAAGGATCTTCTCCTTTTGGTCAGAATCCTGCCTATGAACTTTTCGGTTTCACTCCCGCTCAAACAAGTACTTCTGGCACCACGGGTCATCCATCACAGCCTGCATTTGGGAGCAGCAATTTTGGTTCTTCTACTCCATATGGTGCACAAAGTCAATCAGAATTCAGCACTAGTTCTACTTCAGGCTTTGGTTCGAGTGCCCCTGGCTTTGGAACTACAAGCACACCTATATTTGTTACTGACAGTGCCCCATCATTTAGAGCTACAAGCACCCCTGCCATTGTTTCAGCCGTGAATGCTGCATTTGGTACTAGAGGAATTGCATTTGGTGCAACGAGTGCTCCCATCTTTGGGTCAGGAGGTGCATTTGGGGCTTCCAGTAATCCAGCTTCTACAAGCACGCCTGCATTTGTTACTGACAGTGCCCCGTCATTTGGAGCTACAAGCACCCCTGCCTCTAGTTCAACCGTGAATGCTGCATTTGGTACTAGAGGAATTGCATTTGGTGCAACGCGTGCTCCCATCTTTGGGTCTGGAGGTGCATTTGGGGCTTCCAGTAATCCAGCTTCTACAAGCACACGTGCATTTGTTACTGACAGTGCCCCATCATTTGGAGCTACAAGCACCCCTGCCTTTGGTTCAACCGTGAATTCTGCATTTGGTACTAGAGGAATTGCATTTGGTGCAGCGAATGCTCCCGTCTTTGGGTCTGGAGGTGCATTTGGGGCTTCCAGTAATCCAGCTTCTGCAAGCACACCTGCATTTGTTACTGACAGTGCTACATCATTTGGAGCTACAAGCACCCCTGCCTTTGGTTCAACCATGAATGCCACATTTGGCACTAGAGGAATTGCATTTGGTGCAACGAGTGCTCCCATCTTTGGGTCTGGAGGTGTATTTGGGGCTTCCAGTAATCCAGCTTCTACAAGCACTCCTGCATTTGTTACTGACAGTGCCCCGTCATTTGGAGCTACAAGCACCCCTGCCTCTAGTTCAACCGTGAATGCTGCATTTGGTACTAGAGGAATTGCATTTGGTGCAACGAGTGCTCCCATCTTTGGGTCTGGTGGTGCATTTGGGGCTTCCAGTAATCCAGCTTCTACGAGCACACGTGCATTTGTTACTGACAGTGCCCCGTCATTTGGAGCTACAAGCACCCCTGCCTTTGGTTCAACCGTGAATTCTGCATTTGGTACTAGAGGAATTGCATTTGGTGCAACAAATGCTCCCGTCTTTGGGTCTGGAGGTGCATTTGGGGCTTCCAGTAATCCAGCTTCTGCAAGCACACCTGCATTTGTTACTGACAGTGCTACATCATTTGGAGCTACAAGCACCCCTGCCTTTGGTTCAACCATGAATGCCACATTTGGCACTAGAGGAATTGCATTTGGTGCAACGAGTGCTCCCATCTTTGGGTCTGGAGGTGCATTTGGGGCATCCAGTAATCCAGCTTCTACAAGCACGCCTGCATTTGTTACTGACAGTGCCCCGTCATTTGGAGCTACAAGCACCCCTGCCTCTGGTTCAACCGCGAATGCTGCATTTGGCACTAGAGGAATTGCATTTGGTGCAACGAGTGCTCCCATCTTTGGGTCTGGAGGTGCACTTGGGGCTTCCAGTAATCCAGCTTCTACAAGCACACGTGCATTTGTTACTGACAGTGCCCCGTCATTTGGAGCTACGAGCACCCGTACCTCTAGTTCAACTGTGAATGCTGCATTTGGTAGTAGAGGAATTGCATTTGGTGCAACGAATGCTCCCATCTTTGGGTCTGGAGGTGCATTTGGGGCTTCCAGTAATCCAGCTTCTACAAGCACACGTGCATTTGTTACTGACAGTGCCCCGTCATTTGGAGCTACAAGCACCCCTGCCTTTGGTTCAACCGTGAATTCTGCATTTGGTAGTAGAGGAATTGCATTTGGTGCAACAAATGCTCCCGTCTTTGGGTCTGGAGGTGCATTTGGGGCTTCCAGTAATCTAGCTTCTACAAGCACGCCTGCATTTGTTACTGACAGTGCCCCGTCATTTGGAGCTACAAGCACCCCTGCCTTTGGTTTGACCGTGAATGCTACATTTGGTACTAGAGGAATTGCATTTGGTGCAACGAATGCTCCTGTCTTTGGGTCTGGAGGTGCATTTGGGGCATCCAGTAATCCAGCTTCTACAAGCACACCTGCATTTGTTACTGACGGTGCCCCATCATTTGGAGCTACAAGCACCCCTGCCTCTGGTTCAGCCATGAATGCTGCATTTGGTGCAACGAATGCTCCTGTCTTTGGGCGTGGAGGTGCATTTGGGGCTTCCAGTAATCCAGCTTTTGGGCCATCTAATGCTCATGGAGCTCATATCGGTGAGATATTCAATTCTACTCTTGTTTTTTTGGAGAACTAGATTTTTGTACACTTGCCTTGTTGGAACAAAGTTGGTAGAAACCTTATCAACAGTCCCACTCCCCATACTTTCAGTTTATTAGCTTAAGGGTAAGTTCCATCATTTTACGATTGGTTTTGCAGGGTCTCAGGTAGCTACACCAACATTTGGCAATACCGAGTTTGGAAAGTCCTCTTTTGAAGGTCAGCTTAGGGGAAGTTGTGTAGGTCCGTTCACTCTAACGACTGAGGCAGATACTGGAGTGATGCTGCCTGCCAAGCCCCAGTCAATTTGCGGTATGACTGTTCCTGTCTACAAATATCAAAGCCACGAGGAGCTTACGGGCTAAGTTTATTTTTTTTATGTTTTTTTTTTCCAGAAATCTGCCAAATTTATGTTGACCAGTTACTTTGTGTCATTCTCAGGTGGACCAAATCATGCTGGTCAGTCTGGTGTTGGTGTTGGCCCCGACGCATCTCCTGTTATTCCTTGGCCTGCTTTTAGTCAGCCATCTCCTTTTTCTTCCACTACAGCTTCCGATGCAATTTCTTCAGCCACAGCTTCCACAACCACACCTAACTCATTTTCTTTTACAGCATCATCTAATGAACTTTCAATGACAGCTCCTGATCCTTTTGTTCCAAATCCCTCTAGTAATGCAGGTTTTTGGCCATCTCCCAACACTTCCCCTTTTAGTTCTTCTTCAATAACTTCTGCTGTAAGATTACTGACTTCTGCATTTGAAGATAGTGCACCGCCATCCATATTTTCTTCGTCAGTCTCAGCTACACTTGGTTCATCACCATTGGTTATTGGTGCTCCCAGTACTCAGTCCTCCGCACTATCTTTGTCTACTACACCCTTGATTGCCGAGACTGCTTCTGCTTTTAGACAAACTCCTGCTTCCTTTAGCCAAACTACTGCTCCCCTTGGCCAAACTACTAAGCCCACTTTGGGTCAAATACACACATTTAGTACAGCTTCCAGTGGCTCTGGTGGGAGCTTATTGCCCAGTACTCCATCGCGAGTTCTCTCTACTAATGCAGCCGCAATCACTCAAACAAATGTAAGTCCTCTTAAAATCATCTTTACTATTTTCTGTGGCCCATGCATGTGGTTAATCTGTCAAGTTGCATTTGTCGTTTGCAACTTTTTTGCCAATTGTTCAGCTAGTTTGACTTTATACTTTTGCCAATCCCGCAGCCCTCTTTTTCTTTGCCTCGTCAAACATCTGAAGCTGCTGAGACTTCTGGTATTTGTTCCCTTGGCTACTTAGGACAGACACGAGCAGGTAACTAGTAAACCCCTTCTTCATCTCTTACCTTGTATTTTTAGCATGGTGCTAATTTTATATCAATTCTGCTTGGTAGCTGGTACAGGTGGCTTTGGCTCACAAAATGCTTTTGGTCAGAGCCATTGTGGACAATCGTATGTGTTTCTCATCTTTTGCCTAGAGCATGTGTGCACTTTATGCAATATTTCTATGGCAAATTGTCTGCTGGTCAATTTCAATTACATTAGTCCCTTGCCAACTTCTATGTGGGCTAACTTGTATTGACTCTCACTGATTGTGGGATTCATATATTTGACTGCCTATAAAGCCGCATGAAAAAATTTTGGAATTTTTTAAATGAATAAATTGTTTATCCATCTAGCTCCCTTCTTGCAGGTCTATCAATGGGAGTTCTTCAGTTGTTCAACCAGCACTGATCACAAATCCTTTTGGAATCCTCCCTGCTGTACAGCAGTTGTCGATAGGCTGCACTGAAACTGGTTCCCCTGTCCAACATGGAATTTCTAGCATGCCTGTACGACTGCCTGTCCAATCCTTTCGAAAGTCTCCTTTGCTGTCTGCTCGGCATCTCTCGCTGAGGCAAACAAGGCTGCCTGTAAGGAAGTACCATCCTGATAGGGGTGTTCAAAGGGTGAGATAAATTATCTGAATTGACAAATATCAATATTATGTAAAATATGTATCTGCTTTATAGGTTCCACATCAGATTCTGTTTCAAGCCCCTCTTACTCGATTGCTGTTACAGGTTCCATTTTTCTATGATGGAGACAATACACCTAGCAAACCAGAGGCTGATGCTCTATTCATTCCTAGGGAGAACCCAAGATCTCTGGTTATTGGTCCTGAAGGTTGGCCTGCAAAAGAACAGAAACCATCTCCATTGAAGAAAACTTCTCCATTTGCAAATGGTAATTTCATATGCCAACATTGGTCATTTTACGCATTTTCCTTACT
Organism: Syzygium malaccense; assembly: GCA_031216405.1. Lineage (NCBI taxonomy): Eukaryota > Viridiplantae > Streptophyta > Magnoliopsida > Myrtales > Myrtaceae > Syzygium > Syzygium malaccense. The sequence goes on from CM062257.1 coordinate 7,578,385, forward strand.
TAAAAAAGATGCCTTGTGGCAACGAAGAGCTAGGCAGCACGGTTCCAAGTTGGAATTGTTTTAGAAAATTGTTCTGTTGCTTTTAATCATGAATACATCCGTCTGCATCCATTCAGGTACAAGTCAATTTTTTTGTAAGCTTACTTTGTAACATGAAGCTTCCATGCATGGATAAATCTCTATTTTCCAATTGCAATTCTCACATTCTAGGTCTTCATAAAATTGCCTTTGTTGTGTCAGCTCCAAAGTAACTTGGACATTTTTCAGTTGCATTATACAGCTCTATGCCAGTGAGAATGCTAGAAAGCAAAACTAATAATGTCTGCTCGATATAATCAGAATTTGCAGTTGTTCTTTTTATGGACTGAATTGGGTTTTGCTATGCTGCAGATGGTGTTCCCAAAGATGGTCCTTTGGGGGAGCAAACCGACTTTGTCAAGGCCAGCCAGAAACTTAAGGGAGTTCTAGGTGATTCTTCTCTTCAGAAGGACGAGGAATATGTGATTATTAAAGGAGCTAGCGAGTCTGCAATTGGGTATGATTGTGGTGCTGCAATTGAGGCACTTATGCCGAAGCTCTGTCAGCCTGACTACTACACAGAACCGCACATCACAGAATTAGCAGCCAAGGAAAGAGCTGAACCAGCATTTTGCTGTCGAGTCAAAGATTTTGTCGTTGGACGACTTGGTTATGGGCACATTAAATTTGTAGGGGAGACCGATGTAAGAAGGCTTGATCTTGAGTCCCTCATTCGCTTCAACAATCGTGAAGTGATTGTGTATACAGATGAGAGCAAGAAACCGCCTATAGGTCAAGGGCTCAATAAGCCAGCTGAGGTGACTCTTCTTAACATTAAGTGCATTGATAAGAAGACGGGAAAGCAGTACATCGAGGGGCCCAAAGTTGAGAAGTACAAGGAGATGCTTAAGAAGGCGGCTGAGAAACAAGGCGCGGAGTTTGTGTCCTATGACCCCTTTAAAGGAGAGTGGAAGTTCAAGGTTTGTCATTTCAGTTGATATGATCCGACGAGAGAACAAGACTAGGATTCTTTTGATGCCGTTATTTGTTCACTGAAGGAGGAACGTACCGAATAGTGGTCCAGAAGGAAAACCTTTTGGTTTCACTTGATGGGTTCGTCTTTTGTAGTTATGACGATGTAGATAGAGCTGATATAAATAGTTCTTATATGAACTCTCAGGCATCTCTTTTTCATTTCTTTTTCAGGTTATTTTTGTAGCTTCAAGATACCTAGTGCCATGCGCATTAATAGATTGAAGGAACAAGACAGTGTCTGCGAGTTTTTATTTGTTTCTTCTAATTTAGGCTCTCTTGCATGGATTTTGTTTCATGTCCAACACATATCATGCTTAAATTTAAATCAATGTCCAACATTTGATGGATGACAATTTTGTTGCAATGCATCGGAGATATTTGAACAATATCGTAGAACCTGCATCCATTGGTTCTGATAACTTAAATTGAATGCAAGGATGTATTTTCATGGATTAGGACTTCGTTTGAAAGAAGTCAAACATAGATTCGGGGGGACTAAAGAAGCCAATTTTTCTAAGAACTTAATTCTAAATATATTACAGGTAAGTAACATGACATAACAATTTCGATTATTTCAACAATAGATTCGCGACTAAGGCATGTGATGGATGTAGAATTTATTGCCTACTGGGCAAGAAAAGTACATACAACTCTGCTTAATGCTTTCTGTCTTCCATTTTCCCTCTCCTTATGATATCTTTTGCCTAGAAAAGATCCCTCCTTCCCGATAAGGCGTCATTTTAGGGAGTTCTCGATGTCGATGACAAACCTGTACTTCACATCTCTCTTGATGAGCCTCTCGAGGGCTTCGTTGGCATAATCAATCGGTATCAATTCGATCTTTGGGTATATTTTCTGCGCCGCACAGAAGTCTATCTTTTTTTGGATATCCTTTGTTCCTCATGTTTTGCTACCTGAAACAGTTTTCATACCTGCCAAAAGTTCATTGCGAGCAAATTAGCATGTTCACCTATTAGGTATCAAGATTTCATGAAGTAATGAGCTTTGTGAACAAAGACATACTGAGGTTAAGGCTCGCTGGACTGAATTTAACTTCACTTGGGTACCCAACCAACACTAGAACGCCGCCCATCTTCAAAAGAGACATGTAATGATCGAATGGGTGATCGCCGGATGCTGTGTCTATTTTAAAGTCCAGGGACTTCTTGGCCTGCACGTATTGGATTCACGAGATCACAACAGAACTTGACCTCCATGGATCTCACTGTTGATAATTCCAATTTCCCTTTTTTACCTTCATCTGTTCTGGGTCAGATCAGACAACGAAATGGTCAGCACCAAGCAAGCTCAGTGCTTCCTCCTTTTTAGAAATGCTTGTACTGAACACTGTGACTTTCAGTCCAAAAGCCTTCCCAAATTCAACTGCCATGTGACCGAGCCCACCGAGTCCAATTATGCCTAGAGACTTACCAGGTTGGTTCATCTTGTGACGCATCATTGGAGTGTATACTGTGATTCCAGCACAGAGCAATGGTGGTGCTAAAGCCAACGGGTAGTTTTCTGGTATCTTGAAGCAGAATCTGTCAATGAAGCACCGCAATTAAGTTTTTAAATAAAACCAAAGAGAGGAAGTGGATTCCCAAGAGAGTCAGCATCCCATCTTTTTTTTCCTTTGACAGGAATCAAATGACAGAGCCAGAAATCCTATCTTCTGTGTGCTTGGGAATTTTACTTGCTTAGATCATAATTCAGCATCACGTTGTTTCTGTGATTCTTTTGCTTAAGGTAGAAACTTCTTGCCGTAGCAAGAAAAGTAAAGCTATTGCAGGATACAGGAGACCATACTAGATCAAAATTGAGAAAAAAGAGTTGGTCTAAGAAAGAAAACTGGTGGCATCTTCCATATGCTTGACAGAACACGTAATTTCTCTATTCCCTCAGTCAATTTTTCTGAGGAACAATGAAATTCCTGGGACTCTGTCAGTCCCAAGAATCGGTGAAAGCACATACATTTTGTTTCCCCCTTGATCTAATACTACTTACTAAGGATTGTCTCTGTGAAACAATTTGAGGACCGCTTATTCCATTCTTCAACAGGGTTTATTGAGGAGAGTTTGTTTTTGCATTTGATAAAGGCGATTCTCCATTGAATTGTTATTTAATACCGAGGAGTAAAACACTCTCCAGAGTCGGTATAGGAAGTATCTTTATCCCTTTCCACAAGATGCAGTTAATGGCTAAAACGCCATTCCTCACTGTTATACGCATTATACCACTTCTGACCAACAGAATAAGAAGAAAATTAGCAGAGAAGAACACATGATTTGACATCTTTTCTAGCTAACATGATTTGAAATCCTTGCACTGTGTAAAATGCTGCCCAATGAAATTTTGTCATAAAGCAATTACCTTTCATGGACGACAATGTAACTAGAATATCCTCCCTTCGTGACCATACCGTCCGCATCAATTCCATCAAAAGTAAAAACCGGTCCCTTTTCGCAGTAGTTTTCTAGCCCGTCATTGCAATACTTGCACTCTCTGCATGAATTGATGTAAGTTCCCACGCCTACATGATCGCTGACTTTGAAGCATTGGACACTGCAGCCAACCTCTTTCACAATTCCAGCTATCTCGTGCCTGAATCAATCGACAGATTGTCTGCAAATTTTGTTAGGAGAATTATGAGGATGGTGCTAAGAAAAAGTGAGTAATATTCAAATTCCGCTGCATCCTACCCTGGCACCAAAGGATACTTGGAGTTTCCATGCTCATTCCTAGTCCAAACAACATCTGCATAGCACACTCCACAGTGCGTGATCCTAATCGAGATGTCATCGCTTCCCACGGTCCTAAAGAGAGAATTCCCGAACAGGTGAGAATAATCAAGCGACTAATCAGACTGAGGTACCTTTTTTCTCCTTTTTCAGATCAATAACCTAAGCGTGACTTACAATAATCATACATTTTACCCAAAAAAAATTTGAGAAAAGAGAAATGAAACTTGGAAACAAAACCCATGACTTTTAGCTTTTGTGTAAATAGGGCACACAACCTAAAATGCTCACAAAGGCAGCTGGTACTGGATCCTCATGTCTGCCATGAAATTCTGAGTAACTCATTCTGGGACATGGCATATCATGCATACAAACAATTCTCAACCCAGAAATTAGTGCATACACAACAAAAGTTGAAAAAGAAAAATGAAAATGGTTTGATTAACGTGGAAATTCAAGATAATTACAAGCGTCAAAAACTGTTCTGCAGTACAGAAGAGACGATAAGAGCTGAGAACACTGTATTGAGACTTATTCAGATGAACACTTCAATAGTCACTGAAAAGATAAGGAGCGGATGAATAAAAAAAAGAATAATGGTAATGGTAATACCTGCGGCTGAATTTGTAGGGGGAGAGAAGTCCAGAAGGATCTCTGGCGGCCCAACCAAGACAATCTTCCTTCACACCCTCCGAACTCGTCGTTCCTCGGCGACCTCAACAGAACCCGACCCGCAAAATATTACTGTGTGTTAATCTCTGAATGAACTGAATTATGGAAGAAGAAGAAGCACAAAAGTAAATTTATTTCGTGAAAAAGAAACCAAGGAGAGAACTTCAACTTCGGCCAAAAGACAAAAGTTCAAATGGTGACAAAAGACCAGATGTCAAGAAGACTAGGCAAGTATGGTTACGTGCAGACAAGATTCTGTGGTCTGACTTCTGAGCAAAAAATGTGATTAGCCGAGTACGAGGACGAGCGCTCAACAACTGTCACCTTTTTATAGATGCCATAGCATCACATGTTCGTGACCAATCTTCGTGCTTTCTATTACGAGAAAGTTTAAGTGATTCATCAAACGCATTCAATGACCCATACAGAACCAAGAGAAGTATGCAGTGACACCTTCTAGAGAGTGGTTCTTGTTATTTCTTGTTCCTCCTCCCTAATAAGTGATCTATCTTATGTACAAAATACTCTCTCTTCAAGAGCTTCGACTCCTAGATACTTGGGACATTGAATTTTCTTTTAGCAACAATGAGCTCGGCGTATCTCTGTTTTGGGATTTCAGTTGCGAAGGAAAACAAAAGGACGTCCTCTAACGAATCAACAGTATTCTGCTGTGACAGCTGGAAGAGAGATGAGTGTTTTACATAGTTATCAAAAAGTTTCATGCAACAATAGGTAGAAATTCACTCTGCCAATGTGCATCAACATTTTTGGCCATGAATCATTGGTGAGGAGCTGACAAGGACATTCTATTTCTTAGACCGGCAAAAAGATATCAAGCTTGTTCTTTTAGCGAGTGTATCGCCGTTAAATATGCCTGATTAATTCAATATTCTCTTATAAATAATCGTCATCGAGGCCTACTAAATCCAAAATGCAAATGGACGGGCTCAGATAAGTTAGTAGATGAGCCACTTCATCTTATACCCTCCGTACCTCATGAGAGAGGGTGCTGCGTTCTTTTTAGAACGCATGACTTGGGATTGGAAAACCTGGACGTCTAGCATTGACTTTGATCATCCACGACGAGGAGGATTGATGAAATCGATCTATCATCAGGCCGATGCATAATCGATTTTTTGGTCAATCCCTGCAGTCTTGTGGCCATGGAATTTACAACAAGCTTGCTCCTTCACAGGAGTCGATAGTAGTCACACTTCTTTACTTAGCTGAGGAAGCTGATTACGAGCTGCATGGTTGGGTTTGCTACATAGGTTTTCCTATCAGTGTCCTAAAAGTTCTTTAGAGGTCTAACCCTACTTTGAAATGCATATTCCAAACGCACTCCTGTCCATTGACAATGCTATTGCCAAGACAAAGGACAAACAATATCTTCAGATAGTTCTGGGGGTCAAACCAAATCACTCTTCTCACTTTGACCCAGAATATGATAGATAGCTCCCAAGACAAAACCATACAGTTGCTTTCAACCTATTTTTTTTTCACGTTGATAGCACTTCTCTATATAAAAAAAGAAAATTTGAACATATCAATAACTGATATTTCTTGTCATTTTTTTTTTGGTCAGGATATTTCTTGTAATTTTTCAACCGAATAAGTAAAAATTTATCTATGGCTAGGATGTTCTCCATGCAACTAATGAGTTCCAGCATAAAAAGTCGCTGTGAATATACTTTATATAAATAATATTTTTTACGAGCTATAAGTAATTATTCGTGATGGAAATAGAAACCTTCAACAAATCTGTAGTTCATATTTCTTGTACAATTGTCATATAACGTATGTCCGTGACAGTAGGTATATAAATCAGACTTCATGTAGACTATTTTTGTAGCTTCAAGGTACATATAATTTTATGTGCAGTAATAGATTGAAGGAACAAGACTGTCTGCGAGTTATAGGTGGTTTCTTCTGATTTAAGCTCTCTTGATTAGATTTTGTTTCATTTCCAACGTATGTCAAACTGAATTTTTAAATCAATGTCCAACATTTGATGGATGGCACTTTAGTAGCAATGCATCGGAGAAATTTAACAATAGGAGAACCTGCATCAATTGGTTCTGATGACTGAAATTCAATGCGTGGATGTTTTTTCATGGATCTAATACTTCGTTTGAAGGAAGTCAAACAAACATTCAGGGGACTTAATAAGCTAATTACTCTAAGAGCTTGATTTCTAATTATACTACAGGAAAGTAACACGGCATAACTAATTCGCTTATTTCAACAATAGATTCTCGACTGAGGTATGTGATGGATGTAGAATTCATTGCCTGCAGGGCAAAACAGTACATATAACTCTGCTTAATGCTTTCTGTCTTCCATTTTCCTCTCCTCGTGATTTATTTTGCCTAGAAAAGATCCCACCTTCCCAATAAATGGCGTCATTTCAGGGAGTTCTCGATGTCAATGACAAACCTGTACTTCACATCTCTCTTGATGAGCCTCTCGAGGGTGTCATTGGCATAATCAATCGGTACCAATTCGATCTTCGGGTATACCTGCTGTGCCGCACAGAAATCTAACATTTCTTGGATTTCTTTTGTTCCTCCCGTTATGCTACCCGAAACAGTTTTCATACCTGCCAAAATGTTCATCACGAGCAACTTAGCATGTTCACCTATCAGGTATCTAGTATTCATCTAGTAATGAGCTTTGAGAACAAGAACATACCGATGTTAAGGCTTCCTGGACTGAATTTAACTTCACTTGGGAACCCAACCAACGCCAGAATGCCACCCGTCTTCAAAAGAGACATGTAAGGATCGAATGGGTGATCGCCGGATGCCGTATCAATTATAAAGTTCAAAGACTTAGCCATGGCCTGCATGTATTGGATTCATCAGATCCCAACAGAACTTGACCTCCATGGATCTAAAGTAGTGGTAATTTTCATTTTTCCCTATTACCTTCATCTGTTCTTGGTCAGATGAGACAATGAAATGGTCAGCACCAAGCAAGTTCAGTGCTTCCTCCTTTTTAGAAATGCTTGTACTGAACACTGTGACTTTCAGTCCAAAAGCCTTCCCAAACTTAACTGCCATGTGACCGAGCCCACCCAGTCCAATCACGCCTAGAGACTTACCAGGTTGGTTCATCTTGTGACGCATCATTGGAGTGTATACTGTGATTCCAGCACAGAGCTATGGTGCTGCTAAAGCCAACGGGTAGTTTTCTGGTATCCTGAAGCAGTATCTGTCAATGAAGCACCACAACTAAGTTTCCAAATAGAACCAGAAAGAGGAAGTGCTTTCCCGATAGAGTCAGCATCCCATCTTCTCTGTTTAACAGGCATCAAATCAAAAAGCCAGAAATCCTATCTTCTGTGTGCTTGGGACTTTTAGTTGCTTAGATTATGATTCAGCATCATGTTGTTTCTGTGATTCTTTTCTGACCACAAATTGCTCAAGACAAAAACTTATTGCTATAGCAACAAAAGAAAAGCTATTGCAGGATACAGGGGACCATACTAGATCGAAATTAAGGAAAGAGAGTTGCTCTAAGAAAGGAAACTAGTCGCATATTGCTTGACAGAAACATAATTGCTCTATTCCCCTCATTAAATTTTTTTCCAAGGGACACGAAATTCCTGTGACTCTGTCAGTTCCAAGAATTGGTGAGCACAAACGTCTTATTTCCCATTTGATCTACTACTTACTGTCTAGGGATTGTCTTTGTAAAACAATTTGAGGACCGATATTCCATTCTTGACCAGGTTTATTGAGGAGATTTTCTTTTTGCATTTGATAGAAGTAATTCTCCATCGAGTTGTTATTGGATCCCCAGGACTTAGAGACTCAAGAGTCGGTATAGAAAGTATCTTTAGCCATTTCCACGAGATGTAATTAATGGCTAAAAGGCCATTCCCCACTGTCATATGCATTATACCTCATCGGGCCAGAATCAGAATAAGAAGAAAATTAGCAGAGAAGAACACATGATTTGAAACCTTTTTTGGCCAACATGATTTGGAATCCTTGCACGGTGTAAAATGCTGTCCAATGAAATTGTCTCATGAAGCAATTACCTTTCATGGACGACAATGTAACTAGAATACCCTCCCCTCGTGACTGTACCGTCCGCATCGATTCCATCAAAAGTAAAAACCGACCCCTTTTCGCAATTGTTTTCTAGCCCGTCATTGCAATACTCACACTCTCTGCATGAATTGACATAAGTTCCCACGCCTACATGATCCCCAACTTTGAAGCGTCGGACACTGGAGCCAGCCTATTTCACAATTCCAGCTATCTCGTGCCTGAATCAATCGAAGAATTGTTTGCAAATTTTGTGCAGAGAATTTTGAGGATGGTGCTAAGAAAAAAGAGTATCGTTCAAATTCCGCTGCATCCTACCCTGGTACCAGAGGATACTTGGAGTCTCCATGCTCATTCCTAGTCCAAGCAACATCTGCATAGCACACTCCACAGTGCGTGATCCTAATCGAGACGTCATCGCTTCCCACAATCCTAAAGAGAGAATTGCAAACAGGTGAGCATCTAATCAAGCGACTAATCAGACTCGGGTACCTTTTTTCTCATTTTTCAGATCAGTAACCTAGGTGTGTCCTGCGAATATCATGCATTCAACCCAAAAAAAATTAAGAAAAGAGAATTGAAAAAGGAGACAAATCCATGACTAAAAGCATTTGTGTAGAACAAACAACCTAAAATGCTTTCGAAGGCAGCACCTGGATCCTCATGTCTGCCATGAAATTCTGAGTAACTCATTCTGGGACATGGCATATCATGCATACGAACAACTCTCAACCCAGAAATTATTGCATACACCACAGAAAGTAAAAAAAGAAAAAAGAAATGGTTTGGTCAATTTGGAAATTTAAGATAATGACAAGCATAAAAAACTATTTTGCATTACAGGTGAGAGAATAAGACCTGAGAATACTATATCGAGACTTATTCACGTAAATACTTCGATAGAAACTGAAAAGAAAAGGAGCAAATGAATTAAATAAAGAATAATGGTAATAGTAATCCCTGCGGCTGAATTTGTAGGGGGAGAGAAGTCCAGAAGGATCTCTGGCAGCCCAACCAAGACAATCTTCCTTCACACCCTCCGAACTCATCGTTCCTCGGCGACCTCAACTGAACCCGACCCACGAAAAATCACGATGTGTTGATCTCTGAATAAACTGGTCTATGGAAGGAAAAAGAAGAAGAAGAAGAGGAATTGCTGTGAAAAAGAAATGAAGAAGATAACTTCAACGATGGCCAAAGACAAAAGTTCAAATGGTCAGAAGACCAGATGTCACGAAGACTCGGCAATTACGTTTACGTGCAGACAAGATTCTGTGGTCTGACTTCTGTGGAAAACATGAGATTAGCAGAGTACGAGGATAGCCGCCCAACAACTGTCGCCTCTTTGTGGATGCCATAGCGTCGCATGTTCATGATCAATCTCGAGCTTTCTGTTATGGAAAAGTACTAGTCATTCACCAAACGTAAGCCATGACCTTTTTTTACCCAGAGAACGTATGCAGTAACGTCTTCTGGAGAGCGGTTCTTGGTATTTTTCATCCATCCTCCCAAAATCTAATTCCATTATCTAGTTGTTTACGCATAAAAAGAAGTCAGTAGGCAATGTGTCGTTATAATATAGTACCCACGAATGGACATATGTGTTGGTTACACAACCGATAATTTGTTCCTATTGAAAGCGTGTGTCGGGAGAATCAACTAACTTGTTCGATGCACTACAAACAAAATTTTTAGGATCGTATGTTGAATTACCAACAAACGATGAATGAATCTTCTTCACGTTGGTCCGAATACAATCACAGGGAAAGTATTCTTGTTTCACAGCCTTAATGCCAATTGTCTTCTCAAAATAGATACGGAATCCTTATGCGTCGAGAGAGTTCAGAATTTCTTGTTTATCATCTGAGGAAGTTATCTTAACTTCCCTTAAGAAATTCTCCTCGCACCTATTCAAAAGGTGTCTCTCAGACACACTTCTTATTAGAGCAAATGGTGTCCCTTTGACACACACATCATGAGCGGACCGACGAAATATAACAGTTCCCGATCCCGACCAATCATGTTCCTCCAGTGGTATGTATTCGATTAATCCAGCTTAAGAACATTCAAGCATGCTTCCTCATATGTTACTATGGCATGATGTATTTTGTATACAATATATTTTCTCTTCAAGAGCTTTGACTCCTGTCTACTTGGGACATTAAATGTTTTTTAGTGACAATGAGCTCGACATATCTCTATTACGAGATTTCAGTTGTTATGGTTAACAAAAGGACGTCCTCTAATGAAATAACAAATATTTTGCTATGATAAAGCTAGAAGAGAGATGAATGTCTTACGTAACATGCATGAATATTCAATCGCTGAGGTTTGCCTCAGTTGCCACTCTTCCTACTGGAAAGAGGGAGGTGGGGAATTTGATTTCTCACATTCTTGGGAGACAGGAAGGGCTAAGGGTGCGGATGTTTAGTTTCAGATGTGGGTTTTGACTCCTACTCTCTATAAAGAGATAAAGTAAAAGTCTAAAAATTAGTTGAGAATTAGAATAGGACAGACTAAAATGAAAAAAAAAAAAATATGTGCGTGAATATTTTTAGTAGTAAATGGGCTTACAAGAGCTTTTTTAAAAAAAACCCAAACCTGAAGCCCATGTCCTCTAAAACCAGGCCACAATTCATTTTCCTTTCCCCTTCAACAGGTAATGAATGCGAGCGTAGAAGGAAAAGGAAGAAAAACCAGCAGCGACAAAACCGAAGAAGGGAAAAGGGAGGAGGGAGAAAGCTTGCGATTACACGATGGGGACCTCACCAAGTCGGATTAGCTTCGTTTCACAGCCTCCAGTAAGTAATCAAACTCGTTCTTCGTTTAATCGGAGTAATTTTCGAAGTTAAGTCATAAATTCGATTTCTGAGTTGTTAAGCTATGGAGTTTTATGGAAATGATAGTTTAGTGCATTACGAAGCTATAGGGTTTGACGAAAATCAATTCCAAATTATGGTTTGATTGAAACGGATTTTTAAAGTTTCACGTGTGACTTATGCATAATGGACATTATGCATAAATACGAACAAACAGACAAAGATAAATGTTCCCTATGAACGAGTTTCTTCGTTTGCGCATAGGAGTCAATTGGTCGACGAATGAGCTTAGTCTAATCGAGTTGTTAGTTAAACTGTAATTTTGTTTGGTTATGATACCGTTTTTCAGTTAATTGACAGGAATACGAGTTCGTTGACTCAAGTAACCTTTGTAGGTTGATTTTTAGCTTTCTCAAGCGAATAGTATTTTTTTTTTTTGATAACCCAGGGAACCCCCGCACGGCCGACAGCCGGGGAGTAAATCCTGGGGGCGACACGTGCTAGCCACCACACACGTGCCACCGGTTAAGTCACCCTGCGGCGCCCGGGATTCGAACACTCAACCTTTTGCGAGAGGAAGAGTGCGCGCTCCAGCAGCGCCACCCAGGCGGGTGGTAGCGAATAGTATTTATCTCTCTTTGGTTTTGTAAAACTCATCTCTTAAAAATGATAGAAAGAAAAAGTGGTGTTTAGCGCATATTAAAGGCATAAAACTGGATTGAACATTTACTATCGTTTAGTCTATTTGAAATGATAAAATATCTTTTAATAACAGTTTGAACCGATTGTCTGTGAATGGATTGAAAAACCTTTTATAAAAGAATCACGAAAAGTTCTTGATTTATGAATATAGTTTATGCAAGGTACTCTGTTTGATATGTTGAATGATAAAAAAAGTTAAATGTTTTAGTTAGTGAAATTGAGTTTTGAGATGGATTCTCATTTTGATTGTGGGTTAATGGAGAATGAGGTCGGTGAATTATGCTCATGTACTACCCGCCTGGGTGGCGCTGCTGGAGAGGGCACTCTTCCTCTCGCAAAAATTTGAGTGTTCGAATTCCGGGCGCCGCAGGGTGACTTAACCGATGCACGTGTGTGGTGGCTGGCACGTGTCGCCCTCAGGGTTTACCTCCCGGCTGTCGGCCGTACGGGGGTTCCCTGGGTTATCAAAAAAAAAGAAAGAATTATGCTCATGTCACTATGATATTGAAGAGTAAGTACACATACTGTTATTAGGATGTCCTTTTGGGCAAAACCACTGGCTAATAGAAGTGGGAACCTAACTAAGGGGGAACTCGATCGACTTTGTCACAGGCAGTGTGACCATAGTTAGATATTGAGCATTTGCATACTTGATGGAATGGTCCATTGAAGTTAAATTTGATTGAAATCGATCCATAAAATGGACTATTGATGGTTGATTGTTATTGTCAATGTAAAAAGTTCCGTTGGAAAGACATAGTTCACTTTTGATATTTACATATATCATATATCAGATTTGGGATTGACAAATTATGATATCGGTTTTTGAATATGCATAGCGAATGCTCGATCTACTTAGCAAAGATGTACTGCTCGCTGGGTTATAGTTGCTCATTCCATTCATCTTACTTGTTTTTCAATTATTCAACTAGCCGTAAGTAAGACGAGAGTGTTTATATTATCAACAGGACATTTTAATAGTGGGATTTTTGGGTATGAGTTGTTTATGTCTGATGCACTTGTGAGTTTAATTGTCAGTTGGAGATTTACATATTTTTTTGATGGATTATAAGAACTCTCATCATGCAATCAGAAGACTCTTTTATCAAATATATGAATGTATATATTTTTATAATAGGTTGATGATGGTTATGTTTGAGGTTGCGTCCTCTAAGTAGGAGGACGGCTGTAACATCGGCCTGTCCTTGCGGAGCTGGGGGTGTGACACTTTCATCCGTGAAATATTTGTGAGGAGCTTGTAAAGACAAACTATTTCTTAAACCAGCAAAACGATTTCAAGCTTGTTCTTTAAGTGAGTGCATTGTCGTTAAATAGAAAAAAATTATTGAAAAAATCTTAAACATATTATACAACCGCTAATTTTTTTTTTGGTCAAATACAACCGCTAATTCAATCCTAAATTTTTCAATATGGCCAATGTCATCCAAACCTTTTAACGATTTTTCAATGTAGTCCATTTGGCCAATTTAGGTTGAAAATCGTTGATGCGAGTCATCAGGCCGATGCATAATCGATTTTTTGGTTAGTCTTTGCAGTCCTGGGGCCATGGAACTTCGAATATATTTGCTCATTCACAGACGTCGATAGTAGTCACACTTTTTACTTAGTTGAGGAAGCTGATTACGAGCTCCATGGTTGGGTTTGCTAAACAGGCCATTAAATTGAAATATGAAATATAGTTATTCATACTCCATATTATATCATCCACAAGGAATTCTTCTTGTTCTTGCTCTGACTTTCCTTTTTCAGTATAAAACGAAAGAAAAAGAATGGTTAAACACGCCATGAGATTAACTGTTTCAACAACTGAGATTTAGTTCAAAGATAGATTATTTATAGTGACGAGGGAAATCTTTCAGGCTTGGTCAGTTGGCCCCATGCAGGTATTGATTGATATAGAAGAATTTGATGTTCTTTTAGTCATTTGATGTGTCTGTGCAAGGGGGTTTGATTACCCGATATCGACCCTAGACCCAAGCCCATCAACGGATAAAGCATGGTACTAAAGGTATCAATGTGATTTGGTGAAACGGCCGACCCCATTGCATCGGCCGAGGAAGAAGTTCCACAAAACATTTGTTTGGAAGGAAAACCAGTTCAGCAAAATCATGCAAGCATTTGCAGAAGATTAGTCCAATATTAGAAAATAAATATCTATCAATGAGCTAATATAAGTGCAATACTTGATTTGTGACAACCAAGCTTAGAAGATCTAAGCATCTATGCCAGAGCTCGTGTCGAGCACAGATGCCCCTGCATGCCTCTTGCGATACGCTGAGAAAGATTGCAGTCTTGTGCGGACTTCGCAGTCAAAGCAAAGAATTATTTCCAATTCGATAATATTACCTATTCTTAACAGCATTATTCTTTCTCCTGAAATTAGGGCGTTATACCTGTACAGAGTAGACCTCCAAAGCACTTCCCCCATTTGAGGAACACCTCCTCAGGGAACAAATACCCGACATGGTTTCGTGTGAAGGTAATTCATTGTGTATAAGCCACCCAAGACTGTGTACCGTACCTAAGGATACAAAAGATAACAAACCTGCAAGAAAATCTCCTGGTCTTGGCCAGGGTTTCAATACTGAATCAGCCTCACAAAATCCTTTTCCACTTTGTCATCACATCGGGCTTCTTGCCGCGGTCACCCGGGCTTCTTGTTGCGGTCACTCGGCTTTGTGAGGGTAGTAAAGAATGAGAAAACCTGCCAAATTGGTTTAATTACATCCATTGACAGCTTCCAATCTTGAGCTCTCCTCCTGGAAAAATTCAAATTCCTGGATGAGTTTGGCCAGCTTCGCGGCATTCTCTTCCTGGATGTGAACTGGGACCTTATGTTCATAGCCAGATGAATTGATGGTCTTCTTGAGTTTCTCTTGTTGCCTGTATAAGTAGACAGTTCACACCAAAATTATGAGACCCCCAGCCTGCGAACTCAGTGATCCAGGCCTTATCTTCAAGGTTTTCATTATATGATTATAGAGAATCAGGGTAATTAAATATCCTAGAAAAGAATTAAATTGCTTTCGGGAAAGTTATCATGGGACAAAACCAGGTTTACTCATGAACGTTTTTGTTAGGATGTGGAATAAAGACAGAAAGAAACCTGCACATTAATTCTAAATTAAGCAATCTGCAGACATAATGATGTACAGTGTACAATAATATATCTAAGCTGCTAGCAAAGGCTTTAACCCGTGCGTACACTCTCCTCTCACATAACTATGGGTCCATACATGAATTGAATAAGTGATATCCGCGTCACAATGTAGGAGCAGGCAACGTGCGTGCCTAGTAATCTCCCAAGATATCAGCTTTGCCAGCAAAGTGTTGATTAGATTCAAGAATGCAAATGTACAGAGAGAGAGAGAGAGAGTATATTTTCACAGGACTTACTTTTGAATCTCTTCCATCTTATTCTTGATTTTCTCACGCTCCACTTCCCAATTAAGTTCTCCTTGAACCTTAAGATACACTTTCAGATTTTCATTCACATTCTCAAAAGCACATCTTGCTGGAGCAACATCTTTTTCACTCAACAAAACCTGTGAATCCGCCAAATAAAACTTTCAATTGGCTGCGGAATCACCACTTAAACTAAGGAGCAACAGCTAAAGATGATGAGATACATAACAAAATTAATGAAGAAAAATGGAACCCAAGTTAGGCCTCGCATGGTAGGACTATAAGCAGTGTGTCAAGGTGTATATACTTCGTCCTACTGATGAGTGAGAATTACCCTCAATGTGTGCTGATCATTTAAGAACCTTGAAGATAATCAGCAAGTCACCACTTAATTACAATTTGAAGAGTTTCATTTTCCACAACAGACTGACTTAAGGAGAGGAGCTTGGTGGGAGTTAAAAATAGCTTATGGAACGAACGAGATTCAAAGGAGAAGAATTGGCTTCCATGACCATTTGGGTAATTTACATCACATTCTATGCCAAGCTTATTGATGTAATGCTGAATCGCATTCAAAAGGCAATAAGAACGCACAAGTTGCAAAAGCAAACACAACTACTTAAGAAACTAATACACTGTACCTCTAATGAAGATAAAGCAGCAAGAGTTACAATCTCCAATTCATGGCTTTTAATGATGTCTGCTACTTCCTCACTTTGGCAATATGCATAAGCAGGTAGCCTGAGGAAAAAGTTCACTAACAGGAATAAATAAAAGAATATATGATCACAGATATAACTACAATCTCATATAAACTGAACTGGCAGATTTTGAGAACTTTTTCCCCAACAGGCCTGGACTAGTACAAATTTACAGCATAAAAATCTAACAAAATCCACTAGAGAAATAAGATAGCTCAAATGGCAACAATGGCAAGACCCAGTGACACCTAGCAGAAACTCACATGATGAGTAATCTTTCATGCAAATTGGAGTAGATGCACTCTTTTTTCCAATGAACACGACAGAAGACTCTCCATAACAATTAAAGAGAATCTCACATTGAGGTGGTCCTTCCTCAGGATATATCTGAGGAGGATGTAATACTAGCAAGCAAAAAACCCCAAGTAAAGGCCTTATGTATCCATTTCACCTTGTAAATCCTTGAATTTTGACTACTTATAAATACCCATCAACCCAACCACATTTAATCGCACCTGTCAAATAAAGATAGTTTGGTCATGGGCTTTCCCTCATGTCATTATGCACAGTATCAAGCAATCAGGACTTCCAGCAGCACCCTTAACAGGTAAAAATGCCAAGGAAGGCAGACATTAACTTGTTTGCTTTAACTGGTATGTTTCATTAGATGAGAAGGAAGATACAGGAACCAAAGGACAAAACCAAAAGCTGCATGCAATAAATCAAACAGACCTTCATTAATTTATGACTATCAAGCATGCGTCAGACATTAACAAATGAATGGTTGTATCAGCAATCGAAATACATTGAAAACAAAAGGTTAAAAACTCATATTTACCTTTCATTCTTATGCTTTGTAAGCCCCTCTGACCTTAGTGACCTAAGGGATTTTACTGTAGACTCAATGAGATCCATCTCAAGCTCCACCTTTTCATTTGTCCAGCACTTAAGCAAAAGGAAAATCACAAGAATGTGATAAGGATGAAATCAACCCATTAAATTGTTAATTAAATACATCAACTACAAGCTACCCATCAGCATTTTAAATGTTTCATAGACTACTTAGTAGAACTCCAAATGTCATAAATTAATTAAACCATAGGACAAACTTTCATTAGTCAATTAACCTAGATTTACCTCTACAGGGGATGGGTAATCACACATCATAATTGATTCTTTTCTATCACCACCCTTTGCGGAAGGCAGGCGCTGCCACAATTCTTCAGTAACAAATGGCATGAAAGGATGAAGCAGCCGTAACCCAGTTTCCAAGCATAACCACAAAACTTCTTGTGAAGACTTCCTTTCAGAGGAAAATGTGGGGTCCTCAGCGGTAAAGTAAGGCTTGATTGCTTCAATAAAAACATCACAGAACTGATATTGCCACCATGAATATACTGCAGTGGCTGCATCTGAAAATTCGTACGATTCAAGAGATGACATGGTTTTCAATATAGCCTTGTTCAGCACAGATATTATCCATTTGCAGCTAAATGGCATAGTTTCTGGATGTACTACCACTGGGGGGACAAAATTGTCTCCAAGTTTGCTCATAGCAAATCGAACAGCATTCCACAATTTGTTGCACCATTGACGATAGCCAACAACTCTTTGGATATCCAGATTTATTTTGTCAGACTGCAAAAGGATATAAAAAAAGTTACAGGTTAATAGTTGTACAACAACAAAGGCAACAATATCAAGGCCCATACATGGTACGTATTATATATTGGTCAATTGGGTGGGGAAAGCATAACCTGAGCTGTATAAGATACAAGTGCGAATCGGAGAGCATCTGCACCACATTCAGCAATACCATTGGGGAAGTCTTTGACCTGTCCTGCTTTGGCAACAGTCAGTTCATTAGGGTCCAAGTTGCCCTCCTCCAATCTCTTATGAAGACCTTCTAGGCTAATGCCATTAATTACTTCAAGGGGATCAATGACATTTCCTAAAGACTTTGACATCTTTCGGCCATGGGCATCACGTATCATGGGATGCAGATAAACCTGCAATGATATAATATGCATTAACCAGCAAACAGCAAGCCGATACAATTACTCTTCATTTTCCTTAAATGTAGAAGCTCAAAAAATTTTGAATCATTCAGCAATCAGACTAAGCGTTGACTTCCCAAATATAAATATTAAGAAGCGGGTAGTTGGTAATACCAGAAGGGCCAAAAGGATTAAACTGACATTTGACCGAGGAAAGAATCCATCTATGCAAATATTAAAAACTTACAGTATCTGATAATGACATGTAAAGCTCGTTGGGATAAAGCTTTTGCATTATATATCAATGTCACTTGCAATCATTATGCAATTTGAGCTGATGTTCCTGGTCATAAAGGGAAGTAGTACAAGATAGATATTTTATGAAAGTCTCAACCGACTCGAACACAAAAGAAAAGGATTATGAAAATAACAACCAAGACAACTCAAACCAATAAAAAAAATGAAAAGACACTACACATTTCTAGGGCTTTCACAGAGGACCCCATTCCAACAAAACATCAGGCATTTTCAAGGAAACAGACGTTCTGCAGATCCAGAGTAAGCAAACTGAGCTATTTGGCCACTAAAAATGCAATTATCAGACAAATAGCATCATATCTTCATGAGATCATTGTTAGTAATATGTCCTGCAACCATAGTTAACTCACCTTCCTGAAAGGTACATCTCCTCCCAGTTTAATTCCCAGCATCACCATTCGGGCAACCCAGAAAAAGAGAATGTCATGGCCAGTCTCAAGGACAGAAGTAGGATAAAATGTCTTCAAATCTTCTGTATCATCTGGCCATCCGAGGACAGTTAATGGAAAAAGTCCAGCTGAAAACCAAGTATCAAGTACATCAGGATCTTGGCACAAATCAAATTTCCTCCCTGCATACTTCTTGCTGGCCTCTGTTCGAGCTTCTCTCTCATCTTTTGCAACTATCCAGTTATCATTGTATGCGCCAAGTTCCTTCAGTTCATCATCTTCCAGAGTGACATACCACGCTGGGATTCGGTGACCCCACCATAGCTGCCTCGAGATGCACCAATCACGTATATTCTCAAGCCATCTGTGGTGTTGAGACATATCTTTAGTTGTAAATTATTGTAACAATACTGCATAAATAATGCTCAAATGTCCAAAATTAAATTGCATTATACACAAACATTAGCAAAATGTAAAAAACCATATTCAACCAGTTTTTCCCCAATAACATATACCAACTGTGCACTGGCATTCAGCTGGGCCAAATAATGAGATAGCAGAAAAAATCAGGGAAGAACATTTTCATGCTTAGCCCTTGTAACAGCAAGCACTGGCAGCAATATGTTGGGGAAAAGTGAAGCTTGCACATGTGCTTCCCTTATTTTATTACTATCGTCCAGAACGTTGTGGATTAAAAGACAGCACCTTTTCCAATCAGCAGTATACTGTTTAGGAATAAATTCGAGTTTTCTATTCTCAGCATCCATGGCCACATCAAGAGCTTGCTTTGCCATGCCACTGCATTTCACATACCACTGTGGCTTTATTAATGGTTCCACAACGTCATTGGTCCTTGAACAAAGGCCAAGCCTCATCTCATTGTTTTTAGAACCTCTATATAGTCCCTGAAAGCAAGAAACTTAAATACTTAAGTCACTTATGAAAACAAACTACCTGAAACTGTGACATGGAGCATCAACTGGACATAATGGAGAGAGTAAGAAGAGAATAGTCTAGGAGAATATAGTAAGCATCCATGTCAAAAAAGTGGAGATAAGGACAGAATTTACTAGCAATGCCATATGACAATGCAATAACATTCCACCAACATTACAAACAAATGGCTCATGCCTTAAGATGTGTCATAATTATGCCTACATAAGGCAAGCACAATGATAAGTAAAGACCCAAGAACAAAGCAAATGGGGAAGTAGATAAGTGTGAACAATGATTATTGTTCAACAACTTGTGAACATTTGCCTTCATATTCATTCACTACAAAATATTTCACAAGCTTCCAGTCCAAATCATTTCATCTCCAGTTAAGAGTTTTTTCTTTGGGTTCTTCAGAAACGTGCCTCTCCTGTGGGGCACGTGCACTCAGAGTGATGAGACATGTGCGTTCAATCTAAATAGCCAGTGGCGTTCTCCAAGAAAATTGAAAAGCTATCTGCAGTCAACCATATCATCCACTAAGGGAGGGTAAAGATGTAGCTCATGTGTCAACAAACCAAGAGTTAAATAACGTATTAGTTGTTTAGGCTTCGGTCAAGTAGGAGGTCGCCACTCTGTTTAGATTGAGAGTGCAACTCAGCTCAATTGACTAGCCTTCCTTTGGCCAAAAACAAACAAATAAATAAACTCACTAACTTCCAAGCCAGTGCTGAAAAGATTTTAGCAGAGTTACCAATAGAACAACTGAGGAAAAATTTATCAGCATCAGAAAGTGATCCACGTTTCCTAGAAGGAAAGCCTAGTAGGCAACTCTGGCATGACATCCATCTTGCTAACCCATAGATTAAGCTGTGCAAGGTATCTTTTGGTAGGGGCCGGTGGGGTGGAAATGTTGGAAGGACACTGTTTGATGATGAAGCCAAGAGGCAAATGAAGTGATGCAAGAAAAAGATATGCTCTGAAGGTGACATGGGTTTGAATTTTAATAAAAGGTAGTAAAATGCAGTCGTGTTGTGGTAATCATGGATGGGGTCAGTATGGCCACCCAATAGTGGATAGAAGTCTCAGCAAATAGTGGCCATAGCAGACATGAATTTTAAAACCTTCACACAATATTTGGTTAAAAAATCATAATTTAACTTATAGGGTTAAATTGAGACTTTATAGGAATGTCACAATGCTTTTCAATCATCTAATGGTATCAAGAAGTTGAAAGACATTAATCTGACAATCAATTTGTCAGGTAGGACATAGGAGGCTGAAATAAAATAGAATTTGATCTTGCAAATTTATTATTGCATTAAGAATTTAAGATATGTCTACCAATCTTTCATATTGCAGTAATACATCTATGGCTTCCATGGATATTATTTTACCTTTTCGTGCAGTGCCACTGTAATAGCTTGACGGGCCTTAAAGCGTGGCATCCCAACAAACTCCAAACCACCATTGCTGTTTATTTTCCCATCATCAGTGAAAATGTTGATAAACTCAAGATTATGGCGCCTTCCAACCTCAAAATCATTTGGATCATGTGCTGGAGTGATCTGAAAATGGTGGAACAGGATATTAAAGGTGGCATATGATAACCAAAATTAACCCTTTGAATTGCAATTGATTAAGATATATACCTTGACAGCACCGGTACCAAAACTTCGATCAACAAGAATTGCATCACCAATGATGGGAAGTCTTCTTCCGTTGAAGGGATGAATTGCAAATTTGCCATGCAGATGACTATACCTTTTATCATCAGGGTGAATTGCAATAGCAGTGTCACCAAGCATTGTCTCAACTCTTGTCGTGGCAACAACAATCTCTCCCAGGCCTTCCTCCAGTGGATAGGCAAATGAAGTTAAAACTCCAAATTCTACTGGATCTTCATAGCCAGGAACTTTTAGAAGCTTCCTTTCCTTGATGTCCACATAATCTACCTACAAACAGCTGCATCCAGATAAGGGAGAGAAAGGGACAAAATGACTGCACGATCATAAGGCAAATACTCACCTCAATATCAGATATTGCGGTCCTTAAGATACAATCCCAATTCACAAGGCGGAGATCCCTGCAAGATTTTCATTTAAAACATGCAGATAAACAACTCAAAAAGCTAATATATAAATGAAAACACTCAACCTATGATTCAACCATATAGCATTAAACTATTAGACATTAATTATCTCAGCAGTAATTTATCAAACTGATGATTATCAGCCGTCGGTATCAAGAATCTTTGTTGGGACGACTGCTTCCAATAAGAAGAAACTCATTAGCTTTTTAACCAAAAAGTCCCAACAATACTTTTGAACTACGAGTCAATAAGTAGAATACAACAGGGATCAGAAGGAGGAAAAGAGATGCTGGCAACAAGTAATGCTACTTGTCAAGTACCTATAAATAAGACTCTCTTTAAACAGCCGAACAAATGCTTCAGTAACAGCTCTTGATCTTCTCTCATCCATTGTAAAGCACTAGAAAATAAAAGGAAAAAGAAATATTTAAGGGAAAATAAACATTTCCTAGTTAATAAATCATGACAAAGATAAAATGCAGATACCGATAGCAATTTCTATTAACAAGTTTCAAACTCAAGCATACATAATAATCTCCAATCCAAAGCACTTTATCATATCTGAAAGTCAAAGTTAATGAATTTGGAAGAGTAACCTCACGGGACCAATCAAGCGATGCACCCAAATGTCTTTGTTGCCTTAATATAGTGCCACCATACTCATCCTTCCACTTCCAAACCTAGTCACAACAAGAGAAAGAGGAGATACACCGAGCAAAATTACTTTCACACGGACAGTGAAACAACCACTGAAGGTAGATTAGCTAGGATAATAGTTTCACCTCAGACACAAATTTCTCACGACCAATATCATGCCTAGTCAAACGACGTTCGCGCATTAGCTTCTTCTCCACAACAACCTGCAATATAGCATCCACAATCTTCCAACTTAATATCGAATGAACATCTTCAGGCTCAACCAACCACAAAGTAGACCTAACACCATGTGGTTTCCTATTTATATGAGGGATTTAGCATGAGGAGGTTGGGAAAGAACCTAAGTCAAAAGTTCACCAATGTCATTGCCTCAGGCGATACATATTAGGATGCAGCATGGTCATCTCGGCAATATTGCCTCACCATAATGCTGTTAACTGGTACCATATCATCATATTTACTTGAAAAATGGAAAGGACTTCAACAATCATATCTCAGACGTATCAAATCTATGGAACTACAAAATCTGCTTTATGAGGGGCAATGAAACCTTCATCTGAACCCCATATTCAGTAACTAGCCAAATTAACCAAAGATCCCAGTAAAACATGCATCTGACTCTGAATCCACAATATCGTCTGATATTCACCAGAATACTGCAGGTGGCAAGCATAATTTTTTTAACGGAGCATTAAACCTAGCTTTTCATTAACATACATTCCCCCAAGTTGACTAGATATCAGTCACATGAAGTGTGAAAATGACTCGTAGCATGGCAGGTAAAATGATAAGACTCGATTAGAACTGGTTGGAACCATAGACCAATAGAAAGCCAATTGAAACTTAAAGAATTCAAAACAATTATGGACATTCTAATTGAAGCTATCATGTCAACTTTCTTCACCAATACTCACGTAGTGGCAACCTCTACACAGCATCTCAACTACCAAAATGCCACTTTGGATCAATTATTGCTACCGCACTGCAACCGTCGAACTACCATACATGATTAGACTAAGGCCATGATGGTACTCTCTTCACTTAACTATAAAATGAAAGATTTCAGCTTAACTACTTTTAAATATACAATAGAAATTTCTATGCAACAAAATGACAATCAGGCCGGACGCTAATCGTGGCAAAGGACAGGGTGAAAGTCCTGCATCCTTTGGCAAAGGGAGAACAAGTTATAAAGGTTATGGACCATGGCTGGGAAAAACAGCAATAACAAGATGAGGTCTTGATGACAGTTTTTGGCTTTTTCTACATTGAGCTATTTGTCCATTGAGTTTCTTTAGATAGGTAAAGAATTGAACAAGCGACTTTACATGATAATCCCTAAGATCTCATTTGCTCATTTGGGGAAAAGCAAAGGAGATAAAAGGATCTCACACCTGCGTTGCAATCCCTGCATGATCCATGCCGGGCACCCACAAGGCATTATATCCAGACATTCTCTTCCAGCGAATGATCATGTCCTGCACATGATGAAAATTCTGACATGAAGGATGTATTTAGACTTCATTATTAAGCAAGAAGAGAATGCAGAAACAGTCACGCAACCTGTATAGCAGATGTAAGGGCATGGCCAATGTGTAGGGCCCCAGTCACATTTGGAGGGGGAAGAACCTGCATAACACGAGACATTAAGAAAAAGAAAATGTAAAAAGCAGTGGCCAGCCCAAAAAAGATAGAAAGAGCAGTAAAATCTAAAGTCTAGAACTGATATATTCTAATGAGAAAGTGGGTAGATACTCTTCCATTCAAACAACCAATTTTTTTCAACAGAAAAAAATTAAAAGGCAGCATGACCTCCTGTTTAAGCCCATTGATACTGATAAGATGGCCGTTTTAAGCATGAATTATTCGATATACACACATTATCAACAAGAAAAGAATACAGGCAGCCAATTCTTAACTCATTTCAAGACCCATGTACCATATTTAGCAATTACAACAATAAAGAATTATACTTTGAAGAGAAAAAGCCATGAGATTGGCACATTAATAGTCAATCGAAATACGAGCAGACTACATGGAATCTTTCTAAATTTGACCACTTTTATTAAAATGTAGACTTCCTACCACACTCTTACGTTGAGTAGCACATGGCAGTGAATTAATCCATGCTAAAGTTAATCCTCTGACAATTACATTTGCAAATAGTTTTATAAACTCGTGCTCTCAAAATAGGAAAAAAAAAAGGAAAAGCATTGAACCATCAAAAAGCATGCATCTTGAAATGTGAAATAACAGAATACATACTGAATATGTGAGGTCTATGTATTTGAAATTACACTATATATTTTCCAGTAGAACCCAAACTAGTGAACAGAACTAACTGAATTGAATCTTAAGATCCCCAGTAAGATCCTCACTCTGTCACCTATACCAAGTTGCAAACGATAAGCCTTACAAAAATATCCAGAAGTAGATTGTACTCACAATTACAAATGGTGGTTTTGGGCTGCTGGCATCTACCACAAAGAAGCCTGACTTCTCCCACCATGCATACCATCTAAATTAACAGGAAGTGGGTCCAAAAAAATTCTAAGAAACAATAATAATGTGAATACAGGGTAAACAAAAGAGGAGTTCATTCTTACGATTTCTCAACGGCGCTTGGATTATACTGCTTTGCCATTTGGCGGGATAGCCTCTTCTTCTCGCCAAAAGGAGTCTCTGGGTCCACATAATCACCTGGATTCTCTTCACCTGTATCTCGCTTTATATTCTTTTTTGCACTCTTTTTGGGGGCATCAGCACCTTGTTGAGCCTTGAAAAGAAAATAAAATGAAAAAGGCATCAATGTTAGTATGCATACAGAGTTTGGCATTTTCGGGACCCTATGTAAAGCAAATCATCAACCGCCAATATTGAAAGCTATGAGATTCACGCAAGTACACATAGAAGCAATTACAAATCATTGACAAGAATGATATAGCAAAAATTCTTTCAAATGGGTATATAATAGTTTACCTTAAGTTTAGCCAGCTCTGCTTTTTCGGCAGCCTTGAGTTTCTTCAATTCCTTCTCTCTTGCCTTCAAACAAATACGAAAACGCAAAGCGGAATATTAAGACAGATTGCCATTGACAAAGCTAATAAAAGCCTACTCAATTTGGCAAAAACCGTGACAGTTTTTCCAGTGATCTTGACCGCCTCCGCGGCATGCTATGCAAAATGGATAGGAATACATGCAGAGGGATCTTAGTCATTCATTCAAAACTGTAAGATTCATGCACTATGATATAGCCAGACAAGCAAAACAAAATGATGTGCATTGCACCTGAGGTGGCACGAGGAATTAGATTGGAAACCAAACCAAATGAAGTCTGATGCATTAAAAAGACAATCAAATGATCCATTGACTCTAACCTTCTCTTCCTTCTTCTTTTTCCTCTCCAGGTCTTCCATGCCTTCCGGCCTGTTATCCAGTTTAGACTGCACGACCCACATCAATCCATCAATCTAATCATTACAGTTACAGAGCTGCCAATTCCACAGCTGACCAAATAACTCATACGATACGATCACATGATCTTCCACACAAAAAAAAAATACCGTTTCGATGGTTGAGCTTCGTTTAGAAGTGGACCCAACCGCCGCCGGCCAGCAAGGGCGGCGACAGTGACTTAAAGGACACGACTTGACGGCGGCCGAGCTCGACGGAGGCGAAGGCGGCGGAGGCGGCGGCGCTTGTCAGGAGGGTTTGTCTCTGACACGGCTCTCTGACACTTCGATTAATTTAAGAAAGAAATTCGCAAATACGACATGGGCAGCCTCCGGCGGGGGCGCGAAATCAGCCATTTTTCTATTTATTCGCAAAATTAAAAATTTATTTTTATCTTGTATAATTTGACACAAAGTAAGTAATTACAAATTACAAAATAATAACATCGTTCATTTTATTTCATGAGTCCAAATATATAGTGGTGTATTTTCTAATTATAATTTTATAAATTTATAGATTTTAAGGAACAATTTTGATTATAACCGTCATTGGACAGGATATAGATAATAATATAATATAAATGTAACAGATGTACTTGAATAATAGTAAAAGAAATCATATTTCAATATTAATTTTTAAGGAAAAAGCGACAAAAAATCCCCAAACTATATCCACCATAACATATTTACCTTAAATTTTTTCTTATGACACACGTTTATCATCCATCAAAATTTTGTCGAATGATATTTCGGTCAAAACAAGTTTCAACGTAATCAGATTTTTAATGGTCCTCATTAATAAAACTTTGACGAAGGGAAAAGTGTGTCAGATAATGCAAATTTGAGATTTTTGATATCATAGAAAAAATTTATGATAAATTTGTGACAGTTGACATAATTTGAGATTTTGGTGATTTTTATCCTAATTTTCATTGATAAATTATAAAGGCAACGTTATCTTACAAAACGATTAAAAGAATGACAACGAAAGTCATTGATGTTCTGCGGTTTGACCGATTGAGTTCTTAACATTTTATTTTGCTTAATTGAGTTCTCAGCATTTTCAATTTTAGTCAATCAAGTCCCTCAATTCTTATCCTTGGAAAAAGTCATATGGCTATGAATTCCCGAAGGAGATGCTCGAGGAGAAACCTGTAGGAGGCGAAGAAGCTATTCAAGCAGAACTTCTCAAGAAGCTAATTTTTCAGACAGTTTCTACATCATCACATAGATAAAGTACTAGGATTCCATTACCCATTTCACTTATTTCAGCTATAGACTCACGACTATTGAAAGTACATCAGGCATAGTTTTTTTGTACACCAGCAGAGCAAGTAACAAGGTAGAGATTGAAGCTCTCCTCCTCTCTCTGAAATTCCCACTTTTCCTCTCCATGTGATCAGCTTCGCCAGAAGCAATTTCCAACTTCCCACATTGATAGTGTCACTTCAAGGAGTTCTCAATGTCAATCACGAATCGGTACTTAATATCTCTCTTGATGAGCCTCTCCAGGGCTTCATTGGCATAATCGATCGGTATCACTTCGATTTTCGGGTATATCTTCTGCGCCGCACAGAGGTCTATCATTTCTTGGATATCCTTTGTTCCTCCCGTTACGCTACCCGAAACAGTTCTCATACCTGCCAAAAGTTCATCGCGAGCAACTTAGTTTGTTCACGTATCTAGTAATCAGATTTGAGAACAAAAACATACTGAGGTTAAGGCTTGCTGGACTGAATTTGACTTCGCTCGGGAACCCAACCAATGCTAGAATGCCACCCGTCTTCAAAAGAGACATGTAAGGATCAAATGGGTGATCGCCAGCTGCCGTGTCGATTATAAAGTCTAGGGACTTAGCCATGGCCTGCATGCATTGGATTCATCAGATCACGACAGAATGTGGATAATTCCATTTTTTTTTTTCCTTTTTTACCTTCATCTGCTCTTGGTCAGATGAGAGAACGAAGTGGTCAGCACCAAGCAGGCTCAGTGTTTCCTCCTTTTTGGAAATGCTTGTGCTGAACACTGTGACTTTCAGTCCAAAAGCCTTCCCAAACTTAACTGCCATGTGACCGAGCCCACCGAGTCCAATTACGCCTAGAGACTTACCGGGTTGGTTCATCTTGTGACGCATCATTGGAGTGTATACTGTGATTCCAGCACAGAGCAATGGTGCTGCTAAATCCATTGGGTAGTTTTCTGGTATCCTAAAGCAGTACCTGTCAATGAAGCACCACAAATGAGTTTCCAAATAACACCAAAAGAGACAGTGTTTTTCCCAATAGAATCAGCATCCCATCTTTTTTGTTTAACAAGAATCAAATCACAGAGCCAGAAATCCTATTTTCCACGTGCTTGGGAATTTTACTTGCTTAGACCACAATTCAGCATCATTTTGTTTCTGTGATTCTTTTTCGGACCACAAATTGCTCAAGGCAAACTTCTTGCTGTAGCAACATAAGCAAAGCTATTGCAGCACACAGAGGAGACCATACTCGATCAAAATTGAGAAAAGAGACACCCTAAGAAAGGAAACTGGTGGCATATTCATATGCTTGACAGAACATGTAATTTCTCTATTCCCCTCAATCAATTTCTCCAGGGGACATGAAATTCCTGTGACTCCATCAGATACAAGAATCGGTGAAAGCACATACATTTTGTTACCCATTTGATCTAATACTAACTGTCTAACTCTATGAAACAATCTAAGTATCACTTTTTCCATTCTTGAGATGGTTTATTAAAAAGAAAAAATTTCTCTTTGCATTTATTGAACTCAATTCTCCATTCAATTGTAATCAGATACACAGGACTTAGAGACTCTCCAGAGTGGTTATAGAAAGTATCTTTATCCCTTTCCACGAGATGCAATTGATGCCTAAAATGCCATCCTCACTGTCCTATGCACTATACCACTACCGGCCACAATCAGAATAAGAAGAAAATTAGCAGAGAAGAACCCATGATTTGAAATCTTTTTTCAGCCAGCATGATTTAGAATTCTTGCACGGTGTAAAATGCTGTCTAATAACATTCTGTCATAAAGCAATTACCTTTCATGAACGACAATGTGACCAGAATATCCTCCCTTTGTGACTGTACCGTCCGTATCAATTCCGTCAAAAGTCAAAACCACCTTTTCGCATTGGACTTCTAGCCCATCATTGCAATACTCGCACTCTCTGCATGAGTTGACATAAGTTCCCACGCCCACATGATCGCCAACTTTGAAGCGTCGGACACTGGAGCCAACCTCTTTCACAATTCCAACTATCTCATGCCTGAATCAATCAGAAAATCATTTGCAAATTTTGTTCAGAGAATTATGAGGAGGGTGCTGAGAAAAAAGAGTAACATTCAAGTTCCGCTGCATCCTACCCTGGCACCAGAGGATACTTGGAGTGTCCTTGCACATTCCTAGTCCAAGCAACGTCTGCATAGCACACTCCACAGTGCGTGATCCTAATCGAGACGTCATCGCTTCTCACAGCCCTAAAGAGGTAATTCCCAAACAGGTGAGCATCTAATCAAGTGACTAATCAGACTCGGGTACCTTTTTTTCTCAATTTTCAGATCATTAAACTAGGCTTGACCTACGATTATCGAGAAAACAAGAAACGAGAATTGAGAAAAAGAAAAATTCCATGACTATAAGCATTTGACTATATGGTACATACAACCTAAAATGCTCAGAAAGGCGGCTGGTACAGGATCCTCACATCTGCCATGAAATTCTGAGGAACCCGTTACCAATTATTCTCAACCCAGAATTTAGCGCATACACAACAAAAGAAAGAAAGCAAAATGAAATGGTTTGGTCAATGTGGAGATTTAAGATAAATGACACGCATCAACAACTGTTTCGCATTACAGGGGAGAGGATAAGACCTGACAACACTGTACCGAGACTCTCACATAAACGAACAGAAATCGAAGAGGATAAAAAGCCAATGAATTTAACACAGAATGATAAAAAGACAGGCAATACCTGCGGCTGAATTTGTAGGGGGAGAGAAACCCAGAAGGGTCTCGGGCAGCCCAACCAAGGCAGTCCTCCTTTGCACCCTCCGAGCTCATCTTCTATAACTGCACCCAGCGAAGCAAATCACACGACCCCTCAGCATGCGATCACGTAACCAGATAAGACAGATCCATCAAACAAGAAGAAGAGAAAGGGAACAGAACTTGAAGGCGAGTGTGCCCAAGATCAGAGACTCGACAAGTCATCACTCGGCGACAGCCCAAGTCACAACGAGTTTGCCATCACTTATTGACCCACTCCCTCGCACACCCCACACACACACACAACCCCACAGAAACCCAGAGAGAGAGAGAGAGAGAGAGAGAGAGAGAGAGAGAGAGAGAACCAGTTGCGGAAATGGAGATTGAGAGAGGTTAAGCGGCGCAGGATGCGGAAGAGCGAAGAGGGCGATGAGCAGCAGAGCCTGAGGATGGAGGCCCTGCGAAGAAGGCTTCGTCAGCCGTTTCCAAGATAGCTGCGAAGTATATCCGATTCATTTATATGGTCGTGGGAAATAGTTGGAAAATTTTAAATAAGGACATGAAATAGGATTCTTTTTAATCCTAACAAGGTTAATATCACGAAAAATTTAAAATTCGTATATATAGGATAAATTTACTTCAAATTAATTTTTTTATCATCAAAAATTTCAAACTAGTGCATATGTAACAATTTTACTCTCTATTCGTTTTCATTAAATTTTACTTTCAATTTCTGAATTGATGATACATAACAGTTGATGGATATATCAATTTGGAGTTTTACCTTCGTTTGTCGTAAATGTACCAGTTTGTGATTTTTTGGGTATTAATTCAATTAAACTGAGGGTAAATTTATCATAAATATATTAATTTGGGGTTTTTTGCTATCAAAAAATTAATTTTGGATAAATTTTTTACAAGTGTGTCGGTTTGAGGTTTTTCGTAATTAAAAAATTAATTTTGAGTAAATTTATCCCGAGTGTACCAGTTTGAAATTTTCCGTGGCATTAAATCTTCCTAAAAAGGGGATTCCGAGTGGATTTTACTTTAAGTAAAGGTAGGAATGGCCAATTTAATCTCAAATAAGCATTTTAATTTGTTTGTCGGTCAGGCAACTAGCTTGCTATTAATGAAATAATCATTTTCTAAAGTCGCGTAAAAACTCGAGTTACTTCTGATACCCGGCAATTTTGGACAACGATATTGAAGGAGATTTTATCGTCGCAGAATTTTCATTGGATCATCAGGAAATCGATTATATAAAATAGAGTTTGAAATAAACATTTAAGTTTGCTTTTGGCATTGAAAAGAAAACATAAAGGGACAATGTTGAGTACAGTTTTAGCTCGCGAGTTTCTATGATGCATGTGATCTAGTCTTCTAACTTTTATTTTATACACTCGAATCTTTTATCATTTTCCACTGGTGCAAATCGGTCTTCCAAGTTTTTTTTTTTCAGTCAAGTCATTTAACGCTGCTGACTAGTGCAATCAAATGCTTCATCTGCCCATTATAACAAACATTATCGAATTTCGTTTTTTTGTTCCCAGTTAATTTTTCGCCCATTTGGCACCACCTTAGCAATGCTAAGGTGGTGCCAAATGGGCAAATTGTGCAGACCAACGCGGCTTACCAGAGGCGGCGAGTCAACCCCGGTGACATTGGCAACGCCCGACTCGGACAGCACCATGACCTCGTGGCCGGTTCTGGCGGAGACCTAGAGGACCTTGGAGTGGTTGCGGAGGAGGCTTAGATCGGGGATCGAGTCAAAGAAGTGCCGGTGGGAGAGGACTAAGCCGCGGAAGGCGTGGGAGGACCAGAGCCGCTTGTTCTTTCTTGTGGAGGGGAGGAACTCGCGGCGGCGGAAGTCGCAGGAGAATCTGGGGTAGTGGCGGCGGCAGCGGTTAAGAGGAAGGTGAAGGTGAAGGTGGCGACCGTGAAGGAGGCTAAGGAGAGCTTGTTGAGGAACGTGAGAAAAGAGACGGAAAAGGAGGAGTTTCCTATTTAGTATTTATATTTAATATATTTTGGGTCATTAGGGTACTTGAACCGACCCAAACCGACTTGAACCGAATTGTCAAAATATCCATTGTTTGTCTCACTGCCCGAACAGGAATGAGACCCGACCCGAAAATATCTTGAATTTTTGGATCGGTTCGGGTTGGGTCGGGGCGATTTGGGTATTTTTGACACCCCTACTTAGCATTGTGCGACGTTTTTCTAACTCAATGATAATAGTACATCATTAATTACTACAACGCCTTTGGTAGGAGCAATCCACTAAATGGTTTGATTGCACAAATAGAGAAAGTTGAATATTCGTTTGAACATAAAAAAAAAAAAAGTAGAGAGGACCAAATTGTACCAAACACCACAAGGTCCACAACTGAGAGGACTAAAATTATATTAAATTCCAATGGCAAACAAAATTTAATATTTCCCCGCTCCAATAGCTGGCTTTGACGTAACCAATGTAACATTTCAAAAGTTGAGGCCTTATGCAATAATATTAAAAAAAGAAAGTATGAGTTGGATAGAAAAGGACAACAGCTATTAAAATTAAACAATCTTTTTCAAGTCTCATTCAGAACTTGTTACTCCTTCCTTACCATTTTGACCCTTTTGAAATTGGAACTTGAAGATCACTGGCTTCGACATAACCAATGTAGGAACTCCAACGGTCAAGGCCTTATGCAAATATGGTATATAGAAGTGAAAGATAGAGTTGAGAAGGAAGGGACAATAGCTGTTAAATTAAATATTTTCCCAAGTCCCATTCAGAACCTGTGACACCCTTTCATTTTAATCATTTCTATAATGGAGCAGAAGATCACTGGCTTTGACATCACCAATGTAAGCACTCCAAGAGGTGAGACCTTATGCAGAAGTATTAAAAACAAAAGATGGGTGGCGAAGATAAGGAGAATAGCTGTTTAAAATTAAACCCTTTTCAATTCCCATTCAGAACAAAAATGTGGTGGATCTGAGTAAGTCTTTAAAAGGCTTAAGGGGAGATAGAAAAAGGAATTCCCTGGTAATTGTGGAGGGATCTCCCTGTAAGTTAACTCCACATTCCTTCTCTCCCAAGAAGAAAAAGAACGGAAGGGACACATGGAGGCCTCCTGGATGGAGAGGGCATAATCCATGTCAACTCCGGTTGGCTATTTTCTAAGTAGGCTGGTATAGTAGCTACCCACGCCCGGAGGTGACAGGAGGGGAGCTTCGGCTCCTACTGGTAGGCTTGTGCTTACACATAGTAACAAGTAATTGTCTTGACTACCAGTAGCCCCGGTTCTTGTCACTGTGCGTAGCTGCGAGTAAAGATGCTTTTCTAGGGTAAATTCGCACTTGAAATCCTAAGATTTATTTTCGGTATTTTACATTTGCTCCAATCAACTCCTGAAAACATTTGTTAGGAAAATATTTTTCAATGAATAAAACAAAGAGTTAGGTTAATTTGCGCTTTTCAACGTTAATTCAGAACTCCGTGTTCTTTTAGTTACTTGAACTTTAATGGCTAAAATGTGTGCAACTCAATCACACCTTTTGATAAACATTTAACACTTGATTTCACCTATTAAATATATTTAGTACTTAATTACATTTCGCCTTATGTTTAGGACTTTAATTTTGGAATGTTCATAATATGTTTTTTATTGTATTCTCTTGGGGGCGTGTTTAATAAACCGTACCTCATCTCATCATTGAAATAGACATGATTGACGTGAAACACTAATAATACTATACGCAGACATGATTGACGTAGAGATTCTTACAAGAAATCCAATAGAAAGAAGTCTCTCTAGTCTCTGACGCATGGCATGACCTCGTCTTGGAGTGTGATAGTGTTCTGCAATTGCTCTGACATATTCAAGTCATGAAGGCCCACGATGCATGTGATGCAACCAAAGATTTCCATTCCATATTTCTCTGGTAACTATCCACGGTTACCTCCTGTGAACCGAAGAAGGACAAGACCAATCCATAAAGCTGTAGAGGATTAAGAACAACCAGCCATAAGCTGTCGATAAACTTGGTTAATCGTTCAAAGCTTAAGTTAGTGAATCATTTAAAAGTTTAAGCAAATGACTAAAAATGTCAGATGTCAAACTGAAGGAAAATCTGCAGAGTCAACATCTCCGCAACGATGGCATATCAACAACTAAGGGATAAATCTGCTCCTAAACATTTATCCGAAACTGTAAATGAGGATCACGTTGCACTTGTGTAACTCCTTTAACGCTGATCGATGGTCATACTCCAGCTAGCTTTGTCAGAAGTTTGAGGACTCTACACGGACAGGCTCTAATTACAAGAAGACTTGTTCCCTTAAATGCTCATCTTTGTTCTGAGCTGGAAGTACTTTTAGCAGATAGCTGTGCCTCCAGAAACAAATCGCTCGAGGTGGCCCACAATTCTCTGGCAAGTTTGGCATCGTACGAAAGTGAAGAAGAGTTGATAGTCCGGCCCTTCCCACCAAAGAAATACACACCAGAAATTTCCTGTATTTGCAAGACAGCTAGTTAATGTGGCTATTTGTAAGCATTGTTCCAACATGTAATAGCTGCTGCATAAGATTGATACCACAGATTATCAGCACAGAATGGAAATTCAATTCCGGAAACACACTCTCATACCGTAAAGAGAATCAACAATAATGGAATTCACTTCAGATGTTAGTGCGACCTCAATTGAAGATAAAACCAGATAGACTCATTCAAGATGGTTTAGATAAGTGAAGCACCAGTATAGGAATGTTTAAGACCACCCTATTTAGTGGAAAATATTCATTAACACCCACCATATGTGGCTCTTGTCGCCTTCTGAGATGAAACCCAAGTGATTTATCGCAGTTGCATCTAGCAAATAGCAGAAAATAAAGATAACGATTGCAGTCAGAAAAACTCACTGGAGGGGCAAGGGCTGCATCCAGAATTGAGTTGACCGCACTTTCAGGTGAATCCAACAGGCCCATTGCAGTTAAAACTGCAAAAGCTGTGTAGGAAAGGTAAGGGGGAACTTCTCGCATGATACTGGTTTTCACCACTCCAGGATCCACAGCACTACAATAAAAAAGAAACAGGAGAATGTCTTAATTTTGATGCCAGAATGTATACATACACAAGATTATAGAGAAAGCGAATCTACAAAGTCTAAAAACATCTTCCTGGCTATAATCATCTAGCATGATCTCTCTGATAACCCAATACCAGGTTATTAACTTAAAAGGGATAGGTCACGGAATTCTGGAAAGTGGAAAGTTCAAATTTGAGTACCGTACAAACTTAAGGGTGAGATTACACTGTCCTACAAGAATGTGAAATCCAGAGTAGCAGAATTGTTGATACATACACAATGGAAACATGACAGGAGCTTTCTGAGTGAAGCCGTCGATGAAGTTCGTATGAGAACAGTAGAAGGCATACTGTAAACAAATAGGAAACTCTTACTAAAGTTGAGATAAGAAGCAATATTTGCTTCTCGAATAGTGCTGTATCTTTCATTCTATCCTTTTCTTTTAGTTGCTAGGCTTCTTGAAAAAAATATTTAACTTACATTTTGAATAGCCATATATCCGTGCACATGGATACTGTTTCATCCTGAACGAACTCTTCCCAGTAACACTTTCCTTGTCAAACATCGTACCACGTACTGAGGCAGAGAAAGACCAAGGAAAAGGTAATTTTAAATAAAAAATTAAAAACCATGACTCTAAACCTAGTATAACAAGTGCACTAAGACAGAAACTGGACAGCAAGAAACTACAAACAAATAATACCAACTATTCACATAGTAAAAGAGTTCCGTAAATCAGACAAGGAGTACAACTATATTGCACCTTCTAGCTTTAGCTTGCTATTTCAGGCACTGTAGAAGTCCTAGATGGACACTCTATTTAGTTCACTAATTGAACAAAAAAACAACATGCCATAAGGGTCAGCAAACCCAGGTTTCACAGAGAAGCCTCCTTGCAGGCACAAGATGCATCAACCCATGGCCACCAGCTGCAATGTATGTTCCACAGAATTTGGCCAAACAGACAATATAAATAAAAGCATTTCTGATCACAAAGTGAAAACATCTAACCGCTTCGATGTGTAAAAGATGCGAGATTGACTATCCGAGATGGAACAGGGCTGTTTCTGAGAAGTGGTAATAAATGCTTTGTCAGAAAGAATGCTCCCATGTAGTTCGTTGCCATCATCCTGGGTGCAAAAAGATGAGGCGATAAGAATCAACAAGAGATCAGGCAACAATGCATTATCAAAGTCAGTAGAGACCAGGCAACAATGCATTATGAAAGACGGCATTTAATAAATTCCATTCCAAAAGAAAAGTTGCGAGGAGACAATGGAAATGGTGGCAGATGCCACTCGCTACTGAGGCAACAAATCTCGGCAAGTAAACTACGAGTTGACAAGCTATATAGGCAAATCAAAATCACTAGAACTTAAACTTTCACTTTGGATAGTGATGGCAGTATTAGCGTACTTATTTACAAGTTAGAAGACATGCATCATCATTTGTAAAAACTAAAACAACAGAACATATAATCTCCACAGCAACTGGTGTAGTGTTCAAATTGCCAAACATTTAGATCATTGGAAAGAATATTGCACAAAAATTTCCATGGCAATAAGATAATTACTCATCAAAGCCTTCAGATGTAATTCTCCTGGATGTTGCCAATATTCCAGCATTATTTATCAGAAGTTGGACCGAAGCATGCATATTTGATTCCAACAGCCATTGCTCAAGGGAGCATCTGAAGTGTAAGATTGATTGGATAGATGATATGTCAACTTGAAAAGCTTTAAGATGGGCATCCTTATTGTGTTTACAAATCTCTGCCACTCTCTGTGACCCAAAAACAACGATCATCAAGAGCATCGTGTAGAGGAAAGAAGTTAAAACGGATGCCGCACAATAAGTACCTTCGACAACCTATGAGCAGACCGTCCAACTGCAGAGAGAGCATGAATTTCAGTCAAATAACTGTACCTGCATGGATCAAAACTCATTCTTCTCGTAACAAAGAAAAGATGCATTTTGCATTATCTCTAAGGACAACAAACAGTCATTCATACATTAGTTGTCTTGTTAAGCCATTGACAAGTTTTTCTCTTTGCTTGAATCACCATGTAAAGACCAGAGAACATTCATATATCGATCCATAACTCTTCCTATGAGAGTGTTCATCATGGGCTAGTTGTGGAATTTATGTAGACAGCCTAGTTCTTTTTTGTTCCCCCAATGTAGCAATTGATAATCATGTCAATTCACTTCTCAACAAGATGCTCACTTGGCTTCAAAAAGGCTAGACAAAGGTAGAGCTGGGACAACATCTAAACTCTCTTAGATAACTCATGCTGAAGGTAATGTCATTGTCATCCTTTCTTGTGATAGCTTAATATAAGTTATATCTGATTCATTTGACACTGAAGTACTTTTTTTCTTCTTTTGGGGTTTGGGTTGGGGGAAGAGAATCAGAATCCGGATATTTTAATTGTCTGCACACAGTGTCGGAGCCAGAAATCAGTATTCTTTGTTTTTTTAGGGGGGCTGGGGGGGGGGGTGGGGGGGCGGAGAGAGCAATATTTAAGACCATGAATATGTGAAAAAAAGAAAAATTTAAATATTAAATAAATTAAACTTCACATCTCACTTTATTTGTGTTCATGAAGGAATAAAATCAATTTTGAATGCTAAGTGAGATAGAAACAAAAAAAAAGTAATTCAAAATTAATGTCTAGTCGATACGATCTTTCAGATAATGAAATTCGTATTTATAAATATATGTTGGTATTGCATTAACATAGAAACTCAAACTTATTGGTGATTTATTATATAGTTTCTACCAATTGTGAAAAAATATTAAGTATATCTGTCTTATAAAAAAACTAATACAAGAAATATTAACTTAGAAAAGGTTTTTAATAACTTAAAACATCGAAGAATGGCTTGAGTTAAGTATGGGACCACTCAAATAATCTCTTTCTTTTTTTTTTGGTGGGGGTTTGGGGGGGGGGGGGAGGTGGACTCAAATGGCACGATGGCTAAGCAAACTGCATTGACAATTATAATCAAGATGATTCAGCACAAGCAATCATATAAAATCCAAGCATGGGGTTGGACTAAGTGTTGCTACATCCATATCAAAGGAATGAGGAGGACAACAGACTGCGACATTACCAAGGACAACAGTGAAACCTTCTTTTGAAAGAGCATAAGCAGCAGCGGCCCCCAAGCCAGATGTAGCCTGCAGGCAAAAGCCAGAGAAATCTCTCAGTACAGTAGGATAATCTAATGAAGGACACTTGCTACTAGCAAAAGAAATCTATCTTACCCCAGTGATAATGCAGATAGGTCTCACAGGAACTTCTACATTGGCATTTCGAGGGTATGAAACAATTTGACCAAAAAGACCATGCCTGAAGAATGGCAAGTATGAGGCCAGCAAAGAAATCGTCCAGAGTACCGCCATTATCCAGAAGTCTACCGTACAAATGAAACGGACAGCCTCGACCAACTCCTTTGACATTATTCTCATCTTTGACACCATAGAGTTCTTACCTGAATTGGCAAAGTCAAACAAGGACAAACCAAATTCAACATACCAATACATCCAACAGAAAAGTATACGTGCAATGTAAATTCTTTAAGTTTATTGGACTGAGCAGTGGAAACTCGAATATAAAGCAAGCGAATGTCACAATTAGGTACAGGAGAGACCTAATCTAGGAAGAAAACATGCACCCTTACGTGACTATAAGTGCAGCAAAATGAGTGCCTAGTTATTTGACAGTCAGAGTTGAAACCTTGGTCTTCAGCCTACATGAAAACTTTCAGTAACTTTGAGCGAGGTAAGAACTAGACAAATTTCACAATGTGACTTGATTAAGCATCTCGGGGAAATCAACAATACAGAGTTTAATGTTCTAGTTCGTAAATTCTGTGTGCTTTTCATTGTCATGTATGAAGGCCGGGTTCCCTATTGTTTAGAATATATAGCTTTGAAGTGTCTTAATGCCACCGTGTCTCCCAACCACTGCGAACAGAGACACAGGTCAAGATATCAAATGTTAAGTCCAGTCTTACCAAATTTATACATCACGATACACAACCTAGGGAACTTACTTCATCAGTTACGGCATTAATGCATTGTGCTCATCCAGAGTAAAAAGGACACCATCAAAATTAAGATTCACAGAGATAGCAAATACGATGGCTTATTTCAAAATGAAATTTTCTTCATCACCAGTCTCCAAACCTTCATCAAAATTCGACATTTACTCATCCTCAACCACGTTTGCCACACACGCAGCTATATAATTCTCATATACCAGCAGAATTCGTCAAATTCCACACAATTCAAACGGACCTACACCCACGTCACCGATTAACAAGTTTTTCACCAAGAGTCAACCTTTATGCCAACTCAAGCTTGCTCACCCCCTAACGACGCACCCCCACGAGGCCCGCTCTCAGAGGCATTTGGTCAAACACATGGCAGCTATTGAAAAATCCGGGCAGAGGTTTGCACCATCCCCGGTGCAGGCGGGCGTCACGAAAGCAGAAAGCTCACGGAAGCGATCGCAGACACCCGTGCGGACCAGTAGCAACCCATTGCAACGAAAACGAGAAGGGTACACCGGGGAACGAAAAGCACTCACAAGGCACGCGAAGGGTCGAAGGAACTGAAGGAAGGCGAGAGATGGGTCCTTCTGCGAGCGTTGATCGAGGACTGACGTATCGAGGCGCTTCGACCCGACAAAGCTCTGATAGATTGACTGACAAGAAAAATCCAAAGCTTTTTGAAAAGTTAAAAGCAGGATGACGAATATCCGTCCAGCAAATGCGTTCACATTAATTACTAATGGAAGGATTGATAGCATGAAAAGCTTCAAATTAATATATATAATAAATTTATTTTAAAATAATATTTTGATTAATAAAAATTTTAAATTAATATATTTGTGATAAATTTATCCCAAACTAATCTTTTAATCAACAAAAACTCTAAATTGGTGCACCTATTAAAAGGTTATTCTCTGTTAATTTCTGTTAAATTGGATTAATACACGTGTAACAAACGAATGGTAAAATCCCAAACTGATACATGTCATTTAACTCAGCAATTCGACAGTAAAATTTAACAAAAATTAACGAAAGGCGAATTTATCACAGGTGTACTAATTTTGAGTTTTTAGTAGTTAAAAAATTTATTTGAGATAAATTTGTCATAAGTGTAACAGTTTGGGGTTTGTTGTGATATTAACCCTAAAGAAAATTAAGTGGGAAATTTTTCATTTATCAAATTCGCTAACATAATTTCAACAATTACGCCTCTTGAAAAATCAAATCTATAATAATGAAACTGGGATTTTACCCGTGAAAACTATTAAATTTTACCCATTAATACCTTTAGTATTAGAATCTTAAGAAAAAATGACTCCCAAAATACATGAAAAATTTAGGGTAAATGACACATATGATCCATAAATTTTAGTCCAACGTGCAATATGGTCTCTAAACTTTAATGTAGTCTCTAACTTTAGTCTACTATGTAATGTCATCCCTAAACTTTTAATTTGTTCAATATGATCCTAAGAATTTTGGTACATATTCAATTTAGTTCCTAAACTGCATGGATATGTTCAATGTGGTCCTTGAATTTAAATTAATGGAAGGACAACAATGATCATTTTGATATAGTTTATAGACTAAATTGAACATGTCGTAAAAGTCGAAGCATCACATTGAACAAATTAAAAGTTCATAGACGATAATATACATTGGACCAAAGTTCATGAATCATATTGAGCAAATTTAAAGTTCAGAGACTACATTGTAAGTTGAGCCAAAATTTAGGGACCACTTGTGTCATTATCAAAAAAATTTAAAATAACAGAAGTTCGGAACATCATGAGATATGCAAAATCACTGTACATTTGTGATGTGAACTAGAATTTTATTTGGCAAATGTTGAGATTAGCAACAACTGTGTCAGCATTTCGAATTCAGTTACAATAAGCTAATTATACACACTTAATGGAAAAAAAAAAAGCAACATCAAGTCTAAGCGCCTTCCGATGATCCTCGAGTGAGCACGAGCGGAGTCATCGGACCCCGTTATTGCCCAGTAGAGATGATTATTAAGTGGGCGGCATCCTCGCTCGAGCCTTCTGATCGGCCCTAAATTTTTGTGCACATTTGCTCATCTTAAAGTTCTTGTACACAAATCTCCAGAGTGCTGGATCAAGTTTGGCTCGAGCCTTCAAGTCCTTGTGGCTCAGGCTAAGTTTGGCACGTCTGTAGTCTGTCGGGCCTATGTTAAATCAATGATCTCGCGTCGCATGCTCGAATTTGCCACATCGGCGAGGCTGTGTTTGGTAATTTGATGGTGTTAACTAACGGTTGACGACAAAGTACTCGACAAGATGCGAAAGATAAAAGGAATACATTGAACGAAAAAATAGTTACGGGACCCAATCGCAGGAACATCACTACTTCGAGGACTAAAATTTGTAATTAACTAAATCATACATCAAAAGGGGGGAAACAAGAAGAACTAACGTGACCATCATTATAGCACTAACATTTAGGTCCATGGAGAATTCTTGTCCAATACTACCACACGTAAATCCTAGCTAATTGCTATTTATCCTGGCAAAACCGCCGAGGTCTAGCTTTCGGAGTCATCGACGGCATGACCACCCTCAACGTCTGAAGCTCATCCTCCTCCGGCGTGGCAGCTCAGCCTCATGGTCTTTAAGCTTCACGGCTTTGTAAGTCGCAGCACCAGCTATGGCTCCGAGCGGAGGAGCCACCATGTACATCCACAATCCTTTGTAATTTCCTGCGGCCACAGCCGGGCCGAGAGTCCTCACGGGGTTCATGGAACCACCGGTCGACATCCTAGATTTCCCAGCAACATTGTTAAAGAACATTACGAAAGCTAATATTCTGTAAGAAGCGTCGGTACTCGCACAAAGGTAAGTACTCGTAATACAATTCTTACCCTGTTAAAAGAATGCCGAGCAGCACTGATGCTCCAATTGCAATACCTGCCAAATCTCCTACCTATCATCATGAAAAGAACGAACGCATAATTATATAGGTCGATAAAGTAAATCTATGTGAACTGGATAAATGATATGTATAAATGCAACGAGTAACAGATGGAGGAAGAGTCAATGTGCAGCGTAGCAACGACATACCGCACGAGTATCGGTTGCCACCGCGACGATCACAAACATGAGAAGGAAAGTGGCGAGAAACTCGAGAGCAAACGCCTGTCCAATATCCATCGAAGGCACCGTGACGCCACCGTTGGCGAAGGGATGGAAAACGCCCTTGAGGACGAACGAAGCGCACATCGAGCCCATGACCTGCGCAGCGATGTAGCCGGGTACTTGGATCCATGAAAAGTGCCGGATCACTGCAAGGGCGATCGTCACTGATGGGTTCAGGTGCGCTCCCGATATGTGACCGATTGAGAAAACTACGATCATCACAGCCAGTCCGGCGCATGCCGCGTTCCCAAGCAACGTCTCCGCTCCGCCGTACTTTTGGTTCACAATGGGCCCGCCCACCGCGCAAAGTATTAAGAAGAAGGTTCCGACAAATTCTGCTCCGACCTACACCGTTCATGTAAATATAAATAAGAAATTCTATCCTATCTTTCTTTTTTGGTTTCACTCATTATGAAAAAGATATAAGAACTATCCTTATAGAGTCAATTTTTGTTATGGTATTGTCTTTCCAGGTATATATATGGCCATATAAATGGGACTAGGCTTAAATATGTTTGAGCTACTAAATCTCAATTTGAATATCATTTCATGCTACAACAGCCAGCAAGCCTGTCTAATCTTACTAATCTTCGAAGGTTGATTGGGTTTACCTTCCGCAACGGATCATACTTATCCGGCTTGAGATACCGAACACCTTCAGTCGCATCGTCGATCGGCATGCGCATGCAACGTACCACGGACTTGTCCTCCAGCGACAGCGAATCCACTTGCAACGTCACCGCAGCAAACTCCACGGTTGCTGATTCGGACATCTTCCTCAGCCCAACAACTTGCAGGAGGAGATTAGGGAAACCCGAATATCGTGAAAAAAAAGGAAGGTTACAACGTTGTCTTCTACGACGCACAAGAAGATCAATCAATGAAAAGAAAGATCGAAGGGTGGTGTTTATGAGGGAGAGAGCCCTCGATCTGTTGCCTCTCCGTCTATGAATTGCAGAGAAGAAGCAGCGACCCCGCGAAGCATTTTATAGGAGGAGCCGATGGCTTGACACATCTGCATCATCTTCTTCTTCACTAGTCAAGCTATTGACTTGCTCATTAGGATCCGGT
This sequence comes from Syzygium malaccense, assembly GCA_031216405.1. Classification (NCBI taxonomy): domain Eukaryota; kingdom Viridiplantae; phylum Streptophyta; class Magnoliopsida; order Myrtales; family Myrtaceae; genus Syzygium; species Syzygium malaccense. The sequence continues at coordinate 7,621,761 of CM062257.1, forward strand.
CTATCATAGTTGTTCATACTGTGTTTTGACTGAATCTAGGGCTACTGTACACAAGTAAATGATATGGATGCTCATCACTCTAATTTTGACTCGGTTTGGCATGCTCAGGGAAACATGGAGGGGATGTTTCTATTTCTGAATTTCAGGTTAGCAACTCTCTATTGTATACCATATAATAAGTATATAAGACCAATTCCATATGGGGAAGATTCAGAAAAAATGGGCTTTTTTGGGCCCCGTTAGATTTCTGCAAAAGTTGGTAAGTGTCGAAAAGTCAAAGAAATGAGATTTCAGGCGCATAACGAATTTGATTGGCGACTCTGCTCTTTTGCTCCTTAATAGATTTGGGTTCGCGCAAAGAAAAAGAACAAATGCTGGAAGCACATAGTCTAGCGATGACAAAAGTTGGTAAATCACTTTAATTTAATTGTTAATTTCATATGAGAGTTTGTAAATTCAAAGTATCAGCAGGTTATAAAAATAAAAGTTGATAGGTTAATACAAACATTGACAATTTAAAAATAAAAGTTGATAGGTTAATACAAACATTGACAATTGGCAAACCATTAGAAAAAATTTGATAATTTCATAGAAGTATTGGTAAGTAATCAACAAGATATCTGGAAAAAAAACCATTGTTGATTATTTTACCTATAATTTTTCTGCACTTAGCACTTGTATCAACACTTATTGAGATTTACCAGCATAAAAAAACCCTGTAATCCTTACCAAAAAAAAAACCCTGTATTTATTTACATGGAATATATGTGCTAGCTTGTTAAGCATGTTCTTCAAAATTAATTATTAGGAATATTTAGAAACACGCTGCCTTTAGTTTCATCCATTCAAAGTAGTAATAAACCTATCAAATTTGAATCATCAAAATAAGAGTTCAATATATAGTCAACTTATGGCATGATTTGCTTACCAAAATTATCGTGCATAATTGCATACTGTAGGAGAATATGGATAATTACAACTATTTCAAATCCAAATTAAACTGTTATCTACCTAACATGTTCACGTTGGCTAGGTTTTGGGACTTATTCAAACTGATCTCTCAAGCACAAGGAGGACAGAAAGAAAGCATGCGGGTGTGAATTGTCGAACATTGTAATATACAATATTTTGAAGTGGGGTTTGGCTAAAACTAGCTATAATCGATTGTATACTCTAACACGTTTGGGACCTAAGCAAATCCTTAAAATGATTCATCTCGGTTCCCGTCCGAACCTCGGGATCACCGGAATATAAAACTTCGAGAAAGTATTCCCTCTCCCTAGGAAGACAAAGATACAGAGGAAACTAGGAGTGCAGGGCATGTGACACAGGCACGTTAAAATAAAAAAAATGCATCCGTGAAGCACACTCCATGGGATGGGGATAGGCCGCAAAGGCCTCTAGAGATTTGATTCCCTTTCTTTGGTGAGGTAACCTCTTAAAGCAAAATTATCAAAATAAGATTTTAGTATTTTTTCAACTTGCATGATTTGCTTATCAAAATTATCATGCATATCATAGGAGAATTTACATTCACCAACCACATAATTAGCTTGTATGGATAACTACCCCTATTTCAAATCCAAATTAAACTGTATCTACCTAACATGTTCTTCACGTTGGCTAGGTTTCGTGACTTATTCAAACTGATCTCTCCAGCACAAAAAGGACAGAAGGAAAGCACGTTCATGTGAATTATTCACGATTAAAATATTCTTAACGTTTAGAAGTGGGGTTTGGTTAAAACTTAGTATAATCGATCGCATACTCTTACACGTTCACGATAAGAAACAACAGCGACGCTTGCATGACTTCGTCAATGCATGTTCAAAGGCACAGAGATGCCCTAATTTCACTGTACGTGAAGGTCTGAGATTTAGTGATCATTGTAAGGTCACACTCTCGTCGGAGTTGAATGTAAGTTTGAACAGAAAAGATTAAAACCAGTAGCTAGTTCAAGTTGATGAAGTCATCATTCATAAAAAAAAAAAAAGTCATCGACGTTGTTTTGACATCCGAATCTATCACATGCTCGAGCAGGAATGCCAAACTTCATTTTTAAATGCAAAGATACTCTGCTTTGATCACCATCTTTAATTTTTCTGAGCTGAAGAGTTTGCTCTTTTTACGTTATAAAGTTGCCACAATCATGAATAAGAATTTCAGAAGCATCTTCTTCTTCATGAAACAGCTTAAGATCTCACAAAGCAGGATCAGTGCTTTCATATCTTGAACTCTTGGCGATAGTCGATTCTTAGAAACCATCAAAAAGCAAGATTATCACATAAACACTTTCCCATCAGAATTAATGTTGATCGCGTAGTTTTCATCCTAAGTCTTGACTCTCGGCGGCAGGGGGAAGGGGGGGGGGGGGCCGGTGGGTTGTCATCTTTAAGGTCCAAAGATGTACCACCGTCGACATGTACACCGCCAAAGGCCTCCTAACCATCGGCCACCGGTACTTAGACGTGAGGTCAGAACTTAATCGATGGTATTTTCCTTCATGTTTCAGCATATTTTTCGCATTGAGTTGGGGAGAGAAATCTGAAATCTCAGTACAAATCGAGGGTTTGAGAGCAATGATTTTCATCGACACAGGACAAATGAGGATTTCAAAAATAGCCACGTTGAGAATGCAGTGAATGTGTCTTACATGTTCTTCACACCAGATGGAAAAGTAAAAAATCCTGACTTTCTCACTCACGCGGCTGCCGTGTGCAAAAAAGAAGATCACTGGGTCGCGTCATGTTTCATTTTCTTTTTGTAATTCGTGTTTTATCTCATGTCGTCCAAAATGGGTCATCCAATATATAAATATATGTTATGAGAGCGCTCACTTGTATTACTAGCCAAAAAAAGAATATATGTCCCCCAAATATCTCGATGTGATATGAATAATTCTATCGTCAAACTCCCCTTCATCATTATTCTTATCAAGAGTCGTACATTTCACAATACATATATTAATTAGGTTGCTTGTTACTCCTCCCTTTCATTTTTATCCAATACTATGAAAAACTGAAAGATTGAGTTGAAAAGAAAAGGACAATAGCAGTTAAACTACATCCTTTCCCAAGTTCTATTCAGAGCAGAACTATGGACGTTAGCGGCCTTCAATTTGTTCAAAGATAAAAGTTCTATTAAGCCTAGGCGCCTCATGGTGATCCTCGAATGAACATGGTCGGAGGAGCCGTCGGGCCCTAGTCGGGGCCGCTAGAGGTGAATATTGAGCAGGCTTGGTCCCAGCTGCTTGAGCCTTCAAGTCGGACCTAAATTTCTGTTCACTTTTGCCTCTAATAAATTTCTTGCATACAAATCTCCGGTGTGCGCCAGGCTTGGCTCGGACCGAATAGAGTTGGGAAGGACTTTCTCACTAAATGCCCTTGCCCTAACTTGCCCAAAAGTGTTCAAGTCCTTGTGGATTGGTGCACCCGCAGTTCACCAAGTGCATGATAAGGTGTATTGCTCCAACCCTCGCCGGCTTTCAAGCGAGATTGGGCTTCCGCGCCCAGCCCTTGCACGACACCTCTTTCTCTCTCTCAATTCTCCCTTTTTGTTATTTTTAACATTTTTATTTGTTTACCAAACTGATGATAGGGCATCACCCTAAAAAATTTGCCACGTCAGCGAAGCACGTAATAATCTAATAATGTTAACTAATGGTTAATGATAAAGGAATCGACAAGATGTGAAAGATAAAGAAATGCATCAAACGAAAAAATAGTTAGATGACCATATTACACGAACATTGATACTTCGAGGACTAAAATTGTAATCAACTAAATTTTACATCCAAAGGGAACTAGCGTGACCATTAATAACTGTAGCATTATTCGGGATACTATCTGGAATCTCAAGTTGACCTCATCTCATCTACTTTGCACCATGCTTGGTCAACCTTCTCCAGGCACGTCTCCTCTGGAGTCGTCGAGGACACAACCACCCTTAACGGCTGAAGCTTGTCCTCCTCCGACGTGGCGGCTCAGCCTCACTCCCTCTAAGCTTCACGGCTGTGTAAGTCACAGCACCAGCAATGGCTCCAAGCGGAGGAGCCACCATGTACATCCACAAACCTTTGTAACTCCCCGCGGTCACGGCCGGGCCGAGAGTCCTCACGGGGTTCATGGAACCACCGGTCGACATCCTATCATCACAGTGTTATATATTCGGGTTTCGCTCTATATTTTTTCCAAAGGTAAGAATAGGTAAGAATAGTAAATACAATTCTTACCCTGTTATAAGAATGTCAAGCAGCACTGTTGCTCCAATTGCAATACCTGCCAATTCTCCTGCCTGTCATCATGTAAAATGCAACCAGAATATGGTTGGAGAGCTTTTGATGATCGATGGAATGAAACGAGCACAGATAGAGGAAGGGCGAATATACAACGTGGCAGTGTCATACCGCACGAGTGTCGGTTGCCACCGAGACTATCACAAACATGAGAAGGAAAGTGGCGAGAAATTCGAGAGCGAACGCCTGTCCAATATTCACCGAAGGCACCGTGACGCCACCGTTCGCAAAGGGATGGAAAACGCCCTTGAGGACATAGGAAGCGCATATCGAGCCCGCGACCTGCGCAGCGATGTAGCTAGGCACTTGGATCCATGGAAAGTGCCGAGTCACTGCAAAGGCGATCGTCACTGACGGATTCAGGTGAGCTCCCGATATGTGGCCGATCGAGAAAACTATGATCATCACAGCAACTCCAGAGCATGCTGCGTTCCCGATCAACGTCTCTACTCCGCCGTACTTTTGGTTCACAATGGGCCCGGCCACCGCGCAAAGTACCAGGAAGAAGGTTCCGACAAACTCTGCTCCGATCTGCATCGTTCACGTGAATCTAAGTAAGAATTTCTATTATACTTTTCTAACTCGGTTTCACTTTTCATGGAATACGAGAATGGAATATGAGAATGGTTTAGTTTCTATGGTAAACCTAGTCAATCCAATGCATAATCACCCTATATTTGCCCACAGCATTACCTGCATGCATGCAGCATTTTGGTCCGCTGGTAAAACGAAATAACCATATTAAATTATCCCAGACAAACCCTACTGTTTTATCACCACCAAAATCATGGCAAAATCTCCAAGAATCTGGAGAAGGATTGATTCGTTAGTATCCAAGTTAGCCACCTAATCTCACTCGGATTCGAGCTTTATCAGGCTTACCTTCCGCAACTGATCGTACTTATCCGGCTTGTGATACCGAACACCATGGGTCACATCGTCGATCGGCACGCACTTGCATCGTATCGCGGACTCGTCCTCTGGCGGCAAGGAGTTTGCTTCCCACATTCCTGGAGCAAACTCCACGGCCACTGATTCGGACATTTTCCTCAGTCGACAACTTGCTGGAGACTAGCGAAACCGGACAGAAGGCCAAACATTGATTTCTAGGAAGCACGAGAGATCAGTGAGAAGAAAGATCGATGGTGGAGCTTATATACGGCGAGCCTTCAATCTGTTGCCTGCATCTATGAATTGCAGCCACGACGGAAAGCATCTCATACAAGAAGTCAACGGCGTTACGCATCTCCATCATCTTCTTCTTCTTTACTAATATGCTATTGATTTGATCATAATGCTACAGCACTCATGCTTCATACTCGATATTTTATAGAAAATAAGCTATCATTTTCTCTGGAGTCGATGCTCCTCCTGAAACATGGGTTTCCCGCGTTGGTAGATATTCCAAGAGAACTGGTAAGTATCGAAAAATTATTGATAAAAAAAGTTGCCAACTTTTATTTGAGTTAGTTCCCGAAATTTTGTTCAATTTTGCCTATAATAAAATTCTTGTGTACAAATCTCCAAAGTAGGTCGGGCTCGGCTCAGACCCAATAGAGCCCAGTAGAACTTTCTCACTAAATGCCTTTGCCCAAACTTGCCCAAAAAGTATTCAAGTCCTCCCTTGTCCCTCAGGCCATGCTTGGTGCACCCACGGTCCACCAAGTCCATGGTAAGATGTATTGTTGGGAAAAACCCATGGGAAAATGGGAATCAGACATATTGGGGGTAAACACACCGTTTTTAAGAAATTATTTATCTCACAACATTACTAATAATTATTGGCAAAAATCATTTAGAATACAATAAAGTCTCAAATGAGAATACCGTATGGCAATTCGGGTGTTTCTCCAAAACTCTAAAATAGAAACAAATGGAGAATTAATGGTTTAATTTTGAGAAAGATATGAAAAGTGTAAAAAAGAAAATATTAAACAAAAAAACGTTAAATATATTTTAGCGAAACTTATGTTTGAGCATATATGACCTTTCAAAAGTTGTATTCCTCTTAAATAACCTTTAATAAGTAACTGTCAAATGAGACAAGACACCTCTTTGTTTGTCAAATAATACCAACATGTACGGCTCCGACCCTCATCGGCTTTTGGGTGAGATTCGGCTGTTGCGCCCAACCCTTGCACAACACCTCTCTCTCTCTCTCTCTCTCTCTCTCTTTCTCTCTCTCTCTCTGAATTTCTCCCTTTTTGTTATTTTAATTGTTAGAGTTATTTAGAATAATTCTGATGATTTTCTGCATCTCTTAAGATTGTGCGAATATCTCTTTTTGATTGTACGTATCTCGATTGATATGTTATCTTGTTTAGTCATTTCATAAAATATATAAATAGGTTGATGTAATCTCATTAAGATATGTAAAAATATACGGAAAATTCCTCAACTCTCTCTTTCGTATTATTATTTTGAACTTGGTATTAGATCTAGTTGATCCTGAACTAATTTAGCTTTTTTTTTCCTTTCAATAAGTCCTAATATCCTTCATTGATTTCAACATTATTCATCTTGTCCGATAGCCAATGCATTTTTGCCGCATTGTCTACAGAGCCCTCTCATACGAGGAAGCGTTTAGTCGAGTTGATGGTCATGGTTTGATGCCAACCCCAACGACCGCATCACCTAGTCGAGCCTTTCACAGAGTTGGCTTTTCTTTCAATGCTAGCTGCATAGGCTGCATCGGTCAGTAACTAATTTCCCCAAGCTAGCCATATAGGCTGCTTAATGCTACCACGCTAGCTATATAGGCCACGTTGCTCCGTTACTGTTTCGCAAGTCAGCCGCATCAGCCGCTTGCTGTTATTCACCTCCGATCCTTGACGCATTTCAAGAAGCCACACCACCACCAGACTCGCCACTCTCAAACTAGCAAGATTTGGAAATTTCGCCATGAACAATTGGTGGATGCCGCGTCATCTGCCACTTGTGTGCTATTAATCACTATTTAGACTAGTATTCAAACTCAAGTTGACATTTTCAATGCACCTTGAGGGTATGTTAGAAATATTTGGAATAATTTTAAGGATTTTCTGTATCACTCAAAATTATGTAATATCTCTCTTTGACTGTGTGTATCTTGATTGATATGTTAGCTTATGTAGTCATTTCATAAATTATATAAATAGGCTGATGTAATCTCATTATGATATATTAAAATATATAGAAAATTCTTCAACTCTCTCTTCCGCATTATTATTTTCAACTTTAATATTTTTTATTTGTTTTTTGAATTAATGATAATGCATTATTGCGGAAGCCAAGCGATCGAACAATAAAATTAACAGAACAAGAAAAATAAATCGGATACCAAATTTACGTGATTCGGTCATAGTGACATACGTCTACGGAGACAACAGCAACGAATTCCATTATAGATCAAGCGATTTAATGGAAATTATAACCACACTTGAGTCACCCAAATGCTCTAAATATTTTATAAGCCCCAATTAGACCTAATAAATGAAACAGTGTTTAGCCACATAATTTCTCACGAAATAATCTCTCAATCTCACAAAAGAATTGACGGAAATTCTTATAATAAGAATTTAATCGGCTATAACACACTCGGATATCTTCAAGGTATAATTTACTAGCAGAAGATCCTCAAAGAAGATCTTCACAAATAACATCCCTTTCTTATTTATAAGCAAGAATTGAATCCAAAGTAGGAAAACCGTTTTTACGAAACCTTCTCAAATCAAGGAAACCCTTTTTAACTAGAAAACCATTCAATTAGTAAACATATTCAAAATAGAAAACCTACTTCAATTAGGAAACTTTCCTTTTCGGACTCAAACTCGAGACATATTTTAACATGCATCGCCCTAAAAAATTTGCCACATCAACTAACCATGGTTAATGACGAAGGACTCGACGAGTTGTGAAAAATAAAGAAATACATTGAAGGAAAAAATAGTTAGAGGACCATATTACTTGAACATTAATTAATATTTCAAGTACTATAATTGTAATTGACTAAATTATACATCCAAAGGGAACTAACATGACCACTAACAGCAGCATTCTTTGGGTTACTGCTTGGAATCTCAAGTTGACCACATCTCATCTACTTCATACCATGCTTGGTCAAACTTCTCCAGGTTCGACCAAAAAAAAACTTTCTCCAGGAACGTAAAATCCCCCTAAAAAATCACACGAACCGCTACAAAACTACCACAGGTGGATTGTAGCTAATTGCTATTTATCCCGGTGAAGCAGTCAGGCCTTGCTCCGGAGTAATCGAGGACACAACCACCCTTAACGTCTGAAGCTTACCCTCCTCCGACGCGGTGGCTCAGCCTCATAGCCTCTAAGCTTCACGGCTGTGTAAGTCACAGTGTCACGCCCATACCCCACGAAGCATGAACATCCGCGCATAGGTCGAAGTAAGGTGCGACACTCCCAGGTTACGTCACCGACCCAAAAACCCAAATCAGAGAAAACACGCCACATACGGAAATGACGTATATATAATAGATATATATACACCCAGACAATTAAAAGTAACCATGAATAGCAAGAAATAACAAATTACGAACTATTAACAATATATACATTCATTATAGACTTATGTACAATATCCATTTTAACATAAGATACAACAAAAAGGGCCACGAGTACAAAAAGGAATCGGTGGCCTAGGGGATCGGGCTAACAACCGGAAGGCTACAGTCAAAAAGTATCGGCCCTCGCTCCTAAAACTGAGGTCTGCCCTAGGGTATCCAATCGGGGTCAGATCCAGACGTCTCGGAAGAACCCTCGGACTGCTCTGGCTCCTCCTATGAACTCATAGCCTCAAAATTCATGGCAGGGGATCTGAAATGTCGGCTTTACCACAACCGTGAGAAAAACTAAGCAAGTAACAACCCCTAATCCTAAACTAGGCTAATGTGCACCTCCATATTGGTAAATAAAACACACAATTAATGAACCAGTAAAACAACATAAATTTTCACTCCGAGCTCACAGCCCAATATATGATTTCGGCCCTGCAAGTTAGACATTTAAATTCATTGTGAATCATGCACAATTATAACGACCCGAAGGCCCACAATTGATTATAACGACCCGTAGGCCCGACCCGAAGGCCAACAGTTTGATAAATCGACCCGTGGCCCAACCCGAAGGTCACAAGAGATTATAACGATCCATAGGCCCACAATTGATTATAACGACCCGTAGGCCCGACCCGAAGGCCCACAATTGATTATAACGACCCGTAGGCCCGACCCGAAGGCCAACAGTTTGATAAATCGACCCGTAGGCCACGATTAAATAAATCTCAGGTATGCGCATTGTTGCACTCAATTCCCAATCAATCACAACATTGCATACAAATCATATACTCAGAAATTCATGCCAATACCCAAGCCATTTGCCGAATACAGTTATTTACCAAGCCAAGGAATTTAACGCGCCCTTAGCACCATCAATTCATCACCCCTCTAGTTCAATAAATTTCAACACTCATTCCACGCATTCATTTCCAAGTAACTCAATGCGTTAAAGGCCCGCCTTGGGCAATTCAATCTCAATAATTGCTCTCACTACTTCGGGGTCATTCGATAGGATTTATACACGTCCTAATCATCCCTTAAAAATGCCTAAATTATTGTCAATAGTCCATTATTCTTAGAATATTCAACTTGGGCACAAATTAGGCATTTTCGGTACTGAATGAATAGTACCAGGTTTTAACACCAAATAAGCCTTAAACCATATTTAAACCATTCCATTAAGCTTTAATCAAGTACTGTAATCACCCAACCATCAAATATACATAATTAAGCCTCAAATAAGCTTAATTAACCCCTAAAAAGTCCAATTCCAAGTCATTAACACTTGAACTCAATTAGTGTCATACTTAGACAATTTTACACAAATTCGGTACTGTATGAACAGTACCAGACCAGATTTGCATTTAGGCAATAAACCACCTTTAAACCATCCCATTAAGGCCTAATCACCTCCCCCAAACATCCAACCCCCAAATACACATAATTAAGCCTCAAATGAGCCTAATTAACACTTTAATTGTCTAATTCCAAGCCTTGAATCATTGAATTCAATTAGTGCAAAACTTAGACAAAATTGCACATTTTCGGTACTTTGTGAACAGTACCAGAACAAGGGCTGTTTTGGGCCTTAATCCACCATTAAATCATCTCATTAGGTCCTAATTACCCATACAAAACATCCCACACACGATTAAACCCAATTAATCCTCAATTAGTCCTAATTAACCCCTAAAAATGCACAATTAAACTAATTAGGGGTTTAGGGGTTTATACTCGCCTATTAGCGACTCGGGACGACGAGAACGGGCGGTCGATCACCGACGCGCGGTAAGGATCGACGGCGCCGTTTCGGGTGCAAGCCGGTGGTCCGCGGCGACACCGGCAGAGGCGACTTGCTGTTGTTTGCTTCTGTTCTGTGCTGGAAATGGGCCCGTGGTAGCTGTCCTTGGGCGAAAAGGGCTGCTGGTGGTGGCGTGAGGTGGCAAGCAGCTCCGGCTGGTATTGTTCCGGCGTGAACAGTACCAGAATGGACAGAATGGATCATGGCAGAACAGAAAACAGGAAAAGAGAGAAAAATTTTCGGGAGAAATGGGGAAGCTCTCGGCAGAACAGAGAAAATAGAAGAGAGAGAGAGAAGTTTCTGGTCAAATGTGGTCAAACTTGGGTGAGTGAAATCTATGTGTCAAAAATCCAAGGGTTTGGACAATTTGCCCTTTTAATCCAATGGCCTAGGCTCATTCTCCTCCAATAATGCAAGGGTGTGATGGTCAAATGCCCCTAACCAAGGCTGACCAGGTCTGGTTTGGTCTACTTAACCTTAGTTAGTCCTCAAAATTTATCCAAAATTCGGAATAAATCAAAAATGGCCTAAGGGCATTTTTGTAATTTTCCGATCCCGAACCGAAATTTCAATTTTTGTCCATACCAGCCCTATATATTCATGGAAGACATAATATGGTGTCGGATTCGCAAAATTCACTTTCTAAGCCCTCGAAAATCGCCTGCGAAGTCCCGGGAATAAAATAATATTATTATTTCAAATTTTGTCTAAATTCCAGTTTTTGATTGTTTGCACTCCGGACGTGCATGGTTGCCCCAAAATAACCTTGGCCACGAAAAATAACCTCAAATGGCCTCCGAATCCAGCCCCGGTGCCCACATGGGCAAAAATCGTAATTTTCTCAATTTCTGACGAATTTTCAGTTTTCAGCCGTACTAGTCCCAAACATGAATGGCCACTCTAAAATGACGTCCGTCTTGTAAAATAGTCGTAGCTACCCTCGAAATTTTAATATCGAAGTTCGGGTCCAATATTGCGATTTAATTTGCTCATTTTGCAGTTTTATGGTCTCTTACTAACGGGCGGCTGTTTGGGTGTTACGCGTATCGACCTAAGACTGTCTGAGTCTCGATAGTCTCAAATCTCGAGAGGAGGTGAGAGATTATCATTAGTACCGGGGGTCGCGATCGTTCGGATAAAATTTGGGATTTGTTTGTCAGGCGTACTTTCGGTCGTGCGGAATCACCCGCGATCCAATCGTACGTTACTAACTATATCAAATCCGTTATCTTCCTAAGATCGGCCTATATTGGCTCAAAATATTCCATCGACGTTTCTCAAAATCAGTGTCCAATCGCGATCGGGTTCTCGGTCTACGTACCTATCCCTATTTAGTCTTTCCCATTTGGTTAGTATCCCGTGATTGATCAAGTCCGGGTGAGACTCACTAAAATCACACGAGAATTAATATACGCTTTATTGGTCCCGATAACGAGTCAAAATTCAGGGTGTTACACACAGCACCAGCTATGGCTCCAAGAGGAGTCACCATGTACATCCACAATTCTTTGTAATTCCCTGCGGCCACGGCCGGGCCAAGAGTCCTCACGGAGTTCATGGAAGCATCGGTCAACATCCTATCATCATGCTGTTGCATATTCGGATTTCTCTCTATATTTTTTCAAAGGGTTAATATCACGAAAAACTCCAAACTGATACACTTGTGACAATTTTACCCCGAGCTATTTTTTTTACTACAAAAGATCTCAAATTGGTACACCTGTAATAAATTTACCCCGACCTATTTTTTTGAGCACCAAAAACCTCAAACTGGTGCACCTGTGATAATTTTACCCCTAACTAATTTTTTGACTACTAAAAACCCTAAACTAGTACATTTATGATAAATTTACCCTCTGTTAGTGTCTGTTAAATTGGATTAATATCACGAAAAATCACAAATTGGTAAACTTGTGACAAACAGAGGGTTAAAACTCCAAACCGGTATACCTATCAACTACCACGTGTCATTAAACTTTGCAATTTGACAGTAAAATTTAACGGAAACTAATAAAGGGTAAATTTGTCACAGGTATACCGGTTTGGAATTTTTTGTGGTTAAAAAATTAGTTCGGGGGTAAAATTATTACAAGTGTACCAGTATGGGATTTTTGGTAGTTAAAAAAATAGTTCGAGGTAAAATTATCAGAGGTGCACCAGTTTGGAATTTTTTGTAGTTAAAAAAATAGTTTGGGATAAATTTATCACAAGTATACCAATTTAGAATTTTTAGTGGTAAAAAAAGTTACCAACTTTTATCTGAGTTAGTTCCCAAATTTTATCTCATTGACTTAGATCCCGATTTTTATCTGATTTTCTAAGGTGCCGACTACTTATTTTGAATTTTACCAAAAAAAGCAACTACTTAGTCGGAAAAAAAATTCTCTAATATTTTTAAACATTAATTTAGCTTTCTCATCACCACTTTAAATTGACCGACCATAATGAAATCACATATCTAAACTGGAGTATTTTATCAACTTTTGTCAAATTAAATTACCAACTAGTTTTCGGTTATTGACTCTCATTTGAATGGCTTACCACGTAACTTCATGATTCATGCTATCAGCGTTACATCACGATTCACGCCCCGATCTCGTTTAATACTTAAGAGGAGAGAAAACATTTAAGCCCATGGTTTTGTCCCTCCCCACCATTCATTTGACTTTAATTATTTTACAGAGTAATGAAATTGATCAATCTCATGAAATTAAAAACCAGTTTCCAGTTCAAGTTATGCAGTAATCATTCCTAAAAGAAAAGTCGTCGACATCGACATTGGTTTGACATCCGAATCCATCGCGTACTCGAGCTGTAATGCTGATGCCAAACTTCGTTATAACATGCAAAGAGAAATATTAACTCCAAAGTCAAAAGGGAATAATAAATCCAGTTTGCTTCGATCACCATTTTTTTAGTTTTCTTAGCTGAAGAGTTTGCTCTTTTCACGTTATATAGTTGCTACGACCTTGAGCAGAACTTCAGCAATCATTTTCTTCTGCTTGAAGCAGCTTGAGATCTCACAAAGCAGGACCTAGGGCTTTCATATCTTGATCTCTCGGCGATCATTGATTCATGGAAACCATCAAAAAGTAAGAATTTCGCACGAGCGTGTTCTCGTCGGAAATTAATGTTCATCCTAAGTCACGACCCTCTCCTTACTTTTTTTTTTTGTTTGGCATTTTTTTCAGGTCAGAAGATGTCGGCACGGTCGATGTATACACCACCAAAGGCCTCCTAACCATCGGCCACCGGTACTTAGATGTGAGGTCAGAACTTAATGGATGGTCTTTTCCTTCATGTTTCGGCATATTCTTCGGATCTGAGTTAGGGAGATAAATCGGGAATCTTAGTACAAATCGAGGGTTTGAGGGCGATGTTTTTCATTGACACAGGACAGAGGAGGAATTCAAGAAGAGCCACGTTGAGAATGCGGTGAATGTGCCTTACATGTTCTCCACATCAGATGGAAGAGTTAAAAATCCTGACTTTCTCACTCAAGTAGCTGCAGCCTGCAAAAAAGAAGATCACTTGGTCGTGGTACGTAGCTCTCAACCCCCGGGTTTATTGAACTCATTGTTTGGTAATATAACTTCAGAACTTAACAAAAGAGAGGCAAATTTCGGCTGTATATTGCTGTATGTGTAGGGTTGCAACAGTGGGGGCAGATCGCTCCGTGCCTGCGTTGACCTTCTCAATGCGGTAAGTTCGACTCTCCGAATGAATGTCGTTTGCTTTATCACAACATTGGCGGCTTGACAGAGAGGATAAGCAACATCAAATTATAAGGAGTTTTTCAGTCCGACACCCGTGGAATGCGACATTTTTCACAGCCCCACGCGCTCTGATTAAGTAAATTAGATTAGTCAGTAATAGCAAAGTAAAGTATTTATTTGTGTGCGCGCATGCGCGCGGAATTTGGTGGATTCAGGGGTATAAGAATGTGAACAACATGGATGGAGGATACTCTGCTTGGGTTGACAAAGGATTTGCAGGGGATAAACCAGCAGAGGAGCTCAAAACTGCTTGCAAATTCCGACCTTGAAAGGAACATCATCTCAGGAGGGCTGGCAATTCGTGTTTGCAATTCATGTCAGTCGGAGTCGGCCTAAAGCATATTGATCTTTATTCTACTTGCTAAATAGATTAGTTATGATTAAAAAAAACTGTGTAAATTCATGTCGACACACAAAATCAGGCATGTCGTGTCGTATCGAGTCGTCTTTTTTTGTTTTCTCTCTGTAACTTGTGTTTTCTGCTCTATGTCTCGATGTGATGTGAACAAGGTTATCGTCAATACATTGTGTAAACATATTACACTGCTCAGGTTCTTATGTGATGAGGCGTTCTATGCTTACCCAACAGCAAAAGATGGAGCAAACTGCTTGGATCTCACTAAAAAGCATAAAACTTTGATTGTCTTTCAGAAAATTATCGTATTGAAGGCTTTACATGTAACAACATATCCATTATCGTCGTGCGTGAATTAACAGCTCCTAAGGTGAACTGAAATAGTTACCAGGTAGTAAAATTGGGTATATATACGGTCCGGTCAGAGTTTGCTGATACCCAAACCGACCCGAACACAAACGATATATAATCTATATGAGCCGAACCGAAAAGGGTCGGTTCGAATTTCCAGTTCAGACCCTTTTTATCACCTCCTCTCTTTTTACTTTCCTGCAAATCCCCTGTCACAGGGCTCACAGCAAAACAGAAAACTGAAAAATGCCCTGCTCGGATTCCTTATGTGAGTCAAACATCCGATGGATTCAACAAATGAGCGAGAGAGAGAGAGAGAGAGAGAGATTGACCAGACATGCTTGAAACTTCTATCGGAGGAGACAAGCAGAGGCCAATCCAAGAGGGTCGAGTCCTTAAACTTTCATTAGTCACAATGCTTTACAGAACTTGAAAACAGTGAAACAGAGCCGCGGATCCATGAATAGAGACTGATGGAGGAAAGAAACAGAGTCGAGCACATTGAGATCTCGGCATCCATGGACGCATCCAGATTTGGACTGCCATGAAAAGCTAAACGACCAAGAACGACGGCTCTAGCAGAGTCGGTGGTGAGCTGTTCGCGTTGATCTAGAGGAGGCGCCATCAATGGACGTCCGATGGATGGTGGCGGAGAGGGCAATGGAGGCGGACCTACTGGTGAAGGTGAGGGGATGGCGGTGGAGAGGGTGAAGGAGGAGGTGGAGGTGATGAAGGAGGGAGAGGGCCATTTAGCGTTTTAGGTTCCTTTTCTATTTATGTTTAATGTGTTTTAGTTCGGTTCGGGTATATGATCCAAATCAAACCTAACCGTCAAGATACCCATTCTTTTTTACTTGTTACTCAAAAACGAATGAAACCCGACCCAAAAAGACTCGGAATTTTCGGTTCATATTGGTTCAGTTCCAGTCAGGCCGGGCCAGTTCGGGTGTCTTGGACACCATTAAGCGGAGTTATATTGCAAACATCATTTGATTATAATAAGTTACTTAAACGGTAAGATTCATGTCCTTCAATTTGTTTCCTAATTCAAATCGTCGCACCTCACGCCTTGCCTTCTCATGGAGCCACCTCCAAAAGTACAGACTCGTGCATCTTCGTTGACTACTCAACAAAATTAGTGAGGCATTCAAACGGCCCCTCGATTACCTCGTTGTTGGCCATTGCACAATAGCCGCCCTTGCAAACGAACCTCATCCCTTGAATCTCAACAAGTACCAACTACAACTTTTAGATCCCATAACAATTCGGTCGGGCGGCTAACCCGAACCGTGAACCACTAATAGTAAAACCTATGCTGCTCGCGGGCCTTGATTTTTGGCTACAAAGAGCCTTCAGAGTTCATTTTGCCGCCCTTTTTCTCTCGGCGTAAGTGTAATTTGCATTGCCATTCTTTATGAACCTCAATTTCATAATGAGAGCCTTGTCCATGT
The DNA here is from genome assembly GCA_031216405.1 of Syzygium malaccense. Taxonomy (NCBI): domain Eukaryota; kingdom Viridiplantae; phylum Streptophyta; class Magnoliopsida; order Myrtales; family Myrtaceae; genus Syzygium; species Syzygium malaccense. The sequence continues at coordinate 7,638,357 of CM062257.1, forward strand.
GGGTCTAGTTTTCATATGAGAATCGATGTTTATTAAACCGTACTGACCACCATTGGAGAATTGACTACTACGCTGTTCGACCAGTACAACTGGTCCAACTATCCATTTTAAATTGAGGTGAGTTGTATTACGGCCAGCATAAATGACAAGATGCACGTGAGATATAGGCGCGGCGCGCATATGGGATTTGAATCGAATTAGCTGTGAGCTTTAAAAAATCATGAAAATCGGCAAGAAAGCAGCGTGATTCCTCCTTTTTCTCCTCGTGGGCTCACCTTCTTTTGACCTTTTTGACTTCTTTTTCAATCTCCTTGGTTTTATTTTTCTTGCCGACTCCTATCTCTCTCCCACTATAAAAATAGAAACTATGATAATAAAATAAAAATTAATTTGGTTTGGAAAAAAGGTAAAACCGAACCGAACCGCCGAATTTCAATCTAATTCGATTTATAAGCCACTTTTTTAAAATTACCACTTCAAACCAAACCAAATTTTAGATTACAGTTCGGTTTGGCAGTTCGGATTGAATTATGCTTGGCCCTAAACGGTATGATTGATTTCGGTTGGTTTTGAGGTTCTTCATCGGTTTCGATAGCCACTAACAAAACGAAAATTGTCAAAAAAGTCATAAATCTATTGTACGGTGGTCAATTCAGTTCTAAATCTTTCAATTATGTCAATTCGGTCCTAAACCTTTTGATAACTTACCGATTTAATCTTAAACATTTCATGATTTATCAATTTAGTCATAAACCTCTTGACAATTTGCCAGTTTAATCTTCCTAGCTAATTTTAGCATGAAATCGTTGTTGTGGACACCAACTATTTTATATGACACGACCAACGCTGACGTAAACAAATTTCATATTTTTTTTCTTTTTTTCTTTCCTTTCTTTTCTTTTCCTTTCTTCTTTCGCCGGCATTCAGCCACAAGTTCAATCTCATTAGTGTTAGGCGAGGCTGGCGAACTCACATGCCTCAGGCAAGGCTCGCCATCGTCGGATCTAGCACGATCAAGCCTCCCTTAGCCACTGGCTATGTTGAGACTAGCAAGACACAGCCTCGCCAAATATGGCGACAGTTGAACCTTGCCCAGCCACTGGTGAGGTTCGACCCTCGCCAGCCCTCACCTGTGGCCGATCACTAGCCATGGTTGAGGCCCAGCGGCTAGCCATGGTTGAGGCCCAGCGACCAGCCACAAGGTCAATCTCATCAATGTTAGGCGAGGCTGGTGAACTCACGTGCCTCAGGCGAGGCTCGCCCTTGTCGGATCTAGCACAGTCAAGCCTCGCCTACCCACTAGCTTTGTTGAGACCGGCAAGACGCAACCTTGCCGGATCTGGCGACAGTTGAGCCTCACCCAGCCACTAGTGAGGCTCAACCCTCGCCGACCCTCACCTGTGGCCAGTCGCCGGCCATCGCTGAGGTCCGGCGACCATTGGAGGAAGAAGGGGAAAAAAAGAAAGAAAAGAAAAAAAATCAAAATATTTGAAAAAATTCCAAATTTTTTTAAAAGATTGTAAAAATTTGTTCACATCAACGCCGCCAGTGTCATGTAGGACAGTCGATGCTAACTAAACCGTCACATCAGCGATTTTAGCCAAAATTGATCAGAATGACTAAATTGACAAATTGTCAAAAGGTTAAGAACTAAATTAGCAAATTATCAATAGGTTTATGACTAAATTAGCACAATTAAAAAGTTTAGAACTAAATCGACACAATTGAAAGATAGACTGAATTGATCGCCATATAATATGTTTAGAACTTTTTCAACAATTTTCTCTTGACAAAGGCTTCGACACAAGAATGGAGAATAGGTTAGTACCCACTAGGCACTACCCTATTGATCTAGTCGGCCCGGTTTTCGAAACACTTGGTGAGAACAAGCTGAAGTAGATCGTTCAAAATTATAAAGCACCATAAACGTGATCGATTGCCGATTGAGGAGGGTCCACAAACCGGATGCACATGAGATACAGGCGCGTCGCTCATATGGGTTTTGAATCGAATTAACCATGAGCTTAAAGAAATCATGGAAATCAGGAAGAAAGCAACGTGATTCCTCCTTTTTCTCCTCGTGTGCTCGCCTTCTTTTCCTCTTTTTGACTTCTTTTTCAATTTCCTTGGTTTTATTTTTCTCGCCTACTCCTGTCTCTCTCCTACTATAAAAATAGAAACGATAATTATAAAATAAAAATTAATTTGGTTTGGAAAAAAGTAAAACCGAACCAAACCGCCGAATTTCAATATGATTCGATTTAAGAACCACTTTTATAAAATTAAATCTTCCAACCAAACCAAATTTTAGATTTCAATTCGGTTTGGCAATTCGGATTGAATTAAGGTTGGCCCTAGACGATATGATTAGTTTTGGTTGGTTTTGAGGTTCTTGATCGGTTTCGATCGCCACTGACAAAGGGAAAATTGTCAAAAAATGTCATAAATCTATTATAAGGCAATCAATTCAGTTTTAAACATTTCGATTGTATCAATTCAGTCATAAACCTTTTGACAACTTACCAATTTAATCTTAAACCATCTAATTGTGCAAATTTAGTCTTAAACATTTCATGATTTGTCAATTTAATCTTAAACCTTTTAACGATTTATCAATTTAGTTCTTCTAGTTAATTTTAGCGTGAAATTACTGTTGTGGACACTAGCTGCCCTAAGGCCAGCACTAACATGGACAATTTTCACTTTTTTTTCTTTTTTTTCCTTTTTTCCTTTTCTTTCTTTTCTTTTCCCTTCTTTTTCGCTGTCGCTAGGTCTCAACAATGGCTGGCAACCAACCCCAGGTTTGATCTCATCGGCTTCAGGCGAGGCTGGCGAACTCACATGTCTTGGGCGAGGCTCATCCTCGTCAGATCTAGCATGATCAAGCCTCCCCTAGAAGACCGGTGAGACGCAACCTCGCTAGATCTGGCAACAGTCGAGCCTCGCCCAGCCATTGGTAAGGCTTGACCCTCGCTAGCCCTAACCTATGGCCGATTGCCGGCCATCGCTGACGCCTAGCAACCAACCACAGGTTCGATTTCATCAACGTCAGGCGAGGTTGGCAAACTCACATGCCTTGAGTGAGGCTTACCCTCGTCGAATCTAGCACGATCAAGCCTCCCCTAGCCACTGGCTATGTCGAGACTAGAGAGACGCAACATCGTCGGATCTGGCAACAGTCGAGCCTCACCTAACCACTAGTGAGGCTCGACCCTCACCAGCCATCGCCTATGGCTGATCACCAACAATCGTTCAGGCCTGGCGACCATTGGAGCAAGAAGGGGAAAAAAAAAGAAAGAATAGAAATCAAAATATTTAAAAAAATTCCGAAAATTTTTAAAAGATTGTAAAAATTTATCGACGTTGGTGTCGGCCATGTCACATAAGACAATCAGTGCTAACTAGATCGTCATATCAGCAATTTCAGTCAAAATTGATCGAAATGACTCAATTGACAAATCGTCAAAAGGTTAAGCATTAAATTGACATAATTAAAAGGTTTATGACTAAATTGACACGGTTGAAAGATTTAGAACTGAATTGATAACCACACAATATATTTAGGACTTTTTGAACAATTTTCTCTTGACAAAGGGTTTGACAGCGGAACGGAGGATAGGTCAGTACCCACTAAGCACTGCCCAATTGAACCGGTCGGCCCGGTTTTCGGAACACTTGGCGAGAAAAAGCGGAAGTAGATCGTTCAAAATTAGAAAGCACCATAAACGCGATCGATGGCTGATTGAGGAGGGTCCACCAACTGGATGGTCCATAGAGACGACACCCCACGTTTTCCAAGTTCATAATGCCGCTCACGTTTTATCAGATTATAGCTTGAACAGTTTGACCGACAATTTCATTAATGAAATCAATTATCGACTAAACCCTTTTTTTAAAGTCCTAACCACTGCCCATTGTTTCTATTCATCAGACATTTTAGCTACCTTCCGTGATCGTACACTCCAATTACTCGTCTAGCCTAGCATACACAGTGTGTCTATGTTTCATGCCGACAACCCAACACTTTCCGAATTTTTCATAGTAAAATTCGATTTAGTCTGCGACAAAGTAACATGAGATGCGTCCTAATAATCGTAGTGCAGATACGAAGTTCCAATTCGTGTACCTATTCATTTAAGCATCCACAAAGCACTTTAGTTTAAAGAAAGCCGAGTCAAAATGTGCCCTAACAACCCCATGATGACCCCCTTCTGAATCAAGAAGCTTCAAGGGCACCTTCCCGCTCTCACACCGCGCCTGTTCGATTCTGCCCCCCAATTGCTTCCTCCGTTCTTGACACCCACCGAACCCCGCCAAGAAAACCCTAAAGAAAAGGCAAAAGTCCCTGGTAAAACAAAGCGTACGTGCGCGTGTTTGTTGCTGCCAAAGGATTTCGAAAACAGTGCATTCATACATCAGTCGATCTTCTTTGTCTCTTAGCTAGTACGCACTCCTTGTCGTTTGGCCCCAGCTCTCTCGCTCTCGCTTTCTTCGCTTCTTCTCTTTGAGTTTGAGCCGCACCAAACCACTGCCCTGGAGCCCCACCGGTAGGTCGCGACCATAAAGTATAACCCATAATTCACCGACTCTTCCCATTTAAAAAGCAACACCACCACCCCCCAGTAGGGGACTTGACTCGATCTCAATCGCAGATCTGCAGCTATGGGTATTGTGAAGTTCCTGCGCTCCAAGCTGCTGAACAGGAGCCGCGGCGGCTCGAAGAGAGCCGCCGCCGTGCACATCGACGGCGGGGAGAGCTGCTCGGGACGGTGTGGGGATGTGGCAGAGGTGGCGGGGGCGGCGGTGAAGAGATTGGGTTGGGGAGAGATCGAGAGGATCACGGCGTGCTTCGCGGAGGTGGCTGGAGAAGGCGGGTTCAGCACCGTGTACATGGGGCGTTTCCCCGGCTGCGGAGGAGGCTCCGCCGCCGCCGCAGCGGCCGTCAAAGTCCACTGTGGCGGGGGAGAGCGGCTCACCTTGGCCTTCAAGCAGGAGCTGGACGTGCTGCTCCGGCTAAAACACGAGAACATCGTCAGGCTCCTGGGCTATTGCGATGATGCAGGTAGGCACGTCGCACAATTATGTGCCTAATCCATATTTCATTAACAAAATGTGAAATTATTTGTCAAACTTTATTAATTTAATTTAGTGAAATTTGAATCGGGAGAAAATCATTTCCATGAACAGCGTCGAGATTATGACATTAGTGCTACTGAACATCAGCAATTATTTTATTACCATTTCGTAAGTAAATATTGACTGTAGAGACTCATGTGCTAATCCTAACAATAGCAAAACTGACGCAGATATACTGCATGAACATTTCTATTGGTAACTAATTTATGTTATCTCTCTGTCTCATGAAGATGAAGGTGCACTTATATTCGAGTACGTCTCCGGCGGAACACTCCACGAGCACCTCCACGGCCACGGCAGCAGCAATAAGAGCTCGGCTCTCCCGTGGAAGAGCCGCGTGAAGATCGCCTTCCAGCTCGCACAAGCCATCGAATATCTCCACGACAGGTGCACCCTCCACGTCATCCACGGCGACATCAAATCCTCCAACGTTTTACTAGACGGCGACTCCGATTGCAAGCTCTGCGACTTTGGATCCGCGAAGATGGGCTTCTCGTCTATGGTACCACCGCCCTCGTCGTCGCCTTCGTCTCCTTATGTTAGGAGGAAGAATATTATCATGGGTTCTCTGGGCTACACCGATCCGTTATACTTGAGGACCGGGATTGCCTCGAAGAAGAACGACATCTATAGCTTCGGCATCGTGGTCCTCGAGCTCGTGACGGGCTTGGAGGCATTTCGCACAGACAAGGGACAGGTCTTGGCCTCGATGGCGGCTCATATGACTAAGGACGTCGATCATATGGACGCCGGTGAGGTGATGAACATGGTGGATCCGAAATTGAGAGGCGATTTCGATGCAGAAGAGGCGAGGGCTTTGATTAAAGTAGCGAGATCGTGCCTCGACGAGTCGACCTTGGTTAGGCCGACGGCGAGCTGCATGGTGAAGATGATGAAAGAGAAGGTCTCTTCAATTTCGTTCACGAACTCAAACTCGAAGCACAAGCTTTGTAACGATCTGCAGCAAAACGTGAACAATGTTTGTGGGGAGATCTGTATCTAAATGTCCGAATTTTCATTTTTCGAATGTTTAGTTGATTTGTCCGGTTGACATTTCGAGAACTTTCAAAGTTCGTGACGTGTGTGTGTCGTGACTTGCAAGAGGTGTCTGGCAAAGGGTTTGTCACATTGATAAATTGTATAAATGGCAATGCAATATATTTCCTTTGTTTGCAATTTATAAGTGCCAATTTCCTTTTTTGAGGTCATTTTCCTTCTATAGACTTTCACGAGTATTTCTATGGTATAACAACTTACCGTATACTACAACGCAAAAATCACATTATTCGGACATATTTGCCTTATGATACAACAAAACATCGTAAAGTTGTACGGTACACTAATGTACTATGAAAATATGATTTTGCCAAGCAAGTTTGTGTGCTCGCATAATTACTTCGAAACTTGACAAGAACACGGTCGATCTAGTCTACAATTTGAAATTTCTACATGCCATATAATGGAAAAAGTATTGTTTTGAACTTTTCTTTGACGAGAGAACTTTTTTCCATATATATCAACAAATTCGTTCCTTAACAACTCAAAGTTTTTGAAAAAGATGATCGAAGACTCAAAGATGGTGACGGAGCCGGGGATAGGGAATTTGATTCATTTATGTATTTTCCCTCTTCTCGTGTCATGGGATTTTACGAGTTTTTTCACCTATACCGCACATTCAGACTCGAGAGGGATTGACCTCTTTTCAACTTGGTCTCGAGAGAGAAATATTATCATGCATCTTAACTGTTAAATCATGTAGGTCTATGTGGAACCCATGTCATTTGATATATGAGATTCACTGGGCTCATATGTACCAAATTCACGTAAGTACATTTGTTCGAGAGATCTTATCGAGTGAGAATGAGACGTTATATACTTTCGAAGCGTATGAATTTAGCCTTTATCTACTATGAGAAAGCTTGTGGCTCATGGGCATAAATAAAGGCACGTTGAATATTTCAAGAGTCTCGTGGATTGGCTTGTCGCTAAAAAAAATCCAAACCTATAGGTTGAGTTTCAATTTTACCATAAACTATTTTTTGTCCCAAAAAAATAATCTAACTTTCAATTTTGTCCCAAATCCGCCCCTTTAACTCTCCGTCCAAAAATCATCGTTAGCATTTCCATGTGTACGTTTCTCTCTTCTCTTACTTGACTCTCTTGCTCAACGTTATTTTTCTGCGCCCTTGCTACTCATCAATGTTCATGTGCACTGACTGTTGGCCGGCCCGTATAACTCGGCCGAGCGCCCTAGGATCACCAGAGTGAGATATTGACAGTACGGTGAAAGGATGGATAGAATTTGAACACTTAATTTAGATTCCATCGTCCTGGATGCGGAAATGACGACGAACCGGTGCCGTAGGTCTTCTCCCCTGTCACTCCCGAAGTCCCGGTGCTATGAGACCGCCTCAACTTGCTCACATAAACCTTAGGTGAGTTTGAGAGCGTTTGAGAGGGATTGGAGAGTTAGGTGCAGAAGAGGGACCTCCAGCGCTATTTATAGAGTTTCTAGCCAGGCTCTCTCATAATGGGCAGGGGCCGAACTTGGCTCACACAAGCCAGGCCCATGTCCAATCAATTAAGAAATCTTATATCCAAACTTATTCGACCAAACCCGTAAGTGGGTAATAACAATCTCAATTAATATAACCCACATTAGGAAAACGTTACATTCTCCCACTTGAGCTATATTAATTGAAATCGTACCTTATGTGCACCTTTATTTAGTCTATGGATAATTCTTAATAGTCAATCCAATCCCATAAAGTTTCAAACACCGAATCATGGCAGTAACTGCACGTAATCACGCTGAGCCTTTTATGGTCACAAGTACCTTAGACTTTACTGATATGGATTCGATATGGTTGTATGACAAACAAATAATACCTCATAAAGAGTGATACCTCATGTGTCATCCTCTTTGTTAGTCCTCATTCTCTTTTCTTTCAGTGTCACAAAAACCTGATATGTCACTAAAGAATATCTTTATAGTTCTAATAAACCTCTTTATGGTTCCAATGAACCTGCATATGTCTTATCCTTATTGTTAACATTACTTTATGTGTAATAAGACATATCCTTAAGGCTAATAACTGAATGCTCATAGCCTTTACTCAAGGTTTACACAGTACCTTAAGTTTTTCACATTATATGTGTATATAGTAAGACAACAATGCATTCAGAAACACCTTATTGAATGCAAATAAGTTGATACACATCCAAAATGTTACTAAATGTAACAAAAACACAACTGTAAACTTTATGAGAGCAAAGATAAATGCAGCTCCCACTAAATAACAGTATCCCATGATACTCCTAAACCCATGCTAACGACATGTCGTTCAAAAACACAGGGGCGAAGGCCTTTAGTTAGTGGATCTGCTACCATATCATCTGTGGAAATGTGCTCTACTGTAATATCACCATCCCTAACTTTTTCCTTTATGGTAAAGTACTTGACCTTCGTATACTTAGACCCCTTGAGACCTCTGTTGTTGTTAACAAACAACATTGCAGAGTTATTGTCACAATACAACTATATGGGCCGATCCACAAAATAAAAAACGGTCAACTCCCTAATGAGGTTCCGGAGCCAAATTGCTTGAGTAGAGGCCGAAAAGCATGCTACAAACTCCGCTTGCATGGTAGAGGATGTCATTGATTTCTGTTTCTCACTTTTTCATGATACTGCACCTCCTGCTAACTTAAAGATGTAACCCGTTGTCGACTTCCTTTTATCCTGACAGCCAGTAAAGTCTGAATCCAAATACCCTACCAACTGTAGATTCTGAACATGTCTGTAGATCAACATATAGTCTTTTGTCCTCTTTAGGTACCTCATCACCTTCTTGGCAGCAATCCAGTGATCGTGTCCTGAATTTGACTAATATCTGCCTAGAAGTCCTGTTGCAAAAGCAATGTCTGGCCTAGTGCAAACTTGAGCATACATGATACTTCCAAGTGCACTAGCATAAGGTATATCCTTCATTTGGATTTTCTCAACATCCGTATGAGAACACTGTGACAGATTCAGTTTATCATCATTTATGACAAGAGCAATTCCTGACTTGCAGTCCTGCATACTGAATCTTTCCAGAATACGATTAATATATGTTCTCTGAGACAAACCCAATACTCGACGAGAACGATCCCTATGAATCTCAATGCTTAGGATAAAAGACGCCTTATCAAGGTCCTTCATGTCAAAATCCTTCGACAACATTCGCTTTATCACATGTAGTAATTCAATATCACTACTCGCAAGCAAGATGTCATCTATATAGAGTATGAGAAAAATAAATTTCCTCCCACTAACTTTGCTATATATACACTGATCCAACTTGTTCTCAACAAAACCTAATGAAGTGAAAACATTATGAAACTTTAAATACCATTGTTTAGAAGCTTGCTTGAGGCCATAAATAGATTTCTTCAATCTACACACAAGCTCACCTGAATCATCAGCTGCAAAACCTTCAGGTTACACCATATAGACTTTCTCATCAAGGTCTCCATTTAAAAAGGCAGTTTTAACATCCATCTGATGTAATTCCATATCAAAATGAACTACCAATGCCATGATCACTCTAAAAGAATCCTTAGAAGATACTGGTGAAAGAGTTGCCTCATAGTCTACTCCTTCTCTTTGAGTGAAACCCTTGGCTACCAGTTTGGCTTTAAATTTCTTAATCTTTCCTTTGGAGTCTCTTTTATTCTTGTATACCTATTTGCAACCAATGGCTTGTAACCTTTAAGCAATTCAACAAGCTCCCAAACACCATTATATTTCATAGATTGAATCTCGTCTTTCATTGCATCCACCCACGTACCTGATTGAGGACAAGAAATTGCATCTAAATTAGTTACTGGATCAACCACGCTACCTATATTGTAGTCACGCTGTCCCAGATAGACCATATAATCCGGTGATATAACCGATCATCTCTGCCTGATAAATCTCCTAAGTGGAGCTACTACTTCCTCATTCTGTACCTGAGGGGTTTGAAGCACTTCATTAGGAGTTGCCTGAACGGCAAGATCCTGAACCTCAATAGCCTCAGTCTGTGGTGTAGGTCGCTCCATAATTGTCTATACAAATAGAGAAATCGACACTGTAGTACCTACCATATTATTATCCTCAATGGCTTGTGAGCAACTACCCTTCTCGGCTACATCAAATTCCAGAAATTTCGCTGTCTGTGATTCGACAATTCTTGTGCCTCCATTAGGACTGTAAAATCGATATTCCTTCGAATGATCTAGGTATGATACAAAGTAATACCGAGTGGTCCTAGATTCTAACATGTTCAATGTTAGATTATATAACCTTAATTCTGCAGGACACCCCCAAACTTTAAGATGATTTAGGCTAGGTTTACGTTCAGTCCATAATTCAAAAGGAGTCGTTGGAACAGCTTTGGTAGAAACACGATTTAGAATGTAGAGAGCTATTCTCAAAGCTTCACCCCACAGAAAATCAAGTAAGTTTGTCCTGTTAATCATATTCCTCATCATGTCCATAAGGGTGCGATTCCGCCTTTCGGCCACACCGTTTTGTTCAGGACTCTCGGGCATAATAAATTGAGCCACTATTCCAGAATCTTCCAAGTATTTGGCAAATGGCCCTTTCAGCTGTCCAGTATCGCCATGCTTGCCATAATACTCACCACCTCGGTCAGATCTGATAACTTTTATGATTTTTCCCAGCTGTTTTTCAACTTCAGTCCGAAAAATCTTGAATTTGTCAAAAGACTCAGACTTCTCCTTAATCAAGAATAGATAACTATATCGGGAATAGTCGTCTGTAAATGTGATGAAATAGAAATTTCTACACAATGTTGCCGTATAGGGTCCACTGATGTCAGTGTAAATGACTTCCGACAGGTCAGAACTACGGACTGCGGTTTTCTTCTTTATCTTGGTCATCTTACCCTTACAACTGTCTACGCAAGTATCTAGGTCACTTTCAAGAGTAGGTAAGATGTTTGTCTTTATCAGCCTTTCCACTCTTTCCTTAGAAATGTGACCAAGTCGTTTATGCCACAATGCATAAGATTGTTCCTTAGGTAGAGGTCTTTTGGAAACGACCCTTTCAGCTGTATAAATGACGTGTATATCATTGGAAGATAAACACAATCTATACAATCCATTTGATATGTTGCAGCACCCAACTTTATTTGAATCAAAGAACATAGAAACCACATTGTTCTTTATTTCAAAAGAGTAGCCACAAACATCCAAACTTAATACGGAAACTAATTTTTATTTGAAAGAAGGTACATAAAAGGTGTTTCTTAACATCATATTAAAACCAGAATCCGAAATTAATATGACATCTCCCACGAACTCGACATCGACTCTCTCGTTGTTTCCTACAGTGAGTTTTAATTCATCCTGATTTGGCTTCCTTCTATTTGTAAATCCTTGTATGGTATACACAACATGATTAGTTGCACCGCTATCTAGCCACCAAGAACTGGATGGAGCTTTTAATAGGTTATATTCACAAACAAGTGCCAAAGAATCAATATTTGACTGCTCATGCTTGGACAACTAAGTTTTATATCTATTGCAGTCTTCCTTCATGTGACCCTTCCTCCTACAAAAGTAGCAGTGAACACCATTCTTCTTCAAGGGTGTTTTCTCAAGACCCAGATGGTCCAAATGACCGATGGTTTCAGGAGTTTCTTTTTGAGTATGATTCTTGAACTTACTACTCTTCCTGCTACTGGAACTAGAGGCATAGAAAGCAAGATTCCCTTTATCTTTCTTCAGTTTCTCTTCCTCTGCCACCACCCTAACTATTAGGTCATTGACCGATCACTTTTCATCTTGAGAATTATAGTTGGTCTTTATAATTTCAAACTCAGTAGGAAGGGTGTTCAGGGCTTGATGCACAATGTAAGCATCAGAAGGGATAATCTTATGAATCTTTAGTTTCGTCTGCAGGTCTACCATCCTAAGGACGTAATCCCTAACCCCACTTGAACCATCATATCTCATATTATTGAGTAATTGTATGTATGTCCAAGCCACAGCATTAGATGAGTTACTGTTCCTTGCTTACAAGGTTTCCATCATTTCTTTAGCAGTGCAGTTAGCTGGCAAATTACTCTTCAAGTGGTCCTTAATGGATCGCTTCATCAGTGTCGCGACCTAAAAAAATCGGGTTTCGATCTTAGGCTAATGGATTACTAGATCAATTAAATTAACTAACCTAGCTCGAGTTCTCCCAAACTCTACCAAATCGCAACTTAGGTCCAATTGTGAGCATGCAAATATTTTCAACGGGAGTCGCCACTAATCATTTAAGGTAGGTTGATTAGAAACCTAAATAAAATAGCGGGAGTACTATTTTATTTTTACGAACCAGAAATCATAAATTCGGGGACTTGGTTACGCTAGATTCCCTAACGCCCTTTCGGTACCAATTTCGAGAAAAATACTCAATTTGACAATTTTGATAAATCCTGACTTAGAGTTCAAAAGTGCAGAAATTTCTTTTTGATTTTTACTTATTTAAATGAAAGCTAACCTATATGTAATGACGTGCAAAAATTGACATGCGATTAATGCAACCTAACATGCAAACTATATGTCATGCGACGACGTGACCTATTTCTAATGACGGACACGTTATTTTTTTGTATTTTTTTAATGAAATTCGGAATTAAAAATGCCAATTATCTAAACATGCAATTTTAAACTAAAGAAATCGACCTATTCTAAAACAATCTTTTTGGTATTTTTTTTATCGAAATTCGAAATTAAAATCAAGTAAAAAAAATATAATCGCGAAATCTTTCGAATTAAATTTCGATCTGAAGCCTAACAGATCGATCCTAAAATTCGAAATACCCGCTATGGAAATAACTCTATCTAAAGCCTGATAGATAGATTTATTTCCACGTGTGCGGTTGCGGATTAGGAAATTTTCCTAATCGATCACATCTTGAAAAAATTTTGATATCTCAAATATCTTAGATATATTTAAAAGATTTTGAAAATTCTAGATTCTATCCAAATTTAACGAGTAATAGATATCTAAGATTTCAAAAAAGGAAACAAATCCTAATTGAGATAATGCTTATTATTCAAATATACAAAATTAGATATCAATAAGCACAAATTAGGCATCAAAATATTCAAATAACATCAGGATAGGATAATTACCTGATTTGCAGATTTATTTCCAAATTTGAACTTGCAGCGAATCGAGATTGCGGATCGGCGATGGTGATCGGCGGTGCATCAGGAACGGTAGCGCGGCGTCGGGAGCGGCGACGTCCGGACAGCGACGGTGTACGACGGCGACACGGCAGGAACGGCGACGCAGCGGGCGTCTCCGGAAATTCTAATTTGAACACGTGTAATATTCCGGGAATCGAACCAGATCACGGCTTCCGGATGAGGCTCGGTGGATGACTGTGGTGACTCGCGGCTCGGTGATTCCCGATCGACTCTTGCTGAGTTGCTCACACTGAGGGCATCAGTGCAGCCCGCGAGGTTCACGGTTCTTGACTGGACAGCAACTCGGTGAGGTGTTAACCTGCAAAACGGAGAGACTTCAATGGCAAGAGGGGTCTCGTTACTGGTGGGGCGTCGTGGGCTCGTCAAGAGAGAAACAAATCGTCGAGGACTGTAGCAAGGACAGGTCGACGTGGCTGGCTTGGGATCTAGCTCGTGTGGGCAGCGATCGTGAAGGGAGAGAGAGAATCGTTTTTCTCTTCTTTCTGCGTGGGTGCGTTTCCCGTTTGTGTGCTTCTCCACTTGTTCCTGCCGAAAAGAAAAGAAAGAAGAGCCCGCCTTTCTTTAATGCTCTCTAATTCTCTTTTGGTTTTTCCTCCTCCTTCCTTTCTCTTTTCATCCGTGTCTGTCGCTCTTTCAATGCGTGCAGAACCTGCTCCTCTTCGTTCCCTCCTCTTTTTTTATGTAGACGACGTGAATTCCTCTTCCGTATGCAAGCGCTCGACTTCGTTAAGAAAAGCTGCAGAGAAGACTTTCTCTCTTTTTCTTTGTTTCTCTCTCACTCGCGTTGTGTTCTGAAAATTATGAGAACCCCCCTCTTGATTATGATGCATAACCATGTATTATATTGCAAACTTAGGTCAACTAGTCGGGCTTTTTAGTCCTAATGGGCTTAGATTTAGGCTTTAATTTAATTTTAAGTGGACTGAATTAATTTGGGCTTTTCTTTAATTAAGCATAACGGGTTAATTTAAGCTCAAATTAAGACAACCAAATCCTTTTGCGTGTGATTTTCGGCCCATGCCTTCCGAGCAAGCCGAGTCTCGTTCGATTCCCGAGCTCGATTTACGTGATGAATTTTAAGCTCGCTTGCCACCGCCGACCCGATGCGGAATGCAATTAATCTACATGAACCTAAACTATATGCTATGTAATTTTAATATTTTTGTTTAGGGGTTAAAAATTTAATCCCTAATTTTCTATGCAATTAACACTAAATGATGCGCCAAAATTTAGGTGTCAACAGCTGTCCCTCTTTGAGTGGAAGCTCGCAGAGGTTTCGCTCAAAGACTGAGACCTAAATTTAAACTATGAAAAATGATGAATGATGATTTTTTTTTCTAAAAAATGATGCATGATATGCAAACAATAAGAAACGTATGCTAAGGCTTCTCACTTCATGCGGAGCGGTGAAAGAGTCTTACATATGGATCGCACAAAAAGCGTCCAAGTGGGGGAAAGCTTTATAATGCTTTGAGTTCCCTCGATCTCCAAACTTCTAGTCCACTGGAAGTAAGGTTCTCAAGGTACATGATTACCTATCTGTTACCTGTAGTTTCCCACAGATGCGAAATAGCGCATGATATGAAGAAAGAATGAGATGTGTTGCCTATACCACTGGGCAATCACGAAAAGGATCATGTCACCTCTTCCATTGGGTGAGCATGAAATGGGGTGTGCTTCGTACTCCACTTAGCAACACCAAGAGATAAATTATGTCGCCTATCCTACTGAGCGAACATGAGATGGGGTGTGCTTCGTACTCCATTTAGCAACACCAAAAGAGAAATTATGTCGCCTGTCCTACTGGGCGAACATGAAATAGGGTGCGCCGCGTACTCCACTTAGCAACACCAAATGTGAAATTATGTCGCCTGTCCTACTAGGCGAACATGAGAATACGGTGTGCTGCGTACTCCACTTAGCAACACCAAATGTGAAATTATGTCGCCTGTCCTACTGGGCGAACATGAGAATACGGTGTGCCGCGTACTCCACTTAGCAACAACAAATGTGAAATTATGTCGCCTGTCCTACTGGGCGAACATGAGAATACGGTGTGCTGCGTACTCCACTTAGCAACACCAAATGTGAAATTATGTCGCCTGTCCTACTGGGCGAACATGAGAATACGGTGTGCCGTGTACTCCACTTAGCAACACCAAGTGTGAAATTATGTCACCTATCCCACTGGGCGAACATGAGAATACGGTGTGCCGCATACTCCACTTAGCAACACCAAATGTCACATGTTCCACTTGGTGAACATATGAGAGAGATAATTTCTCCTATTCCGGAGAGAGAAACAATGAAGAATAATTAGCAGACATACCTGAATTCTTCTTATGACAGAGCCAATGGCATCGCTCCTGTTTTTACCTGAGAAAAGGAAACAACACATGCGCAGAGGCAGAGAAAACATAATCCATGAATCTACTTACATTACCAAGCTTTACTAGGGAATTTATTAATAAGAACAACCATTTCGTCCTTTTGACATTTTGATCATATTAAATTAGAGACCTTTAATCAAAAAGGACTTTCCACTCACTCTCGATGAAAGACTTTTGACCCGACATTTGATGCGGGTATAAGAATCACTCGAACTCTCTTCATCGTGCTTGACAAGGGTTCGGATATTCTCAAAATCAGTATGACTTGGCCAATCTGAGAGGTCTTTATAAGGACTAAAACATGAGCTTGGTCAATGGCTTAACAAAAGGGACTCTTCGAGTCGAGGCTATTGAAAGAATTGATATCACCAGCTGTTCCGGGTTTACAAGTCAGGAATGCTACAAAAATGAGATAGAAAAATCTTGCTCGCACTTCTTCGAGCAACATTTATAAGTATTTGAAATTCTACGTTAACTCAAGTACCCTATTCAGAAGAGACTTCGGTAATGGTTATAACGTAGGTTCGGGTAGGCTTGAAAGGAATGGCCTATTTTCATCAAAAGGGGTATTATGAACATGGAGATTGGTGATCATCTCATCTAGCAATTGCTCCATAAATGAACCTTCAAATGGTCTTTTCCTTGAAGAATGATCTTGCATATCGACTCAGTTCTTGCCGAAGCTTTTCTCTCTCTCTCTTTTGTTTTTTGTTTTTTTTTTTTTGAGAGAGAGAGATTTTCTCTTCTTCGAGCGATTTTTCCGAGAGAGAGAACTTCGATTTGATGGAGTCTTTTTACATCCTTTCTGATGAATTTTCTTTCGAGCTTTTTTTGATGAATTTTCTTTCGAGCTTCTATTTGCCCCAAGTCACCTTGAACTTGTCTTGAGATGATTTCATTTGTTTATCACAAGAATGATCACCAATTGGGTTGAAATGAATTCACCGCTCAAATTGGGTATGCAAAGGGTATAATGTGTAGGGATATAGAAAGAAATGCTCTTCGTCATATCTAAGGCACTCGAGCTAACACGGAACTTGCATGTAATAAATATACTTGAAGATTGATGCAAGTGAAAGCAAGAAAATTCTAACCATTTTGAACTTTCTAAGAAATTGCCCCGGTATGGGATTGTTCCTGACAGGGGTAAGAAATGAAACTCCGTTCAAATGGGTTAAGCAAATGATGACCTGTAGTATTTAGATAGAGGAAATGAATGCCTCTCATCATTTTGGCCGTCATACTTTTCGTGAAATAATCCTTTACCTTGTCAGCACGGAATTTTCACTCAACTCGCACTAGGGATTATTATTCAGGACGTGTATGGAAATGTCTTGCCTTTCGTCATCTTGAAATCTCTCATGCAACATGATCGCTTCATTAGAACAGAAATAGATTGCCAAATTAAAAGCCTTCCTCAAACAAAGCTTAGTAACATCAATTGATTCATAAAATTCAACTTGACACTTGATAAAAACAAAGTTAGAATGAGTACAAATCAAGTGTAATATTTCTTCACAAAATCAGAATTAACTGGACTGGAAAAAATACGGCCATCCATCTCGGCCAAAATCAAAGCACCTCCTAGAAGGACTTTCTTCATAATGTACGGGCCGCCATAGTTTGGGGTAAATTTTCCTTCTGCAAGAGGAACTATCGGCAATAACTTTCGCAGGACAAGGTCACCTACCTGAAAATGTCGAAGCTTGACTTTCTTGTTGAAAGATTTAGCAACTCGTTGTTGGTAGCACTGGCCATGACATAGAGCTCTAAGCCTTCTCTCGTCAATCATGTTCAACTGGTCCAATCTTTGTTGGATCCAATCTGCTTCTGATAATTGTACCTGTGAAAGAATATGTAACGAAAGAATTTCAACCTCAACAGGTAGCACTGCTTCCATACCGTACACAAGAGAATACGGAGTTGCCCCTGTAGATGTCCGGATAGAAGTCTGATATGCCATAAGTGCAAAATGTAATCTCTCATGCCAATCACGATAGTTTTCGGCTGTTTTAGCCAAAATTTTCTTGATATTCTTGTTGGCTGCTTCGACTGCTCCGTTCATCTGCGGACGATATGGAGAGGAATTCAGATGCTTGATCTTGAATTCTTTGAACAGTTCATCCACCAATTTGTTATTCAGATTTGACCCATTATCAGTAATTATAGCCTCAGGTGCACCATATCGAGTAATGATGTCCCGACGAATGAACTTCACCATAACCCGGGCCGTCACTGTCGTATAAGACATGGTTTCGATCCACTTCGAAAAGTAATCGATAGCGATCAAGATAAACCGATGTCCATTCGACGCTTTAGGATTAATTGGGCCAATCATATCAATGCCCCACATAGAAAATGGCCATGGTTCAGACATTTGATGCAATTTATTTGGAGGAGTTTTAATCTTGTCACCGTAGATTTGACATTTGTGACAACTTCGGACATGCTGAATGCAATCACTCTCTAAAGTGAGCTAGTAATAACCCATCCTCATTATCTTCCTTGCTAGCATATGACCATTCATGTGCGGACCACATACTCCCTCATGCACTTCTAGCATCAAGTGAACAGCCTCAGTTGAATCAACACACCTTAATAAAACCGAATCATAGGCCCGCTTGTATAGGCATTCTCTGTTCAAGAAGAACTTCGATGCCATTTTTCTGATATACTTTTGGTCAGATACGGTACTTTTCTCAGGAAACTCCTGTGTTTGAAGATATGCCTTGATATCATGACACAACGGCTTGCTGTCAGGCTCTTCTGTCGTGGCCATGCAATAAGCCGGTTTCTGTAAGACCTCTATCTTCAAAGGTTCAACTTCTAAACCACTTGTCACTCGTAGCATTGCCGATAACGTAGCCAGAGCATCGGCAAAACTGTTTTGAGTCCTTGGCAAGTATTCAAATGAAATGTCGTCAAACTCTTCCACCAACTCCTCCAAATAGACGTGATAGGGTTGTAACTTGGCATCTCTAGTTTGCCATTTGCCAACGGTATGAAGAATAATGAGGGCTGAATCCCCGAACACCTTAAGTCGAGCTACTCCCATTTCGATTGCAGCTTGTAACCCGAGGATGCATGCTTCATACTCAGCGATATTGTTCGTGCAGGGAAATATCAGTTTCGCTGCGACCAGATAATGTTGTCCGCCCGGGGATATTAAAACTGCCCCAATACCTGATCCTGACAAGTTTACGGCCCCATCAAAGTACATGGTCCATACATACTCATCAATTGGCATGACTCTATCCTCTAGCGGATCCAGATCGTCATTTTTCCCAGGATTTTCAGCCAAGACATCGGCAATTACTCGTCCTTTGACTGATTTCTGAGACATGAAATGAATATTAAATTCTGAGATGAGAATCTGCCATTTTGCTAGTTTTCCAATCAAAGCGGGTTGATTGAGCAAGTATTTGATTGGATCACATTCTGTTACAAGCAATATCTGATAGTGCAAAGTGTATTGCCTCAATCTGTGTAGCACCCAGACCAATGCTGCGCACGTTCTTTCTGCCTCGGAATAGTTCATCTCAGAGGCGGTGAACTTCTTACTCAAATAATAAATTGCACGTTCTTTTCCATCCTCTTCACCTTTCTGAGCGAGCATGGCACCTAAGGACTCACTGTGGATTGTGAGGTACAGGATCAGAGGTTGCCCCGGCGTTGGTGGAACAAGCACCGGCGGATTCATCAAGTAGTGCTTAATCTTGTCAAACGCCAATTCACATTCTTCATCCCATCTAACTAGAGCATTCTTCTTGAGGAGTTTAAAGAAAGGCTTCGCTGTCTCAGATAGCTGAGAAATAAATCTGGCTATATAGTTCAATCTACCCATCAAGCTACGAACTTCCTTCACCGAAGAGGGCGATTTTATTTCACAAATGGCCTTCACTTTCGACGGGTCAATCTCAATCCCTTTGTTACTAACAATGAAGCCAAGTAGTTTGCCAAAGGCTGCCCCGAACACACACTTTGTCGGATTGAGGCGTAATTTGAACTTACGAAGCCTGTCGAATAATTTCGTCAAGGTTTCTATGTGATCTTCTCCACGCCGAGTTTTTGCAATCATATCATCAACATAGACCTCAATCTCATTATGCATCATGTCATGGAACAACGTGACCATTGCCCGCTGGTAAGTTGCCCCAGCATTTTTGAGACCGAAAGGCATCACCTTGTAATGAAATGTCCCCCATGGAGTGGTAAATGCCGTTTTCAACTTATCATCCTCGTTCATCAAGATCTGGTTATAACCGGAGAAACCATCCATGAAGGAGAATAGTTCGAATCCAGCTGTACTGTCCACAAGCACATCAATGTGCGGGAGTGAAAAATCATCTTTGGGATTAGCTTTGTTCAGATCTCGATAGTCAACACACACTCGAACCCGACCGTCTTTCTTTAACACCGGGACTATATTAGCGACCCATTCTGAGTATTGGGTAGTCTCAATAAATCCCACGTCAAGAAGTTTCATGATCTCTTCCTTGATCTTCTTTGTCAGTTCTGGCTTAGCTCTTCGCGGCCTTTGCTTCACAGGCTCAACTGAAGGGTCAGTCGGTAGACAATGTTCAACGATCGATCTATCAAGACCCGGCATGTCAGCATAAGACCAGGCAAAGATGTCTTGATAATCCTTCAACAATTGGGTCAAGCGTTTGGCCATATTTTGAGAAAGACATGCCCCAATCTTCACCTCTCTAGGATTCTCCGTGTCACCAAGGTTGATCACCACAGTTTCTTCGGCAGTTAGAGGCTTAGATTTCTCATGGATTTTCAAGTTCCGTCGTATCTCTTCATCATTTAGATTAGAATCGTCTGAGTCATCAGACTGACTTGCATCACATATATGAGGATCCCCGATTCCCGTCCCTTCGCATGCCTCAAGAGTAGTCCTGAAACATGAAAGAAAATGATCAAAAAGACAAGAGAGAGCTTAACTACTGCAATTTTCGAAAATTGTTGTTTGCTTTTTGAAATTCATTTTGCTTTCGAAGACCTCGAAACGCGAATTCTTGAGAAGCCCAACCCTCAGTTCTTACCGTAGATGACAAATTTTTCAATCGTTGGTTATCGTCATCGGGTTGGTTTGGGGCACTTCAACAAGATTCAAAATGATAAAAACCGCTGTAATTTTATTGATATTGAATCAATGAATTACATCTTATTGGATTGAAAAACCTAAGTGCAATATGAATTGAAAAAAAGCAATAAAGATTCCCACGCAGGGGAGATACGAAAACTAAAAATGATTACTCTTGAGGGCCAGCGCCCATCCCTTCAAGTGGTCCCTCAGTGATTGCACCAATGGAAGTCTCGGCAAACCAACCAGTGAGGTAGGGTATACCATCATTAAAGTCAAGGTCCACCACCCTCGACTTCGGCTTCTTGAAAATACAGGGTGGCTGGTCATCCTCGGAATCGTCAGACAGACCGACCACAATCGCTTTACCATGCTTCTTAGGTGGTTCAGTTAAAGCTTGTGGCGACTCAGGAAAGATAAGCCCAAAATCATTCTCAGTCGGGCTCAGCTTTAAATTCTCATATCCACCCACTACTCCAGCCGAGTGAAAGATGTGGTCAATGGGAGGTGGTAAGGGACTTCGGCCTCTGCAACAATCGTTGCTTTGTTCGCGGCTTACGGGACCATGATATCCCAAACCAGTCTTGTGGTATTGTCCATTTGTCTCAATCGGGGCCTGAATGCCTTGGCCTTCCTTCCCAAGACCCTGATCTGGCTTAAAACCATTACCAACCATGACCTTGGCCACCATGATAGCTGCATTAGAAACTTCAGGAACGGGTAACGGCATATCAGAGGAAGCCTGAACAACTTGAACTATCTCAAATGAATGATAGCTATCCTCTTCAACCTGATCGGGCTCTATGTATGGGATCGATGTTGCATTGAAGATTCGGTGATCTTCCTCCCCATAAATTGTAACCAGCTTTGCTTTAGCCACAAACTTGATTTTCTGATGCAAACTGGAGGGCACTGCGCCTGCATTGTGGATCCATGGTTGTCCCAGCAAGAAATTAAAAGCAGAAGGGATATCCAGCACTTGGAAAAGAATATCGAACACCGAGGGTCCAATTTGCAGCGCTAAGTTAATCTGGCCTATCACATCCTTCTTTACTCCGTCAAAGGCTCGGACAGAAGTCTTGGCTGCTTGCATGGTAGATAGAGGAATACCCAGCCTTTTCAAAGTAGCCAATGGACATAAATTCAGAGCCGACCCATTATCAACAAGCACTTTAGCCACGTGAGTCTCTTTATACTTCACCGATATGTGAAGCGCCTTATTATGACCACGTCCTTCAACTGGGATTTCCTCGTCAGAAAATGCTACTTGATCTTTGAGGAGAATCGCTCCGACAAACTCTTCTACCTTGTCTTCTTCAATAATCTCGGGCACATGAACCTCACTCAAAACCTTCATTAGAGCATTCCGATGTTTATCTGAAACTTGTGCAGGAAACTTGTGCAGGTAACTTTCTCAGCTGGTCAACCACGTTATATTCACTAGCCTTTATCACAGCTAGAAATTCCTTCGCTTCTTTCTCAGCCACTGGCTTGGCCGGTTGATTATCAGCATAAATTCGCCCTGACCTTGTTATCAGATCAACGTCATACGACCATGGAACCATCTTGTCACTCTCATAAGCGTAGGGCTGAGGTGATGTCAGGACCAACATTTCCGAAGCATCGGGTATAACGATCCCAAGGTCATCGTCAGAGGCGTCCTCGAGAGGGGGTATGTCAGTTAGCTCAGGATCCAACTTAACTAGCTCATTGGTCAACATTGCGAGTTCTTCATTCCAGTCAATGATGACCTGAGATATAGTGGCCACTACCCCGAATTCATCAGCTGTCCCAATCATTCCCTTTCTCACCAACTCATCCATTTTCTTTTCTATCTCACCGAGTGACACCACCTCACCAGTCGAAACATAACCAGCTCGGACTAAAGCATCGAGCATATCTTCGAAAGGGACCCTGAAGCCTTGAACCTTGTTGACACCTAAATTTTGGCGCACCACTTAATGTAATTTGCATAGAAAATTAGGGATTAAATTTTTAACCCCTAAACAAGAAAATATTTAAATTGCATAACATATAGTTTAAATTCATTAATTGCATTTTTTGCATCGGACAACGGTGAATGAACGAGCTTAAATTTCATCGAATGGGACTCGGCTCGCTTGAAGTGCAAGGGCCGGGAATTACAAGTCAAACGGGCTCGGTTGTTTTAATTTGAACTTAATTCAGCCCATTGTCATTAATTAATTCAGCCCATTTAAATTAAATTAAAATCTAAGCCCAAGCCTAAGCCCATTAGGACTAGAAAGCCCATCTAATTGACCTAGATTAGTACTATATATACATCATTAGGTCAGGATTTTGGGGGGCTCATAATTTCAGATCAGATTTTTTTAGAGTGTGAGAGTGAAAAAAGAGAGGGAGAGAAAGAAACAGACGAAGATCGTCGCCGTGCCCCGACGTCGCTGCTTGCCTCCCGCCGCACGCCGGAGTCGACCCACGCCGTCGCCGCGCCTGCCGCCCGCCGCGCGTCACTGCCGCGCCTGCTACCGCCGCTCCTGCTACGCCTGCCGTGCTGCTGCTCCCCGCGCGACGCTGCTGCTGCCGCTTCCCACCGACGCCTGCTGCCGCCGCGCCTCACGCCGCTGCTGCCGCTTCCCACGCCGACGCTGCTGCTGCCGCTTCCCGCCGGTGCCGCTGCTGCCGCGCCCTACACCGCCGGAGTCACCCTTCGTCGCCGTGCCTGCCGCTGCTGCTTCCCGCCGACACCGCTGTTGCCGCGCCTCGCATCCCGCGCGACGCCGCCGCCGCTGTTGCCCCGCCGTTGCTGCTTCCTGCTGACGCCGCGCCTGCCGCTGCTGCTGCCGTGCATCACGCCGTGCGCCGCCGTCTTGCTGCCCTCCGTCGCTGTGCGCCACTGCCGCTGCTGCTGCCCTCTGTTGCTGTGTGCTGCTGCCGCCGGAGCCGTCGCACGCCGACGCAGCTGCTGCCGCTTCCCCGACGCGCGCCACCACCGCTGCCCCAGAGCCGCGTCGTCACAAGCACCACCATAAACAGCGCCGCCGCCGTCCTCGTGGTCGCGCCATCGCCGGTCCGCCGTTCACCGCTCGCCCCCATTCGCAATCCCAATCCGCGAGTCCAAATTTGGAAAGTAATCCGGAAATCAGGTAAAGATTTCTATCCGGTATATTTTTCAAAATATTTAGATTCCCAGTTTGGATGTTTGAATATTCTGTGAATATTGTGTGGATTGCTAGATATTTTAGGATAATGTTTGCATTGTTCGCAATATTCGAAAATATTCAAAATTAGGAAACTTTCCTAATTCAGCAACGTATCTGGACAACTATCCGACCTTATCCCTAAGGTATGATACGTGGCGATACGGAGAATCATTATCCTACCCATAATCACTTGGGTACGATAATGAATTTTATCTGTTTTCCAAATCTGAATGATCGACTTTCCATCAATATCTGTAACCCTATAGATATGACTGATAGTTCGATTTTTGTGCCTAATCCGAGTTTGAAACGAATTTTGCGGATTGCGTGGTTGTTTTAAATGTGGATGCTATCTCTGTTTAAATTGTTTTTCCTTTTCAAATAAAAAAGAAAATTCAAAAAATATCAGTTAGGATTTGAATTTGAGTTTTGCATGTTTAGGAATCCTAAATATATCTAGACGATAGAGTAATTATTTAATTTAAATTAGGACTTGAGATAATCTATTTCCTAGTTTAAATTAAGTAATATTCTAATCTTAATAGATTATTTAGGTTATTTTATAATTCCGAATTTTCATGAAAACCCTAAAAAAGAATGATTTGCTTTATGGTAGATTAAGATAGATTGCATTCTTAATTTAAGTAATTTATTATTTCGAATTTTAACAAAAATCCCAAAAATAAGTCATGTTAGGATATGTTAAGTCATCATAGATTGCATGTTAATTTAGGCATATTTTTATTCCGAATTTCATCAGAAAATACCAAAAATAAATCATTTGCCCGTCATCAGAATTAGGTCACGTTGTCGCATGACATATAGTTTGCATGCTAGGTTGCATTACTTGCATGTCATTTTTTCACGTCATTGCATGTAGATTAGGTTTCATTTAAATAAGTGAAAATCCTAAAAAATATTGAGTGAACTGCTTGTTAATTAGAAATCATATTAGGTTGTTGATGTGATTTTTTAGCTAACAATGCAGATGCTTACGTTGCTTCGAGGTAAGTAATTCTTCCAAACTTGCAATTTATTTAATGCTTTCTTGGGTGTTAAATTGGTGGTTTGCGCACCCGCATGAACACCTCACATGTTAGTGACTAAGTTAAAATGGATCCAGATTGCTTGCCAAAACATTTTTGAAAAGAAAAGGTACCGAAAGGGCGTTAGAATAGATCTAGCGTAATCAAGTCCCCGGGCTTAGAATCTCTGGTTCGTAGGAATAAAACATACCTCCCTATGTTTTATTTAGGTTTCTAATCGACCTACCACAAATAGATTAGTGGCAACTCCGAGCATGAAAACATTTGCATGTTAAAAACTTAAACCCTAAGTTGCGAATTGGTAGGGCTTGGGAGGGCTCGAGTTAGGTTTAGTCCTAATAATCCATTAGCCTAAGAGGAAAAATCTTTAGGTCGCGACAAACCTGCTTGACTCCCGGACCAAAGATGACATTTGCACTGCTCGAATGATCAGGGAGTGGATTGTTCTGCACATTGGGCTTATCGGTTGGCTATAGCGCAAACGCTCCAGTCTCGAGTAGATCCTGCACTCGATATTTGAGTACTTGACAATCATCTGTCGAATGCCCAACTTCACTTCTATGGTAATCGCATTTTTTCGACGGATCATACCTAGCATAGCCAGCAGCATTAGATCTTTGTGGCTCTGAATTCAGCAGGTTTTTCTTCCTTAGCACCGTCAGTACCTGAGATAACGTCCCAGGAAGTGGAGTAAACTGGCGAGTTTTACGCTGCTGGCGTGAGTCTTGCTGGCCTTGCCGTCCATAAGAGGTTGTCTGCTGAGTGCTAAATTGCAGCTTCGGGGCCTGAGCTGGCATCTTCTGTACATAAGTCATGTTGACTTCGGGGACATGCTCTTTGTCTTTCTTACTAGTAAATCTCTTACTCGATGAACCTGACTCACTGTACCATCCCTTCTTGAGCCCGGTCTCAATCTCTTCACCCATGGCTATCAGTTGACCAAAAGATTGAGCGGCCGTCACTAACATTCGTGAACGAACCGGCTGCGGTAGGGTGGACACGAACAACTTCATTAAGTCACGTTCTGAGGGTTCAAGCATGATCTGTCCCGCCATGTTCCTCCAGCGAGTGGCATACTCTTTTAGAGTCTCGCCCTTTTTCTGCTCGGCTCTCTCCAGGTCTTCTCTTGTAATGGTGACATCGAGATTGAACTTGAAGTGCTTTACGAAAAGGTTTGCCACCTCTTCCCATGAGTCTTTCCGATTGATCTGGTGGTTGGTATACCACCTCATTGCGGCATCCTTCAAGCTTGCTTGGAAGGTTTGGATCATTAGAGGTCCATTAGAAACATATCTATTCATGAGCTCCTGGTACATGTCGATGTGCTGAATCGGGTTTGAGGTGCGTCATACTTCTCGAAGGCCGGCATCTTGAATTTATCGGGCACCTGGACCCGGGTAAAAATAGACAGATCAACAGGTGGAATACTTTGAGTTCCTTCCACTTCACGTAACCTCTAGTCGATCTTAGCCAGCAACTTGGTATTCTCATCATTGGAGGGTGACTGAAGAACATGAGCCACCGGAGACGCACTAGTGTCAGTCAGAATGACATCATCCAGTTGAAGGGTTGGATTAGTGTTCACTGCAGGAGATTTGTCGAGGCGAAGGCCTTGACGGGTTGGAAGTGGAACCTCCGATTGAGAGGCAGCATTGATCTGCTGCTGCTTGGCTATGAGATCACTCATCATTTTGGACATGGCAGCCGTGATCTGCTCATTGATTATGTTCATGTGTTCCTTCAGCTTTTCGTCAATCATGGCCGCAATCTCAGCTTGATTGGCCATCCTTCTTTTGGTCACGGATCGAGTATTATGAGGATGAGGGGGATCCGTGGCAAATTACCTGCAAAAGTAACGATGGAATGAATACAACAAGTAAGAATAATGAGTCGGTCCATGACATCCTCTAGACCCTCAAGATGGAATTTCTTTCGAAAGACCGATTCGTCCAGTAAATCTCGAAATTCCAAATTGCTTTATTCAATAAAAACCTGGGCTAATTCCGAAATTTACAAATTAGAGCTTAATGTTTCTCATTGAATTGCTCAAAATGGAAGATGTCTCAAAAGAATTCTTATAAAAATCGTTCAGAAACGATATTTATTACAGAAAACATTAATAGTAGGCTAACATTTCCTCCTAACAAGAAAGAAAAACTCCCTAAACTAAACAAGAAATCAGACGGTCTTCCTCTTTTTAGAGGCAACGTGATCTATAGACGAATGGGCCTTCAAGGCACGCCGTAATCGTGCATTCTCTTCAGCCAGAGCATCTGCCTTATCCTGGGCCTTCGTCGTCTTTTCTTCGCTGATTTTGATCTGAGTCTGAAGAGTGTGCCGTACTGTCACGACCGGGATCTTCGGGAGTATGTCAGCCGGGATGGTATGATGCTGAATATACCGAGCCGTGGCAAAGTGACTCTTTATCCTTCCGATGGGCTCATCCGCGGGCCAAATCAGCTTCTGAGTGGAACAATTCTGCCAAGCGTCGGAATGACGCCTAAGCTCAACTCTGTAGGACTCGCCCTTCTCAAACTGGACTTGAAATTCATTGGGCCTGAGTAGAGGTGGGATATCCTGCAGAACTCGGAACTGACGTGTAACTCGAAGGGGCTGATAGCAGGTTGCCCCATAAATGCCCATCAAAGGTACAGGCTTCTGATCACCATGGTATAGTCGAGCCTCCACCTCCCGAAACCATACAGCTTGCCAAAGGAAAATCTTAGAGCTTGGATCCTTGAACAGATGGACCCATTGTGTATAGTGCAAACTTTTAGTTTGATCTTGTATTTGTTTGAACTTTAAAATAGGGTTATCAGTCGTGTTCATTTCAAATACAGTCATATTTTCCCCGAATTGAGAAAGGTGTGAGAAAAACCAGATTTGTAAAAGCTCAATCGGGGTTTGAAAAATTCTATCTTTTCCTTTCTTAAATCGTGTCAGAGATATGAAGGTCTCTGCTAGAATTGCGTTTATAAAACTAACTCCACCACATATTAGTTTTACCGTCCAGGCTATGACAGGATCAATAGCATTTTGACGGAATGGAAAAACGATGAGTCCGAAAAAAGCTAAGATAAAAATCTTAGACCTCATGAGAATGGAGTTATTTTCAAAACATTCAATAAGAAAAGATAACGGGCATGCTTGACAATTACCCTTTAACACTTTTTTAATTTCCTTTTTGGTCAAATTCAAAAATTCAGCGAGCACTACCACGGGATCTACCTTAATGGGTGGTTCGACTATATCTAACTCAATTGATTTTCCAATGGCAAAACTGTATTCTTCCAGAGTCGGTGTGAGCTCAAACTTACCTCCCAACACAAATGTGGTAGTCTCGGGGCACCAAAAATGAGCGAGTGCCTGCATGATTCCGCTCTGAACATCTATGTCTAGGATTGGTAGCATGAATCCAATGCGCTTGAGGACGTACTGCTGACCATCTGGTTTCAACTGGCTCCATAACTTCTTGAGCTTTAGCTTCGGAGTAGGCACAAAACAGATATCGAGGCGACCCATTCTTATATAGACCACGTGCCAAATGACTCAACCTAAATCATGAACCGACTCAAAATAAGATGAAGAAAACTAAAGATAAAGCTCGAGAAATTACCATCCTTGGAGAGAGAATGTCAATCACAGAGACATGCACATGAATCGTGAGTTTAAACCTTAATCTATCTACCCTAAAGGCTTTTGCAAAATGAAGTGATGAACGGAACGACATGTCGTAGCCTCGCGCACACTCATCATGACTAGCCGCAGCCTCGCATACAATAGTCATGACTAGTCGGGTCCAATCACTTCGGCTTGATTCGATCGACAAGGGGAACCTCCATGCGTAGTAGCCTCACGTGCATGAGGACGACCCTTGAGCCATTTTTTGAAAAATTTTCGGGATCCAAATGGGATAACCTTTAGCGAGGTCTTACCGCCAAGGTTAAAGAACCATCTAAATACCATCTTAGAACTATGGGTGTGACCCAGGTCCGATCATAGGTTGTGTGTGGTGTAGTGTAAATACTGTAAATCATGCACAACAATTATATGCAAACACTGCTTCAATAGTGCAAAAATTAAATCACAATTCCACTCCACCAAGCCTGCAAAACAAAGGATTAGCCAATCACTACTCCCCTTATAACTCCCATCCTGCAAAACCATTTAACACCTAAGAATGAGAATTCAATCAAATTGTTTCAAATCAAGTGATTTTTCCATGAAAATTTCTTTTTGGCCTAAGTCCTCCTTAAATTTTCAAAAAAATTCAAGCACAATCCCCAGTGGAGTCGCCAAGCTGTCGCGACCTAAAAAAATCGGGTTTCGATCTTAGGCTAATGAATTACTAGATCAATTAAATTAACTAACCTAGCTCGAGTTCTCCCAAACTCTACCAAATCGCAACTTAGGTCCAATTGTGAGCATGCAAATATTTTCAACGGGAGTCGCCACTAATCATTTAGGGTAGGTTGATTAGAAACCTAAATAAAATAGCGGGAGTACTATTTTATTTCTACGAACCAGAAATCATAAATTCGGGGACTTGGTTACGCTAGATTCCCTAACGCCCTTTCGGTACCAATTTCGAGAAAAATACTCAATTTGACAATTTTGATAAATCCCGACTTAGAGTTCAAAAGTGCAGAAATTTCTTTTTGATTTTTACTTATTTAAATGAAAGCTAACCTATATGTAATGACGTGCAAAAATTGACATGCGATTAATGCAACCTAACATGCAAACTATATGTCATGCGACGACGTGACCTATTTCTAATGACGGACACGTTATTTTTTTGTATTTTTTTTAATGAAATTCGGAATTAAAAATGCCAATTATCTAAACATGCAATTTTAAACTAAAAAAATCGACCTATTCTAAAACAATCTTTTTGGTATTTTTTTATCGAAATTCGAAATTAAAATCAAGTAAAAAAAGTATAACCGCGAAATCTTTCGAATTAAATTTCGATCTGAAGCCTAACAGATCGATCCTAAAATTCGAAATACCCGCTATGGAAATAACTCTATCTAAAGCCTGATAGATAAATTTATTTTCACGTGTGCGGTTGCGGATTAGGAAATTTTCCTAATCGATCACATCTTGAAAAAATTTTGATATCTCAAATATCTTAGATATATTTAAAAGATTTTGAAAATTCTAGATTCTATCCAAATTTAACGAGTAATAGATATCTAAGATTTCAAAAAAGGAAACAAATCCTAATTGAGATAATGCTTATTATTCAAATATACAAAATTAGATATCAATAAGCACAAATTAGGCATCAAAATATTCAAATAACATCAGGATAGGATAATTACCTGATTTGCAGATTTATTTCCAAATTTGAACTTGCAACGAATCGAAATTGCGGATCGGCGATGGTGATCGGCGGTGCGTCAGGAACGGTAGCGCGGCGTCGGGAGCGGCGACGTCCGGACAGCGACGGTGTACGACGGCGACACGGCAGGAACGGCGACGCGGCGGGCGTCTCCGGAAATTCTAATTTGAACACGTGTAATATTCCGGGAATCGAACCAGATCACGGCTTCCGGATGAGGCTCGGTGGATGACTGTGGTGACTCGCGGCTCGGTGATTCCCGATCGACTCTTGCTGAGTTGCTCACACTGAGGGCATCAGTGCAGCCCGCGAGGTTCACGGTTCTTGACTGGACAGCAACTCGGTGAGGTGTTAACCTGCAAAACGGAGAGACTTCAATGGCAAGAGGGGTCTCGTTACTGGTGGGGCGTCGTGGGCTCGTCAAGAGAGAAACAAATCGTCGAGGACTGCAGCAAGGACAGGTCGGCGTGGCTGGCTTGGGATCTAGCTCGTGTGGGCAGCGATCGTGAAGGGAGAGAGAGAATCGTTTTTCTCTTCTTTCTGCGTGGGTGCGTTTCCCGTTTGTGTGCTTCTCCACTTGTTCCCGCCGAAAAGAAAAGAAAGAAGAGCCCGCCTTTCTTTAATGCTCTCTAATTCTCTTTTGGTTTTTCCTCCTCCTTCCTTTCTCTTTTCATCCGTGTCTGTCGCTCTTTCAATGCGTGCAGAACCTGCTCCTCTTCGTTCCCTCCTCTTTTTTTATGTAGACGACGTGAATTCCTCTTCCGTATGCAAGCGCTCGACTTCGTTAAGAAAAGCTGCAGAGAAGACTTTCTCTCTTTTTCTTTGTTTCTCTCTCACTCGCGTTGTGTTCTGAAAATTATGAGAACCCCCCTCTTGATTATGATGCATAACCATGTATTTATATTGCAAACTTAGGTCAACTAGCCGGGCTTTCTAGTCCTAATGGGCTTAGGTTTAGGCTTTAATTTAATTTTAAGTGGGCTGAATTAATTTGGGCTTTTCTTTAATTAAGCATAACGGGTTAATTTAAGCTCAAATTAAGACAACCAAACCCTTTCGCGTGTGATTTTCGGCCCATGCCTTCCGAGCGAGCCGAGTCTCGTTCGATTCCCGAGCTCGATTTACGTGATGAATTTTAAGCTCGCTTGCCACCGCCGACCCGATGCAGAATGCAATTAATCTACATGAACCTAAACTATATGCTATATAATTTTAATATTTTTGTTTAGGGGTTAAAAATTTAATCCCTAATTTTCTATGCAATTAACACTAAATGATGCGCCAAAATTTAGGTGTCAACAATCAGTAACAAGCAAATTCTATTGCTCTTTTCCCAAGCAGCACTCAGTGCCTTTTCTATGTCTATACTTTCAGCAGTGACATCTACTAGCTTATCCTCAGTAAGAGCAATATGAATATCTATCAGCTCCATACCAAACAGAAAATCATTTTTCCATTTCTTAAAGTTTGAACCAGTAAGAACTTCAATGACAATTGTCGTTCAGAGAGAAAACGACTATTAAAAACAAGCAATGTCTATAATCAGCATCATGTGAGTACTTTCCTAAGAGTTACACACATCATCATATAATCACCTTTGGACAAAATACATGACATGCAAATTGTATACCCTCTACATGACAGCAGCCATGAGAATGTATTCCAATCTTTTATGAATTCACCACCTTTAGGTGTATGAACCACTAGGATCAATCGTTCCTCACGCATGTTGTACATGCATCCCTCCATGAACCAATACATAATCACCTCCTTTGGGAGTATGACAATACATTAGAACATGAGACACTCTAACAATACGAGACTGATATTTCTCAAACTCAATCAAGTGCGCCACTTTGGCTGTCACTACCAAATTGGATCATTAAAACTCTCTCATACTAAGGATATAAATTTTATGTCTCACATATACTATATAGATGTAATTCTAGACTGGAAGACATGAGTAATGTCTCTAAAATTACTAATTACATTGCTTTATACATTGATATATGTTGAACCTTATACATACTATCGATGAAACAGGATCTACACGTCCTTATGTCATCATATCCATGTAAGATTTAATCTGTATCTCTTAAACCATAGAGAAATACAGGAAAATACGAAAATATACCCTAAAAATACGTGTATATAGGGTTCCGTATGCATTTTCACATCCTTAAAAGTATCAAACATGTAAAATAAATATGCCACAGTGTAGAAAATCTTTGTACAAGCACGCCGGTACCTTGCACGCTCCAATCGGAGGCCGGACGTGCCCTCACACGTCAACTGAAGGCACGGCGCATGGGCTTCACGTGCCGGCGCTTAAGCCGGCCAAAAAGGCCGGTCCGACCGGTCTAACCATCGACTGGTCTAACCACTTACCGGTCTGACCGGTTGATCGATTTGGTCAAAAGGATCGGGTCCGGGTCGGGTCAACGAGTCGGACCCTGGGTCAAGTCCGGAGTTGGGTTGGGTCAGCCGGATCGACCCGGCTCGCGAAAACCCTAGCGCGTGCAACGCACGCGCTAGGAACACCGGCGCGTGTGCCGCCGGGGCTCTCCGACGTCCCGGCACGTGCGGTAGTTTCCGGCAGCCCCCGATGGCTGGCGACCACTCATTTTACTCGTCTCGTGACAATCTATCCATTTGATTTAATTTATTCTAACATTCAACGGATGAAAAAAATAAAAACACATACGAACGGTACCGGCCCATTTCTCGACTATGGCGGCTCTGATACCACATGTTGGCCGGTCTGTATGACTCGGTCGAGCGCCCTAAGATCACCATAGTGAGATATTGACGGTACGATAAAAGGATGGATAGAATTTGAGCACCTGATTTGGATTTCATCGTCCTGGATGCGGAAATGATGACGAATCGATGCCGTAGGTCTTCTCCCCTGTCACCCCCAAAGTCCCGGCGCTATGAGACCGCCTCAGCTTGCTCATGTAAACCTTAGGTGAGTTTGAGAGCGTTTGAGAGAGATTGGAGAGTTAGGTGCAGAGGAGGGATCTCCAGCGCTATTTATAGAGTTTTTAGTCAAGCCCTCTCATAATGGGCCGGGCCGAACTCGGCTCACACAAGTCGGGCCCATATCCAATCAATTAAGAAACCTTATATCCAAACTTATTCAACCAAACCCGTAAGCGAATAATAACAATCTCAATTAATGTAACCCACATTAAGAAAACGTTACACTGACTACTCGACCACAACTTCACCAATGCTTACCCATCACCACCCGAACGTCTGAGCTGCACCACAAACTCCGATAACCCCTATGCAACCTCAACCCCATGTCAAGGTGAGGGTGTCGCTGGGCACAGGCGACCGAAAGATCTGGGGTCGTCTAAAGGCAAAGTTAGATCTGAGCTCAACAATGAAGAATTTGATGTTCCAAACTCAAGTTCAAGCCCGACAACATTGAATTTGTCGTGATCAACCGAGACTCAATCGCAATCGACTTGGCCATGACCAGCGACTCAGCCTTCTTCCTAGGCTCTCTCCCGCATCAACTCGGTATTGCGTAACGGCTGTTACACTGGCTTTGAGAACAACTTCGCATCGAGCTCCTTCACGGTAATCTTGCTCGTTACAGATTTCACAAGATAGTTGGCGAGGAAAGAAGAGCAGTGAGGTTCTTCTTCACCGAATTTCACCTTCAAATTTTGATTTTGGGCAATGAGTTCTTTTTTTCCCTTTGGTTCTTTTGGACTTGCTGTCTAGAGAGTGAAGCTTTTCCCTTTATTAGTCTGTTGAATAGTTCTTCATTTCTTGAATTTTTGTTACGCGCCCGAGAATTAAAAAGGATGAAGAACATGCGGAGGTTTCCAATTATCTTGAACATATTTAATTGGGAAAAAGTAAATGGGCCTTGCACATATTTGATTCGAGACTTCTTGTTCTAATAGCATGTGAGATTTTGTAAAGCAGCTACTAAATGTTCTAAAAGATTTCACTCGATATAAGTAAATTTCACTTTCATTTAAAAATCACTAGCAAATGTGCACACCTCTTACATGCATTAAAAGAAGTAGCGCTCAAAAGATCTAGCAAAATTGCATAATTAAAAAAATATTTGAATGATCAATTAAACGAAATGAAATTGTCGACACGGTATGAAGAAATTAAAGACATTTGAGCGGAAAAGAAAGATATTTCAAGATTTGAACACGCTTTTGTGAGTTTGCTTATAAGATTGAATGCATTCAAGTTTTACAATTCAAAAATATGCTAGAGATTATGTGTAATCGGTATAGAGAACACAATTCATTGTCGCGTTGATCCTTGTTTTTGTGATTATGTATAGTTGACATGGGGAACACAATTCGTTACCGCATTGGCTCGAATTATATGCTTATTTTTGTGATTATATGTAGTCGACGTAGAGAACACAATTCGTTATCGTATTAGCTCAAATTATTTTATGTGTAATCAGCATGGGAAACACAATTTTGATTTCAAAATATATGATATTAAGTAGTGAGAAAAAAATAAAAAGTGATCGGTTTCAATAGACTGACCGGAATTGGACCGGACCGGTTCTCAATCTTAGGATCAATCAGTCCGGTTCCGATTCCGGTTCCGATCACCCCTAACTAGAGGTGGCCACGGGCCGATTTTGGCCCGGAACCGGCCAGGAACCGGCCCGGTCAAACCCGGGCCCGGCCCGTTGACCGGGCCAACGGTTCGGAACCGGGACCGGCCCGTGGCATACGGGCCCGGTTCCGGTTCCATAAAAAATTGAACCGGCCCGGAACCGGCGGTTCCGGGCCGGTTCTACGAAAAAAAAAAAAACCGCTGCTGCTGCTGCTGCAAGCTGCACGTGCACGCTGCAGCAGTAGCAGACTGCAGCAGCAGCAGCCCGTTGGGCCGTTGCCAGGCCCCTCCCTGGCAACGGCCCAACGGCCAAAAATTAAAAAAAAAAAGAAAAACTGCAGCAGGGCCTGCAGACGTGCAGGCCCTGCTGCAGCGGCCCGTTGGGGCGACCGGGCGAGCAACGGCTACACCCGTACGCCGGACGCCCCAACGGGCATTTCTAATTAAAAAAAAAAAGATATAACCGTTGCAATTTTGCAACGGTTATATTTTATTTTTTTAATTCTAAATTTTCTTCTATTTTTTTCCTATAAATTCTCTCAAATTCTCACAATACACACACAATTCTCTCAAATTCTCTTCTCTCAAGTCTCAAATTTTCTCAATACTCAAAATTCTCTCAAATTCTCTGAAATTCTCTCAATTTTCTCAATCCACGCAATTTTTTCTTAATTCTCCCAATTAATCCGCTCAATTCTCTCAATCCATTCGAAAAATGGCAAGTGAAAATCGAGTGTCAACTGACAAAGGTAAGAATATCGCGACGGAATCCCATCATTCTTTTGATCCTCGTGAATATGCAGATTTTCAAGATGATGGAATCAACATTTTTCCTGATGTGGAGCACGTCCCGACGCAAGAAAGTTTTCATCCTCCTGCCGAAATATCTACAACAAAGGAAGCGGAACGGAAATTTACATCTGACATTTGGAATCACTTCACGAAAGTGGAAAGGTTTGATATCGGTCAAAAAAGGTATGATATAATTTGTAAATATTGTGGAAAAATATATAAACATACAGGTGGACAAGGATATGGAACATTTAAACGACATCTTAGAAGCAAACATCCAACCGAAACGGGAATCAATATCGGGCAACAACAAATTTCCGGGTACGTCAATCCTAACGCTTCCCCTTTATTTCGTTTTAATGAAAAAACTTATAAGGAAGAATTAGGCAAATTTATTTCCGTTGAGCATTTAGCATTTAATTTTGGAGAAAGATTTGGTTTTAATGAATTTGTACAAAAAGCATGTGCTCCACAAGCAAAACGTGTTCCTAGAAATTCAATTAAACGACAAATTAAAGATCTTTACAAAAATGGAAAAAAAGATTTAAAAATTTTTTTTATGCAATTTAATGGATGCGTGCATATAGGTAGTGATATTTGGAGTGATCATTGGCAAAATCATTCTTACATGGGCATAACATGTCATTGGATAGATGACGAGTGGACTATTCAAAAAAGAATTATTGCATTTAGAGTTTTCGATGATCATCATACGGCAAATAATATTTATAGAATAATTAGGCAAGTTTTAGAAGAATATTATTTGCTTAACAAAACTTTTTCAATTGGTTTTGATAATGCCGCAGCAAATACCGCTTCAATTGCCGAGTTAGAAAATATTTGTAAACCTGCTTTTGGCGGAAAATTTTTTCACATTAGATGTGCTTGTCATGTTTTAAATTTATGTGTACAAGATGGTTTGAAAACTCTTGATATTTTTCTTCAACCAATAAAAACGGCGATTCAATTTTTATGGAAACATCCCAAAAAAATGAAAGAATGGGGTCAATTTTGTAGAGAAAATCAGGCAAAGCCAAAAAAATTTTCAAGAGATGTTCCAACTCGTTGGAATTCTACTTTCCACTTGCTTAATGAATCTTTACCATATAAAGATTTATTATGTGCATTCATTTCTAAT
Source organism: Syzygium malaccense (assembly GCA_031216405.1). Lineage (NCBI taxonomy): Eukaryota > Viridiplantae > Streptophyta > Magnoliopsida > Myrtales > Myrtaceae > Syzygium > Syzygium malaccense. The sequence goes on from CM062257.1 coordinate 7,675,341, forward strand.
AATATACCTCATATTAATTTATACCCACAAGAGTGGCATATTTGCCAAAAAATTTTAGATGTTTTAAAGGTTTTTAATGATGCAACTTATACTTTGTCCGGTGTTTATTACCCTACTACACATTTATTTTTAGTAGAGTGTACTAATATTGTTGGAACTTTTGATGAATATGAAAATGATGTTGAATTACAACATACTATAGTTGCAATGAAAATGAAATGGCTTCATTATTATAGTGAAATTCCCATGATTTATTTAGTTGCTTGTGTTTTTTATCCACGTTGCAAATTGGATGGCTTAAATGATTTTTTGCGTGTATATTATCAATGTTTACATTATGACGCGCCAAATATTACAACCATCGTACGTGAGGTTAAAAACGTAATAATAGAATTATATAATGAATTTTATACTAAATATAATTTAGGTGATATTGGATCTTCTCAATCTACGGAGATACAAAATGACAATACAGGTAAAATTAGTAGAGGGTACAAACTTTTATTACATAGACAAAAAAAACAAAAGGGAGTAATGGGAAATATTTCTGAATTAGAGAGTTATCTAACCATTTTATTTGAGTTTACTGAAGCCGAAGGTGGTACAGATTTTTTAATTTTGGATTGGTGGAAGAGGCACGCAAGCCAATACCCAATCCTTTCTCTTATTGCAAAACAGATTTTTTCAACCCCTTGTTCCACAGTTGCGGTCGAACAAGCATTCAGTGCCGGAGGTAATATTTTGAACGAACATCGTTCAAGATTAGATCCAGAATCAGTGGAGATGCAAGCTTGTGTTGCTGATTGGACGAAGGCTCAATACCGGCAACAAGAGATAGATCGGAATAATGAATCCGAATTCTTTAACGACGGAGATACTACTGCTACCAGTATCGGTACTGAAACGGGTAGTGACGATTGAGGGTAAAAGAACTATTGGAGTTGGCAAATATTTCGGGAACTCTTGTTTCTCATACCGGGTACGCCCACGTGAGCTTAGGGAAACCGAAATATAATCCGACGATATGTGACCTTTGGTCCCCTACGCACGGAATGCTTAGGTTTTGGGATGATTTTAGGGTATATATATTGTACTCCTTTTTTTTAAGATCGTTGTAACGAATTGTAACGTGTTTAATGATAATTTATTAAGTTGAAGCCCTCTCTTTCTCTCTTGTCTTTTTGTCATCAAATTTGAGTACAATTTGTATTTTAATCACAATTTATATTGAATAATGTTCCATCACAATTCACAAGAATAGTATTTTTAAATTTTTTTTTATTTTCATTTCTGTTTTTCTTCTTTTTCTTTTCCTTTTCTGTTTTTCCTTTTTCTCTTTTGTCTTTTTTTCTTGTTTCTGTTTTTTAAAATTATAATTTATATTATATTTTTTTTCTTCCTCCGCGGCCGGCCATGGCCGGGGCCGGCGCGGAGGTCGCCGGCGTCGGGCGAGAGCCGCCCTCGCCGGCGTCGGGCGAGGGCGGCCCTCACCTGGGCTGGGCGAGGTCGGCCTCGCCCGACGCCGGCGAGGGCCGGCCTCGCCCGACGCCGGCGAGGGCCGCCTCGCCTGAGGCCGCCGACCTCCGCGCCGACCCCGGCTATGGCCGGCCACGGAGGAAGAAAAAAAAAGAAAACGAAAAGGAAAAGAAAAAAAATAGAAAAAAAATCGGAACCGGCCCGGAATCGGTTCCGAACCGGAACCGGCCCGGAATCGGTTCCGAACCGGAACCGGCCCGGAATCGGTTCCGAACCGGAACCGGCCCGGAACCGGACGGTTCAGACCCGAAACCGGAACCGCCAGAGGAGGTTCCGGTTCCGGTTCACACTTGACCACGAACCGGAACCGCCGGTTCCGAACCGTGGCCACCACTACCCCTAACGAAAGAGACCGCACCCACCGGTCGACCTCGCCGCCCGGGCCTCCGGAAACTTTCGCGCGTGCTCGAATTACGTGAGCCCACCTCATCTCAACCGTTGAAACGCGACGCGCGGGCCCGTACGAACCCCGGGGAATCTGACGGTCGGAAACCACAGCGAGCTCACGTAGGACCGCGGGTCCCGCGGACACGCGACGCCAAAAGCGGAGCCTCTTTAATGCGCGATCAAAGTGTGGTGGGGTGGGGGGGGGGGAAAGCGACGCGACGCGAAGCTGTTCAACACCAGAGCGCTAAAACGCATCTTTTTTAAGAAAAGAAAAGAAGAGAATAATGCGATTTGACACCAGAAGAAAGATTTGCACTGAAGAATTTTATATCTCCCTCCCTCTCTCTCTCTCTCTCTCTCTCTCCTCAAACCTCCTTCTCTTCCCTTCCTTCCTTCTCAATCCATCGTCCCTTCATCCGTCTCCGGCGGCGGCGGCGGTGGCGGCGGCGCTCACCTCGACTCGGCGGAACCGTCGCCCCCGCACCCCTTCGCCGCGATCGGGCGGCGGAAATGAGCGTTGGCGGCGATGGTGGCGAAGAAGGTGCAGACTCCCCCGCCGCAGCCGCCGCCGCATGCTCAGGACCACCGCCCCGAATGCCGGGCCGCCCGGCCCCGCGGGAGCCGCCGGTGGCGCCATGGGGTCGGCGGCGGCGGCGGCGGGACCGCCGCGGTCGCCGCGGCCGCGCTCCTGATCTCCACCGCCGCGTGGCTAGCGCTCGTCTTCTCCGGCACCACGGCCCGCTGCTGGCAACGGCTGACGCATTTTGAAGGCAGTCCTCGTTCCGTCTCGTGGCGGAGCCATTACTCCTCCTCCGATCGCCGTTACCCCGCTTCGTCTTCCTCGCCGCCGCCGCGCCCGGCGTCTCGCAACGGCAGCATCTCGGGAGCGAAGCCGATCGCGGAGGAGTTGATGCTGAACCGCATACTTTTCGGAATCGCTGGATCGTCGCGGCTGTGGACGCGTCGGAAGGAGTACGTGAGGCTCTGGTGGCGACCTGAGGAAATGCGCGGCCACGTGTGGCTGGACGAGCAAGTGCCTCACGACGACGATTCGCTGCCCCCGGTCATGGTCTCGGAAGACATCTCTCGCTTTCGCTACACAAACCCTACCGGCCACCCTTCCGGCCTCCGGATCGCTCGTGTCGTGGCGGAGAGCTTCCGCCTGGGGTTGCCGGATGTGCGGTGGTTTGTCCTAGGAGACGATGACACTATCTTTAATGTCGATAACCTTGTAGCTGTTCTTAGCAAGTATGACTGGTCTGAGATGGTTTACATTGGCGCTCCTTCGGAGAGTCACTCGGCGAATACTTACTTTAGCCACAATATGGCGTTTGGCGGTGGTGGGATTGCGATTAGTTATGCATTGGCCGAGGCGTTGTCGAAAATTCAGGATGAGTGTCTGGAGAGGTACCCCAAGCTGTATGGGAGTGATGATAGGCTTCACGCTTGCATTTCTGAAATTGGCGTTCCCTTGACGAGGGAAAGCGGCTTCCACCAGGTTTTTTACTTCACTCGATTCGTTTAAAGGAGGATAATGTAGTTGTTTTGTGTGATGGAGTTTGAATTTGCTTGAATTGTGTTTTTTGATGTTCCGGCAGTGGGATATCCGCGGTAATGCACATGGTCTTTTGTCATCTCATCCGATTGCGCCCTTTGTTTCAATTCACCATGTGGAAGCCGTGGATCCATTTTATCCTGGGTTGAGCCCTTTGGAGAGCTTGAAGCTATTCACGAAGGCAATGAAGTCAGAACCTAGGAGCTTTTTGCAGCGGTCGATCTGTTATAACCAGGCACATCATCTCACATTTTCGGTGTCGCTGGGTTACGCTGTTCAAGTGTTCCCAAACATTGTGTATCCCCGTGACTTGGAGCGGTCGGAGCAGACTTATGTTGCCTGGAATAGGATCAGTCAAAGTAGTGAGTTTGACTTGGATACTAGGAATTCATTAAGGTCCCTCTGCAAAAAACCAATCCTGTTTTTCTTGAAAGATATAGGAAGAAGAGGGGATGCTATTGTGGGCACGTATATGCAAGAAAGAGGAATAGATGATCTGAAAAGGAGAGTGTTTTGCTTTCTGCGGTCACCTCCCCTGCATAATGTGCAGATTATCAAGGTCTTAAGTTATCCACTGAAAAAGAATTGGCATCTGGTGTGTTTTCCTTTTTCCTTCTTAAACTACTGGTGGAAATTTGGTGGTTTCTTGTTTGTATTTTGTTGCTAAAGTTGCATTCTGAAATGTTTCTGCACAGGTACCGCGTCGATTATGTTGCCAGACAGACGAAATTAGGGGCGACACTCTCAGTTTGACTGTGGGCCAATGTGAGAGTGGAGCTTTACATTCCATCATTTGATAATGTGTGACTGGTATGTGGCAGCGCTTGGTCTAGGGACCTCTTGTCGAGTTAAATAATTGAGTAGAGAAGCTGGATCCTATAATGACCTTCCAGAGATTCAACCGCCTCTGACTTTTCATGGATTAACAATTACTGACTTCTGGTCTGTTAATTAATTACCTGCTTAGCAAGGTGCAGTCCATGTATGAGGCTGATTTGTTCTATGCAGTTAACTTGATTGAGTTGAAGATGGTTGTGCGAGCACTTATCTCCGGATTACATTCTTTGCCTTCATTTTGCTAAGAAGGTTGTACAATGATAAATGAAGATTTAGCATTTCAAAATTGAAATCACTGTTGGTATGATAGATAGAATGCCAAAATTAGCAATGCTAGCTTCCAGGTATATATTTCTGATATTCTTTTGTTGTTAATAGTCATTTTCCACTATAAGGTTGCATGGTGGGATATATTGTCTATCTTCTTTCTTACTGGAGTTTGTGCCTCCACAGAAATTTTTGTGGCCTTGAAAGCATATACATAGACAATTGAAATGAGAATTCTTGGATATTTGACCACAGTTTTTCCATTTGACAAATGTAGGAGGAATGCAAAGTAAATAGAACCAAATATTGCTGGCTGTATGCAGGCACTTCCACGTACTAACCATAGTTTGACCAATGAGGTACTTATGAGCTAGAAGGTAATATTACAGAAGAAATCAAAAAGTAAGATTTCGCTGAGAATTTGGAGTAGCTAGAGGCTGAAATACTGCCTACATTCCTTTTCCCATAGGTTGATACTTCTCAGAAAAACAGATTTGTTATCTGGTAATTACTTTTCAGTCAGAATTTAAGATTGCAGGAGTTACTGATGCAAGATATACGCATTCTGACCAATTACGGCGAATACTATATAGTTTTGTTTCCTTATTTCTGTTCTTTTTTTCTCTGGGGTGGAGGGTGTTGGTTGTGGGTGCCTTCAGTGTTAAAAGTAACCAGATGCTACTGCCTCTTGACAACTTCCAGCTTCCCAGTTTGTAGACGTGTTACTGGAACCATAAGTGTGGATGCAGGATTAGAAAACTGACTAGTTCTTTTGCATGGGCTTGTTGTGCGCTTGTAATTGAAAGTCTTTATATTATAAAGTGCTGCCCCTGCCTTCACTTCTCGTTCCGTGTACTTTTGTCCTTTCCTCATTCCCTGCCTCGATTCATTACCTCTGAAAATGGTAGTGAGGATTCTGGCGGATTAAAGTAAGCCCATTGCAGTATGGGGCGGGCGCCTTCAAGCTTTCTTTCGCAGGACCAGCTGAAGCTATTGATTGCAGCAGCTCCGTCCCATTCATCACACCTCGGTCAAAGGAAGGGGGCGGTCCTGATTCTGGGACGGAGCCTAGGATTGGAAAATTCGGGACTTACGACCACTGCATGACGTGAGCTAATCCATGCAAAACAGTTCAAATCATGCTAATTAATGTGCGATTTTTTTCCAGCTTCTTGTTTGTCATAGGGTTCCCCTGGATGCATGTATTTTACATTGCAGAAGAGATGTTGCTTGTCGACACTCTTTCATTAAATTTATGTTGCTGCGCTTCTTGGTCCTCTAATTCTGGCAATTGTGTATATTAGAAGTTGCTTGGAACCAGTTGTCACGGCATTCTCCATAGGGATTTCGTGACTAGATGTAGCTGTTGCGTTTGCTTTTGTGGGTCTCGAACCCAGCGGTAATCTCCTTGGTTTACCCTAGGGTGACTGAATTAACAGCAGGACATCGAGTTAAACCAAGCCTATGATGGGCCTTGGAACATGATAATCTCCTTCGTACTTTTTCCCCCATCGAAACAGACTAACAGTGATCTAATTATTCGTGTCTATCTGGTTCCTCCCTCCCTTTGACCCCGGCATATTGTGGAAGTCGTCTGAGAAGAGAAGCTCGTTCTCTCTTTTTTTCGTCTCTGTGTCTGTTGATTAATACCTGTGAATATAGATACTGGGGTGTCAGCGGTTCACCTCGGATCTCACCAGTACCCAAATCGAACCAAACATAGAAGGCGGCATGCTTCTTGTAATTCGAACCGCTTAATATCTGAACCAAAAACACGGTTTGGGTTGGGTGTTTTTTTTCTCTTCTTCACCCTCCTTCACCGTAACCTAACCTCTGTAACCATGCTTATTTCTCTCTCCTCCTTCCTTTACCCTTTCTCTGTAACCATCCCCTTTTCCCCAACTTCCAATGTCGCCGACGACTGCCAGCCCACCTTTGAGCTCGACAGCAAGAATCGAGCTGCCTACATCCACCTGCTCACGTCTTTATCTGTATCTCCCCGCCTCTGCGATTGTCCTTCCTACGGCGTCCGAACATATCAAGCTCTTTTCTTTACAAAAAAGAGAAGAAATTTGCCGAGGAACTATCCTAATCAAAACATAAGAATAAGTGCAAGACAGGAGACTGTTAGGAGCTCACAGCAGAGGGAATCGCCAAGAGAGACTTCAAGTCTGACCTATCAACACATCCAGTTAAAACTACTTTCATTCAAAAACTCAAGCTAATGTGTTATGAATCAACTTAAATATATTAACTACTCCACACTATATCAATTCTCCAATATGGGACTTCTCTAATACAACTCACACGTTCATATCAACAATCTTTCCCTCATATGTGAACTCAATATTAGGTCTGCTCCCTATTAATTCAGGTAGCATTCTACATCAATATATCTCAACTTAAATCTCCGTCAACACCCACCTTTCATCGCTAGTCTCTTTCTCCAAATTGAATCATAAAGGCTACCATCTGAACCGCGTTGATATACTACAACGCCCACCACCCTAGAAACCACTTTGGTCACTAGATTTCTTAGTTGGGAGTGGCCACTAATCATCCATCGACTCTGATTCCATTTGTTGGGAGAGCATAGTAGAAGCCATATACTTTCATGAGGATTGCCAAAAGGAGTCCAATTCCGAGCCCGTCAACATATCTAGTTAGACTCTTCTTCATTCAAAAGCTTAAACAAATAAGTTATGGGCCAACACACCACACCAATTTTTTGATGTAAGATTTTTCTAACATAATTCATATGTGCATTTCAATGGAGACATTTTAAGATAGCTACACATTCGATGGAATGTGTTCCGATTTCCAACCCAAACCGAAATTTTAATCATACCTGTTCTTCACTTATTACCAAACTGAAAGGAGACCAAGCCTGAATTTTCAATTCCGATCAGTTCGATTTTCGGATATTTTTTACACCCCTAAATACTGGTTTTTAGGCTATCATATTTCTGCCAGCCTATGAACTTTCCTATTCTAATCATGCCATGCCAATTGGACTGTCGGAAGCCTTTGCAAAAATAGGGCCTTTATGGGGGTTGCTTTGCCTCTATCTTTTATAATGCATATCTGAGGATGTTATCAGTTAAAAGCTCATAAATGCCATTACAGCACAGGCCATTCAAGAATGAAGGTTTCCATAGTCGACTGGTGCCGACCTGAGGGTTAGTGGAACATATAGATGTCCAAGGGAGTGCATCTCTGAACCGTAGGCATGACACTCTTATTTTGTCCCGAAGAAGAGGTGGAATTTGAAGTGCATGACAAATGTAGTAGGGAGGTTACGACGAGGTGTAATGCATAAGCCACGAGTTTACCTTCTCTAGGAAGTTATACTATACTATAGGCGTCCGTCACACCGGTTTTCCCGGGGGCTCTAACCTGTTTCCCTTTGTTTCAGTCTGTCCTCAAGAGACCAACTTGTCGATATACTGTCTGACTATGGATATGATTCATTCTTTTGCCATTTTTGTTGTTGATATCTGAAATTAGTCTAGTGTGTCCTTAGTGAAGTGAATCATTTGGTCCAAAGAAAATTTCCACGATCAACGGAACGATGCCTCTGTTGTTATTTGGAGGACGATTCAGATAATATCAGAATACATGAGCGGGAAAAGATTACTAAAACACAATCAGGAGCTACGTAAAGATCAACATACTAGTTCAAGATGCTTAATCTAGTTCCTGCTTGCTCTTTGTTCTCTTCATCTTTGCCTTAAACCTCGACTTAGCCATCAGAGTCTGTATGGTATTTGCAAAGTTCCCAACGGCCATCAGAACCAACAGGATCCCACAGAATATCACCTGCCAAGCTCATTTTTAATGATCTGTTAACAACACAAACAATGATAGCTCAGTGGTAATGCAAGGGACAGTGATAAAAAGCATGTCACCTGCCATTCAGAAACTACCCCAACTAATGCAGTTTGGAGCAGCAGGAACCCCACATAGGCCTCAAAACCCTAAAGTCAAGAATGGCGGACACATCTTAGCTCGGCGAATTTCCATACAATTCACCATGTCTAATAGAAGTAATTTGTGCATCAGTTCAGCATAAGGTTTTCGAGTTAAGACATGCAAAAGACTTCGCCAAACGTAATTTGAGTAGGCCAACCATTCAATAAAGTGATTACTGTCATGCCTATTTGCTGCATTTAGACCGCCAAGTAAAAAGTCCACTTTGGCAACAGACCTAGAAATACATCTCGCTTAATGCTTATTACAAAGTCTTGCAACAAGCAATGGTTAGCAATACAGAAACTGCCTTTTTGGTTCAAATTCTCCGCTCTCTGCATTCGACAACTTTCGAGCATCAGTAAATATTGCCCATATACTTACCAACTTATATTACAAGTGGATTACCTGCATAATGAAAAGTATAGGGCAAAGAAGCCATAATTGGCCATCCACACCTGCAGTTTCTCCCCAGACAACATCCATTCTCTTAGCCTGTAATAAGCACACAATGAAGAGTAGTCAACATCAGAAGTACTTTTGTTTTTGAAATTTTATTCATGACTATGCAATGACAAAATATGTCCCAAGAAAAGAAAAGGGCAATGTCCGCAATCAATTCATGAAAAAATAAAAAAATAAATAAAGAACCATACGAGAAATATTCCATGTTAACATCATTCAACCACAGCATTCATAGTCCTCTTCTATAAGGAGAATTATGACACCTTGCCCAGTGCAATGCGAGTGTAAAGTCTCTGACGTTGATATCTATTCTGTAGGAGCATCGCAACTCCTTGCATTATAGCCCATTGAAGGAAAAGTTGTACACCTCTCTGCACAGGATTCATCTAGTTAGTCCCGAAAGCAGAGCCAGTCAATTAGTGGTTCTGTAGCAAAACTGACCTGCTTTTGAGCACAGTTTGGTTGTCCTTTGATCTCCCATGTTAGGCTGACGAGGGCCATAATCATTGCACAGTAGTGATGGTATATCCACCTGAAGATGATAACTCAGTAACTTTGTTCGAATACTCTCGGTTTCTCTCAAGGATAATAGAGACAAAAGATAGTCAGACATGCTTCCACAGAATCATTCAGAAGAAAGATTCAGAAAAATGGAACATGTAGATGCAACACTTGCTCAGTTAATCTCTCTCTCTCTGTCTCTCAAGCGCGCGCGCGCAGTAATGTGTCTCTCTCAAAATTCACTTTACTCTTGGTTTAGCGTGAGTAAAGAAAGCCTCAATCGCACTCCTAGCAGTCTCTTCATAACCATATCAAGCATCATATGCAGACCTGTTTATAAAACTGAAGTGTCAATCTGTGTTTTTTGTTAGCAATCACAAGATAATTTTAAAAACACGTCGAAGAAGCATTTCGTATCTTTCTTTGCTTCCAATACTTTGTACAATTCAAAGCCAACATTCAATGGCTTCTCTCTAGCACATGATCTACAATTCCTCCTCAGTCCCTTGTCCTTTCTCATTTGCCAAGATGGTGTAAATCCTAACAACCAAGCAGAATGATAGCTACTTAGCTAGCTTCAACCATAATCACTTCTAGTAACCGTCCGGAGAAGAAAATCATGATTGATCATTTTCAGCTAGAGAATAAAAGGTGACTTGGATTATATTGTGGGTAGAGCCAACTGCGAATGCCTTTTCTTTTTGCTGTTTGGTTTTACTAGAATAACAATAAATTACACCATCAACCAACTTGTTCTCCACAAGATGGCACAGATACACGCACTGAGGTAAGCTACATGGATTCTACTGGATAAATTACTAGAGATTTTTTAGGAGTAGTTCTGCAGTGGTCTTAGGGTCATCTCTAGTTTCTCTAGTTAGCTACGGAGAAAACTGCTAAGGATGAAAGAGCAGAGAATTTGGACACCAATGATTATATTTTTTCTACTTCTCTTTTACTTTATTTTATTGGGTTTGGTGGGGTAGGTTCTCAAATATATCATCTAATATAGCACCTTTCAACTTCCTGGCTAGAACAGGTACTGAGAAGTTCGACATTCAATACTGGGCACCATAAAAGCTGGACTGTAGAAACTTCACTATGTAAGAACGTTTAAGAGCGGGATCGCCTTCCCTACTATCATCCTCATGGCCTTATTACTCTTCTAATTGCTCCACAGTGCACGACTCTTCAGCTCCTAGTAATAGCATTCCACAAATTTCTTCCTTTTCAACCAACAAGAACTCAAAGTCTAGTCGTTACACATGAAGTTCAACTTAGAAGAAGCATAATACATGTAGTACTCAAGTAATTCTCCTTGGACTCTAATACATGTAGAAAGATAAGTAAAACTGCAGAGAAGCTCAATGGCAACAAGAATATTCTTCACTCACCATGGCCTAATATCACTTCCATTGATGCTTAGTATGTTTTCTCTCAATGCCAAACCAGTGTAGAGGAATAATAGCCATGCCTGCCATGCATATACCCATGATAAGTTATGCCCGATTCATACAAATATATGCAAACCTTCAAACTGTTCGAGAAACATGTAAAGCAGTACCTGGTACAGCTGAACAGGAAATGTCGGAAAACATCCATCCCACAGCCAAGATCTTAACACTAGAAGTGCAGATGGGAAAATGAGAAAGAGGAGAGCGGTTCTATCCTGTTTGAAACAGATTGTGGAATGAGTGAATGCAAATTATGCGACTCCCCACTCTTTCAGAATATAAAATAGGTGGAAGATTAACCAGTGTGCAATTAGAAATGTTATGTGTGCCAAGAAAGAACGCTGATAGATAGAACAGACTCAGGTTGCTTCATGTAACATTCCCATGGGATAATCAATTTAGCTAATAATCACATGTATCTAGCAAACACTCTATATATGCAATCACCCTGCCAACCATACTAAATAGGTTTGTAGCAGTATCCAGGTTTGCAGGCCAAAAATTCCTTTCATTGAAAGTCAAGTGGAGTCTAACCCTACTTCGAATAAACGAGCTGCGGCAAAGAGGTTGAAGTTAATCGATGGAATTTACCTCTTTTCAAATTCTGATTAATACATTAAGTAGTTTAGTATATCCAAATGAGCTTGTTATGACAAAATGGCTGCGAACTCTGCGGGAATACAAAACTCTCTAATTTCTGTTGATATGGCAGCGAGGCGGCGACTCCCCTATACAACACTCAACCACTACCAAGTGCGTCCACTGAGAATACTCAGTCCAAGACAAAGAACAAACGATTACGGATAACAAAAGTGATGAATTATTCAGATCTCCAGGAAACAACAAGAACAAGAAGTCCCTTACCCAAAAAAAAAACACAAGAACAAGAAGTCAAATGCTCTGTTCAAGGACAACAAAGTACAGGAACTGAAATGGGAACATTACTCTGTAACTGTTATACTCTTCCTTGACTTTCAGCTGCACCTCTTTCCTCGAGGCACGCACGTTAATCGGACCCAGAAACATCCTCACGAAGCCGCCTGCACACCATCATCCGCCGCCACGACAAGCACGTAAACGACAAGGACAACGAAACCGGGCGGAACGGGAAAGGGAACGAGAACGAGCTGAATCACGCACCTTGAGCTTTCGACGGAAGAAACGACGACGCGTCTCCGTCGGCCACGATGCACCTGGCCCTCTGCAGCTCCTCCTCGAGCCTCTCCGCGAGCTTCGAATCCAGCAGCCCGCCGCTCGCGTGAGCACCGACGGCGGCCCGGAGGCGGCTGATGGACGAGTCGAGCGCGAGCGTGCGCTGCCGCACCGACTGCTCCTCGTTCGACGCGCGGGCGACGTGCGCGGCGGCGGCGTCCTGGAGCTCCTTCGCCAGCTCCACCGCCCGCCGCACCTCCTCCTCCATCCGCCTCTCCGCCTCCTCTGCCTCCTCCGACCTAGCTCCGCCGTTGCCGTCCATCACCGACCCCGCGACCGCAACCCCGACCGCTCCTGCGGCTGCTCGCGAGGTTCGTTAGCAGAGATCACCGGTTCGTCCGCGCGTGCGTGCGTGCTCTGGATTGCGTCCGGAATGTGAGCGCCCGATGCATTGACGGAGGCGCACGGATCGCCGTGAAGCCACGTGGACGCAACCTCTGACTCTCTCTGGAGAGCTAGAGCGAGACAGAGTCAAAGGAGAAACAGAATCAACGGAAAAGAAAAGGACAGAGAAGCAGAACAAAGATGTGTGGATGGGAACGGTTTGGAGAAGTTGATGTGGTGCACACCTTCCTTCCATCCAATCATTACTACTAATTTGCATGATCACCAGAAGCAGAGCTTCAATGGTGGAGACAACAGCCTCAATCAGAAAAAACTGCATTGATCCAGGAATTTAGGACCGATCAGCACCGCCCGAAAGTAGTCATAGAAATTCCACACCCGCGATCGAAATGTTCGGTTTGAGCGATAACTACTTCTGATTACTGCGATTGGTCAAGATTACAGAGCATTTGGTTCAGATGGTTGACCTGCATACCCAGACTCGGTCACATTCTATTTGTTAAATATGTCTTGAATTTTATGTACTCGGTCCGGTTCATAACCCGACCCGACATATTTTTTGTGCGACCAAAAAGTGGAGAGAAAATTGAGATTTGGTTCGCGACGCAAAGGGTTGGGCCGATAGGCCCAACCCACAGCAAGTGAACAAATCTCCATAGCAGACCGCTTGAGCTGGAGGAAGTGAACCAATGTCTTGGGGGGTTCGGGGGCGTAGCCCCCGAGGAAAATTTTTGGGAGCCCTATTTATACTGCGGCTAGGTTTTCTCATTGATGTACAGAAAGAATTTTGTTTACAGAGAGTTTTTTGTGAGCCGTGAGCTTTAATCGTTGTTTTCGACTTCTGAAAATTGTATTCTCTTTGATTATAGTGAAACATTATCTTGCCTCGCCCGTGGACGTAGATCACTTTGTGATCGAACCACGTAAATCTCTGTGTTCTGTCTATTTGTTTTTCCGCAAACAATTTCAACACTATTAATATGCCTAGGATCTTCTTCATTCAACACATCTTCCCGTTGTGCAGCATGCATATGGTAGGCAATGAAGATACCTCGAATTTAGAAAGATGGATGTGCTAGGGAACTCTAAGTCGCAAATGCGGAAAATCATCATTGAGGACCTTGTCATTGCACAATACATTCTTGGCAATCAGAGAGAAAGAAAATCGATACGTACAGAAAAAGTAGAATGCGATGTCGGGAACCTAAACATGCCAGGTGAACTGCAATCCACAACATGGATAGAAAGCATTCATCTGGCAACAGCTGACGATAATACAATGATGTCCACGGTCACGCGATATAAAGTCGCAAATGAAATATACCCTTATCATTTAAAAGTTTCTCCATAGCATACAAAACTATCTGATTTCGTGCCATCAGATGGCATTGGCCGTTTAACCAACAAAATCTAGATTTATCACAAGAAGATTTCTAGAAGAGAGAGGGAAAAAGGCGAACCCCATGAACTCCAAGCCAAAAATCATATGTATAGTACAACAATGCCTACTAGAGCTGTTTCTGCGAGGGTTTGCCGGTCCAATAAGTTTTCACAGCAACAAGAATCTTCTCGGGATTGAAGGGTCCGCTTTCGTGGTCCATGATCTGGCTCTTCCATCTCATTCCATCTGTTATACTCTTGATCTTTACAAGGACTTCAACCGAGTCCCGGAATATAACAGTTCCTTCAGGCCTCAAGATTCGGTCCATCTCCAGCAGGATGTATGTAATGTCACACCTTCGGAAAGCAAGTAAGAAGGCAATTTTAGACCAGGTATCGAAACAATGTAGCATATGGAAAATGAAAAAGTGTCAATCGCAATACATTACCTGTCCTGATAAATACTGAACAAGCCACCGGCATGGATGAGATCATACGTCCTTGGGTATGTTGAAAATGCCTCGCACCAGTCCTGGTAGGTGCCAATGAAACCACGCTCGTAGATCACGCCAAGAGTGTCGTGGTTAGTGTCCACGGGCACCACATTCATGACCCACACGGGATATTTAGTTAGTGCGGCTGCAAATCCACCGAAGTTAGCATTCATGTCCATCACATTGCGGTATCGTCCCTGCGGTAGAGGACTAATTATCCGCTTGTAGTGTGACACCCGGTCCTTCCATAATTCATTATCCTCCTTGTATTTCTCAGCAGTGATTCCTGGGATTGAGCCGCTGCTTATTCTAGGGGGGACGGCAAAGGCACGCTCTGGCCATTTCTCCACTGCGCCGCCAGCTACTTCGTCCGAGCTGCTGACTTCTGGCAATGGGGTTATGCAAGTTTCCATTTCTCTGTACCTGTAAGGCAAAAAAACCGCACAATTAGAAAGTTATGTACGAACATGTTACCATTTGAAAAATAAAAAATGGGCTTTCTGATTAAAAGATGAAAGATGATAACGATGAGTACCAAGCAGTGTCAGGATTGTCCGCCTTGCATATGTGAGGCGTTTTATAAATGCTCCGGCTCTTGATGCACTCAATGTGGTTGATAGGCTTTTGCCAAATCGCAAGATCATTCTTTTCAATCACCTTATTCCAGCATAGGCGCTTGGCGACCTCCTCTATTGAGTCTTGCTCTTGCTTCAAGTCTTCTTGGGTTCTTTCCCAGCCTCTCCAGTACTTTTTCCAGCGGATTGGGGGGCCAGAAAGAATCCAATAACCACCGGGCCTTAGCACCCTGTCCACTTCAATTAGGTAGAGTCCATCTGCAGATGACTCCGACCAAAGAACAATTAGTGCAGAAACACATAAGGCAAGGCAAAAAATAGACGAGAATCAAAGGCCGGTTCATGAGCATGCAACATAGATTCCATCCTAGATAATTGGTTCCACATGGAAAGTAATTTTATCACAGATTTTTATGGATCAAGATATGAAAAATGAAATGCTTACCAAACTCTTTCCACGGAATCAAGCAGCGGGAGCAATGCGCCATGTCGAATGCTCTGGCTGGGTAAGGAAGTCTTTGAGAAGCCATGATCCCAATCATGGCCGGCACTCCTCGCTCTAGAGCAAACTGGACCTGCGCCTCGTGAGTATCCCTTGGGGCAAAAGACATGGTTAGGATGTCCCTCTTCAGCAGGTAAGCACCCCAACTAGCAACCTGACCAACCCCAAGACTACATCACATTAGCAATTACATCCTCATTTCTGGAAAATAAGAAATTGATGAGAATCCAAAAGACACAATTTCAAAAGTCACAGTCACCACTGTCCTCAACTTTCGGTAGAACAGAACCAGAACATGAAACTACACTTCCAGAGATATCAGATCACTTACCCCACAGCCCGTATCAATTGCAGTTCTAATTTTTCCACTCGTAAGAGGTATCAGCTCATTAATATCATCTATATACGCATCAGCACCTCGAGGGAACATGGTTCCTCCTCCGGGGAATCTGAACCGTTCGCCCTCAACTTGGATCCAATTTTGCACAGCCTTCTCGATGCTGAGCTCTCTGTGAGGTATATTGTCGTACCACGCATAGTCTCGGCTCTGAGGCCATTTGAAGGGGGTCTTATACTTTGGTGGAGCAGGAATCATACACCTTAGTAACTCATCTTTCTTGGGGCAATGCCGTTCTCGGTACTTCAGCATATTCCTATCGAACTTCCTCCCCCTCTGCGGATCTTGGCAAGGAGTGTATTCACTGTAGGCCATATCACATGCAGGAATCGTCTCCACAGCATCAGAGTCATTGAAGGTGACCTGATGGTGGCTTTGGAAGTCCAACGAGACCGACTCTGAAGAAGAAGAGCGTTTGGTGGACTGGCCATCGCCTGTATTGGGGTTGTCGGCATCACATTTAATTCTGGTGTAGGCTTCGGACTGATTATTTGGGACAGGCGTGCTCTGCCATGCTCCCAAAACGTAGAACAACACACATAGACCGCTAACACATACTATATAGGTGAGACGTCTCTTCTTAGATTCAATGTGATGATGCTTCGGCGATCCACTGTATTCCTTGGCCATCGGTATGATTGTTTATGATCTCTGCAGAAATTTCGAGAAATCAAGAATATTAGACTCAATAACATCAGCTAGGTTCCGACCAAAAATAAAAATAAAAAACATCAGCTAGGAAACCAGGTTGGTTTAGATAACTTAAAACATTATGTCTAAGGCCTCAAACTGGCCTAAAAACTCCTTAATAGGAATAAATCGAAGAATATTCTCACTTATAGATGAGCCAGCTTCTTTTACTCATGGCTATATTTTCTGCTTCTAACATCAACCATGATTATGGGGCACAGATTAAGAACAAAAGCAAAAAATTGCTCAGAAATAAGGGTAATTAAATTCAAAACAAAGCATATTGTCAGGTGTTGACTTCGAGTGCCGATGGATTAGCAAACCTAGCAGAAGATGGCCATCAAACAGGGGGAACCGAACACAGACATGTAAGAGAAGGTACAGAGAACTCACGGATCAATGGAATGCCAACAGCTAGTTTTTGACTTGAAAAGAAGGATTTTTCTCGACCGAGAAGCAGTCTCGAGGGAAAGTGAAAAACCCCCAAACACCAGAGAAATCGAAAATACAATAGAAAAATAGGGGAAAAGTTGCACTTCCAAGCAAATCATAGACCACCCAGTTGAAACTCCAAGAGGATATTTGCCTCTCAAAGGCCTAAGCTTTACCTCTTTCTAACAAAAATAAAATGAAGTAAACAGCAAAGCTCTCTCTCTCTCTCTCTCTTTCTCTCTCTCTCTCTCCTCTGCAAATACCACCCCCACCGGATCCATGTCAAAACAGCATAAAACATCTCATCAGAGCTCAACATGGCGAAACACAATAACCTAAAGAAAGACAAGAGAAATGAGAGAAGAGGCCACGCACCCGGAAAAGATTCTCAGCTACAGACACTCCCGGAAACGTCTAACATTCAAATCGAAACGGGCATTGGAGGCTTTGGAGCTCGGGGTCTCATTTCTCGTGTTACTTCATGGGCAAGGAAGGATCTTTAGCGGAACCCAGAAACCATGGGAGCTTGGGAAAGCAAGAAAACAATGGAAAAACGAAGGGGAAAGTATGCTCCTTTGTTACGAGAATAAAGAAAGGCTATAATGGTATCATCACCTCCTAAAAAGATCATCTTTTTTCTTTATTTTTTTGTTTCTTTTCTGGTTTGTCTTTCCGTCATTACAGGAGGAGGGAGGGGGGGAGAGTGGTGACCGGTGACTAAACAAGTGAGAGAAATGGCAGGCACAGGAGGACAGAACGTATATTTAGTAAAAGGGTTGAGAGGGAAAAACGAGAACAAAGAAGGGCTGTGATTGGATTGAGTGCCCCGTTTCTTCTTGCTTATCATCATTAGTTCTTGTTATCTCCACTAAATAAGGAGAGGGAGAGAGAGACAGATCGACAGAGACAGAGGATTTGGTCTAAATGAACAGAGACCATGAAGGCCTGAGGGCAGTGAGCATTCACAGGAGACTGACCAGCCTCAAATTCCTCTGCGCCCCACCTTCTCTTCCCTCCCCCTCTCTCTCTCTCTCTTCCCTCTCTCTTTCTTCTCTGATTAAAAAAATGAGAAATTTTTGCTTTTCATGTCCCTGTTGCTATTAAAAGATTGGAGAAAAGAAAAGGGTGGTGGGGATTCTCGTCTTTCGAGGTTCCTAAGCCCACATCGACGTGGGTCTGCAAAGGCCAAAGGGCGCCACCAATCGTCAAAGTTTCCCCATTTTTCTAATCACCGCCTTTCACGGGGACAATAATTCAACGCATCTTCGAACCCCCGATTGACATTTATCCGGGCTTTTTGTTTCTTCTTTCTTTGTTGATTGAGGAGGGGCTGAGAAACTTGAGATGTGTTCAGAGAAAAAACAGGGGAAAAACAAGATATGTATCGTGGTTTCAAGAATCTGGGGGGTTCCGGTTTAAGACAGAACTGGCTTCCCTTATCCATTTTGTTCCTTTGTAAAGGAGGACATGAAGGGATCCAAAAGGAGAAAGCAAAGAAACCAAAAAAGAAATTAAAATGAAACATAGTAAGGATATGAAAATCAGTTTGTTTAAGTTAGTCCGAACTTTTCTGCAGGAACCAGGCGTTTTCAGCTGCATTCCTTGGATAAATATCAACTAATTGTTGAAAAAATCAACTTTTTGAAAGGTCTTTGAGGAAGTGATGTGGAAAAACTGAATCTTGGCATGATCAGCAACCCTATCTTTACATTCGGGCATAAACTTAAGGATGTCCCATTTGATAACCCGCTGAATTAGCAAATATTTGCAAGGATTTCATGTATTTTTCTGATTATTTTGATTTGTTATTTTAAGTATAGATTCGTCACGTGCTTGTATGTATGTCATTCCACGTACCATCGCAAGACTAAACATGGAGAATTTTTCTCTTCCACATAGTCTAACAAGGCATGAATGTCAAATCTAAGTACTTCCGATTTTGACGTTGATAACACAGATCCGATGTGGACTGATGTAAGTCCAATGTGGGCATCTTGGCATATAGCCCAACGCCGAGTGTGAAAGGAAAGTAGGCGTGCTAGCAAACACAAGGCCAGCTTATTCTGAAGAAGAACAGCTTGCGAGTCTGACAGAATGCAGGTATACAATCCAAACTCCACGTTTTGAATCTACATTGTTAGATCATCGAATCCTCAACGAAAGGGAATGGGGGCACACGAAGTCAGTTGTGATCCACTGTTAAAAAGAGTTTTCCCACGGTCCCACGCTCCCGAGAAATAAGAAACGTTAGGTCATCTAAGTAAGCATAAATAGTCTAGAAACGATGTCAATCACTTTGCCAAAGCTTGCTATAAAGCTATCTGGGTACTGACTTGGCCATCAATGGGTCTCGAAACTATTGTGTGTAGGGAGTTGAGAGCGAAAGGCCTACAAGATCGTTTGAATTCGCAAAGACGGTCAGTCCACTACTCGAACTGAATACATGCGTTAATGTAAGTGTCCCTCTTTCAATTGTATTCTACTAGTGTCCCATTTCTCCCTTCTAGCCCAGCTCATGTCTGTTATTTAACATTGCGAGCTCATACCATTCAAGCAAGTAACAATCTCATAATTGTGCATTACCAAAAAGTGCACATTCAAGACGAGGAGAATGTAGCTTGAGGAAGCACATGACCAATCTAAGGAAAAACGCGCATCATAGCAATGTGGTACTACACACGCTACTTTGGTCAAGGATTGCACACGGATGGGTCCATCAATTGAACAAATTCGCCTACAGCTGTCGACATTTCCACAAGTTACTGGTGTGGTGTGGTGTGGTGTGGTGTAAGACGTTAAAGAAAATTGAAAGCAGCTAGTTGCAAGAGCCTCGTTTCATCCCCAAGGATCTGGCCTTTCCGACACACATATTTATGTCCTCGAGATATTCAAATTGTCAAATGTTTTGTCCCCCTCCTTTTTGTTAAGATAGTATTGGCATCAATCTTAGCCACATGATGGTTTAAATAAAACTGTGGGCGGTGCACAAACTGTGCATTGCCCCGCTCGACGGCAATTGATTAATTTGAAGACTCCAAGATTTCGTGTTATGTCCTTTTCATCTCCTCCTTCCGGCTGTCGTCCTGAATAAGATAATTCAAGTTGGTGAGATCTCAAATCTTCTTCATTGACCAAACGTACAGTACAGGGACGGGGATTGTTCTTGCGTGCTGGTAACGTGCCCTCGGCTTTGGGTTTGACTCGTGGATTTGAAGATCCAGTAGGAGAAATCGTCGTGTGATTAGGCATTGATGTGAGGCTTGGTCGTTTGGACTAAAACCAAAAAAAAAAAATGGCTTTTTAACTTTCATGTGAAGGAGGGATAATTACCAACAAAAAAAAAGTCAAATTTATTACACGGATGTTAATTTAATTATAAATCTTTTAATTTATCCATTTAGTCTTAAACATTTCGACAATATGTCAATGTATTCTTTACCGATTATTTTGGTTGGATATGGCCGACGTGGACGCCGGCCGTCTTACGCGGCACAGCCGGCATTGAAGTGAACAATTTTTTTTATTATGGGTTGGCGAGGGCTGGCAAGGCCGCAGACCGGCAGATGGAAATAAGGAAGAAAAGAAAAAAAGGGAAAGGAAAGAAAAGGAAAAGAAAAGAAAAAATGGAAAAAATCGGAATAATTGCCACATTAGTACCGCTTGTGTTATGTATGATGTTCAACGTCTACGTCAGCAATTTCTGGCCAAAATTGGCTGAAAAGACTACATTGATAAATTATTAAAAGGTTTAGGATTAAATTGGCCAAATGAAAAAGTTTAGAACTGAATTGATATTCATACAATAGGTTTAAGACTATTGTTTTATTATCCCAATGAAGAATTAAGATGTTTGCATTTAAAAAAAAATATGAAACAGCATTTGTGAACCTCTATATCTATATTTGTATGATGTGGAATGTTTAAATGTTCGGATTAAAAAAAAATCAAAGTGCGTGTGTTGCAATATGTATATTAAGCAAAAAAAAATCAAAGTGAAAAGTCTATCCGGACAAGCTCTTGGAGAGCTGAATCTAGACACTGCACTCTAATAAAAAGATTTTAGAAAGAGCGTAATGCTTGATATACTAACACGGTTAATTTCCTAAAATTGGTATCTTAAGTGTCGTGATAAATTTTTAAATCGACAATTACGTAAGTGAGCCATATTTAGCTTTTAATAAGAACTTCGCATATGTTTAGTATACATAATTTAAAGATCAATCTTGGTACATTTCGGATATTTTTTTTGAAAGAAAAATAGGAAGAGACACTCATTCCCCAAAGAGTAATGTCAAGTATACAGTTGAGGATCTTCTACACCCGTACGGTACTTCCTTTGGTGTCTCCACAAATCTCAAACATTAATAAGAACCTAAATTGCATAAATATGCAATCGAGATTTACTAAAATTTCAAAGCCAGGATCACACAGAATAAAACATCCACGTCCAGATATTTCAAGATTGGTACATGGAATTACACTTTGGGTATACCGAATGATGCGACAGATTGTAACCGGACATTCAAAACAGGACCGATTCATGTCGAGCGCATAATGGAAGTCTGCATATCGGTCGACATACCCGTTTTATGAACTTGGGTTTAGTAGACAAAGCAGTTGGCATCGCCCTTTCTGAAGTGCTGCTGTTCACAGTTACTCCCGGATGTCAAAGTCTGCGAGGCAAAGGACAAAACAGCTCTGAGATTCGCTCTCTTTGTACGCATTATTAGCCCTTGGGTTTGGTACGATTTGGGACGAAATTTTAGGCCTTGGATCTGTTCCTTACGATGGCCACATGCATGGATGCATCACGGGCACGCACGTGCACGAGGACAACGCCCGAGCCCATCATGCAGATTTGAGGGGGGAATCTGGGTTCCAAGCGCGCCACCTGAGTCCAGTTGTGAGCACATGTGAGCGTCGATCACGAGACGGGAGATCACGTGAAGCCTTCCAGGCCGGCATCATGTTAGGGTGTCCCCAGCATTTATACGAAACCTTCCAGGCCCGCATCATGTTAGGGTGTCCCCAGCATTTATACGGTTGTCGTCCGAGGCTGGTGAACGGGAGTTAAAAAGGAGGGACGATTTCTTAGGAGGCATCATGTCTACCCGGGTACAGTACATGTGTTCATCAAAAGTGGGTCATACTCATTTTTTATTTAACTAATAGAGATAGTTATATATATAGAAGGATAAGTATATTGGAAATTCTAAAATTTATCACTAAAATGCAATTGAATCCTAAAACTTTCAAAAAGTTCAATTAAGTCCTACAACTTATCACAAAAGTGCAATCGATTCTAAAACTTTCAAAAAGTGCAATCAATGGAAGGACTTGATTGGATTAACTTATCAAGTTTGATTGGATCAACTTATCAAGTGATAAGTTGATCCAATCAAGTCCTTCCATTGATTGCACTTTTTGAAAGTTTTAAGGCTCGATTGGACTTTTGTAACAAGTTTGAGGACTCGATTGGGCTTTTATGACAAGTTTTAGGATTTGATTGCACTTTCTGAAATTTTTATGACTCAGTTGCACTTTTGTAACAAGTTTTAAGATTTCTAGTACACTTATCCCTATATAAATGACCAAGTCTTTGTAATCGACACAATGTCAATTTGTGAGTACAGAGCTTGGTGTTAAGTTTGAGTTGGTTATTGATAAATTGATGATAATGAAAATACTTGTGGATGACAAAGGTTGTCGACATACGATAGCGATCGGTCGACGATTATCACTTGACGGGTTTGGCTAAGCGAGTCGAGTTCACTTTTGATTTAACTAATATAGGTAGTTCATGAATTTCATTATTGAGGAGGACCCAAGTATAATGAGGAAAGACAACTTCTTCGGATTTATAATATTTTCGGTTGGTAATTGCACAGGGTTTATTGCTGTCGCGTCCGCTTCAAAGATTAAGTAGGCCACTTTAACGTTGCGGTTAGTTCGGTGAGGACCACAAAGGTTGTGATTTTAAAATCCCACGGCTCAAAACTTTACCAAGAAAAATTTTCGATATTACATTGAATCAGCTTAATTTAGCTTATGTGAAACATAATTTTGTTGAACGTGACAGACATTTAGGTGATTTCGGAACATCGCATCACCGGTTCATAAAATAAGGTCAAATGGCTCAAACTACACGAAGTATCGCTTATTTTGTATTGAAGAACGAAAAAGAAAGTACGCCTTATTTGGAGGAAGAAAAGAAAGCTCATTGCACCAGATAATTAAATTGTAGACAAATTAATATGTTTTTTCATAGCCAAAAGGTAGGGGAGAGGCAATTAACACTTGCGATCCCCAATGAACATATAAACTGGCCAGATTGAGTCATAATTACTCCAAATTAAGTCATAATTACTCCACAACATGTGAGATTCAAAAGTCGGATGTTTAGCAAGTTTTATCATCGCAACCTCATTGAGATTCTAATAGCTGAGAAGTCTCTTTACATGATATATGCCACAATTAAGTTATGCAATAAGAGCAGTGCAAAGATTCGTTCACGTGATCTCATTGATAACATGTGACTCTTTACCACTAGATCAGACATCTCGATAGTATTGGAAATTCAAAATGTTGCCCTAGTGATCGTGCCAATCTAACATTTAAATTCAAATCATCATACTCATCAGTAGGGTTGATCGGTTTTAGCGTAAGTCGGTTCTCGACCTAGAACTGGCTTATGTTTTTTATGTGTATAAAAAATCAAATTCCTGTAAGTTGCATCGGTTTATTGAAAAATATAGGTTGATGAAGTAGTTATGTTGTTTCAACCAAAAAAAAAAAGGAGTTAGGTTGTTTCTGAAAAAAAAAAAAGGTTTTATGTTGTTTTTTTTTCATAATTCAATTCCCAATAAGTGCAAAAGTATTCTTCTTTTCCTAAAAAAAGACTTCAACCTTAGTTTAGGACTTACTCAACTTAAGAACAAGTGAACCATTGGTTTTAAGTTCGTGCAACCAAGGATCGAATCGGCCTAGCCTTTGACCGGTCAGTTTGGGCCGATTCGATCCTATTCTTGAATTGAACCGGATCAATACACGTCCGTTCTTGTCAGACATCATCAACTCGTCCTTGCGGATCGACTCCGAGCTAGAGCTCGACCACCCCATCAACAAAGGGGGACAAATGCCTATCCATATGACTTATCACACTAGCTAATAATTTTTCCCCCCAAGTGATCCAGGCATGACTCCAAATGAAATGCGTACGGACTGGCCCCGAGTGGGGTCTCATCTATCAAAGTTCTTACCAAGAAACCCGTTGAAGAGGTCAAGCAGTCTCCCAAAAAAGGATGTGGAAGGCCCCCACAACCTGTGCACGATCCTTAATAAGTCAAGACATCAACACGAGGCAGGGCATCCGATGAACGCGACTTGGTAGAACCACGTGACTCCTGGTGTTGGCCGCGGTTCTTGCTTTCCCTGATTAGGACCCGTTCCTTGATTTAAGGGAAATGAATTGATTCGATTCATGCACTTTGAGATCACCGTCATGTAACGAAGATGTCTCTCTAGATATTCATGCGTTTTTTCAAAGATATGGTCAATCTCGCGGTTTTATTTTCAGCCGAAAAACGAAATGATACTTCATTTTCAAGAACCGAGGCATTTCGCGACGATGAGTGCTGGTTAAGGAAGCTTGTTCGAATTCCTCTCCTTGGTCCAACGCTGATTGTCTAGCCTTAGTTAACCAGGCTCCTTGATGCTGAAATCAGGCATCCTGAGCCCATTTGAGCTCTTCAATTTCTGGAGCACGCGTCCTCTCTCCTGGGATGAAGTTATAGCCCGGCGTTCCCTCTATTTTTTCGATCGGATGGGGACTGCAAACCACTCGTTGTCAGAATCACTGCAGGGTTTAAACAGCTGGACTGTTTAAGAAGCCGTGTCCTTTGCCGGTCGTTTGCAGCTGATTGAAACTGTCGTTTTCGCTCTTACCAATCGTGGGTGCCGGTAATTCTTACCGCTAAACAAAGTTACGAAGCTTGCAGAGCAAAAATACAGGGCGTTCTTGTGGGAAGGACTAACGCCGTGGAAGGAGGACTGATGGAATCTTGCTTTTGCTTGAGGTGCTCATGGAGGATCTCTTATTGAGTTCTGGTTCTCTGAGGAATGCCTGCCCCTGTAGTTAAACAAAGGGAGCATCTCGTCCGTGAGATCTTCCTCCGACGCCGCCGGTGCTTTGCGGAGAATACTTAAGGCAAGGCATCTCTTGAAGCCCCACATGAAGTACTTGATTGGGCCTGTGGAATCTATCTCTTTGTGGATGCGTTTCATCATCGATGCAATGGTCATCGCCATCGTAACGCCGAACGGTCTTGGTTGAAGCGGACCACTAAGGGAAGAGATTTTCGTAAATGTCTGTTTAAGAGAGTGTTAGAGTTGTTGCATTTATCAGATTTTTGGAGAGTCAAGAACTGCATGCAGCATCCCCAGTCTCTTCCTTTTGTTGTTGTTGTGATTCAAACAGTGAGATTCACACTCAAATATCCGTTTGCTTCATGGAAAATGCTACATTTATGGAAAATATTTTCCACGAAGACATTTTTTAGGAAAATAACTATATTTTTTAGTGTTTGGCTAAAACCTGAAAGTGAACTTGAAAATATTTTTTGTCGTTTGGTATGGAAAATCTAGATTTTCCTAAATAGACATACATTATTTGAGCGCTGGTAACTTCAACATTGGTAGTCGGAGAGTTGAGTACAGGTACTAGAGTCACGGGTCTGGCCTTGATGGACCCCTACCCGGGCGCCAAGGATCAAGGCATGGGGACCTCGGTCCCGACCTCGGCCTTGATGTACTCGAGCGCCAACACTAGGGTCCTAGGGTTGGCCTCGATGGACCCAAGCACGGCCAAGGGCACCGGGATCCCGATCCTCGACTTCGATAGACCTTGGCTGGGGCAAGAGGGACTCGAGCTCGACACTGAGGACCCAGACACAGCTTTTGTGGACTCAGGGCCGAATGTTGGGGATCCAAGCTCCGGTACCAAAATCCCACACTCGACCTTTATGGACCTAGGCCCAGGTGTCGGGGCATTAAGTACGGGCACCGGGGATTCAAGCCTGACTTCAATTGACTCGGGCTAGACTTCAATGGACTCAGGTGTAAGCGTTGAGGGCCTGGGCATGGGTACCGGGGTCTAGGGTCTCAAGCATGGGCACTGGGGTCACAAGCTTGGCCTCAATGCACTCAAGCCTAAGCATCGGAGACTTTGGTCCCAAACATTGGGGATCCAGGAACCAAAGTTGGAGTTTCTATGCCCAAGTGTAAAGTTTCGGGTCTAAGTACCGATACCTAATTATATTTTGGAAAATGATTTCCTCTTTAAAGAAAGATGAAATCATTTTCCTGAAACTTAAGCATAGGTTTTCCATTGACCACGAAGACATTTTCCATCGACTCGTTTTCCTAAGAGAACCAAACGCCGGAAAACGAGCAAAATATTTTTCACGAAACAAACAGAGTCTTAAACACTGCTTCAATTTTCGAAGTAGAATCGCCTTTGAGTGGCATCAGTGGTGCATAGTGTTAATGTTGCTGCACGAAGCCGCATATTTTTTTTTTTCCGATAGCGAGTCCTTTTTGTTTCTTTAAGGCAAAACGTAAGAACGCATGAAAAAAACTTCAGAACACTAGTAGTCTCAAAGAGCTTACGGGGACAAGAGACACGGTTTTGTGGCAGGGCTTTCTTTAGTATCTTTCGAAACGGCGACACTGGTTACGTGCTAATTGGCTCGATCAGAGGAAGTCGTCGTGCTCCGAGAGCATCTTAATATCACTCGTGATATTTTTTAGGATAATCGCGGTTAGTGCAAGGGTACCACCTAAAACAATGTTCTCAACAAACATGGAACTTTCCTTCTAGGCCATAATGAATATGGGCCGGGAAGCCCATTGACTGTCCGCCCGATGGCTACGCCTAGCTCTGTGCATGGATAGGTCGGTCCATTCTCATTTCGAGTTTGATTTGATGCCCAATTAATTTCGGCAATTTGACGTGGCCAATACAATAAAATCCTTAATTTCATCATCGAAGTGCTTCCATTAGAAGGTCAAGCTATGAGCATCTTACCATTTGGAAATAACACATGGGCTGGCAGTCTGATCTGAATGCCGACGAACTAGGTCCGATGGTGGTCAGTCGAGGACTATGGCGTCGATGGAAGTGAATTGCAAAAGTAATTTTCGCTCTTTAAAAGCGTAATTCATCTTTCTCGACACTTAAATATGTAATGTCTACCGATCATGATTTTCTTAACTGGTCTCGAATGGTGTGAGCTAACGTACATCTTGATAGTTCGACAACAACTCGACATATTCTTTTGGGATAAGTACATTGAAAATCTCAAAATTTGTCATAAAAGTATAATTGAGTTATAAAACTTACAAAAAGTATAGTTAAATCCTAAAACTCGTCAAATTGATGCAATCGGGTCTTTCTATTAAATCTGTCCAACTTGATTAATGGAATATGTGGACGTGATTATTTTTAATATTCTCTCTTTTCTACGTGACAAGGACTTGACTAAAACATGAAACATAAGGCTAAACCGACGTCGTTTTGGTCAAATTATGATTTTCAAAATAAATTTTATTTAAATTAAATTTAAAAAATAAGCTAACAAAATAGGTGGGAACCATCCGATGAGGGCTGCAGCCACCCCCACCATCGCCAGGGAAGGGCCGATGAGGGTCACGGCAGCCCTCGCCACCTAATTCTAACCCTTTTTTAAAGCTTTTTTTCATTGAATTTAAATAAAATTTGATTAAAAATCAATTTTGAACCAGCACGACATCGTTTTTGCAACGTCATTGCCACGTAAGATAGAGAAAACAACAAAAAGTCATGTTACCATTTTTCGTTAATCAAGTTGGGTGGAGTTAACAAAATGACTCGTTGTATTAATTTCATAAGTTTTAAAACTTGATTGCTCTTTCATAATAAATTTTAAAATTTTCAATGTACTCATATTTTTTTTTTTCAGAGTTCATAGGTTAGATTCATGGTGAGGCAGATGAGCGAAGAAACCTTTTTGGGAAAAGTTGTTGATAAGAGCCGGACTGTTTCTTTGGATAAACTGATAAATGTGAAGTAAAATCGACCAAGCTTGCTTATCTTCTTTCATATTATTATAATTCTTTTGGGGCCAAACCAGCTTCGTTTATCTTCCTTAAAAGACAGCTCCATCCATCCGATGGCAGACAAGGGGCAGACGAAGATGTGACAGTGATGATGAGAGCAGAAATGGTGGCTCCGCTGGTCCCGTAGTGCCCCATCATTTCCGTCGATATCTCCTCTGTCACCGCAGAAGACGAAGCGGCTTTAACTTCTCTGTGAGACATTGCATCTCTCTCTCTCTGTCTATCGCTCTCTTTCCATCATCCATCCCCGGACAATTCACAGCATTGTTATGGTAATCGTACTTGTAATTTGATGATTAATGTCGACCAATGTCGACCACGGCTCTGTTAAACAAGTCGATTACTGACTTCTGGTGGAGAGAGGGGGCGCATCTATTTTTCTTTCTTTGTTCGCCATCTCGTCTACTGCTGTTACGCCCCTTGCTCTCACAAAGGAGCTTTATTTATCCGCGAATTCGATGCAATGAATCGTGCCGTATTTTGATTATCTCTCTGTGTCTGTGTATGCTTTGCACCTCGGTTAACTTTTGCAAGTGCGGATGCACTTGCAAAATGGAATGTTTTATCAACCGTGGTCTGTGCATCAATACCTTAGTTCATGGTCTTTTCAAAAGGAATTAACTTCAGTACGTGAAATGCAAATTCGCTTTTGTTTGAACCTCGAATAGATTGTGAAAAGGCTCGAAACTGTGTCCATATAAAGATAGGGTTTGGATGGGTTTAGGATCTACATGGCTGTCGCTAGAATATTCGGGTTAAGGCACCAACGAAACGCTAAATGCTCATTAAAGATGAGTCCATCACCGTGGCCCCAGGTGTGAGTGGGAAAGCCTCAAGATCGGTGATACACCTCCGCCCATACTCTTTCCTTCACATACTAACCAAGATTCTTTAAGATCGACGATAAGCTACGGAATCTAACTTGTGACCTTCAATTTGCAAATCAAGCCCTGGACCACTCGACCAGCCGCATAGTCAATACTACACTTTGTCAACTCCTCTTGGCATGGAATACTGTTGCACGAGTTGACGAACTTCGATCGTATGCTATATATGATCCGTTTATCTAAATGCTTGCGTACAGTTGTCACATCGCCGGCGAGGCACGAGTCGGGGCAGGAAAAAATGGTCTTAACACAAGATCACTGTTGCTTCGATAAACATATAGCCTTCCTCTTCTGCATATTTATATGTGAAAGAGCCTATTCAGATACGTCGGGGGCCCCAACCCAACTGCAGCAGATGAATGCAGACAAAATCTCTGATGCGTGAACACGAAGCAAGACTCCAAAACCATAAGCGATGTGTATGTTCTCGTGGCAGTCAGTCCCAGCGGGACGCGTTCGTTCCTTTGGAAAAGGGGCACAATAAATGTTGCTGTAGTATCCAACTTCATCAAATCTTGGCCCGTCTCGAAGACGCACGAATCCTTTTGTACGTTTGCGATTAAAACAAAGATACTATCCAAATTCCATAAAATTAATGTGAAATTCATTCGTGAATCTATGGATCAGTGTAGGGATGTTGCAAAAGTTTACGATGTTTCGGATTAAGAAAATCGGAAAAGCGAAAGTTAGCCTAGGCAGATCTTTATTTTTTTGAAATTTATATTGAATAAAATTAATCGCAATCAAGAATGAATTTGTTTTGCGGAGAATGAATGATTTAGAAAATACTTTTTCTAGAAATGATTGCTATTGCCCAAAAAAATGAACGAACGAAAAATATTTTCATTTGTTGTTGATAATGAAAAATATCTGTACTGTTAATAATGAATATATTTTTAATCAATTAATTATTTCAATCGATGTGAGCGATAATTTTTTCGGATTATATTTTTCAAATCATTCATTTTTCACAAAATAAACGAAGGGAGATTGTCAAGAGGGAGCCCAAGTTTGAGTCCGTCAGGATACCCAGTTATATCGAACTTCACTCAAAAGTTTAAATTAATTAGTTATGGGTCAAGTTGAACATATTAACTATTTTACACTATATCAATTGTCCGACGTGGGACTTTTCAAACACAACTATCTCAACAATCTCCCCTTCATTTTGGAGCTTAGTGATTTGTTTGCACCCCTCCCAATTTAGGTTTCCTTATGCATTAACATATCTCAACTTGAATATCCAACACTCACCTTCATCCCTTGTTTTTTTTTTCTAGACCAAACCATAAAAGTTGCCATCAAGACCGCGTTACTACACCACAACGCCCATCTGCCCGAAAATCATGTTGGTCACCATATTCCTTCATTGAGATAGATTGGGGGCACAACAATCTATTATCGGCTCTCATACCAGATGTTAAGATTATTCCCACAAATACAATGAAATAAAGAGTAAAAGCGAGGAAGAGAAATCGACACACAACCTGGTTCACCCTTAAACTAGGGTTATATTTAGTCGAGGATTCAACTATAATTATCACCTCTCACCCCTTTGTTACAATTCTTAATTACAATAGAGATGGATACTCAGGTGTTGTTAATGGGTGCAAATCTAAATTACCAACAAGATATACGTGCAGATTATAAAAGCTTTCTAAAAAGTATGAACCATCCCCCGACGGTTCCGACTGTGTCCTTTTTTTTAGATAATGATATTTGATAATCATGTGGTGTTCAGCTGACATCGTCTCCATTCTCGAAATTGTGTAGCGGCGCTTTGATGCAACCAAGAATACTGCTTCCTTTCTTGTATTGGACAAATTGAAAACTACAAATTAAAAAAGAAAAACAAAACAAGAGAAACTTTAAAAAAGAAAGGGAAAAAGCCATAAAAAATCTCAAATTTTCTCACCTGTGACACATTTACCCCGAACTTTTTTTTGTGACACCAAAAATCCCAAACTTTGCTATTTATGACACATTTACCCCAATGCATTTAGTCCATGGGCATTTTCGTCTTTTTTACATTTTCTTTTTTTTTCCTTTCCGGCGAGGGCGGCCCTCGCCGGATCTAGCGAGGGCGGGCCTCGCCGGCGTCGAGCGAGGGCGTCCCTCGCCGGCGTCGAGCGAGGGCGATCTGGCGAGGGCGACCCTCGCCCGACGCCGGCGAGGGTCTCCCTCGCCAGATCGAGCGAGGGCCCCCCTCGCCAGATCCGGCGAGGGCGGCCCTCGCCGGCGTCGGGCGAGAGTCAGCCCTCGCCGGATCCGGCAAGGGCGGCCCTCGCCGGCGTCGGGCGAGGGCGGCCGGATCAGGTAAGGGCGGCCCTCGCCCGACGCCGGCGAGGGCCCCCCTCGCCCGATGCCGGCGAGGGGCCCCCTCGCCGGAAAGGAAAAAAAAGAAAAAGCAAAAAAGACGAAAATGCCCATGGACTAAATACATTTGGGTTAAATGTGTCACAAATAGCAAAATTTGAGGTTTTTGATGTTACAAAAAAATTCGGGGTAAATGTGTCACAAGTGAAAAAGTTTAAGGTTTTTGGTGGCTTTTTCCCAAAAAGAAATTGACAAAACTAAATGCATTCGAGTCCGTCCAAAAACAGTAGGAAAAAGCTGAAAAATGGGGCACAAAGACCGAAACCAATGGCCATCGCCCGTAGAATTTTAGGAACTGTTCTTTCTCGCCTCTTCTTCTGGTCACGACATTCACCTTTTTTTGCATCAGTCGCTAAAGGAGGTAACTTTCATGGAAATCCGCTCTTGAATTTCGGTGGACTCTGCAATTCCAACGAAAGGTGATGCGGGCGTCACGATTCTTTCGATCGTAAAGCCTCGAACTAACTAAAATTCTCGTTTCGCTATTCGACACAGAGGTCGTCCTAAGGAATATGAGAAAGAGAAAGGTCCGCATCATAGCAAAACGGATCGAGAACACAAACCCGATGTGCGGTCGGGCGTGAAAAACCCGGGTCGCGCACGACGTGAATTTCTCGGATGATCTCGTGTATTTACATTTTCTAGGAATGTTCCATGTGAATGTGGCACTTGCATGATTGAACTTTTGTGGCATTCCTCATCTGTTCTGCTCACCACGACTGTAACTTGCCTGTTCTGTTTACCGCAGAGAGATGACTCAGAGTTCTCTGCTTCACAATTCCTGAGGTCACAGAGAGAGAGAGAGAGATGGAGGCCTAAAGTGCACGTATGCCTTTCTTGCCACCTATAAATTCCCACTCACCACTCTTTCTCTCTCTCTGCTTGCTTTGTGTTCTGGAAAAGCAGAACGAGCTTCGTCATACAAAGGCCTTGGAGATAAAACTCCCCCATCTTCCTTGCGTCGGAAAGCCGAACTCGAAAGCTTCTCGATCACACGAAAGGGCGCGAAATGCGACCGCCGCCGATGGAAGCAACCACGAGAGACGCCGCGGCGACCGCCATACACGGGATCCTCCGCCTCGCTCCGCCGCCGGCGACGGGCGGCCCCCGCGGCTGCTGGCGGCGGGCCGGTGCCACCACCGACTCTTCCGGCGAACTCCAGACCTACCTCATCGTCCTCGTCCTCTGCTTTCTCCTCTGCGCCCTTGCCCTCGTCTTCGCCGTCCGCTGCTTCCTCCGCAGCCAGCCCCCGCCCCCGCCCCCGCAGAGCAGGCTGCGTCCTCGGGGTCGGGGCGAGGCCGAGCAGAAGCCTGCCAGCGAAGGGGCCGTGCCTGCCCTGGCGGCGGCGGCGCTGATGGTGTTCTCGCCGGAGGTGGAGCTGGCCGGTGTGGAGGCAGAGTGCGCGATTTGCCTGACGGAGTTCGTCGGAGGGGAGGAGATCAGGGTCCTGAAGAGCTGCAGGCATGGATTCCACGATCAATGCATAGAGAAGTGGCTGTCTTCGAAGTCGTCTTGCCCGACCTGTCGCAGTAGCTGCGTCGTCGTCGATTGCTCGGAGCATGAGAATGGCACTGCCCAGTGCTCTGAAAACGGCGGAACGACGGCTTCTCTTTCTCACAGAGCGACAGAGCAAGTTTGATTGTCGAAGAGTTCGTGCAGTTTTCGTTTCACTTTTGGCCTTGGAAATTCGAACTCGTTGCTTGTGTTGGTGATTGATTTTCTCAGACATCAATGAAATGAGTTTTTAAGTCTCATCTTGATAGTTCTTCGTGTACTCAACTTTCCTCCTCCGCCGCCATGCGACAGACTTCAAGCTCAGCAGCTGAAGTTTTGTGCTTCTCTGAGCTAGACGATCACCGGCCTCGCGAGTGATTTTGGGCGAGCTGGGACGAGACTATTTAATCACGAAATCCGATCCGGCCTGATTGGGCTCACGTCGATCGAAGAATTGGACATAAATCTTTTTCTTACGTGCGAGCTCGGGCTGCAAGTTAGCTCGACTTCAGGCGATCAGATCAAAGGGTCAGACATATTAATGATCCTGAACCTTAGAAAATGATTGAATAAATGAAGGCACTACTTCACGTAAAACGCTGGGAGAATCGAAAGCAGAGTATTACCGGGGATACTAATGTGACATTCTGTGAGGCAATGTTTGATCAACTACAAGTCGTGTTAACAGGACTCGAAACATGAGGCGCAAAAGCTTTGAGCCAACTCTTCAAGCTCATCCATATTCAGCACTCACGGAGGAGATACACTCCAGCACCAGGCTTGATTGTATTGGAGCTCGTGCTTGTGTTGGAGCTTATCTTGAGCCAACACTTCGAGCTCGTCCACGACTAGCAGAGCAAAGGAAGAAAGCTCACAAACCAGTCCAGGAGTCCGGAAAGGCAGAGCATATTACACAAGTGACATTACCCCGTAATCCTAGGAATCGATGGTGAGTAGCTCGGTATTAACGGGTCCTCCCAATGCTAAGCCGAAACTGGGGAGCTGCAGCTATAGTGGTTCGCAATCACCAGCTTCGTTCGTGTCGAATGGGAATAGCAATAATGAGAGAAGCAACCGAATTGGCTCGAGGGTCAGTGGACCGATGCTCACACGATTGTTAGATTTAGACCCGCATCCGGTTTACAGACCCATTACAGGTGAAAGACAGATTCCCTCAATCTTCGTCTTTCATTGAGTGCCGTCGAGAAGCGGATACTTATGCTGATTGGGGTCGGTAGAATGCACCAGGCTTTCGGTAGAAGTTCAACCAACTAAAGTTACTTCTTCGTTTTCTGGCAATCGAAGTGCAGAATCAAAAACAGAAAAGAAGAAGACAGAGGACAAAGGTAATGTATATTCTTTGCCAGTTATGTGCTAGCCATCTCTTTGCTTTTGGTACCGGATTCCCCATTGTACCTAGAAGCATATGCATCTGCACATGTACATGTCACGGTCCTGAGGTTTTCATGCTTCAAGGACCGTGCAATATCGAAGAATACTTGTCCAAATTTTTAGAACGTTCCCAGGGACGGGTAATACGGTAATTGTGCCATGCTTTAGAGAATTCCTGGTATAAATGCTAGTAGTTAGTGGACGGCGAGATGTGATCTTCTCCGCTAGATCGAATATCGATCAATAGATGTAATCAGCCGAGTCTTCGTATAAGTAGGGATGATTTTCCTTTCATTTGAACCATCCTCCAATTGAAAGCAATATCACTTATCTCCTAGAGCTTCTCTCTAAAACTTTCTCTCTATGATTCGAGCAAACGAGTGAGCGATCGGTTCTCGAGAAAAGGCTTAGCTTAGGCGCTCCAATGATCCAAAGAAGCCTGAGTTGCCGCACGGGTACGATCCCAAACAACTGACCTGTGATATACACATTTATTTGTAACTTTATGTGAGGCAAAATTGTATGAATAAATTAAAATATCTCGATTTTTTTTCTGCAACATAAATTTCAATAACCATTGGTAAGTGTAAAAATTATTTGATAAATGAAATGACCAGAACTTTTTTTCCAGGTAACTTGTTACTTAAGTTATCAAATACTAACACTTCTATACAATTTCCAATTTTTTTGATAGTTGGGAAATTAATAATTTTTAAATTAACTTACCAATTTTAGTTTGTATAACTTATATAGGTGAAAAAGTATCAAAAAGTCCAAAATCCTTTGCATTTGTGTCGATTTAGTTCTAAATCTTTCGATTCTATCAATTGAGTTCTAAACCTTTTAATAATTTATCAATATAATCTATCTGATCAATTTTGATTGAAAATCATTGATACAAAAGTAGAAAGATTAAACGCGAGTCAGCTAATTACCTGCTGGAATTTACTGAGGGAGACAAGTATCGACCCTCCAATCCAAGCACCGTACTTCCTCTCTGGTGGAGCTACCGCCTTGATCTCTGCGCTGCTCGGAGCATGAGCGGTGATCTCCTTACTCAATCGGTCGGCCAATCCCGGAAACATCGTAGATCCGCCACTGAGCACGATGTTCCCGTACAGGTCTTTCCTGATCTCGTCATCACACTTCTCGATGGAATTATAGAGGGTCTCGTGGATCCATGTTGCGTGCATCCCAACAAGCCGTGGCTAGCATAGGACTTTGGTGCATTCGAAACGCTCGGCGCGGGTGGTCATTACTTCTCCATCTGGCAACTCGTAGCTTTTCTCCACTGCGAGACTGTGTCTAGCAAGTTTCAATCCCCTTCTTGTGGTCGAGAGCCGTGTAAGCAAACTTCTCCTTGATGACACGGACGATTTCCGGTTTAATCTAGTCCTGCGGATAATATCTCTGAGTCAGTTTCTCCATCAATGTATCCGTCACATCTTTCCCGGCAAGGCCAAATTGCATGATGCCTTTGGGCTTTGCATAACCTTCATAAATCAGAACAACGTGGGCGATTCCGTCACTGGAATGGAGAATGACAACCAGATAAAAACAACATTAAAAAGGAAACTGCTAAATAGTGGGTGTCTAATCTCCTTAAAAGAGATATGCACTATTCACTGAGTTGTGGTTGCTCACTTATTTTCTTCTAAATCCTTTGCTAGCGACGAGTAGGACGAGAGCAATATTAACAAAGAACTTTTGGTAACTGAATTGTAGATATGAATATAGATACTTGGATATGTGTGAAATGTTATCTATTGAGGTTTAATTTCTAAGTTTGGGAATATATATATATATCGTTCATTGAATTTACAGCTCTGATCTTGTAACAAGAAATTCACACACAAGAATTTTAGAACTCTGATTCTCGGGCGAGACTCGACCTCCCCATTGTTAGGTGAGGGAAAGCCTCGCCGTCGCTGGTGAGATCAACCTCACCAGTGGCCGAGGCATGGCGACCGGCGGGAGGGAGAATGAAAGAAAAAATAAAGAAAATAAAAAGAAAAAATATAAAATATAAAAAAATTCAAAAATTTTAAAAAAATTATCTACGTCAACGCCGACTGTACCATCAACACTGGTTGTGCCACGTAGGACGGCCGTTGCTGACTAGACCACTACGTCAGCGATTTTCGAAAGAACTAAATTGATAAATCGTTAAAAGATTTAGGACTAAACTAGCATATAATCAAAATGGTTGGGACACAATTGGCATAATTTAAAGATTTAGAACTAAATTAGCAAGTTATCAAAAGTTTAGGACTCAATTAGCATAATAAAAGATTTAGGACTGATTTGGTCGCCATACAATAGGTTTATGTTGTGTTTCGAATGTTTAATTCAATGGTTTTATGTTAGTCTTTCGACTTCCGATCCTTGAACACGGGCTCCTGCACACATTTTGTCCACCTTTGCACTGATATTTTACTTCCCTTGAGATGAAGTGGTGCTGGACAATCTCCCAAAAAACCAGACATCATCAATTTCCTCAC
Source organism: Syzygium malaccense (assembly GCA_031216405.1). NCBI lineage: Eukaryota > Viridiplantae > Streptophyta > Magnoliopsida > Myrtales > Myrtaceae > Syzygium > Syzygium malaccense. Next base: position 7,712,143 of record CM062257.1, read on the forward strand.
CCTTTCCCAAATAAATAAGTCCAAGGCGTTGACTTCTGGGTGTTTGCTAACCTTCGATTCTTTCACCAAAGCATCTACAGCTCTTGCTGAACTTGCCACCAAAAGCATCATGTCTTCCACCCCTACTTAACAGGAAAACCTTACGCTCCAAAGTAGTTACTTATCAGAAAACCCTTGAGATTCTAAAGTTTCCACTCGAAAGTCGGACTTTTTTTAGTTAATGAACAATGGTCTTTGACCTACTAAACACCATGAAATGATGAATGTAATAAGAGTTCTACGTCGCCGAACCATTCTAGTTGCCCTAGACTGTTCAAAGATACGAACACATGCATGTCACAGTCCCAAGGATTCTATGCGCCAAGGACCGTGTACAGTCAAGAAAGAACGGGCTCCTAAGGACGGGCGATACAGTAATTGTACCGAGTTCTAGAAAATTCTTCGCATGCCAGTAGTTGGTGGACTGAGCGATATGATCTGCTCCGCTAGATTGAAAAAACATGAACAATTGTAGTCAGATGAGCTCTAGTATAAGAACGGGTGCCCTCCTCCTCATTTGTAATCATCCAATAATTGAAGCAATACAATTCCATTCTCTTCAAGAGTTTCTCCTTCTATACTTTCCTTCTCTACGATCCGGGCAAGTGAAACGGATTTAAGTGGGGTGGTCGAAGGTCCTAACCTTGTGTTATAACCATGGCCAATTTCTTTGTGAGTTGCTCCTTTTCTAGTTGACTAAAATATGTAGTTGGTCGACTAAATAAGAAAAAATTACCTAATATTTATAGTGGAATAACGTTTTTTGTTGTTGTTAAGTTTGCCGTAATCCTTTAAGTGACCGCAAGTATAAATAAGGTGAAATTTTAGGGGAAAGTTCCTGTTAAGCTTTTCAAACTAATTCTTGTTTCTGCACTGTTAACCCTTTTCAAGTGAAAATTGACGCAAGACAGAAAGCAGATGATCCGCGGTCATAGTTGAACTGGTTCTCTTAATACGACAATGATCTTATACTTCGAGTGCAGTGCATATTGGATATGCTTTTGAGGATGATATACGTTAGTTATCGGGAGAAGGGAGTCTTGGATATGGACAGTATGGAGGACAATCTTGAAAACCGTAACGAGGATGACTTGATTTTATTGGATTAAATGCCATAGGCTTTAAAGCTGGCTTTCATTTTTATAGATGATCGAAGAGATTTTCAACCATTTCTTTATTACATTTGATCCTGCGTAATAATTTGTCAGTGTCAGGCTACTACGTAGTATAAATTTCGTGAAAAAGTCCCTTAATTCTTAATAGAAAAGGGAAAAAAAAAACCATTTTCAGTTCAAGCAATTCTCTGACATCTACGTGCACAAATGGGTGTACTTTAGATCTTCGATGATACAAACCCACCGGAGATTACATATCCTTCAATCATCCCCAAAGAAAAGCACAAAAATACTTGAGTATGTCATGGAAAGGAATCATCTAGAGACAGAATTTCCGAGAATGTGCAATAATCTAATTAACGTATGCTCGATTATCTTGGAAGTCCAAATACAATTTCCATGCGAATAATGAAAATGTTGTATGATCTAATAATTAGTTCATCGAAAATGGAACTCGCATAATCAATTGTCGAGACGGCATTGGTCCATAGCCTCCGAAACATTTTGCTAAAGATCATTTAGGTGATTGCCCCTACCTTTTGGTCTTGACCGCCAAATCGTCCACATAACTGCCAAAAGGATGAGGATTTGCCAAACTGGACATATGTGAGATTTTGTGGAACTACTGCCAATTGTTTTAAAAGCTTAAGCTGTTAGATAAAAAAGTGATCTATTATTTGAATATTCTAACACTGTCTAGTCTTTTCGGTTAGTACTAAGTTTGGATATATTTAATTGGGAAAGTAAATAGAGCTTGGAAAGATTTGAATTTAGGACCTTTGGCTCTGATACCATGTGAGATTTTATGTACCCTCAAAAGCAAAACGAATAACATGCCTCAAACAGTCAAACTTAATGCCAGTAGAAAACCAATCGACCAGGATTAGGATTTGCCAAAATAGAGAGGCGCATCCTCTCTTGTGGAGGTATCGACGATTTGGCATGCGGGGAAGGCGATGGTTGGAGGTCTTGCCGGCACCAGATTGCACCTGAGCAATCACATCATGGCCTCGGACAATCGGCACCGCTGCTCGCTGCTAAATCGTCGAGGGCTTGTCGAACCTGTGGCCTTAGATCCCGCGAAGGAGATCGTCACTTGGGCCCCTATGGTCGAAGCTTGCAATGGCCTCAACACCGGGCGCCTTCATGCCGCCTCGTCTCCGTCCTCTGCTTGTCGCCGCGATTGGCTCCCCGGAACTGACCTTGCCATTGAGTGCGCCGCCAATGCCAAACCGGAGAGAGGCGTAGCTTTGCACGAGAAAAGGGGAAGAAAACAATCCGTCTTTTTGTCGGAATAAACTAACCTTGCCATCGGTGCTCCGGTACATCTCTCCCTCTTGATTACCATATTGATTTTTTTACTTTGAAAAATATAAAAATAAACTAGGTTCCACTTATGATTAACGATTATTCTTATATTTCTCATGTGAATTTCATCCATTCGTAGATTTGGATATTTGTGAGATTATGTGGGATTACTGCTAACTATTCTAAAAACTTTAAATTCGTAATTTAATATTTAATTATTCAATCAATCTCCCTCACTGCTTAGTCTGGTCTTTTTGTCTAATACTAAAAATGAAAATATTTCATTAGAGAAATAAATAGAGGCCATGTTTTCTTTGTAATTACGCACACATGAAGAAGGAGAAAAGGATTTAATGCAATTCAGTTGACCAAGGAGAGGACCACTGGAAGCCTACGTCTAGGATGGGAAAACCCTAGTTCTTTGTATCAACTCGGGAGATTTCAATATATTTAAATAAGATAGAATACATTTATAGGGATAAGCATGAATATCCATTGAAAAAACAAATACAGTTGTTATTTCCTTCTTTACCAATTTGAGCCAGTTCTCCTATTAAATTTGGACTCTGCTGATTAGTCGTCCTTTATTTTTTCAATAGTATATAACCTAACTTGTTTTTACTTGAATGCACCTAATCTTCTTTATCGATTTGAATTTCAAATTTTAATTTTTTTTGGCCAAAAAAGGAAGAGAAAATCTATTTATTAAATAGATTTGAATAGTGAAACCCCTCCTTAAAATTTGCCAACCAAATTTTAATGTTATGATGAAATAGTCCGTAATATTTAAATTTTAAAAAGTGCTGTGTGGTGTTTACTCCAGTCAAATTTTGTGTTGCCCTTTAAGCTTAATTTTTTTTCGTTATATTTGGTTTAAGCGCTTGACAACAATGGAGGGTGAATTTGCGCAAAGTAAGTACCTACAAAAAAAAAACTATATTAATGATTAATTTTAAATAAAGGGTAACTAAAAGGGATAATGACACAAAAAATCCCGAAACTTTGGCTCAATATGCAATTTGATCTCTGAACTTTTAATTTATTCAATGTAGTCTCTGAACTTTAGCCTAATGTTCAATGTAGTCCCTAAATTTCTAATTTGTTCAATGTGCCGCCTTGCCTCCGTCCTTTGCTTGCCGCCGCGATCGGCTCCCTGGAACTGACCTTGCCATTGAGTGCGTCGCCAATGCCGAACGAGAGAGAGACGTAGCTTTGCATGAGAAAAGGGGAAGAGAACAATCCGTCTTTCTATTGGAATAAACTGACCTTGCCATCGGTGCTCCGGTACATCTCTCCCTCTTGATTACTAGATTGATTTTTTTCACTTTGAAAAATATAAAAATAAACTAGGTTCCACTTATGATTAGCGATTATTCTTATATTTCTCATCCGTTCATAGATTTGGGTATTTGTGAGACCACTACTAACTGTTCTAAAAACTTTAGATGAAAACGTGATTTAATATTTAATTATTCAATCAATCTGCCTCATTACTTAGTCCGGTCTTTTTGCCTAGTACTAAGTGTGGAAATATTTCGTTAGAGAAACAAATAGGGGCTTTGAAAGGTTTAAACTTAAGACTTCCTGCTCTGATATCATATTTTCTTTGTAATCATGCACACACGAAGAAGGAGCAAAGGATTTAACGCACTTCAGTTGACCAAGGAGAGGACCGTTGGAAGCCTACGTCTAGGACGGGAAAACCCTAATTCTTTATATCAACTCGGGAGATTTTAATATATTTAAATAAGATAGAATACATGGATAAACATGAATATATATTGAAAAAATAAATACAGTTATTATTTCCTTCTTTATTGATTTGAGGCAAGTCTCCTATTAAATTTGGACTCTGCCGACTAGTCGTCCTTTATCTTTTCAACAGTATATAACCAAAGTTGTTTTTATTTGAATGCACCTAATCTTCAATATCAATTTGGGTTTCAAAATTTAATTTTTTTTGCCAAAAAGAGGAAGAGAAAATCTACTTATTATTTGAATAGTGAAATGCCTCCTTAAAGTTTGCCAACCAAATTTTAATGTTACGATGAAATAGTCCGGGATATTTAAATTTCGTAATATCCCTTGAGATTTTGAAAAAGTGTTGTGTGGCGTTGACTCCAGTCAAATTTTGTGTTGCCATTTAAGCTTAATTTGTTTTTTGTTATATTTGGTTTAAGCGCTTGACAACAATGGAGGGTGAATTTGCGCAAAAGTAAGTACCTACAAAAAAAAAAACTAAATTAATGATTAATTTTAAATAAAGGGTAACTAAAAGGGACAATGATACAAACATTCTCAAAAATTTTGATCCCTGAATTTTTAATTTGTTCAATATAATCCCTGAACTTTATGCTAATGTTTAATGTGGTCTTTGAACTTTTAATTTGTTCAACGTAGTCCATGAACTTTTGGTACATATTCAATTTAGTCCCTGAATTATATGAAAATATACAATATAGTCTCTGAACTTGAATTAATGGAATGACTACATTGAATATTTTTATAAAGTTCATGGACTATATTGAACATGTACCGAAACTTCAGGGATTATATTGAACAAATTGAAAGTTCAGGGATTACTTTAAATAGTGAGTTAAAATTTAGGGACTATATTGAACAAATTAAAAGTTTAAGGATCAAATTACACATTAAGCCAAAGTTTAGGGAATATTTCTGTCATTTTCCCTAACTAAAATGTAGAAAATATTGATTAGGAAACAAAAAATAAAAAGGCTAGAGATTGAGAGGACTCGAACTTAGCTACGGCAAGGGAGGTAGCTACCATTGCCATGGCCATTGTCGAGGTCACGAGTGGCGGTTGCGGTAATACGCCGCCCTCGCGGCATGGGGCGTAGAGAGTCGTGCTCGTCGATCGGAGAAGGATTTGATCGGACTCGATGGCAAAAGGAGCAAATTGCAGAGTATTTGGAAATTTCTGGGGGGAAAATTAAGATTATTCAAATGTCTGGGGCAAATTTGTCAAGAACGTATAAAAACGGCGGCAGAATTGGACGCCCCGAGCGTGCTGGCGAGTCGCGAGCCGCCGCCGTGTCCCGGGGGGCGCAAAGATCGCGAGGCGGGCGTCCGTTCAGTGCACCGTCGGCAGCGGCGGCGGCGGAGAGCAGCCACCGGAAGCGGAAGAGCTAGCTACTATCGATGAAGCAGATCGAGTCGCTGTGGCAGGAGGTTCGAGACCTGAGCCTCGGCAACGCCTCCTCCGTCCGCCGCCTCGACTCGCCTCCGGCGCCGCTCGAGTTCCTCCGCGACTTCGTCTCTCCCAACAAGCCCTGCCTCATCTCCGGAGCCGCCACCGCTCACTGGCCGGCCACCTCCCTCTGGCGCGACCGCGCGCACCTCGCTCGCGCCCTCGCTTCCTCCTCCGTCACCGTCCACCTCACCCCCGACGGGCGCGCCGATTCGCTCGTTCCGATCGACGGCTCCTCCGCCTCGCCGTCGCCGCCGCCGCCGCCTCTCTGCTTCGCCTCTGCGCACGCGGAGCGCGTGCCGTTCGCCGAGGCGCTGGACATGATCTCGAGGAGCAGCCGGGAGAGCAGTTTCGTCGCGTACGCGCAGCAGCAGAACGATTGCTTCCGATCGGAGTACGGTCCCCTGGCTCGCGATTGCGATGAGCATGTCCCGTGGGCGAGCGAAGCCCTGGGTTCCTTGCCGGAGGCCGTGAACCTGTGGATTGGGAATCACTTCTCGGAGACTTCTTTCCACAAGGATCACTACGAGAATCTCTACGCCGTTGTCACCGGCGAGAAGCATTTCCTGCTCCTTCCTCCGACGGATGTTCATCGAATGTATATTAAAGATTACCCCGCGGCGCAGTACTCGTACATTAAGGTCGGTTTCGGCATTGTGATTGGTGGTAGTTTCGTTGCTTTGGGGTGATTTTTTACACTCCTTTTGGATTGGTGGGATTTGCAGGAAACTGGGGAATTCAAGCTGGATGTGGAAGAACCAATCAAGTATGTACCTTGGTGCAGTGTCAATCCTTATCCTTCCCCAGAGAACTTGGAGAGCGAGATGGCGAAGTTTCCATTGTATTTCAATGGTCCCAAGCCGATCGAGTGTATGGTCAAGGCCGGGGAGATCCTTTACTTGTAAGTGTTGTAGCTGATTTGAACTCACTGTTTTCGGTAGGATGGTGAGAATTTTTTGTGCTTGGAGGAAAGAATGGGAGGCATTGGCACGTCGTACTTGAGCATGATCAGTTATAATTCTAGATGATTGAGGTTATAATGATAGAATCCGTCGGATAAGGTTATTTCATTGTGGCGGTCAAGTTTAGTAATTTTAGCATTTTAGCTTAAATAGAGACATGCTCGATCACCTCAGAGCGTGTTTATGGACAGAAAGTGTTGTCAATTAGTAATCAATCATGGTGGAGATGTGGGCCTGCTGGTCATTCCTACTTCTAATGAAAGATAGCAGATGAACGGCGAAACATCGAGGCTGCAGAGTTGATTTATAATCTGGATCATGCTATCAGATAGAGGTGTCACAAAGTTATCATACAGGAGATCCTGATACAAAGTGTCTAGATAGTTTTTTCTTTAGATAAGTTATGTTTCTAACTGAGGGGAGGAACACTGCACGGGAGCATTCTTCTTCTTCGGGTGTATTCATTGAGGCCTGTTTGTTTGGGATTAATTAAAAGCAAAAAGTACTTTTTACTTTCCCGCCAAAACTAAAAAAATTATACGTCAATCTATATTCCAACATTTATATCTCATGAAAGTTTCAGCGCTATTTGTTTGAAAATAGTGAAAGTGCATGAACCGATAAATTTAGATTAAGCAAAAAAGAAAAAGTTAAAGTTAAACCAGACACACAAATTGAGAAATTCCATTGGATGTACTTCTGAGACGTAGATAGTTGTTCAATTGATACTTAGACAGCGAAAGTCGTCTTGGTGTATGGGATCAGCTTTTCTGGTTATCTATATGGATCTAGATATAATGCACCAGCTTCAATTTTCTTTCCCTTTCTGAAAGTCTCAAGTGGGTGTTGCAAGTTTGTGGGAAACAGGTGTTTAGACGTTCACATTCATGATAGTATACCCATATCAATGGTTTGCCTGTGGTTGAGTGTAGTGCTGACTGGTGTGGCCTATCTAATACTCACGTGATTCTGTTGCAGACCAAGTATGTGGTTTCATCACGTTAAACAGATTCCAGATGACACAGGACTCACCATTGCTGTTAATTATTGTAAGGATGCAGTATTTTATCGTTTCTTCAATTAACTTCATAGTGGTTATTGTAAAAGAACAACAAACTTCATGATGATCTTCAGGTGCTAAAATAACAAGTGAATTTTTCAGGGTATGATATGCAGTTTGATATGAAATATGCATATTTCAACTTCTTGCAATCAATCGAATACCAACCAATACATGACTACACGGGGACTGAAGGAGAGTCTGAAGATTTATAATCAATCTGCATGCTGTTGTAAATCAGTGTCTCAATGAGCTGTAGCCCATAAATTCATCTCTGAACTTTTTATTGTTTTTCTCTGGTTATGGATGGAATCTTCATCTGAAGCTTGGCTTGAGATGGTTATGAACAAGGAGACAGTTTAAACTCAATATCTGGGAAAAGGTCCCTGACTGTCAGCAAGTTTGAGTAATGCTTGGGGAACAGGATCTCAGAATAGCCTTGCTGGTGCATTTACTCATTCACCAGATTGGGTCAAATGTGAGATTTAAATGCCAATCCATTCCGCTTGGATGGACTACTTCTGTCTTGTTTTACTTTAAAAACAAGGAAATATAATTTCAATTTTTGATAATTTGAAGCTACCGAGCAGTTTACCTGGGCATTTTTTGAAAGATGTTTGTCTTTGCAGGTTTTTCTGTCAGGGCATCTTGAAACTGCTTATAATTGAATGATCTCCATTGAAGTTTTCAAAGAAATCTGAAGCTACCGAGCTGTTTATCAGTTTTGTTACAGTCTATATCAAGAGGACATCATTGCAGAATGACCTCCATTGAATTTCTTGAGGTGTTTGCACAGGATTACTGGTCCAAAAAGCAACAGATGGTCCAAGACGTATAATAGAATGATTTGTGGTTCCATAGGTACGGTGCCAGTTGCTTTATGGTTTAGTAATAACTCAGTTTATTGGGTGAGTCAGGTTCTACTTGCTTCTTCACCTCAGTAATTTAGGTCTTAAGATAGTCTTACAGATATTATGAGCTATACGTCTAGTTAATCATCCAAAAAGAAGTCATCCTGTGCTGCGAGGTTCTAGGAGACATATGTTTGGGGAGTTTCCAAGCCATAACTTTCTTGTAGTTCGATGCTAGGTGAGTAGCATCATGGCCTCAGGGGAGAAATGAAGAGAGAGGGCATTCTTTTTCCTTCTCTCTTTTTTAATCTTTTTATTGCGTTAGTTCAAGTCTCTTTCTATTTTTGCCAAAATAATCTCCGAGTCGGTTCAATGCCACTCCCCAGAGCCATGGATTATTTTGCTCGTTCAACTATCTTGGATTCTACGCGAATTAGTCATCCTGAATCAGTTCGCTTGTGAAGTCTACTACTATTCTCCTTGATGCTGTGCTTTATCCTGTCTAACCAAGTCCTTTTTTTCTGATATGTTCTTTCTTTTTTGATGAGGCCCAAGTCCTTAATCTGTTTTTGTCTGAATCCGTCTTTCTTCTCTGTTCTCGCGTGTGTTCATTCTGTCGTGCCTTTTTCCCCTTGACGTCTGGCTCTCACACGAATAAGAGGCATGCCTGTCTTCTATCTATCAGTAATGCTAGCAAAAGAAGGTTCTCAACAATTTCAATGACCATCTTATGATAGCTCGCAGTGCTAAGTTTGCAAATTGAACTTCCAAGGGGCAGAAGTGGACACATGATCAATAATTTACAGGAATTGGAGGCCCTAATATCCCTTTGACAGACCGAGTACATGACTCTTTAAGCAGACATTTCAACCCACAAAGTTCCGTAAAGTCATGTTTTGCCAACCATTAAGGTAGTTACAGTCGATGAATCAAGTCTCGCGGACTCGCACCACATCAGGACTGCAACTGTCCCCAGTTACCTCTCACCTGCCCCATCACATGACGAAGTGGTGATTGAATGCGAGCTTCCCGTGCCGCATATTAGGTTAATTTCTGGCATATCGGAAGTGAACGGAGGCCATGGTTCTGTGCTGTCGTCAATTCTTGTTTGCTCATGCACTCTCTGAATCTCCGTCTTGTTGCACATAACTGGTCCCCGACACTCCTAAGATTTTTTACCCACACCTTCTCTTGAAGTCAAGGTTTCGGACCTCAGATATCTCTCTCCTTCCGCAAAAGATGTCCATGAAAAATACCTGAGGCAAGTCTCGCGACAGCTCGTCCAAGATTTTTCTGAGCATTGAAATGCCGTGACTTTACTCCATCATCTGTACATGGATGAGTGTAAGGTATTGCCAATGTTTTGTCACAATGCATCAGGGTTTCCCTCCTGTGGTCCACCGCATCATGTCGTAGAGATATTGCCCCTCAAATTAGACTTAAAATCGGAGTCCTACTCACATCCCCGTGGATGTGTCCCCCTCAAGTAAGGAACGGAGGAAGATGATTCATCATTTGTACGGTGGTTTCTTCCTTGTTTGTTGAGGGGATAATAATATAAAGAGTCCTTGAACTTTGACTCAATATGTAATTTGATCCCTAAATTTTTAATTTGTTCAATGTAGTCCCTTAACTTTAAGGGAATGTTCAATATGGTTCCTAAACTTTTAATTTATTCAATGCCATCCCTGAACTTTTGGTACATGTTCAATTTAGTTTCTGAACTATATGAAAATGTTCAATGCAATCATTTCCATTTATTCTAGTTCAGGGACTATATTGAATATTTTCATATAGTTCAGAGACTGAATTGAACACATACTAAAAATTCAAAGATGACAATGAACAAATTAAAAGTTCAGTGATCACATTGCATATTGGGTTAAAGTTCATAGACTATATTAAACAAATTAAAAGTTTATGGATCAAATTGCATATTGAGCCAAAGTTCAGGGACTGTTTGTGTTATTTTCCCTTTTTTGAGCAACTTGGGACCAATCCTTTCATGTGAGACCCGCCACTCAGACAGCGATGCTACGATTATTGAAGGTCAAGATTTTTTTTCATGATCTCACCGCATCTATTGATGTTGAGTCATGCTAGAAATGCCTGGTTGCAGTTGCTCAGGACCCCATGAAATTGATCATGGAGTGCTCATTATTCCCGTTCCTTTAGCTTGAATTTTCCTGTTTCGTTCGAGTGTTTTTCCCTCACGTTATCCCCAATTAGTGAACAGAAGACTTCGACTCCGACTGAGCCCCACCCCACCACCTCCTCGACGTTTACACATACGGGTGTGTATGCATGACCGTATGTCCGTATATGCATTAGAACCAAGCGGAAAAGATAATTCGATTTGCCTATTTATCTTACAATACTTCAATCCTGTTTTCAAGTTTTTTCTTTGGAAAGCAATGCGAAAGGTTGGTATGTAAAGAAGGGCAGAAACCACTGGACCTGGAAAGGGAGGGCTTGCCCTCGACCCCCGGCGAGGCTGCCCTAGCTTGGGCGAGAGTCGGCCTCACCAAACTTAAAAAGGGCGGCCTTGCCGATGCTCGCCCTCGTCCAGGCGAGGCTGATTCTCGTTTGTGGCAGCGAGGGCGACCCTCGCTCAAGCTAGGCCAATCCCTCACCGGCCACTGGCACAGGCCATGGAAGAAAAGGAAGGAAATAAAAATCATGAGATTTTTCAAATTTACGGTTCAATCTTTCTTATCATACACCATTTTAATTATTTCTCTCTGCCCCAACTCTTCATTTATTAAATTAATTTCCTCAAATGTTATCTTTTTTTGCTTTACTTTCTCTTTTGCAAGTGGAAAATGAAACGATGCATATGCATGTATTGGACATATGTCAATTCAGTTCTATATATATTTTTAATTTTATCAATTTAGTTCAAATTTTTTGCCCGAAATTCCAATGCAATCATTTCAGTCAATTTTCGCCGAAAATTGCAGACATGGTGATATGCCACGTAAGATGGCCAGTGATAATTGGACTGCCATGTGAACAATTTCTTATGAGAATTGACTAAAATGACTATATTGGAATTTCGCGCAAAATATTTATAACTAAACTGACAAAATTGAAAATTTTAGAATTGAATTGATATCTGTATAATAGATTACTAATTGGGTAATTTTCCCCAAAAATTAGTGTCCCCAAAATCTTGCTGATTTAGCTTTATTGTGAATTACTAGCCCATAATAAATATATATTTATAGATCTTCGGGACCATCTAATTAGCTTTCGACACGACGCGTCGGGATTATCTCTACCCGGGAATTTCTTAAATTTTCGAAAAAAGAAAAGGGAAATGTATCCAAATTGATAAAAGAAAATTTGTGAGGTACGTTAAGAATCGGCCAAACTGGAATCAAGCGGGAGAGGAAGACAAGAATCTGATCGACCAAGTTCTTGAATGGATTGGACAGACACCAACCACCAAGTCCTGAATTGGATCGAATGGAGTTAGAGTCAGGTGTTTTTTACCTGTCCTGCCTCTGGATAAGATGGCCGGTTGTGGCGGTAAAACCATTGAGCCTCCGGTCAATTTCATTGTGGGTTATTGTAACAGCGAAAGGTTCATCACAATTCACAAGGTACAAAGAAAAGCATGATTGCTTTTCTTGTGCATGGCCTCCAACATATCTGTGTGGCTGTGAATGATCTGTAAAAAAAATCTGCAAAAGAAAAAATTATATGTGGATAGAATGAATGCACTCGCAAAGATTATTCCAACTACAGTCGGAGAAAGTATTGGATGTGACGGGTATGGCCAGAGGCAGTGAAGACACGGTGCAAGATCGATCAATTACCATTATCTGCAATCGTAAATCGCATCCTACGCCATGCGCACATGCATCGTAATTTTGACCGGCCGATCATACTACGCGTTGATGAGTGGTGCTTCCGCCGCACTGTATACCTTTCTCCTATGATTGGGGCGTCCAGTTTAAATGCGAAGATTTCGTCGACCATTTTTCCGTCATAGGACTCAAATGGGCACATGTAAGATCTTAAACGTTTCGACAAATCATTTCTACTAAAAATTTAAGCTGTCGGGCAGACCTATCACGTTCATAGATAGCGTGTCTCTCCCACCTGAGATGGTCCTTCGACATGCAACACAAGATGTCCACCTGACTATACCGAACAAATGGTCGGAAGGTAGGACATTAGACGAAATAGCGGGAATAACATGCTTAATGAAAATGAGAGTGCAAAATGTGAACTTGTAATGTTTGCTATAATACTAAGTTAAGCAATTAATGTGTTGTTCTAATTTTAAAGTGCTTGAAAATGGGTCATAATATATACACACACAATCTATTACTAAACATTAATAATGCTTGTCTTAAACTTTTGTTGCTTTGGCTGACAATGGACTCAGCAAAATTTGATGAGACATTGTTTGCACCAAAATTTAACCAGGCCATCGACACAAGTAAACACGTGGCTAAAAGATAAATGGTTATCGATACTATATATGCGAGCCATTGTTGACGATCGAAAGACTAATCAGTATTAATAAACATCGATGATCATAAATTGGCTGTTGACATACGACGGCATATGGTCGACGATTGTCATAGCAAGACTAATCAGTAAGGATACAGATTAAAAAGGAACGAAAAGTTACCTATTGAAATACCAAACGAGCATCTTCAATTTCGTTTGGTTGTAAAGTTATTGATTCCCTTGTCTACTTATGATATTTCCCATCCGGAATTACCACGAAACCCATCTCATCCATCAAAAATCAAAAAACGGCTTCAGACGAAAGATAGTTTGTAGCAGAGTCAAATTCCGGCGAAACAGAGGCACACGTTAGGGGGTGGTCCTGGAGAGCATTTATGTCCCCGTGAAGATATTATCCTTTCCAATTGGCATCTGCACCGCAGAACTCGCCATCGTCCTTTTCCGGAAGCTTGATATCTTCCACACAAACGCAGGCAAATCCACGCGATGGATCAGGAGAATGTGTCGCGTCAGTCATGGCCTACCAGGGCTCCGTCCTTTTAATTGGGAGTGAGATATTTTGCTCTTCGGATGCGTGCGGCAACGAGCGTTTCAATTAGAAGCACACATCCAAGATATTGCACTTGTAGTCGATGCCATTCAGTTTGGCAAATCTATTTATGGAAATTGCAAATAGCTTAGTGGTAAGATTTCTCAAAGGAGGAGAGAGATCTTCTGGGAAGCGATTTCGTCTCCATATTATCGTCTGTTTTTCACTTCAGACGGTTGTCGTTATGGGTAAAGACGCTCGAATGGAAACCGTGTTGCTTATGTGGTATATGGTCAACATATCTAATGAAAGATCCGATGGATTTTCGCATTGCTTGCAGAAGCCCATGCATCAAGAAAATTACCAAAGAAGTCTAAAACTTATTACTATTTTGCTAATTCAATCCTAATTTTTTTTTGTCAATTGAATCCGAAATCTTTTATATTAGTACCAATTTAGTCCATTTAGTCAATTTTAGCTGGAAATCGCTAATGTGGCATCGCCGGTACTAACATGGCTAATTATTATAATTATTTAAAAAATCATCAATTATTTATTTATTTATTTTTCTGTTTTTACATTGTGGGTGGCGTGGTCATGCCTCACCCGACTCTTGGCAACCCTAGCCCAGTGAGGTCGAAGACCACGAAGGTTAGACCTCACGGCCTTTGGCGAGGTCTGCCACGATGACGTGGGCGAGGTCGAGCCTCGGCAAAGGCCACGATGGTTAGCCGTCGCGGCCTTTGCCTCGTAGCCTTTGACCTCCCAGCCTCTAGCGAGGTCCGACCTTGCCGATGTTGGGCGAGGCATGACCTTGCTAGATCATGCGAGGTCGGGCCTCACCCATGGTTGGTGAGGCTCGACCCTCGCCAGTCCAACCGACAGTGAGGTCGAGCCTCACTCGATTGGTGAGGGTTACCGGCCACAATGAAAAAATAGAAAAAAAAGGAAAAAAAGAGAAAATAAAAAAATTATAAAAATTGTCCACGTTAGCAAGGTTGAGCCTCACTCGATCGGCGACCTTGCCGGCCATAATGAAAAACCATAAAAAAAGGAAAAAAAGTGAAAAAAAATTATATAAATTGTCCACGTCAACGTCGATGATATCGTGTTAGTGATTTCCAGCTAAAATTAGCCGGATTGACTGAATTGGACAAATACAAAAGGTTTAGGACTTAATTGGTAATAAAAAAAAATTTAGAACTGAATTGATACATTTCCAATATGTTTAAATTTTTTTTGATAATTTCCCCCCTATACATCATGGGTGAAGTAATTACAAATTGAGATCTTTAGTATATATATATATATATATATATATATATATATATATATATATATATGGTCCGTTATTCACAACGCGTTCCCATCTCAGTTGGTTTGGGATATTGTTTTACCTAGTGATAAACCGAGGAAATTTAAGCCTAGAAAAAGTGGGGATTGGTCGTGGTCCCCTCGGGGACCTTTCCTCCATCATGCCTCATCGTAATAAAGATTCAGTTTTATCTAAACTTCCACAAAATATCATGACCCACAAACACTTGGAAAATCAACAGTCATTTGTATTTTTCTGTAATCATGGGCATCGGGATACCCAACCCGACTGGACCCATCGACACCTCGATGGATAATAGTAATGCAAAATACATAATGGACATACCAAGTAGACATTTTTTTTCCGTTCGTTTTGGTTTATCGCTCGGCGAAAGACCATTAATTTCTCTCCTTTCAGAGGGAAGTTTTTCTTGCGTTCGGAATGTGTTCCCGGATTCTGCACAGTGCAACCAAACGTGCCTGTTTACGCAAGAAAGGACGCCGTATGCGCACCGACGAAACATCTTTCTTCGCTTTCCTGGTGTTTTCCTTGCATTCCCGTCTCGCCAAAGAAAAACACCGAAACAGCATTAACGTCTCCGAAGGAACAATCAGTGAGTGTGGAGAGACCTGTTCTGAAAAGATGGAAAGATTCGGCAGATGATGTTAGAGAAGGCCTCACAGTTGAGGACCCCGGAATGATCAGTGTCTCCACCGAATGATCAAAGGGAAACTTGCAATCATCCAGGCTCAAAGATGGAAACGCTGCGCAGCCTGGTTTGGCACGACGCCATGCGTCACCACCCGTTTGATCCTGAAGCTTGGGAGGTAAGATGCATGGCCGAAAGAGGAGCCAGGGAAGGGAAGGGAAGGGAAGGATGGCGACAGACTAACCAACCCTGAAGAGACGCTAAGCCTCTCTTTAAAGGTAAAGTACAAGCTCTGTCGCGTAAGCGATTGGTTTCAGTCAGTTCCTTTTTAGGCAAAGGTCCTGTCAGGCACGAAAACTAGGTCAGGAAATGACCGAAAGGTCTTCTAGCTTATTTGACTTTCTGAGATAACAACATTGTGCCTTGATTACTGAGATCCACCTAAAAAGTGGGTCTATGCCCAGAACGAGACTATTAGCAAATGCAGGCATTCGATCCCCTTACGTGGCCTCTCTTAGGCCTATCTTATGAGGACCGACTTTTAGTATTAAGCTTAATCCATATTTTGAGCATAAGGGTATTTGGCCTCAGAATTCCGATGCATAAGACCCTTGTGGAGTCGAGTGCAAGACATACTATTAGGATAAGGCACTATCTTTAGAAAGGTTTCAAATCGAAGAATCGGGGGACGGGGACTGTGAAAGGGTTGTTATATTTTAGTTGACTCATAACTCATTGATTTAAGATTTTTTAACGAAGATAGGTCCAATTGGATATGTTAACAGCATTGGATTTCACTTACCATCTTCCCATTAAAGTTGAGATTTCGATGAGCTTGTTTCTATAGGTTTCGGTGCTACAAGATTCAACTTCTGCATAAAGTATAATCTCCTCTTATATTGTTGAATTCCAAATGTTAGTCCATTTTGTGGACAAAAACCTTGTCTTACCTATTGAAATATCACACATTGCTTGATTATGTGTGTGGTCCCTCTGTAATTATTGGCTTTAAGTTTTATTAGAGTCACATTTTATTCCACCTATTAACATTGTGGTGTATCTGTTTGAGTGAAAGAATGTAATTATTTTTCTAGACTTCGACACATTTTTTTTTTGAAAATGATTAGTCAACAGAAAATCATTCACGGTAAAAAAAAATGCATGTTTAAAGTTAGAAAAATGAATTGCCTAATTTGAAAAGAGAAAAAAAATTTTCCTGAAAAACAAATTTCATGGAGAGCACTCTCATTTATCATGAAATCTTCCTCGTGAGAGACACACCCTTGATATTATACCGCACCAGTTTTCGATCCCATGCTTCGCACGAGACGCTGCATGAAGTAGCCCATTTAAAGTCTCCATAGTTAGAAGTCCATGACTATACATTTGGTTAATCCTTTGATCATATATTTACTTGTGATTATGAATTTAGTTACACCTCACATTGGTGCATTCATGTCAATTTACATCCACCTTAAATATAAGGGTTAATATCATAAAAAATCTCAAAACTGGTGTATCTGTGATAAATTTTCCTCGAATTAATTTTTTGACCACAAAAAATCCAAAACTAGTACATCTGTGATAAATTTATCCTAAAATAATTTTTTGATCACTAAAAATCCCAAACTGGTATACTTATGACAAATTTACCCTCCGTAAAATTAGATTAACACCACGAAAAATCACAAATTAATAAACATGTGACAAACGGAGGGGTAAAACCCTAAATTAGTACACTCATAAACTGTTACGTGTCATCCAACTCAGTAATTTAACAGAAACATTTAACGAAAACCGACGAAGGGTAAATTTGATACAGATATACCAGTTTGTGATTTCTCGTAATATTAACTTATATATGTTTATAATTCGAACCCGCACAAATATATTTTTTATTTTTCTATTTTTTAAGGCTAAACGAATCTCTTTCGGAACGAGACATTTGGGCCCATAAATACTCTCTCTCCTCTCGCTCGATCCCACAGGCAGCTGGAGGAGGACGGCGGCGATAGCAATCATGGAAGCCTTGTCCTCCTCCTTCCTCTCCTCCTTCTCCTCCAAAACACTCCTCAAATCCGCCGTTAATCCTCCTCCTCCGCCGCCGCCTTCCTTTTCTCCTCCTCTTCCCTCCATCACCTCCGTCCGCACCGATGAAAGACCCCCCACAACCACCACCACCACCACCCCGACAAGATCTCCTCCGCCGCCGCCTCGACAAGCACCGCCGGCGCCGGCCTCATCACTCCCCAGAACTGCCGCCACTACACTACCGCCGCCGCCGCCGCCACCCGCCAGAGCCAGAAGAGACACGTCGCTCCCCGTGACCATCTTCAACGCCCTGGACGACCTCATCAACAGCTTCATCGACCCGCCGGTCAAGCCCTCCGTCGACCCCCGCCACGTCCTGTCCGACAACTTCGCCCCCGTGCTCGACGAGCTCCCCCCTACAGATTGCCTCGTTGAGTCCGGCAGCCTCCCCGCCTGCCTCGACGGCGCCTACCTGCGCAACGGCCCCAACCCCCAGTTCCTCCCCCGTGGCCCCTACCACCTCTTCGACGGCGACGGCATGCTCCACTCCATCAAAATCTCCCGCGGCCGTGCCCGCCTCTGCAGCCGTTACGTCCGCACCAACAAGTACTCTGTCGAGCGCAGCCTCGGAATGCCGGTCGTCCCCAACGTCTTCTCCGGGTTCAACGGCCTCGCCGCCTCTGCAGCCCG
Source organism: Syzygium malaccense (assembly GCA_031216405.1). Lineage (NCBI taxonomy): Eukaryota > Viridiplantae > Streptophyta > Magnoliopsida > Myrtales > Myrtaceae > Syzygium > Syzygium malaccense. The sequence continues at coordinate 7,730,385 of CM062257.1, forward strand.
TGGCGCGCTCACGGCGGCACGCATGGCGGCCGGCCAGTTCAACCCGGCCAAAGGCATTGGCCTCGCCAACACGAGCCTGGCCTTCTTCGGGAACCGGCTCTATGCCCTCGGCGAGTCGGACCTTCCCTATGAGGTCCGGGTCACGTCGGATGGCGACGTCGAGACTGTCGGGAGGGAGGATTTCGACGGCAAGCTGTTCATGAGCATGACGGCTCACCCCAAGATGGACCCCGAGACCGGCGAGGCTTTCGCGTTCCGGTACGGGCCGGTCCCGCCATTTCTGACCTACTTCCGGTTCAACAAGGATGGGCAGAAGCAACCGGACGTGCCCATTTTCTCGATGGTCCGGCCCTCGTTTCTTCACGACTTCGCCATCACAAAAAAATACGCGATCTTCTCGGACATACAAATCGGGATGAACCCGATGGACATGATATTCGGAGGCGGATCACCAGTCGGCACGGACCCAGGCAAGGTGCCCCGGCTCGGGATCATCCCTCGGTACGCGAAGGACGAGTCGGAGATGCGGTGGTTCGACGTCCCGGGGTTCAACATCATCCACGCGATCAACGCGTGGGACGAGGAGGACGGCGACGAGGTGGTGCTGATCGCGCCGAACATCATATCCGTCGAGCACACGCTCGAGCGGATGGACCTCATCCACGCGCTGGTCGAGAAAGTACGCATCAACCTGAGGACCGGGGTCGTGTCGAGGCAGCCCCTCTCGGCCAGGAACCTCGACTTCGCGGTGGTAAACCCCGGCTACATGGCGAGGAGGAACAAGTACGTGTACGCGGCCATCGGGGACCCTATGCCGAAGGTGTCCGGCGTGGTGAAGCTGGACGTGTCGAGGCCGGACCGCCAGGACTGCACGGCGGCGTGCCGGATGTTCGGGCCGGGGTGCTACGGGGGCGAGCCGTTCTTCGTGGCGAGGGAGCCGGACAACCCAGCAGCCGGGGAGGACGACGGCTACGTGGTGAGTTACGTGCACGACGAGCACGGAGGGGAGTCGAGGTTCCTGGTGATGGATGCCAAGTCGCCGGAGCTGGAGATCGTGGCCTCCGTCCTGCTACCCAGGAGGGTGCCGTACGGGTTTCATGGGCTATTCGTGAGGGAGAGCCACCTCAACATGGCATAGTGTTCATAGAATGAGGTGATGAAGTGACACGTGAAGGTATATAGATTGGGTTTTATTGTAGGATTTTACATAGTCGGCAACAAAAATGAAACATGATATACATCAGCGCCAGTTACAAGAAAATGGAAAATTTTATAGACGGGCTCTATGCCACGGCTAAATTACGTGAGATTCACGTGAAATTCACTATTTTTGGTTACTTTGTATTAATTCGATATATTTTATAATACGCTAGCGATATACTTTCTTTAGGAGTAGAGGGTATAATCTATCTCACGTAATGATTTCTTCGAGAACCCCACAAATTTCGTTCGGACTATAGTCGACGGGGTGGGGAGTGATATCTTCCTTAGCTTGCCAATGACCTTCCGAGGCTATTTCATGTGTTGCCGCAGCATTTTTATCCTGACCGTGGCTTGATGCTGCTGTTTAGACTTAATTCAACGGATCAAGTCAATCACATAAAAATCAGTAAAGCCGATATCGGACCTTGCGATGATATGAAATTCCACGCATTTCCTCGCATCACGCAAAACCATTTAATAAGTCTGTCCAATTCTTTCTGATGCTTCGTCCACAATTAAGCATCATGCAATGACAAATCACTGAAAGGGAAAAGGGAAGCAAGGAAAAGAACAGGAAAGCAAAAAGGGAACAAAGTTGGGCACAAGGTGATAAGAAAGTTCATTCCCATAAGGAATAAGCTTGTAATTCATACATGCTTTTGACTCTGTGTTGGGTGACTTTGGGCCACTCAAACGGTGAGGCTTTCGCGATAATCTTCTCCTCGCATATCGGGCTTAAGTCGGAATATCAACAACCCTCTCTAACTGACTATTGAATTTAGACTTACTGGTAACCTAAGCTCTAGTATGAACGTTGGGTGATTTTGGACCTCTATTGTCCTAAAATCTAGCTCAAAAGGCGAGCTTTTCCCCCACATATTTATAAATTAACAACTTGCCCCTTCCCCAATGATGTGAAATGACTCTCACTTTTATGACGTTACCTATGACAGATGACGTTTTGGGACGGTAGCTTATGACCCAACCACCGTTGTGGGTCTAGGAGTCTGTTCCTAGGGTCAAAAGCTTTTTAGGTAGATCCGATGTTTGGACGTGAAATCCCCTCGTCATTCCGTACCTGAGGTCCGATTATGATCCCTCGCGAGACCAATCTTTAGCGGTGCGTCGGAGTCGAAGTTTGTTTTCTCCTTGACTCTCAAACAAGTGTCGGAACACACAATGACCGCGGAATTCTTAGTGTTTGGTTGCCATTACATTTTACGTAGGAGGTGCGGCAAAAGCAAATTTCAGTTATGATGAGGTGCGGTAGGAGATTAGTCTCCCGACGATTTGGATTAGGAAGGTACCTTCGGTTCAATTGTTAAGGAAGGAATCCTAAGTTGTCCTTAATGAAGTTTAAGGAATTTCAATGCAGAGGAAAGTTTTGTGCTGTCCGGACAACATCATTAGGAGTCGACGTGGGATCCGATATCATCGATAGTTTTGAGTGACGTTACTTATGGAATTAGTAATTGAGTGATAGACATAAGTTTCGGCGTGTCCAATGGGCCTGATAAAGAATTTATTGGATAAGCCAACACCATTCAATGCTGCAGGCTATCGACGGATGTATGAACCGTGGATGGAACGTGTGGGTCTCATGTGAGGTCCGGATAAGTTGATCGCGAGATATTCTATTCCAGGAGAAGGCATACCGCTAGGACAAACACTTGGGTCACGTACCAATAAAGGGTTTTGCTAGCAAAACAATTTTGGATCTACTGAGAAAGTAATAACATGTTATAAATCACAAATTATTGAAAGAGTATACCCCACAATAGTTTAAAATTATTTATTTTGTCACCCAAAACAAGCTATTAAACTCACTGTGGATTAAGAACAATCACTTAATCATTTCTCATCAATAAATATCATGTGTTTAGTGAGATTTTTAGATTTTTAAGAGTACTTACGTTGCCCAAGATTGGCTCGGGAAGGAAGACCAGCCACTGTAGCAAAAGAATCCAATTTCCCCTATAAGACCCAAACAAGCGAAAATCATATGGATCAAACCAATCACATTTTGAGAATCGGGGGAAAATTTTAAATAAGGCCCCAAAGTGGATGTGTTTTCTCAAAAGAGGACCCGAAGTTAACGTTATCTCAAATAAGGGTTCGAGGTGACTATTTAGTCTCAAATAAGGACCTCAAATCTTCCGACGACACAACTAGGGGCATAATCGTCCAAAGATATTTCTTTTTTTATCTGTTCACTGTTCATCTTCCTCATGCTTGCGCTTGGAGGAAAGTTGTAGCTCTTGAGTTCACCTTCATCTTCTTCTTCAACAACAATGGCATCCTCAAACTCACCAACGAGGCGAGTCGCCTGATGGGCCATGCTTTCTACTACTCCCGTTCCAGTTCAAAAACCCAAAGGGTGGCGACGTCTCCTCCTTCGTCTTCATCACAGTCACTGAGCACTCGAATCTCAACGGCCATGGCCTCACCTTTGCCGTCTCTGCTACCATGGACCTCTGAGCCTTGCCCAGCCAATATCTAGGCCTCCTCAACGCCAGCAATGTCAGTTCTTCAGCTACCTCCTCGCTATCGAGCTCGACGCCGTCAGAACTTCAAGTTCTAGATCTGAATCTGAAGAGTGGGAAGGCAATTCAGGCGTTGATTGATTATGAATCGGGATGACATCAGATCTCTCCGTACCTGATTCGACCCATTTTCTGCGTTCCCCTTGTTTTCCTTGCCTCCATAAGTGTTTGCCTTCCTCGGAGAAACAATCTGGTTCATGAACTTGAGTGGAGTCTTCGCGTCGATGCTCGCGAGACCTCGGAGCAGTCCCCGCGGCCTCGAGCTCGAAGTCTTCCGATTTTGGTTCGCCGGCGTCGAGGCCTTCCATGAGCTCCCACACATTGATGACTTCAGGGCTTCCTCGCCGCGAGCCGGCGACCCTCCCTTCAATCTTCTGTTCTGTACGGTGATTTCTTGTTGCTGCGGGGGCGTCGGTGGCGAAGGCAAACCTCGCTCGTCGCTGTCCAGCCTGAGCATGCCGTAAGTGCTGGAGGTGAGGGAGACCACATGGACAGGATGGGTCGTGTAGCCGCCATTGATGACCTGACCATGACCATGACGAGGATGATGCTCACGATCTTGCTCCCAGCATGAAGAAGATGAACAGTAAAAAAAGGAAAAAAAAAAGAAACAAAAAAAAAGAAATGGCTTTGGACAAAAATACCCTTGCTCGTGCCACCGGAATAAGCACATGCTCGCCGACCGGGGAAGATTTGACCGGTCGGTAAGCTTAGACCCCTGTTTGAGACCAAATGATCACTTCAGACCCCTATTTGAAACTCAACAACCACTTCAGATCCTTATTTGAGATAACGTTAATTTTGGATACTCTTTCGAGAAAATTCATATACTTTGGGGCCTTATTTGAAATTTTACCGAGAATCGGTGAAACGCACACACGGTCACAGTAAAAAGCACAAGTGTCCGTATAATTCCTGCTTCGTGATTGGCTCTATCCACTACGATCAAGTCCGTACAAATTTTTCTCAACTCAAAAATCATTTTTTCCACGAATAACTAGCAGTTCCTTAGGGTCGAATCATTCACTGAGATCCGTTTCTTCTACCAGGATCTCTTCTTGTAAAAATCCCTTAATTCGAAACCCTAATCATTGCCGTTAGATAGCTCAGTCACTGCTGTTGCGTCGTTTATTTAAAGTAGGACAAACTCTAATGACAAACAAAGGTACTATGACGTGTACCTTAACGTCGATACGATGACTAAATCAGTTTGCCTCGCGCAATAGATTGAACCGATATCAATGTTAGGATAGGGATTGATGTCTGAGAACCATCCGCACTGCGAAATCCGACATCGGACTCTTTTGCCCGCGGGAGGAGAGTATCGTGATCGGGTCAGAGCGGTTCAAGCTCGCTCTCGAGCTTAATGACTCGGTCTCGGTGTAGTGAGATTTATTTCACACACAGCTGCTGATGGAAGCATGGCAAGTACGAGGAGTTGCTGCACGAATAGTTCCTCGTGAGGAGACGTTTGCCTGAGGGCACGCAAGGCATCTAATCGAACTCGAGCTTTTTCTTTTTAATGATTCGATCGTGTGCAATGGCAATGTAATTTCGCTGTCGCGCGAGGGTTTTTCAGATTCAATCGTATAGACTATAATTACTGACATTGTCGACTTAATGCAATAGAGCTCTGCAACCATTTGGGACAATGTTGCAAGATCAGACTCTGAGGAAGGAGGAATCGCACGCAGTGAAAAAGCGTAATGGAAGGCAACGAGTTTGATTCCACGAGCTAAGTAACTTTTGCGCCGGGAATGAGACTAAACATGCTCAATCCATTCATGGCATTCAGCGAGACGACAATTTCCATTCGACCCGGCATTACTTCTACCGAATGTGCGGGGTAGAGGTGATCATTTGGTAGGCTGGAGTTTGGCCGAGTCCTCAAGTCGGGCCCGACTTGTGTGCCAAGTTATGTCGTAGCCTTTTGTGGACCGGGCAGACCTGGTTTGGGTATGAACGAGATGTATCGGGCCTTATACCTAACCCGTGCCCAAGCCAACAAGCCTATGATCAGGTCTAGTTAGTGCCGGGTCCAAAGGCCAGACCCTCAGGATCTGCACCAGGGGAACAGTATAGTTCTGGCTTTGAATCACGAATCCTGTTTCGAAAAGCAATTTCTGCTTATAAGAAACACGAATCATCTTCTAGAATTTAAGCACGATTTTTATTTCCCTCGTCCTCTTCAACAATGCCAAACGGATAAGAAACATGTTTTCCAACAACTAGTTTTTCGGCATAACATATGTAACCTAATGATAGCCTCCTCCAAAAGTTCCCCCCCAACGCAGAAATTGCGACTGCCACTCCAGCTCTGCATTCTATTCAGCCTCCAATTCCTTCCACCGACCATGTTCATATAGGGCAACAGGTAGTAGGCAGGGCACCACTAGCAGGATCAACAGGTTCAAGGGGAGCCTTTTCCAAAGTTCAACTAAAATGTCCCGGGACTTCGTATACGTGTACTTCATCTAGAAAATCTGTAACGCTGTTGCTGACAACGACGTCCCTGTTGCAGATATCAGGATTCAGGACAACAATTAGAATGCAAAGAGAAAGGAAGAAAAACTTGGCCACCTTCCATCTTGGCTTAACACTTATGAACTCACCAAAAACAGAAGTACGAATTCTCTAGATGTGGTCCATGTGGACTGGATAGATCTGAGACATCAGATAAGGTGGGTCTGGAGTGACACCCGCTGATCTGACGTATCATGTCATTTTAGTCCACATGAACCTGAACTAGTGCAGTTTTTGACACCCTAACGTCCATCACTCAAGACTTCAACATACTTCAACAACCACCTCAAATAAGCCATGCTAAAAACACAAGGAAAAACTCGATGATTTTTTCTGTGACAGAATGTATTGGAGTCAATATATAGTCCCCATAACAAAGTCTAGCATGGATATAAACAACACGAATGATGCTACTCTATCATCTAGCCACAAATGATACCTGACGTCTGAGATCAATCCAAAGCTTTGCGTAACGATGTAGAAGATCCTGAGAAAATGAGTCCTCTCTGGTCAGAGAACTTGTTAATAGGGCCATCATTGTGAACTGGTGATTCTGATGATCGAGCGACGTGAGGAAGAATCCCAATCACGGCTTGTCTTTCTCTGTAGGATGCCCAGGTGACCACATAAAGTCCCCCAATAATAAGGGCTCCTCCTAAGATGCTGCTCACCGGCATATTGAACAAAGTCAGCTTTTTTTTCATTATAGAAAGTTAAAGTGCAATTTTAACGAAACATGGACCAATAAAACTTGAACAAAAGAAGCATACATCTATTAAGCAAGAGAGCCACAAATACTGTGAAATCACATCATATGTCAAAAAGTGATCATTTGCGAAGGTTGCCATTGAAGAAAGTACCTCCCCAAATAAATAGGACTCCCAAGGAATATTCTAGACAGAAAGGCAGATGCAGCAGGTTGAAGTGGATTGTACAAAGCAACCAGAGACGGTCCAAGGATCTTATTTGACCATGTCAACAGTCCATAGTTAAGGGCTGATGCAATTACTCCCTACAAAAGAATATTAATCATAACAGGTACTTTAAGAGAAATTAAAAAATAATTTTTGCAGGACACCAATTGTTCTTGTCAGATAGACCAGCATTTAAACCATATTGCAGTTTGCACTAATTGTAATACATAAAGAGAAACTGCCAACCATGCTTTCCAGGTTTTGTGCAATGAAAATATTTTTTTTCTCCTTAAACTAATTATCCAATCAACTTTTTTCATCGAACTCGCAAATCCAAGATCAACTGGCAATGTATTCAGAGAGTCTGATTTAATAATTCTCGACAGGTTGGCATATCATTCTCCACATACCCTGTCTTTTTGCTCATCTGAATTGTGAAAAATTTAGTTTCTTCCGTGAGCAAAAGACTCACCAATCTTAAGCCTTTCCAAAAGGAAAGATTATTCCAGTCACATCAACACACACTCCACCAAACCTACCAGACAAATTCTGAACCTTCTCATGTTCCATAACTCTTCTGACTGAATCCAGCTTTTCCATTTTAATGCTACCAAATCATTTTTTTAAGCTTTTATTCTGATATCTTCAATCTACCGACAGACGAAAGGGCTGTAAAACTCTGACTAGGCACTAATGTGCCAAGATCTGCTGAAATTAAAAAGCCCATGTATGTATCGCTCAAAACAACAAGAAGAAATGGAACTTCTCCACAAAACTATTTTGAAGTATCAAGTCGTGGATTTTGGCCTCCTACTATGTAAGCTCATAGTGCTTCTTCACAGATAAGGTACCTACGTCTGATAAAGTCATTTTCCAGGATCAGATAAATCTCTTCCCAATCAAGATCATTAATACTTTAAATGATCTCAGCTCCTCCCACATTACTAATAACTCCTAATCACAAACTAGCACTGGATCCAACACCTTATCTCAGGATTCTCACAACAATGAAATCATTGAGAAGCTCACAGCTGCTGATTTCACCCACTGTTGCATCTACAACTGGAATTAGGCTATACAAGGGTTGGCTCAAATACACATCCCATGCATAGCTGGTTCTATTCCCCACCCCAAGCCCCGAAAAAAAAATTGTATTTATTGGACTAAATCGTAATAATACAAATCAAGATTAACAAAAGTTAACACCATTTATTAACAAAATAAACAGTCGGATCAATACAACTCATGCCACCGAGAGTTGTATCTATCAACAAAGACCTCTAATCTCAAATTCTTTCTAGAGGAAATCTTAGGTAGTGGAATCTCAAAAATGTATATTCCCCCCTCTAAGAAACACAGACAGCCATATTTCCCCCTCTAACACACACAGCAGCCATTACTTGATCTTTCTTAACACATATACTCAACCAACAACAGCACTGAATAGTTTCTGACAGAGTCACGGTTTTGGCAAAAATGCCAAGGCGACAAATTAAATCATCACTGTCCTTTTCTCGATAATGAATTCGGTTCAATACCAAAGTTATATGTGTTCTGCCTAATTTACTCTTCATATCTATTTCCTATCCTGATTCTTAGATTAGCAAAACAAAATGAAGTTACTTGACTAAGTTGATAATTTTCCTAGGCTATATTTACAGTTAAGCAGGACTCCCATGTGAGACAGCTCTTACAACTCCCCACCTAGATATGCAAGGATCACAGAACCAATGAGCAAATGTATAGTACGTCTGCAGAACTTACAGCATAGATGACGGCAAAAAGCTCCGATTGTGTCAGGCTCCATTCTGTTGACTCGCTTGTCATGAAGAATGCTGCAGTTACCATAAATACAGCACCAAAGAAGTATGAATATGCCGTTACGGAGAGGCTTGCAGGATATTTGGCTAAAAGTGGAGCCTGAAACAGTTGCATATTAAACTATTAGCAACTGATTCAGCATATCTACTAGTATATTCTGATATATATAAATAAATAATTCTGACCAAAACAGCACAATTTAATCGTTACTATGAAGCAAAAGAGTATCATTTAGTATGATACAACAAAGACTAAGAAAAAGAGCCTGAAGAAAATTGGATATCACGAGGTGCAATGCTTCTTAAGATTCGAAATGTAGCTGCAAGAGATCTGTGCTCAGTGCATGTATAAGACTGCTGCCTGATGTAGTGATATGATGCAGCCTCCTAGTTAGATAACACCGGTGGCATGACTATCTTGTTCAGGCAACCATAGTTCACCAAGTAGTAGGCTGTTCGCAAATAAGCATAACGTGCAAGCAGTTTCTCAAATGACATTTCCAAGTTGATAATCTAGGTCACCCAGAAAAGGAAGAAAGAACGTTGATCCCTCTTTTCGAGGGAAAATCAAGCAAGATAAATCCACATTAATTCAATCTTCTTTGGACAGGACATCACTCCACGATATCACTAACGACTAAGAAACGCTCCACATATAAAAGAAAAAAAAAGATTGAAACTAGTGGTTTCAAAAAGATATCTTTCAAAGGAGTTCAAAAATAATAAGTGACAGAACACCACTAACGAGTTTATATAGATATCCAACAAAGATGATACAAGTTCTTACAGGTATTATACCTATTTAAGCTTTCTAACCGTGTCGTTTAAAATGATTTGAGAGAGAGAGAGAGAGAGAGAGAGAGAGAGAGAGAGAGAGCGTGACAGAGATAGGTCCATTCCCACCGGCCTCCTCCCTAATCAGGCTATAGGTTCATACCATTAAGCGCATACTAATAACAAGAAACTGTGATTTCGCTCCTCAAGAAATAGACTAATGATGCTTCGTCAGGACGTGCGGCAACTAAAGGGGGAAAAAAGTCGAAGTTTTAAATATTAAAGCCTTGCATAGTGATGACTAGCAAATGACTTATTAAAGCAAGAAGAATCAAATTGGGGAGAAAGTAATAGACCAAATATTCTTCACACAGTAGCTATGCCATTTAGCAATGAAGGAACTTCAAGGAAATCTGCTAGTAGAATGATGGAAGCATAACACCCTAACATAATCTAATAGAGATATAGACTACATAATCTCCATACCTGCATAGCTAGAAAGGCAGCCATGCACATGCAATTTCCTATCAAACATAGAATCCCAAGGTGCCAATCTTCAATCCCAAACTCCAGGAAGCTGGATAAGAACCATCCCGCAGGCTCCGGTTGACCTCTGGCCATAATTTCACTGTGTGCAGCAAAATCTACTTCCTTGTATCCAATCAAAGCAGGGCCACGGAACACAGCCATTAATACTGCACCACAAACGCAGAGAAGAGTGCCTCCAACCTTTGCCTGACCCTCAATCCTAAGCAAATTCACTGTTTCTGTACTGCACAAAAAGCTCATCCGTTATTTATATAGAATGTGATACATTTTGATATTGATAAAAGAACTGATTGGAGAAACAACACAGCATGTAATACAAACATGCAAATGCACAATATTTAGCAGAATCACAAAAAGATAGGAGATTTTCAGACTGACCCCATCATTACTGCGAAGAGGAAGGTGAAGACAGGAATGGCAGGCTGAATGGCAGCAGCATAAGTTGGATTTGTGTAGCTAAGACCAATAAGAAACAACAACTGGTTGCCAAAAATCCTGCCCAAAATTCACAGAAAGGGCATACTATCAAAATTTCAACATAAAGAGCTGGTCGATCTCATCTTTCTCATTGGAGGGATTCTTTGAAAGAGAGTAATACTCATCCATACCATGAGCAAGTAAAAGTAAGTTTGGTGAGAACAAATCAAGCTACTAGTTTGTACCCACCCTCTGTCAGATATTTCTAAGATCAAATTGATGTACAGCACGTCAAGCAGATCGCAACATACCCAGTTAATCCCAAGAAGGAAAAAGACACGAGGAGGCGTTTGGTCATGGGAAGCCGCATCCTTCTGCAAACCAAAGGGAAAAATCATGACTTCAGTTTAACCAACATATCAATATCTGCTCAGACAAACTCCGAAGGTTTATTTTAACTGCAGAAGAACACTAAACGCACTAATATCTGCATTAGTTAGACACAGCAGATTATGGCCAAATTAAAGAGTCAGAGACCACATATTCCACAGTGCCAAAAAAAAAAATTAACCTTTAGACTAACCATTTCAGGGATGCAAAAGATGATTCAAACCCAAAAGCCTATTCCTTTCTATGCCGTAACGATCAGATTCACACACAATAACATCGCAAGATAGAACCCAACTCGTACCAATTGCAAATTTGATACACAAAGAGAGAGAGAGAGAGAGAGAGAGAGAGAGAGAGAGAGAGAGAGACTTCTCACGGAAATAGGCGATGGGGGCGAGGATCGACAGAGCGAGGAGGTCCCGGAAGACGCAGAAGACGAGCTGATTGACGCCGACGTTGAGGGCCAATTTGGTGATCACGTGGTACCCTCCATAGCCGAGCTGCACCATCACCAGGGCCGCGTGCGCCCTCCACGCATCCCCGCCTCCTCCGATCGCATTCCCGTTCCCTAGAGCCGCCATCTCCGCGCGCGCACCCTCTCCTGCACTCTTCCAAAGCAGGCGCCACAAAATCTGACGGAAAAAGATCGAGGCTTTTCGCCAACGCTTAGCGGGTCGAGGACGACGAGTAGGCGGTGCTTGGTGGAATGCTTGCTTGGAGGACGGTCAAAAGGAGAGCCCCTCGAGGAGAGCTTGAATCTGGGATCTCCCCAGTCCCCCGTTTCCAGCCGGGGGCGGGGGAGGTGGGGGGGTCTCAGAATCCCTTCGGATGGAACAACTGGGGACGAGTCATTTCTAGTCAATGGTCATTAAATTCGTGAGCGAGAACTCCCTTCTCTTTAAAGTTTTGTCCTTTTCCTTCGTTTGATGGTCATCATCATCCCCACATCCTGCGGCTCGGTCGGGTCCCATTTCGGATTCCGCATAGTTTTCAGCTAAAACGGGTCCTCCTCAACCTCCAAAGATACTCGGCTTCTACGTGAAGACAACTACATGCCTCCTAACGCTCTCCCTCCCTCCCTCCCTCTCTCTCTCGGTGCAGTTGAGTCTTTCATCTTTAGACCCGAGTGCAAGGTCCCACGTTGTTCGTGCTCATCAACCGAACGGTACCCCTCACGAGCTCTGCACTTGGTTCCCTGTAATATCGAAAGATCTCTCCTTTTCCACCGAAAAATCTCTCCTCCTCTTCCTTATCAAATGAAAAGCTTTCTTTGAAATTTTCAGCGTGACATATTTTCACCGAGCAAAGTGACGATCCTCCGATGATGCCGTGCATAATAGTGTGTGCGGGCGCGTGCGTGGACAGCACATGCTTCAATAATTGACAATGGCGGCAAAAGAAGGTCCAGAAAAGAGGGTGCATGATTTTGTTTTCTTCTAGGATATATAGAAGGAGTGAGAGAGAAAGGGTCGTCCGTCCATTCGTCGCGGATAAAATTAGTTTTCGACTTCTTTAATCATGACCTCGAAAGAAAGAAAGCAATGTCACGAAACGATGTCATTGTATGTAGCGAATAGAGCAATAAATATCAAATTATATCGGGTGACTCGTTAGGGTCGTTACCTTATCATTTTTCGGTTTACCCATTTGTTTCGAGACGTCAAATTTAGGATTTCAATTAATATAGAAGACATGACACATAGACAAGATAAATTTCCTGTTAACGTCAAAAAAATAAAGAAACTTGACATATATGATTGTTAAATAATAAGGAAAAATGGTATAAATGATTTATGAACTTTGATCCAATGTGTAATGTGATCATTGAACTTTTAATTATTTAATGTGGCCCCTATCAGTCAAATATATATCTACCAAATATAAAGCTATCGATTTTAGAAGATTTAGAATCTTATCTTTGGAAGTTAGAATGTTTTTCTATTTTACGTATTTCTTTTCTTGCTAGTAAATCTTCTAGAATGTACTTTTGAGTATATAAATACCCAACTAAGCTTAATGGAAATACACAACGATTTCCATCTCAACAGTCCCTAAAGTTTTGATACATGTTCAATCTAGTCATTGGATTATATGAAATTGTTAAATGCTGTCCCTAAACTCGAATTAGTATAAGAACGACACTAAACATTTTCATTTGGGAACTAACTTGAATATGTACCAAAAATTTAGAGATCACATTGAACAAATTAAAAATTTGAGAACTACATTATACATTGAGTTAAAGTTCATAAATCATATCGAAAAGATTCAAAGTTTATGAAAAGTTCATAAACTATTTGTATCATCATCCCAAATAATATCAACAACAATAATAATGAAGATAGAAGGTGGGTGTATAGATTTCAATCAAAGATCAGGGCTTCGGCCCCAAAAATGACGAGGGATTCGGGCTCGCAGAGAGGTGGGTCGGCCCAACATCCATCTTGCCCACGCGAGAATCCGTCAGTCAGGCGGAGCTTCCCCGTCCATGGCGATCTCTCTCTCTCTCCTCCCTCTCTCTCCTCCGGTTCGTCGCGTCTAGCCGACGGCGATCGGTCGGAGTAATCGCCGGCGCGCCCAAAAGATCGCGGCTTGATCGCTCCCCGACCGGGAGCGACCCTCCGCCTCCTCCTCCTCCTCCATGTCTGCTTCGGACAACGAAGACGAGAGCCTGGCCAACTTCCTCGAGTCCGAGATCCTCTCCGAGGTGAGAAATCCGGCCCTCGTTCGGTTCGGTTCGCTCCGATTGGCGATTTTTTCTCCTAAAGTTCGAATTTTTAGAGCATTTCGATCCGATTTCCATTTGTTTTTTTGTCCCTCAGGAAGGCGTCGACGCCGCCGAGCCGGAAGCGAAGCGGCAGCGCTCGGGGGTAGAAGGGGCGCCGGAGGAGGGAGAAGGCGATGGCAGGAGCAGCGGCAGAAGCGCGGTCTCGTTGAGGTTCGACACTGGGATCCTGAGCAAGATACCTCCCGAGTTGTTCCCCAACATCCTCAAATTCCTCTCGTCCGAGGTCCGTTTTTCTTTCCTCGTAGCAGTTCCTTATCAATGGCAATGTTACGCATTGTGTGTTTCTGTCTCTCTTTCTTTTCTTCAAAGAGAAAGGGGAGTATCTGGAGTTGATGGAGAATGGTGTTGCAGGATCTCATGGCGTGCTCGATGGCGTGCAAGTCGCTGAATTACGCAGCGTCTGATGAATCCTTGTGGCGCCGACTGTGAGTGCCTCTTCGAATTCCTGCTTCTTTCGATTTTTGTTTCTTCATTTCTCTGCCGCAATCATGTCGACATGCAAAGTTTTGTTTTTTTTTTTGTTGCTTTTCCTGTGTTGTTCCTTGGGTCTGAGGTGCATATCTCATTTTCCCCTGCTTTTGCATTCTTCGTTTGTTTTGGTTGTTCTTCTTGAAGTTTTAATTTTTTTCATGTTTTTTCAAGAAGAGAAAGCAGATAAGGTTCATCTGATGTCACCTTAATGCACACTTTGCACACCGTGCCACACTGCACTAGTAGTTTTTTTAACTTTGAAAAAGAAGATATTTTTGGGTTCTTTGACTTTGGTTATCGATCGGCCTATAGTCCCGTGGCATTGCCACCCATCTGTGTCCTGTAGTCTGCGGCGGATGGAAGAGGTTCTTTGACAAGCACCCGGTGGGTTGGATGTTACATCTTGAAGCTAGTTAACCGACCATTATCTTCTAAGTGTGTTACTTGGTCAATGGTTGATGTGGAAAGATTTTTTTTTACCTTTTAACATTGAAAACTATCCTGATAAAAGAGTGAAGCAGGATGGACGAAGTGGATGAATGCAATGATCTTTTGAGTTGTTTTGTTCTTGCTGTTCCTTTTCTATGTTTACATGCTTGATCTGATCTCTAGCTTTTGTTCAACATATCGAGTTCTTTCAGGTACCGAATTCGGTGGGGTCTGCTGCCACCAACTAATAAGATTCGACAATCTGCTTGGAAGAAGCTGTATATCCAGGTAAACGGCCATCTTTTCTCACGCTACCTACAGAGTCTAATTTTTGCTACTTATTTTTAAGCTTCGTATTGCACTCACTCCTTTTTATGTTCAATAACAGTCACAACATAACCTCTGGTGTTTGTCATAGTTGCTAACTTCATCTCCTTGTCTAGTTTTGTTCATGTATTAGGAAATTCTTCCATTTCTTTTTCCAAACAAGTTGAGTCATTTTGTTGACTCTTTCCTAATCAGAGCTTTGATACGTTATCAAAGTTTAAACTACTACAAGGAATTGTGAGTCTGTGACTCGATTTAATGAATAATGTGGTGATCTTGTGTCATGGTTTTGTTGCGACGATTATTTGATATAGCCAGGCAACACAAAGCTTGCATTATTTATTCTTTTCCAATTGAGATGTGTGCATTGTTGGAGTTGGTTTTTACTTTGTCTTCCCAAGAAAGCTGGTAAGATGGCGAGATGAAAAGGTTTTAGTTCAGTCTTTTGGAACCAAGATCAGGTGTAGATTAAGTCAATCAGAAAGGCTGACTTTGCTTGGCCATGAAACTCCAGAATTTGAGTGGATATGACCTGGTCCGACACTTGTGTGGTCACTGACCTTACTTGGTGGCTCTGAACAAGGAAGTAATATCAGTGAAAGAGGCATCAAAGATCTTGACTTTGTATATGGTTGCATTGGTCCCAAGCAAGGTGGTAAGTTAAATGGGTGAAATATTGTTGGTGGTGACAGTGCTGTAGGATGCCAGTGGATAGTGTGATGTGTGTTCCGTTCTCTGGAGTTCAAGGGAAAGCAAAAGGATTTCAGTATCCATACATTTTGTGAGAGTAGAGTTGCTGCTGTTCCTTGGTAATAGTGTTCACCCTTTGTTATGGGTGGGATGGCAAGTGCCCTTGGTTTAGGATGGGATAAAGCAAGCATGCTGACCGAAGAAAATTGGAAAATGGGGGAGTAGGAGCCAGACAAAATAAGGCTAACAGTCATGCAACTAATGAAAATTGCTTGTAGACTTGTCTAGTAAAGAATTGGCGGTTGATTTTTTCAGTTGGTATGTCTTCACAGTTTGTAACATGGTGAAAGATGTCCAGAGAAGTGAATAAACAGTGACATACTAATAGATATTCTGCTAGTCTGCTTCCCTAAAGCGAGATGCATGAGCATAGTCACTCACAGCATAAAGGCCAAGGTAACCCATAAATGCTGAGAGATGAGAATAAAGAAATCAAGGATTTTTAAATTTTAATTGACATTCGTCCGGCGACAGTTTTAAATAGATCAATTGTCATAGTTTCTAACAGAAGGGAGCAAGCCACTATCAACGTCTAGTACGAGGTTCTTTAGTATGATTCAAGATAGAGGTATTAGAGATGTATGAGTGTATAAAATACAGTAGATGCTATGTTGATTAAGAGGAGATTGACAAATGATGATCTCTTTATCATTCATCTCTCAGTTGGTCAGTTGCAAATCTTCTGAGTCCACCTGTTGGTCTTGATTATTTATGTTGTTTCTACTGGGCAGATGGTACTTGACCTGTCCAATTGCATTGCACTTGTTTCAGTTGGTTCTCTTAGTTGATTTGATTGTAATACTTACATGGTTGCAGCGCGATGAAGAGGACATGAGTGAACTTGTCAGAAATTGCCCAGCAGAGTTTAAAGAATACTACATCCAAATGCAAGCTGCAAAGAGAAGCCAAGCACCTCTTCGTTCACAGGTAAATGGAGCTTGCTTTTGTAAGGATTCTTCAATGTGGTGATATTACAGGTCAATGGTTGGATTTGTTGGAATTTTGTATAAATTGGTGCTAATGCTATAGCTTGTTCAAACCTTGACTGGAATTTCTTCCAGAGAGCAGATTGTTGGGTAGAATTGTGCACTTGGTGTCTTCTGCTGTGACTTTCACATGTAGTTCTTTAGCTTTATACTAACAATATTGTGGTTGATCCTTTTTCTTTTTACATTACAACCGTTACGAAGTAATGGAAGCTGGTCAAAGAAAAAAGATTTGATGGTTGCTCCTTTAGTGGCTCTTATTTGTAAATGCTTTTTTGCTTGAGATATAATCCTGACTAGCATTACTACACTATTATTCTTGACATAGCATACTTTGATCAACATGCTTTACTAGAGTCACTTTTGTGAAATTTTCCATGTGGTACCACATATTTTTCTGGTTTGCTCAAGGACTCGTTGGTTCGTCCTTTAAATTTCACCTACATGTTTGCTTGTGAAGGTGAATGATGATCGGATGATTCTTGATAAGACAGTCGCTGATCAAGTGTCTATGTGGAAAAGCAGCAAAGGGTTCACTGATGCGTTGGTTCTGGACCACGTTTGTTCGGGAGAAACGTGTTCTTATCACCAAATTGGCGATGTCTTCGTTTGTGAGAAGACTGGAAATGTTCATGGTAAAATACTTTAAATGCTAATGACGATAAGTCTCCATAGTGTATCCAATTTATTATGTATCCTGCAGGAATGTCTTTGCTAATTTGGTTTTTCTTCATTATTGTTTTTCCTTTCAGTCTGTGATGAGACGTGCAGAGAAACTGTTATGGATCCTGCCAATGAGCTCTTGGTTTGCAAAATATCTGGACACTGTTTAGATAGGTTGCTGTCAGCTGCTGAAATGGAGCCTGATGCTGTGAGTAGAATGTCTTCTTTCGACACTCAAAATTTCTTAAAACAGAGTTGTTTTTTTATCTATATAGCCAGGATCACAGAATCGACTGCTAGCATTTGTCGTTCTCGTAGAGTCAAATCTTTGCAGGTGTAATTGATCTTTTTGCTTTTTTGCATTCAGGAGCAGCAGCAAGGTGGTGCGACAGATGAAGCTGAACCATTCATGGGATCTGGTCGATTTGGTAACTAGTTAACCCTTTCCTTTGTCTTTTATCTTTAGCTATAATAGACAACTGCCTCACACTGTGCGTCCTTGTGTCTTACAGCACGAGCTTATTTATTGGGATACAATTGCGATGATGAAAGAGAGTTAGATGCTGTGTTGAGGTTTTGCTGAATTTTGGGGATGGGATGTATATGGTTTTGCAGGTCAGCAAAACTGTCCGAGTGTTTGTCAATTTGAATAGTTAATGCCGGCCTAGTCTGTATAGTTATATTCAAAATAATATTATTAGGTGACAGAAAATTTACTTAGGGTTCCTACCAACTCTTATTGTGTAAATCTGGTTGGACAGATGTTAACATCTCTACGTAAAAATGTTGTCAAAGGTTTCCCCTGATATTTTTACCATGATTTTTGGATTCGCCGTTCACCATTTTGCTGGTGGAAGCACTGATCTTTTGAATTTTGTGGTGATATCATTATGCCATTCACGCCTATGTTTCTTTGTTTTAGCTTCTGCTTTGGGACATTTATTTATCCCTCGCCTGTTCATTAGCCCCAAAAGCCCTCTGGATCATCTTAAGTCGTGATGCTGAGAGCTTGGGGACAGATAACTGATGTTTGCAAACCTTCAGTGATCTCTTTCAACTGTCATTGTCCACACGCTTATGTGAAGTTGGAATTACACATCAGGTTGATACATGTATCTAGTTGAATTAGCAAAATATATATAATTCTGAAAAATGAACAACAGAACGTGCACCCTTGACACTTCACTGGCTGCATGGAACGAATGTCCCTCCTGTTTATCTGAACAGTTCACCTCTTCGTAGTGGCTTCACCTATACATTACTTTGTCCAAACTAGCTTTTACTTTAGAAGCCTGACTTGGGTTAATTTATAGCTATTCAAGTGGATTGTAAGCTTCATGCGTGCAATCTGATTTTCTTCACATTGAACGGACTGGGGCTATTCTTGGATCATTGCGCATCAAGCCTTTAAGTAAGGCTTTTCCTCTCTATTTATCGTAGCACAAAGAGAGCCTTTTTGACTATTGGGAAAGGGCCACAAAAAACATTAAATTATATCCATGGTGACGGATTGGCCATAAACTTTTTTTTGTGACATTAGCTATGCCCACTTTAACACTTTAAAAAACCCCAAATTTATATACGTGAGACACATTTATCTTTCGTCAATTATCATTTAAATGATTTTTCAGTTAAAACAATTTTTTTTATGCCATATGGATACCAGGTCAACACTGTTTGTTTTTTGTCATCCATATAGACAGATTTTTAACGATTTTCATTGACAGGAATTTTAACGAAACGTAAATATGCCACAAGTACAATTTTGAGATATGTGTCACAGAAAAAAAATTATATTAAATGTATCACAATAGACATAGTTTATGATTTTTTTTGTGGCTTTTGCTCTTAACTATTTGACCGAGTAGCATATGCCAACATTGTGCCAAACCGGTGATGCAACATCAACAGTTTGACGAGTCACCACCGGCATATGATGGAAGACTCCTGTCATGCGAAATTACGAATTGACTGAGCGGAAGAACTCGATTCTTTAGAAAGAATAAGAGGACTAGATCTAGAATTGTCAAAGAAACTCGTTCTTCGACCCATAGAAAGTGCTGAATAAGCATCTCTACATCATTCCTAACAAGATAAAGAAGCGTTCAAAGCCATTGGTGAACAATTAATTATCATCAGAGCAAATTTAACTAACAAACAAATTATATGTAGATAATCCCTTCCTGCCAACAGGCACACGGTTCTGCTGGTAAAGTGATTGAGAGGATAGAGTTGGAAAATACCAAGTCTGGGGTTTGATCCCCGTGAGCACTACACATACATGTACACAGTAGAAAGGAGTGAAACCCAAAAAGAAAAAAGATAATCCCTACCTAGGTACAAAACAGCAGTTTATATTAGAGAGGCTGTTATTGAAAGTGAGAACGAATACATACGCTTTATTAGCAGATGCCGTTTTGTAATTGAACCAAACATTATGCTAGGTATCTGCTATTATAAAAATTTAAAAAAAGAAAAAAAGTTGAACCCTAGTAAAAGGCTTTGCAGTTACAATTCTCCTGTATTCCCCATTATTCTTTTTTTCAGGACGAGTCATTAGGCTCATTGTGTGTCAAAATTCCTACTTCTAATCTTGTACAATGAGGAAAATCCTTAACTAGTTTCTGCATGCCAAAAATGACTTCTAGATGGAAGTACCTTCTGGGATTTTGTGTACGTTGGCATTCTGCAAGTTTGACGATGAACCAAGTCAACCTGGAAGTAATAATTTTGTAGGCATCAACCACGACTCAAGTCGCGTGGTTAGGCCTCACCAGTTTGGGTGATCGTCAGCTGAAGTTTGAGGCGGCACAGGCTTCCAACCGGGTTTCTCATCCCAGTACATATCATAATATATATGACCCGGCACATGATCCCCCGTGCAGCACCAAATACCCACATACCGCTTGACACGATTCCTAAATTGTTCTTCCATTTTCTGACCAATTTATGCAACAGCATCAGGAAGAGAGGAAAATGTTGCAAATGAGACCACAATCGCAAGACAAAAGAGAGAACAGATGAACTCTTACCTGGTCAGTAAAACCTTCAAAAGCATCTTGCATAGAAGAGAACTGAATGATTTTGATGTCCTTGAAGGAGGAGAACACCATCTTCAGCTGTACATTTAAAGGTGATATTAGTCACGTTCGCTCATTACTGAAGCTCCAAGTACACAGTTCACTGTCTTCATTTTGGATTAACTTAGAATTACACACAGCTTTCTGAAGACAAGACATGGAGAGAAATGTAATAAAAACAAAAGAATAATTAAGCAGCACTAGATGGCATCTCTGCAAGCTATGGTTTGAAATAAAAATGGATTTCCAAGATGTTAGGGTAGAGAGAAAAAGAAACTCAAAAGCTCACCCAAGAAGATGGGATACACAAACAGAGTCATATGCAAGAAATATCAAAGGATATTGGAGGTTGCCAATAACCATCTTGATTACCGTTTCTTCGTTGCTGTGCTTTGGTAATCTGATCACTCTTGGAGAGCCGGTGCTATTGGTTACTTCACAATCTTTTGTTCCTCCTTGACATAACTTAACATCAAGCCATGATTCTTTTACCTGGAGAAGCAAAACACAATAATTTACACCGGAACTAACTAATCGAGAGACCTTGCAAATGGTCTTCCTTTACCTCTTTGGGCATCAATGGATTGTCAAGGAGAGAATACTCCCTAATGTTGATCCCAGGGCCAAATTCATCCTCTGGCATTTCTTTTAACATGACATTGACCTGTTGTGCAGTAGCTATGGATTACTCAAACAGAAACAAATTTATGCTTGATTTACCATCTTGCCTATCTTATCCATGGAGAAAAACCGACATTCCAGAATCTAAGATGTTCATTGAATAAAATAATTTCTATCAATTAACATTTCACCCAACCAAAAAACTTCCGAGTGTGCTAAAGCCAGTTATGTCAAGCATAACAAAGAGGAAATACAGTTGAAAAGGGAAAGGGATAAATGCAGAGAGGACATGTGGAAAACCTGAAAAAAGGACCAAATGAACGGACTGTCCATTTTTTTTTATTAACAAGTAAACCAACAGAATGGACTGTCCTTGGAGTAGAAGGTATAAAAATGGGACCTATAAGGCGGAAGACATTAACATAAAGAGTTTTTGCTTGTTTCACCACTGCAGGATCCTTAAAAACAATCTCCAAAGTTCCACTAAAGAGGAAAATATTTGTCAAGGCAGAAATTTAGGAACTCAGTGCACAGGAAATAGTGCATGGGCTACCTAAGAACTGGAAGAGAGGACCAAGAAGAAATAAAAATAAACTAATTAGGTCACAGGATCCAAGTCATATTACTTGTGGGGACACTTGACATGATCATGACCAAGTAAAAAAATGCAGGGGTACTGTGGGATACCTCAAATACGTGGTCCAAAGGGCATATAAATGGTTGCCTAGTCATAGATCCCTCCAGAACCCCTGGGTGGGGAAACCACAGCCTATCCAATCTACACCATAGTGGAGGCATAATCTGGAAAACATGACAGATGAATACTCAGCCAAATCTCCATAAGCATCCAGTAATTATAGTTAAAAATCAGTTGCATTGATTAAAAAGATTCACCAAACTAAAGTCCACACAGTGGTAACATTATGCTGAATATTAACGAACTTTAGTGGGCTCACTCTAAGTGTTCCTCTTCTCAATTTCTCTAGCTTTAAAACCTCTCAAAATAATGAAAACAAACACAAATAATAGTGAATAATTGCAAACTTCCTCACCAGTGTACGGTTTAACACCAGAGAGATTGCAAGTGCCGTCCTTATTTGTTTTATCTGAATAAACAATTAGGCCAAACAAGGGGTTGATAACATGTCCCAATAAATGGCAGAATATAGTAGGGTTGGTTTAGCCTCACCTGATAATTGATCAGAGTAAAATGTGTGTCAATGGTATGGTCTCCATCCAGTAATAAACTCTTTGGAATAGACGGCTTAAATGATAAGAAACCTCCTGCAATAAGTAAGTCCCTTGAAAAAATCAGTTACAGCTTACTTGGAAAGAGATCACTTTGCACGTGCCAGGTTTCAAAATGCTTCATTTAATTAGGAAAAGAACAGAGGTAAAAGGTAAAACTCTTTTGGCTTCACAGACAAATCACAGGGGATGATTCATTTTATAGATAGGTGCCTGATAAAAGGTGGATACGTCACTATTGTTTTTTTTTTTGGCAAACATAGGTTGTGTTATTTGACAGAAGAAATCTTCATATGCTAAACCCACCAGCTTACTGAATACATGCACTGTTCGTACCAACAAAAATAAATCCAAAAAGATAGTTACTTTATCGTATATGATTTACACTGCTGGCTAAAGACATGAAATTCAGCTTCAACAGGTCATTGAAATTCCACCAGAATGGCAAAGATGATAACATAGGAAACATTCAGCATGACATAAGATATTTCTCTCTGTTACTTAAAACAGATTTGTGCACAAAGAGCCAGACTGTATGTCTATAAGTGTCCCAGCAACAGAAATTAGCACAATATGTCACTAACACCCAAAGAAGTGTGAAGGACTGCAAATACCCTAAAAATTGGAGCGTCAGTTGAGTAAACAGATGCTTGCACATTGCAAAGTCATTACGATAGGCACATTTGGATTCCTAAGAACAACTAGGAGATTCATGGACCACTCAGAGAGGCATTGAGAAACAAAAGCATGGAGGACAAAGGGAGAAAAGTATAACCTGGAGATCAGTTTCCACCCCAAAAAGAAGATGCAAGTGAGCTGTAACAATTTGGAGAAGGTCTAGTCTATCTAGCTAGTTAATAAGCATCATGCAGCATGAAATGGTAACTTCACAACATGTTAGGCTGTTAATCACCTGGCTCGTCATAATACTCCGGTGGATCATAAAATACCATTGCCTCTCGCAAGCGGTGACGTTTCCCTTCAGTGCCTGCATACTGGAACGTGGTATGCACTGCATATGGCTCTAACCTGAGCTGTTGATACATTGCCTGCAAACAGATATAAATTTTTGAAGAAAAAGTTGGATCGCATGATATGTTCTATTATATGTGCTTCATCCCTACAAAAGAGGGGAAAAAACACACGACAAAAAATTTCACGTCTTACCTGGACAAAATATGTATGGCCACTGCAAAAAATGGTTGCAGGCAATACTCCCAGCTTCAGACTTCCATCAAAAGCATATACAAGCCCATCATCCCCATCAACAGCTGGTCCTAACTGCCTGCGAACAATATCGTTGAAGCCATTTTGATCCCATATCTTTTCATCAGCTAGAAGCATGTCTTTCCATTCTTTAGCCAATCTTTTGGCAGATTCTGTTGGCCTCCAGTGGAAAATTCCAATATTGTATGCAGCACCAACTGGGGGTACAAAGCAAATTCATATCATAAAGCAGCTTCGGAAAGACAATTGTGAATGTCATACAGTAGATTGCAAACAGATTTATTGCCAAATGATAGAATATAATGCTTTGGATACGCATCGAGAGAGACAAATTTGAAGCTTGTAGTTCATCTGACAGAATGATCAGAACAGCAGATCAGTGCAAAATTTCAATTGTGTAGAAACAGAAAAAATATTGCTATAAGCATTTCACCCTTTCACGAGGACAACCCTTCATTTCCCAAGACTGTGACAGACAAGTGTATTTCTTTTTTGTGGACCACACAAGCATACATTGATTCAGTGAAAATCCATACAAAGCGAAACTTTGGAAAACATTCAAGAGCATCCACTTAACAGAGAGTTTATGCAAAGAGACCTTAAATTCCACAACTCCCAAACAAGCCTTTGTTTTGTCTTTTGAACTGGCAAAGATTACTAAAAAAACACCTCAAAAGATCTAAACATGGACAGGAATCAAAAACTAATTCCTAGTGTGATGCCAGCTCTGTAACCGGACCACTAAAGCACGCTCACCTTGACAGGTATCTAATCTTAAAACTGAGCAATCAAGTATAAAGCCTGAATAAAGGAGCTGAAACCCAGGAAGAGAGTATTTTGCATACTTTAGTAAGAATTTTCTTCTGGTAGGTAAACATTTGTCACAGCACAGATATCTAAACAATAGCCCAGGACTGCTCATGTACTATGGCATCATGGAAGCTAAAAAATGAAATGGCAAGGAGCTAAAGAATACAAATTACAGTGGGTAAGGAGTTCACCTTGTTGCCAAATATCCAGCCTGTCATCAACAACTGTTGGTACAACCTGATCACTTGAAGTCAAAACATCTGCTTCAGGATATCGAGCAAGATATGGAAGGGGATTCTGTTAGAGGATGAAAGTAAGTTAAGCAACATGTATAATTTCTAATATCTAGACAGTATCAATAAAAAGAAAGAATCCCGTAGAACCTTACATTAAGCAGCCTATCATCATAACACAAAATTAGAGGAGTCATGTACACAATCAAGTCAAGACAGGTCAGATCCTCCTTTCCAGATGGGGATCTGCGATGTTTATTTTGTGCTACTTCTAACTTTATATTGTCCTTCTAAAATCTCGAATAAGCTTTAAGTCTCTACTCCTCAATCATGGAACTGATGGACATTGAGACACATGCTTACACTGTCTGAAACATATTTCTTTAATCTCATCCTCATTTGAAACAGCCTTCACATTCTCATGGTGAATTATCTTCTCCTCATATTTTCCCTTCACTGATCAACCAGTAAAGCATCTCATAATTTTTTTCTATATTTCGAATGTTTGCAAGCACCATTTCCTAACCACATTCAGTTTCAGAAACCAAAGATTGCATATAACCTTTTCAGAAGACTTCCTTTTTGAAAGATACAGGCATGCCTTTCCATTCCATTTCTACCCTGACAAGAACTGGCGTGACTATTCCCATTATTTGTAGCATCAAGAAAGCAAGAAAAGTTATCATCCAACACCTACTTATCCTAGGTTTCAATGGTCCCATCCTCCCTAGATCACAAGTAAGATTTTTCTGGGCTATACTCTCCCACTCAACTGCAAGTCTTCAAACTATGAATCCTCTGTCAAGAGCTGTATACCACATAGTTGTCAACCCAAATTTTGTCCACTCAACCAATATGACAAAGGGACCTCAAATCGGACAGCACCAGTAAGTCTATGAAATAAAAGCACAAAGATAACTGACATGGATATGATCTTAACAGAAACAGAAGATTGATTACTAAAATGACCAAACTATACCTTTAACCAAACCATATCAGTATCACACATCAATAACTCATACCCAAAGGGTAGGATAGCATCTATGAGAATGACTTTTTCTCTCCCCATTTTATGAAATGTAGGGGAACCCCAGCCAACATCTACCGTGCTCATATGACTTCCCATGTCAAAAACCGGAATGCCTTTCCAATACAAAGCCTCCAGCAGTTTTGTGTCCATTGCACCTGTTTTAAAAGATTCAGAATGTGATTTACCTGTTGCTGTTGGCAAAATGATATAGGGACTTGCGGGAAAGTAAACATCAACTATAACAAATAATTAAATTGAAAACCATCACTTACCAACTAGAAGATTGGAGAGATTCAATTCAGTCAAGTGCTTAACCCAAGAGAGGATAAAATCCATGAACGCGTAATTGCCAAAAGTTACTATGATTACATTGTCCTTCACCCTTTGCTCTACCAATTCCTTTGTCAACCGAAAGGTCTTCAAAGAAGGCATTTTTGATTTCTTAGGTGGGACCCATATAGAATTCGCCGGTGCATCTCCATGCTGGCTTGGAGGTGCTGGTGCTGCTGCACCATCTGTTGTGGCTAGGGAAGAGTTGAATGCTTGACCTAAGGGCGAATCTACATCTGAGAAAGAGCAACAGGTTAAATCCTCAGTTGAATGATAATCAAGGCAAAAAGAAAAAATCAATGAGAGAGTGTGGTTGCCAAAACCATTGATGGGACACCAACCCAATTGAGTTCGCTTCTCCAACCCAATAACTTGAACGAAAAATAAGAAGAAATTCACTATAACACTCCAATGAAATAGTTTTGATAACTAGCATACAACCAGGCCATAGTTTGACAATGTATCAACCAACCGTATGACTTGGATATAAAAGATCTCTCGCGACAATTCTTCACAGAACAGCAAGCGAAGAGCTTGAGGCGCTAAACTTACATAAACTGACCAATTGCCAAAAGAACCTCCAGCATTCTCTAATTATAACTTCGAACCCACCACAAACAGCAAGATAAAACAGCAATCAACACCATTCACAAAGTAGGCCACACCGACGGCGAGACGCGCGAGACGAAGCAATTAGAACAAGAGACGAAATGGCAGAGAGAGAGAGAGAGAGAGAGAGAGAGAGAGAGAGAGAGAGAGAGATTCACATGAGAGAGAGGGAGGAGAGGAGAGCCAGGAAGTGGAGTCCGGAGAAGACTTGTCGGCGGAGTAAACGGCAGAGAAGACGTAGAGGGACGAGAGGACGATGCCCACGATCACGGTGGTGTAAATCGTCAAGAACAGCGGCCTCGAGCTCGCCACCTCCTGGCACGAATCCTTCAGCCCCATCCCCCGCCGCCGTCAGCGAGCGATTCTTGCAAATGCTCAGCCACTCACGACTCCTCCCCCAACTGAAGAAGAAGAAGAAGAAGAAGAAGAAGAGGGTAATCGAGCTAAAACCCTACACGATCGAACCCATTCTCGTTCCACTCTCTCGCCGTCGAATGACAATGTCCGAGAGAGAGAGAGAGAGAGAACTGTAAAAGGTAATGGCTTTGGGGTGATGCAGAGAACTTTGCTGGATCTCTGTCTCTCTCTCCCTCTAGATCGCCGGTTTGGCAGAATAGACAGGTCCAGCCGGGAAAAGTCAACTTCCATGGTTGTCTGAAATCCTAATCTCTCTCTCTCTCTCTCTCCAATTTTTTTATCCCAATATGGGAAGTAGGTGTTTAATGAGGGAATCTTGAGATGAATTAGGAGGTGGAGAATAGTAGTATTCTAATGTTCATGATCTTATGGGAGGATCAAAGCTCTCAAAAGTCACTTTAGGAGGCTATTCATGAATGGATGATTACAAAACAGCTTAGGATGGCAACAACATTTGAGGAGCACTCGGATGTTGGATTTCAAGCTAGTCAATGTTGGAACCACTTAAACTGTGTTTGATGGATCGGATATAACTCCGGATATGATAATTTATTTTATCGTATTTGGTTGTGAAATCTGAATACGACGGATATAAAAAAAACACGGCGGATATATGACATGAGAGATGATACGAATGTTGTCTGGATATTGCACGATCAAGACCGGCGCCCGCCTCGTTGCCTGTCGTAAACTCCAGAGATAGCAATGTCGGCCACCATGTCAGGATCACCACCTTGCGGTTGTTTTCAACTGTGTTCCCCAATCGGAGCTTCTCGATCGACATCTACTCTTTTTGCTCAATTCGACACCGTCTTATGGGCCATCGAAATGAACACCTTCCGATGTCACTACTCGAATATTATCACCATAGCATGCAAGCTACCACCACAAGTTGTGCGTTGCCATCACTCTGTTTCTTGTTCTCACTCGGGGCTCTCTATGTCCCGAATCTAGGCTCCCTCTCTCTTCTCGCCTGCTGGTGACCCATGTCAACATGCTCAGCCCCAATCATCATTTAAAGACCTCTCACTTCGCTATTTATGTCTATCAATCCCATCGAGTTTTACCTCTTTGTATATGTGATGCAGAAAAGGGATCGCGACCCTTGCGCATGGGTGGGATAATAACCCAAGCAGTCCTAAACCTATTCTACGGATACTAATTCAATCATAAACTTTTTAATTTTATTAATGTAGTCCTAAACTTTTGTACAAAATTCTAATGTATTCCTTTCGGTCAATTACTATTGGAAATTACTAGCACGCTAACATGAACAATTTGTGGATCATAAATTTTCGGCGGCAATTGGTTGGAAAGACTAAAATGAAATTTTGTGCAAAAGTTTAGAACTACATTAGCAAAATTGAATAGTTTATAATTGAATTGGCAATCGTACAATATATTTAAGATTGAATTAGTGATTTTTGCCCATGTTGGTTGCAATCACAGAAGCGCTAATCTCAGAGCGAGTGAAGGACTAGCCTTAAGCGACCTCTAATTTGAGGTACCCCAAAGCCCCTCTTTTTCCTCGCAGGCAAAACCTACGACCAAGATTGAATTGGCAATCGTACAATATATTTAAGATTGAATTAATGATTTTTCCCCCATGCTGGTTGCAATCATAGAGGCGCTGATCTCGGAGCGAGTGAAGGA
The DNA here is from genome assembly GCA_031216405.1 of Syzygium malaccense. Taxonomy (NCBI): domain Eukaryota; kingdom Viridiplantae; phylum Streptophyta; class Magnoliopsida; order Myrtales; family Myrtaceae; genus Syzygium; species Syzygium malaccense. The sequence goes on from CM062257.1 coordinate 7,759,190, forward strand.
CTAACCTTAAGTGACCTCTAATTCGAGGTACCCCAAAGCCCCTCTTTTTCCTCGCAGACGAAACCTACGACCAGGTTTGAGAGATCTGCATCTTCCTCCTCAATGGCTCTATCCACCCTGCCCCCCTCGTTAGATCACGGCGACAACATATGATTTCAAATACATGATGGGATTTTCAATCATGTCTTAGGTGCACTAAATATATGATAGGATTTCTACAATTCAGATGATTATAATGTCACATTATCCTATTCCATTCAAATCCGTGTTCAAACAACCAAATGCAGCCCAAATATCGTTTGCATGAGTACGAATTGCACAACGGATTAGTGCGGAGTATCGACGACTCCACCATTAGATAGAGTGACGATTTGTTAGCACAAGGTGAAGTCATAGTGAGAAGCTCGCCGACCTCAAAGATTCGAATTGCAAATGGTTTTGAGCCTTCATGGCTTAAATTGAAAATTGGAAAGGGGGTACAAGACTCGTGAGTAATAAAGGAGATTACAACGGTGATTGCCGCTCCACATCATTTTCATTCAAGAAACAAAGGGGCACATGTGATTTTACGATACTCCAAGGGTAATGTCTTTTGCTCCAATCTACCTTTTGATTGGTGGATTGAAGATATAATATCATCCATATTTCATTTCACTAAGTGCACATTAGTGATATTTATACTGGTACCACACCAATTAAAGGTATGGTTTGAAAAAATACCCTCCATCTAATTTGACAATATAGGAAAATATAGCCCAAATAGATATCCTTTTCTCTTTCATGAATGAAAATGATGGTGAGTCATCAATTACCTCTAGAAGCTATGTTTCAAGTCTTGATCACCCTAGACTCAATCATAGCTTCACGTTTGATTTTGACAATGGCTATTACATTCAGATTAATTAGATATTAAAATATTTATTTGCAATAATAACTATTATTTTGTAGGAGGGCATTTTTTAGGAATTATTAATTGTTCCTTGAAAACATAAGTATTTCCATCGAAATACATGACTTTTTGGAACGTGTTATTACTCAAAATTTTCAAATATGTGCGGATATGCGTCGTCACTATTTTCACTCGAATTTCGGTTAACAAGACCCTATTTTGTATTCCTTAGTCATGACACGTTTTACGCAAATCTTAATCAATAGAAATTATGTATCCATCACAGCTTATTTCTTATAGTAAATCCATAAAAATGCTGGCCTTTCTCTGCCCCCTGTTACTCATTAACAATTACTATCATAACTCAAAGTTACTTGACATTTAGTAAATCATTTAATTGAACGCCATACATGGTATTAATCATCTATTAATAGACGTCTCTTGCATGAGCATTCTGAGAGACTCGAACTTCATTCAAATCTGACGTTCGAACTACTTTAATTGAACTCGATTAAAGTAATCCGCCACCGCAGCTCCCCTTACTTTGACTCATCTAAACTCTTTTCATCTCAGGTTTGCTCTAATGCCTTTCACGGAGGGAGAAGAGAATCCTCAGTAGACGGCTCTTTTGTTGATACTAGAGAAAAAAAAACAAAAAGTTTGTGGGAGAGACATTTTGTTTATTGTCATCCAAATATTACTTGATAACTAAAATATTCCTCGGTATCCTTTGAAATTCTCTACTGTTGCGCTAACATTTGGTTCATGTGTATCGGCTAAGGCTCCACCTGTGTACTGGCAGAGGATAGCTTTATAGTAAATCGGTTACCTTTTAACTAAGTTTTTGTTCATTCAATCAATTCATTTACGAGTACATTTGAATATGTTTCCACCCTGTCAACATTTTTGCAAGGACTTTCTCAGATTCAGATCTGGGGTCTCCAGTTGACTATTTGCTTTCTTAAATTATCTGTGATTGGTAATAAGGGTGCGTTTGACAAGCATTCTGTTCTCGAAAATAATTTCTGCTAAGAAATGATTTTTTTTATTCTATTCCCTAAAGTAATTTTTAAATATTCGAAAGCGTTTGATAATTGCTCAAAATTTCTATTCTTAGAATAGAAAAAGAACATAAATGCGTTTAGTAACCACACAAAATATCTTTTTATTAATAATATTTTTAAATATTTAAATATTTCATTCTTTTTTTCTTTTTTTTTTCCTTCTCCTTCTTGGCTATGGTCGGGTTGCTGGCCATGGCCGGCGATGGCTAGACCCTCGCCGCTGCCCTCGCCAGATCCAGTGAGGGCAGCCCTTGCTTGGGCCGCGAGCCTCGAGGGTGGCCCTTGCCAGCTTGGGCGAGGCCTAGAAAAGGCGGGCGATCCGATGAGAGTGACCCTTGGCTAGGCCGTGAAGGTCCAACTCTCGCCCTCGCTTGTGGACGACGAGGGCCGCGATTCCCTCATCGGTCCTGGCATGTGGTCAGTCGTCGACCACCGGCCACAACCAGGAAGAAAAGAAGAAAAAGAAAAAAATTTTCTCTTCTATTTCGTATTCTTATTTCCAGAATCAAGAAGCAACTTTTTTTTACTTTTTGATTATATTCCAAAACTGATTCTAAAGACAAATTTATGTCCGGGAACAAAAAAAATTTACCAAATAGATTTCCGTTCTTTTTTTTTTTTAGAAACAAAAGAAAAGAATCGGTCACTATTTGGTAAGTTACCAAACGCACCCTAAATGAACTCTCGATGGTCAAAGACACCGGCTGAGTGTCTCTTTTGGAAATGTTGAGGATCCTGTGTTACATTGCATGTTTTATCCATTAGTTTGGCCGTTAGGGTTTCTGGTTGAAGCATATAGGATGATGATATAGAATTTCACATGACAATTTGAGTTGACCAAGAACATAAAATCGACACATTTGAGATCCTTAATTACACACCTATTCTCCTTTGGCATCGACTCTTTAACAAGTTTTAATTAGATGTTAATACTCTCCTATGCTAAATGCCAAAGTGCTGAATCTCGGTGGCATATTTTCGTCAAAGCCAAAATAACTCCTCATTATCCTAAAAACTCGTGCCCTTTTCTCAAACCTATTTCTCTCCCTTGAAAATATATTGTATAGCTCGATAGATAGAGGCATTGGCACTTGTTTCCGTCACTAAAACAAGAGAGCAAGCCTAGGAAAAAGAGAGGCAACTATGTGGTTCTTAGGATTCTCCACCGCAAGCGCCAGGAGTTTCATGATTATCGGAGCAATTTTGGTAGTGATCATGTTCACAATCCTCCTGAGGAAGTTGGTCGTCTACATAGATTCACGGGAGAATTCCCGGGGGAGCGAGAAACCGCAGGACGGGTTGAAGGCCGCGTGCTCGGTGAGTTGCGCGGTGGTGATCAGGACGTATGCGCTCGAGGAGCTCAAGTGCGCGACGAGGAACTTCAGGGTCCGGATCGGGATCGGCGCCACGTCGTTCGTGTACCTGGCCGAGCTCGGGGACGGGAGGTTCGGCGCGGTGAAGCGGGTGATGCAGGAGAGGGGAGGGAGCAAGAAGATGTTCTTGGATGAAGTCTCGGTCTTGCTCAGGATCTCTCACCCTAATTTGGTGGGCTTGCTGGGTTTCTGCTTAGAGGCAGGTAAATTACAGAACATAAAATACTTTGAGATGATCTTTTATGGATTTGATACGAGCGCACAGTTTGATTAAAATTTTGCGTTCTTTGTTGGAAGATACTAATTTCATGTATTTTATCAGTTGCGTATACAACTACTGGCCTAAATTATACTTTTGTCATACCATGTGACATCAAGTTTGAGATATGCTTAGAAACACTTTATCATATGCCTGACCATGTTTTGAAAACGTGAAATCTGCTATGACTATATGGGCTGCAACTCAGAAGAAGCATAGATGGAGCCTCATGTCGCCACGAAAAGTTAACACACATAAACGAAAAAAATTGAATGAACTCATTTGATGTTCTAACTTAGATTTTAAGCTAATTTCAAGAGGCTAATATCCAAATTTATTTGTGTTCGACCAGGAGAACAACTACTCCTACTCGAGTATGTTCCAAATAAGAGCCTGTTCGACAGGATGCATACACACCGCGGCCAGTCGGCCGGAACGCTTTCATGGTCAAACCGCTTGAGTATAGCCCGGGACATAGCGCAGGCCCTCGACTACCTCCATTCACAAGCCGACCCGCCGATCATCCACCGAGACATCAAGTCGGCGAACGTCCTCCTGATCGACAACGACCATGCCAAGCTCGCCGACTTCGGCCTCTGCAAGTTAGGCTACGAGAGCTACTATTCCCAAACTCCGTGCATCATCAAAGGCTCCTTCGGTTACGTCGACGTGAATTACCTAAAGACGGGCCACGTGTCGCCTAAGAGCGACGTGTACAGTTTCGGAGTGCTCCTGCTCGAGCTAATCACCGGGCTGAAATCGATGCAAGGTTCGGTGACGTTGCCCGAGTGGACCGAAGATAGCCGGAAGAGCAAAGAAGACGAAGCATTGATTAAAATGTTGGATCCTAAATTGAATGGTGATGTGAATGTGGACCAATTGAGGATGTTGGTTGACGTTGCTAACTCGGCTTTGGTGGAGTACTCTGAAGCGAGACCTGAGATGGGCCACATTCTGAGTCGGCTTTCCAGCTGCATGGAATTGCAAATTCAACCAGAGTTGCCCGTTTAAAAAGCGAACTCAATCGCTATTCCTGTTAATATGATAGTGTGGTTTTTGTTTCTAGAACAAAAAGACCAGCAGTTCTTCTGTTCTCTGGTTTTAAGGACGATATTATTGGTTCGTTTGATGTGATGAGACGTATTAGACTTATCACATGCACATATGCTCCTTTCTTTTTGACTAGTGCCTACACATGGCCATTTGCCACTTCTTGTAGCAGGAGAGATTGGGCTACTGATCATTGTGGTGGTGGTGGTGGTTTTAGCTTGGATGTTGGGCTTGCAAGAGAGCCCATAAGCTCTATGGCCCAGTAATTTGGGCCTCTGGCCCAAGTTAACCCTTTAGGTCAGGCCCATTTATCAAAAAGGGCTTAAGAATATTGCAAAATTTGAGTAGTGCTCAATGAATGATAACATGTTGGGCATACTTCTCTTGTTGGTCGGATTAACAATGTCAAAAGTGCTACATGGCTACCATTCTTGCTGCGATTAATGCTCATAAGACAGTAAACGAAACTTTGTTAATCTACGGCGCAATTATCTTAATTACTTTCCAGCATGTTGCTTTGCATGGCGGGCCATTTTAATCGTTGGTTTGCGACGTTTTTAACGTGTAGAAACAACAAAAAAGATGTTTCTCATCGCTTGCATGTAATCAAAGAACTTTCCACAGCTCCTCTCTCTCTCTCTGCGTAAACAAGTTCAAGTTGTTCTTGAATGCGATCCCCTTAGACTTTGACCCGTGAACTATTTGAATTGAAAAGTTGTTTTGAGCATTTAACTAAAGATGTTCTCGGGTCCCAATCCTAGATCTTGCCTCTTTATTAGTTAAATTTGGAGGGAGTGATGCTTTTCAGAATGCTATATCTCGAATTAAGCCGGAAACAAAAAATACTGCGAAAATCAGAGTCTTTATTAATGGAGTGTAGGCCTCAGATAGTGAAAGAAAAGGAATTTTATAAGACTTTGCACCCTAGAACGAATAGTGAATTGATTAAAGACAGTAACTCATGAAATTAATTATTTAGGGAAAATTACCAAGAAACATATCTTACATTTCACCCAACCACCACTTGCAAGTCGTAAGCACAGGCCGGACCCAAACGAATAAGAAATGGCCCAGACCAAACTGCACCGGTCCGGCCTGGGCTGGTTTGGCCCTTTTTTATTTAAAATTGTAAAAGTAGATTTGCTATTATATTTTTGACCTAAAAAATCACTTGTCTTATATGGTTATGTATTTTAAACCAATTTAGGACTTTATTAATGCGTTGCTAGTATAACTAATAATTCAGTAATATTTATGATATTCATATTTTATGTTTATAATTTAATTTAAAAACTAGTTTGGGCTATTTGAAACTCAGGCCTGAATGACCCGAACTGGCTAGAATAAAAAAAGGGGGTGCCTAAAGTGCCTACCTGAACCTATTTGGGCTTGAAAAATTGAGCGGGTCTGGGTTTCTGGGCTAAAGGTCCTTTTTGCTCACCCCTATGACTTACATACATCATCTTTCGACAATATTGAAATTAGATACATGAGTTTTACCTTGGGAACCACTTTGCACCTTCTTATTGATTATCCTTTGTCCTTATGTACGAAAACTCCATTTTCTTTCCAAAAATGACCATCTCAAAATTCTTAATTCTCATACCCACTTAAAACATTCAAAACTCACAATTTCATACCACTCGAACTCCAAGCAAGATGTTAAATGGTCCACAAGGCGAGACGATTTGATCTTTTCAATATGAGTTTTTGTTTAGAAGTACGTGAATGATTTTTGCACAATTTGAGGTATGTAATGTTGGATAATAGCCCTAACAGATTTTGGTAGTAACAAAACTTAATCCTAGTGCTTAATGAATTCATTTAAGTGCGCAGACACTCATATCTAAACTATGCAAAAGTTAGGATCTAACTTATAAGTATATGGGTCAAATTTCTCTAGCTCTTAAAATTGGAATCGAAAGGGGGTAAAACCAAAATCTTGGCTCCGGAAAGCAATCAAACCTGGTTGCTGACACTTTCCATAAACAGATTGAACGACCATTGGAGTTTCTAAATTGAGCTCATCGCAATAAAGTATGATATTCCAAGATTATATACACCAAATCTCACGACTAATTTGCTCAAGTGATTGGCGTGATGACGTGATCAAAATCTATCATCAATAGAAGACATCTTGCCATTAATAAAAAAAAATAAGATTGATAGCCCTTATTGAAGGAATGTTCTGCTCGTGTTTTTCAAGAAATTTTGACGAGAAATTTATAGAAAATTAGATGGACATAATGGCTACATGATCTAAATGCAACTTTTGAATTTGAAGGTCTACAAATTGGAGATAACTCAGCTACAAGTTAAATAGTCGGAAAGGGTATGCTGACAAAACTCCTTGTACAGTCAATCCACTATAATCCTAGGCTAGGGAAAAGTGCTAAAAAAGTCCTAAACCTTTTTTTGGTGTCAATTCAGTACTAAATCTTTTTTTGATGTCAATTCAGTCCTAAACCTTTTGCATTAGTGCCAATTTAGTCCTAAACTTTTTTTTGGTGCCAATTAAGTCCTAAACCTTTTAAATTTGTGCCAATTCAGTCCTAAACTTTTTGTTTTTGTGCCAATTTAGTCCTTTCGGTTGATTTTGACCGGAATTTGCCGACGTAGACGCTTGCCGACCGGTCACCGGCGCCGACGTGGACAACTTTAATAATATTTTAATATTTTTTTGAATTTTTATTTTTTTCCTTTTTTTTTCTTTTTTTTCCACTTTTTTTTTGGGTCTCCCCTTTCTTCCTCTGGCCGATCGCCGGTCCGGCGATCGGCCAGAGGCCTGCGAGCTCGACCTCACCTGCCACTGGCAAGGGCGGCGGCCTCGCCTTGGTCGAGCGAGGCCCCGACCATGGCGAGGCTCGCCCTCGCTGCAAATCCGGCGAGGTCACTGGGCGAGGCTCGAGCCCTCATCGAAGGCCGCGACGAGGGTGAGCCTCGCCATGGTCGGCGAGGCCCAACCTTGCCGGATCCGGCGAGGTCGAGCCTCGCCCGACCAAGGCGAGGCTAGCCCTCGCCAGTGGCCAGTGAGGTCGAGCTCGCCGGCCTTTGGCCTCTGGCCGGTCGCTGAACTGGCGACCGGCCAGAGGAAGGAGGGGGGACAAAAAAAAGTGGAAAAAAAAGAAAAAAAAAGGAAAAAAAATAAAAATTCAAAAAATATCAAAATATTATTAAAGTTGTCCACGTCAGCGCGACGTCAACGCTGGTGATCAGCCACCGGCCGGCATGCATCCACATCGGCAAATTCAGGTCAAAATTGATCGAAAGGACTAAATTGGCACAAAAACAAAATATTTAGGACTGAATTGACACAAATTTAAAAGGTTTAGGACTTAATTGACACCAAAAAAAGGTTTAGAACTAAATTGGCATCAATGAAAAAGGTTTAGGACTGAATTGGCACAAAAAAAGGTTTAGGACTGAATTGGCATTAATGCAAAAGGTTTATAACTTTTTTGGCACTTTTCCCTCCTAGGCTATGATACCAGTTTGTTAGGACTGGTATGGAAGCCTGAACAAACAAAATGGTTCTACTATAATCGGTAAAAATGAGATTACAATTGTTCAATCAGTCACTCATAAGTGTTTCCCAATCCTATACCCACGAGAATCAATCATAAGAAAGAAGTTTTCTTACCCTCTCAACTCTCTTAAATGACAATTCTCAAAAGCACTCAATGTCTCTCGCAAGTTTCACACTTTCAAGCCTCTTGCAAGGAAAGAAGTCTTGTGGAAAATCAATTTCCCTATTTTGCATCATCCACGATCTTGTTGGCAAAAGCTCGATTTGGACTTTCCTAATTTAGGTCGTGTTTCCTTGCAATTCAATTATGGATCGGATTTCAAATCAATTGGGATTAATTTCAAAACATAATGAACATGTGACTATCATAATATTGCACAATCCCATGTTGACAAAAAAACTATATACATTGTGCAAGAAGTTCAAGTTCTAATCATTCAAATTTTTATTAGCAGGAGCTTAGTATCTCACCGTAAAGATCATCAAGAGAGAATCGAAATTCGAGCCCGCATGACATGTCTCTCTTGGACCAAATTTCACTTAAACCGCTTTATGCCAAACTAGTATACTCACTTCACCAAAATGTTAGCCATAAGAGAGGCTCTTCGGCTAAGTTGAGAGAATTCTTGTACGAGATATGAATCGACGCCGGAGATTGTAAAAAGTTAAGAGTTGGAATTGGCAGAACAGAATACCATTGTCATCTCCCGTAAAGATCCTAACGACCTGAAATGGTAAAAATTATCCATAATCACAAGGCATGAATTATTCTACAGTCCAAATCATTCTTTGACCATTCAAAGCACGATTATGTCATACCTTACGATAATCATTCAATTCCAATTATAGTTTCCAAGGGCACGTTTTCGAGCATCCCATGGAGATGGAGCACTAGGCACATATTCCTCCGCAAAGGCCTCCCATCTGGTTTCGTTCATGGGAAGCATTGATGTATTCACCAAGCAATGCATTCAATGTAAGTGCACGAGTTTCTGAACCTTCTCTTGTGATCCAATCCGACATCCGTAATCTTATTTATTGAACAACCAATGAGAAAAAGTCTACGATGAATTCCTTTTTAAGACATGTCTAATTGAAAATATTTTGTGGACATAAGCGAACTCTCATAAAATATAACGAGGACAGCTAATCACTTGAATGCCCAATCACACGTAATCTGACCAGCTTAATTAATTGTCTACTCATAATTTGCCACATCACATAATGTACCGATTTTCTAATCCGGCTTTTGATATGTCTAGAGTTGTTCTACTTCATAACGAATAGATGAATGTTCAAAGCATCTATATACAAAAAGGGCCAGTTTCATAAATCACCATGAATACAAAAGAGTACTCCTTATTCATTCAGGTAACCAATTTCGTAAATGTCAATCGATTAAAATCGTATGCTTTTACGGGTAACAACTAAACAGTACTTTTTCAAACCCATTGCGCCAATGTGCATCACCTTAACACTTTCATTCTCAAGGAAGTCGACTTGTAATCTAAAGAATTACTTTAAGTAAGAGAGGCATTACGATTCGAATATCGAATTAACCTCGTACGAACTAATCTCGAGATTTAGCTTTCGCAAATCTTTTCATTTGCACACTCTGGTCAAACCAAACGCACGTCTGGATTTGCAGGAGGGTCAACCCCCGCGATCCAATGCAATTTGATATTCTCTCATGATTGATCCTAATTCTGCCTTTTGAACAGAAGCCAGTTCTTAATCAATGAGGCAATAATTGACACACACAGTCTCTCTTTCTCTCTTTCTGGAGGGCACGACGATTAAAGCACATAAGTCGAATCGTTCTTGGGACTCTGCCAAAAGAGTCCAACTGGCATTTGACCTGGTAGTTGAAATACTCTCCATCACGCCCCAGCATGTAATCAAAACCTTAAAAACAAATATTATGGGACGCTTCCCCGAAGGATCCTTGTACCGGAGGACCTCGTAATCTAATCGCTTTGAGTACCTGGCGGATCTACGTGTACTTGCATGGGTACTTGGAATCTTTCATGTGCACGCCTCTGGATGCTTCTGCATGAGCTTGCAAAAGCCGTTTTTAGGAGTTAATATATTGCCCTTAAGATTTGTGTTTTTTGAGAAGAAAGTCATGGGGATCACATGCTGGCACAGCTTAATTAGTAGGGATGACCGGTTTCAAGTAGGGTCGATTCTCATCTTGAAAACCGAAAACCAGCCCCTTTGGTCCTGAAACCCGGCTTAAGAGAGAGTTGTGAAGAAGAGAATGTTGGTATTCTTGAACATGTGTGTTGAACAATGTATAAATTGGTCGTATTTACACATAATCAATCAACACATCTTTTAAGAATAGATACCTTATCCTCACCATCACCACTTTTCATGATCAATAATCACTTCTTTTTTATATCCAACAATCACCTCTGTTCATGTCCAACAATTATCGCTCTTTATGATAACAAACTATTTCGATACATTCTTGGACTCTCCATCTGTTCCAATGACGATGTTGCTAAATGAGGAAATTCTAGAGGAAAGTCCTAGTTTCCACTAACCTTCCTCTTGAATTTTCTAACAGAGGGAAATTCTTTCCTAGTTTTGAGCCTCCCCACTCATATTGTTGTGCTCCATAGTTTGGATTGTTGAGGAAAACTTCTATTGATTTTGAAGTTGACAAAATCTTCCGTGTTATTATAAGTCTGATACCTATTCTGAACTAATTTATTTCAGGGATGTATATTTTGAAAACTCAGAAGGAAATTAGTCAGACTTTACAAGCTGTCAAATACCTTATTGAAGACCCATATAATCTTAATTCTGAAATTCAGACGCAGAATTAGTCAGATGTAGATGAAGAAATTATTCAGACGCAGACGCAGAAGTTCTTCAGATGCAGACGCAGAATTTCTTCAGACGCAGATGCAAAATTCAGAACTAAACATAACAGCTAGTGATCTGGTATGGATTTCACAGAATGAAAGTTTTGATTGTTTCAATCTAAGGCAATAATTGATTGACAATCAAACACTACGACAAGCATGCATTACAACGGACAAAACTCTACTTATGAAAACCAAGATTCTGATTGTATGGGCGACCAGAATCAGCGTGATTCAGAATCTGTCATCCAATGGCTACTCAATCCTTATTATACAAATCTGTCCAAGGTGAAGATTGGAAGATAATCCTCTGATAGCTGTCCAATGGCTAGTTTAGAAGCAGAGAAGTATTTAAGGAGATCAACGAGCAGCAGAAGGAACAACAGATTCAAGAATCAACAAGTTCAAAGTCTGAACACACTCCAATAATTTCTCTTATCTTTTTAAGCCAAAAATTAAGATCTTGAGGGATACTTTATAAGGGTGATTGTGTGAGATAGAGAGTCCTATCATACACAAGAGTGCTGTCACTCTAAAGCTATAATTTCTCATTGAATACATAGTGAAATCCAGCCGACAGGCTGTAAGCGTGGGAGAGTGAACGTAGGCTTGCTATAAGCCAAATCACTATAAACTTATGTACAGATTTTCTATTCCTTATCTTTTTATTTACATTCCGCACATCAAGAGCACTGTATATATAATCTGCTTGAATCTGAATTTTATTCAAACTCTACTGTGATCTTTCATTTCCGCATAAATTATTTAAAATTGGTTAAGATCACCTATTCACCCCCTCTAGGTAATCCTTGCTAGCTACATCAATTAATATCAGAGCAGATTGCTCATTTATTGAAGTGTTTTACTTCTGAGCTAACGATCTACATGGCTAGCTTTGGTGCTCCAAGACTCATTGAAGGACAGAGCAACAACAGACCACCATATTTCGATGGCAAGGAATATAGCGTCTGGAAAAATAAGATGAAGGCATTCATAAAGTCGATTAATCACATGCAATGGGATGTCATCATTAGAGGAGTCAATCCAAAATCCTCTGATTCAAAAGAAAAGGTAGACGGAAGCAAAGCTGCAGATCTTCCTTTGTCTCAATCTGAGATATCCAAAAGAGAAACTTTATATTCCAAAGCATTTTATTCTCTCTATTGTGCTTTATCTCCTATTGAATATAAAAAAATTGCTTCTTGTGAATCAGCTAAGGAAATCTGGGATACTCTCCACACTACTTATGAAGGAACAGATCGAGCCAAGGAAATTCAAATCAATCTTCTGCTTGATCAATATGAATCCTTCAAAATGAAGCTTAGAGAATCAGCTGCTGATATGTATAACAGGTTTGCTGACATAGTGAACGGTCTTGCATATTAAGGATAACCAATCTCAAATACTATGAAAGTCAATAAACTACTGAGAGGACTGACAAATCAGTGAGATAACATCAAAACATCTCTTCGAGAGACACAAAGGATCAAGTCTCTTTCTGTGAATGAGTTAATTGGGACTCTTCAATCATATGAGACTGAGAAACGAAATGAGGAGAATGAATCTAGAGGTAATAAGTCAATTGTATTAAAAACTAACATTGATTCTGATACAGATTCTGAAGATAAAGATGCCGACTATGAAGAACTAGCTCTCTTCATAAAGAAGTATAAGAAGATGAAAATCAAGGGAAGAAACCTCAAAGGGAAGAAGCCTTTTGAGAAGAAGTCCTTTGATGAATCAGAAAGATCAAAAGATATAATATGCTTTCATTGTAGAAAACGTGGACATATCAAGCCAAATTGTCCACTTTTGAAAAAGAAGACCAAATTTGAGAAAGCAAAGAAGGCCTTGAAAGCAAAAACCTAGAGTGATACAGAGTGCAAAGACAGTAATGAAGATATCTCAAACTTCTGTCTAATGGCAAAATCAAATTCAAACTTAGATTCAGTAACTAATCCTAAAGTGAAAATTGAGGTAAAGCATTCTGAAATGCCTATTGAAGTATCGAATTACATTGATGAATTATGCTTTGAATTTAAGACTGCTCTTAAAAGAATCTCTTCTCTGAAAAAGGAAAATTCATCACTGAGGCAACAGGATATTTCACAAAAAGAAAAAATCGATTTTCTTCAAAAAGAATTTCATCAAATGAAGGAAAGTCGAGATTTTCTTTTTAAAGAAAATGCTGTTTTGAAAAAGGAAGTTTCAGAAATAATTTTCAAGTTTTCGAAAGGGTCAGAAACCTTGAAGCATATCCTTTCTATCCAAATTCCTTACTATAACAAATCTGATCTCGGATTTGTGAAGGAAAGTGATAGCTTGATTGATTTTTCAAAGGTCAAGGAGAGATTAAAACAAAGACCTCCTCGACAAGCATATAAAAATCATTTCAAAAGGAATTTTGTCAAACCTGTTGGCCGAAGTGCACTCAGATGCTCAAAATGTGGAGATCCACAACATTTTGAGAATGAATGTCCTAAGGTCTGGAGACCTATTTGAAGAGACTTTGTTAAGACGACATATACTAATCCTTAAGAACCCAAACAAATTTGGGTACCGAAGAAAACTTGAGATGTTGTAATTTTTGCACGTTACCACGAAGAGAAAAAGAAAGTGGTACCTGGACAGTGGATGCTCTAGACACATGACAGGAGATCCAAGCATATTCGTTGAACTATAAAGTCTGAATGGTAGAAAAGTTTCCTTTGGAGGAAATAACGAAGGAAAAATAGTTGGCAAAGGAACGGGTGAAATTGGAGGACTAACAATCAATGATGTTTCGTTGGTAAAAGGACTCAACTACAATCTGATAAGCATAAGCCAACTATGTGATACAGGTTTCAGAATCAACTTTCAAGAAGATACATGCTCAGGAACAAGCAAAGATTCTTCTCAAACATTCACAAGAAGAAGACATGGCAATATTTATCTTCTAGATGTTAATCCAAACTCCACTCATTGTCTGATCTCAATCAAAGAAGATGAAGATCTATGGTACAGAAAGTTGGGTCATATCAATATGAAACAAATCTCAAAGATCTCAAACAAGAAATTGGTTCGAGGTCTACCAAATTTGAAATACAGGAAAACAGAGTTATGCAATGCTTGCACTCTAGGAAAATAAGTAAGAAGCTCTTTTAAATCCATACATCATGTTTCCACTAATCGTGCCTTGCAGCTTCTTCATATGAATCTATTTGGACCAACTAGAACATAAAGTATTGGTGGTAAGAAATATTGTTTAGTTATTGTTGATGACTTCACTAGATTTACATGAGTGTTCTTTCTTATTCATAAAAATGAAGCATTTTCATATTGTTCAAAATTTGCAAAAAGAGTTCAGAATGAAAAGGGCTATACCATTTCCTGCATTAAAACTAATCATGGGGGAGAATTTGAAAATCAAAACTTTTTAGATTTTTGTGAGGAAAATGGCTTTCAACACAATTTTTCTACTTCATATACACCAGAACAAAATGATGTTGTGGAAGGAAAAAATCGTTTTTTGCAAGAAATGGCAAGAACTCTGTTGATTGAAAGCAAGATTCCTTTCCATTTCTGGGCAGATGCAGTTTTTACAGCATGTTATATCATTAATAGAGTTTTTCTCAGACTCATTCTTGAGAAAACCCCCTATGAGCTTTACTAAGGTAGAAAGCCTAGTATCTCATATTTTCATGTGTTTGATTGTAAATGTTTTATTCTAAAAAATCCAAATGACCGCACTAATAAGTTTGATGAGAAAGCAGATGAAAGACTCTTTCTTGGATATTCTACTACAAGTAAAGCATATAGAATTTTTAACAAGAATTCTCAGACTGTTGAAGAAACAATGAATGTAAGGTTTGAAGAAAATATTCAGACTCACAAAGATGAATCTGAACTATCTTCCAACATTCAAGAGTCATCAGAAGCTCAACAAGAATCTCCAGAGATTGTCAAATTTCATAGGAGAAGGAAAAGAAGATACAATCCAGACTCAATCAGAACCTTCAGAGTTTGATAATATTCAGAAGGAAAAATTTGACAGAAACTGAAAACATAAATTTAGTCATCCGAAGAACCTCATCATTGGAGAAATAGAAGATGGTATCAAGACTCGATCTAAACACAAGGAGAACATCAGTAACTTGGCATTGATATCAGAAATAGAACCAAAAGAAGTTGGTGAAGCATTATCAGATGAAAGCTGGATCGAAACCATGCAGGAGAAACTTCAGTAGTTCAGAATTAATAAAGTATGGGAGCTTGTGCCAAGACCCAAAAATCATCCAGTCATTAGAACAAAATGGGTATTCAGAAATAAACTGAATGACAAAAGGAAAGTTACAAAAAACAAAGCAAAACTGGTAGCAAAAGGCTATTCTCAAGAAGAATGTATAGATTATGATTAAACATATGCACCAGTTGCCAGGTTAGAAGCCATTAGGCTACTATTAACTTATGCTTATTTCCATAACTTTAAACTGTTTCAGATGGACGTGAAAAGTGCCTTCCTGAATGGATATATCAAAGGAGAAGTATATGTAGAACAACCACCTGGTTTTGAAGAACCAAGGAAGACTGATTATGTCTACAAACTCAAAAAGGCCCTTTACGGTCTGAAACAGGCACTCAGAACTTGGTACAAAAGGTTAAGTAACTTCCTTCTGTAAAATAATTTCACCAAAGGTAAAGTTGATATAACTTTGTTCAAATTTATATTGATGATATAATCTTTAGATCCTCCAACGAATTGCTTTGCAAGGAATTTTCTAAGAATATGCAGAACGAGTTCGAGATGAGTATGATGGGAGAATTAACATTTTTTCTTAGCCTACAAGTGAAACAAACAAAAAATGATACATTCATTTGCCAAGGGAAGTATGCCAAGGAGATTGTCAAGAAGTTTGGATTGTAGAATTGCAAGAAGACAGACATTCCCATGTCTCAATCATCCAAGCTAGACAAAGATGAAAATGGTAAAAAGGTTGATTAGAAGGTATATAGAAGCATGATAGGATCTTTATTATATCTTACTGCATCTAGACCTGACATTCTTTTTAGTATCTGTATGTGCACAAGATTTCAATCAGACCCAAGGGAATCTCATTTTTCTGCAGTAAAGAGGATAATCAAATATATTGGAACTTATCCAATGTTAGGTCTTTGGTATTCTAAGAATTCAGATTTTACTCTTACTGGTTATTCAGATGCTGATTTAGCTGGATGTAAAGTGGACAGGAAAAGTACTACATGTACATGTCAATTGCTTGGGAATATGTTGGTATCCTGGCACTCAAAGAAGCAAAATACAGTTGCATTTTCATAGCAGAAGCAGAATATGTAGCCTTGGGAAGTTGCTGTGCACATATTCTGTGGATGAAGCAACAATTACAAGATTTTGCTATTGAAGAATCAAGTGTTGCAATCAAATGTGACAATACAAGTGCAATCAATTTGATAAAAAACCCCATTCTTCATTCTCGAGCTAAGCATATTGAAATCAAGCATCATTTTATTCGAGATCATGTTCAAAATGGTGATGTGAATATTCAATTCATTGATTCTAAGAATCAATTAGCTGATATATTCACAAAATCTCTTGATAAATCTTCATTTGAGTTCATTAGAAACAGACTATGCATCACTTATCCATTTTCTTGAAGTGTTTGACAGACAGGAATTTTTCAGACATAAATGTTCTCTATCTGAACATTTTTCAGACTCACAAAAAAAGGTACGTCCTTTATTCAAATTTTGGCGGGTATATTTTTGGCAGGATATTTTAATAATCGTTACTTTGGGAAGCAAATCAGGTACGTGTTCCAATTTATCTAATTAATTGTATTTAATATATTGTTATGATATTATCATGAGTGTTTGTACTTCAAAAAGTATAATTCTTTCCTACATATTTGGGATCTCTTTTCATATTTTCTAAAAATAAGTTTTCCTTCCAAAACCTGTCCTCATCCTTATAAACCTGACTTTCTCTTTTTCAAAATCCTATCGTACGAACTTTTCTCTCCAAATCCTCTCGATACTCTGAATCGACTTCTTCTCTGCCTTCTACAAAAATCCAATATTTCCTCTCCAAAAGTGATCAAAATGCCGTTCAAGAGAAGATCTTCATGCATTCTCAACCAAGACTCCAAATCTACAGCATCGACGGAGTATATGGAGATTTCAGATACAGAGTCGGACCATCTTGAAGACCTTTCGGAAGCGACACCACCTCAGCGATCGTCGCCACCAAAATCGTCTGGTAAAACTGATTTTCGATTCCGAAGCATCAAACGTGTCGGGGAAGTTTATCAAATGTTGAAAGGGAATAATGCTTCAGCATCGATTCTGCTTGACTGTCTAAAAGACAATGGGTTCATCTTTGAAAAACATCTTACGGAAAACTACTCAAAGGTTTGTCCTAACACTGAAAATGTTCCAGCCAACTCAACACTAAAAGAGCCTTCTTCTAAAAAGGGCAAGGAGAAAGTTAAAGAATCGTCCACTCCTTCTGAAAAGAAATCTGCTCAAATCAGCCCTAAAACAACCAGTGCAACCAAGTTTATTATTCCTGATGATGATGGTAAATTCTTTGATATTTTTCAAATGAAAGTTGGGATTGCATCTAGTATGCCAAGAACTGGAGGCTTATTTCGATACAATAAGCACAATATATTCTATAAGTTGCTGCTTGCTAGAGGAGTCATGAACCATCGGACCATAGACTTTGATTACCTGGAAAAGGCTGGTATTTCTGTCAAGCACTTGTTTGCGAAATTGGGCATTTATGAGTTTTGTTTGCAATCTGCAAATGTCTATACTGAACTGACCGCATACTTTTACTCTAATCTCAATTTTGTCACCCAAACTGGATTCAATTCACTGTTAGTGACAAAAAGTATGATTTAAAAGCGGATGTGTTGGCAAGGATAATTGGAGCAAAATATTACAAATTTACTCCACTGGAAGTGAGTCTCGAAGATGCTTCCAGGGTAGCCTCCGAGAATGCAAACTTTGCATAGAGCTCTAAAAGGCATCTTTCCTATTCAGATTTATCTAGAAGATATGTAATTTTACACAAGATCATTATCAACTGTCTGAAGCCCAAAACAGCATCCAAGACTGACTTATCCAAGTCAGAGATTAAGCTTATCTGGGCAATCCTGAAAGGTCAATCCTTTTCTCTTCCCCATATCATCATTTTTCATATGTATAGAACATTACATAAGGACAAGAGACAACTTCCATACGGGGCACTTATCTCACGAATCTTCATGTTCCTTAAGATATCCATTCCTGATGAGATGAGGGAAAATCTTGTTCCTTGTATGTATGTTGGAGAAAGAATACTTTCAAAAATGAAGCAATTTGATGATTTAAGGGAAAGAATCAAAGGAAAGGATGCTCAATCTTCTGAAGCTAAATCTGTTGGGAAGTCACTTGAGAAAGGTCAGAGAAAAAGGGCAGGATCAGCAGGCAAGCAAGCCGAATCTCCAACCCCACTAAAGGTGTATCGAAAGAAATGAAAAATTCTCCTGCATGATGAAAGTGATAAAGCAGAAGCAAAGCACCTTGAACCAGGTCCAGAACATGTTTCTGATTCAACTCCAAATATTTCAGAACCAATTCCTACAGAATATGTTTCTGAAGATCATGAACCTATTCAGGGGGAGATTCCAGAAGAAGCAACAAGAACAGGGGTTAATCAGTCTGAACAAGTAACTGTCCAAGAACAGCCTTCAAATAATGAGACTGTTCTCTCTCTCCTGCTCGAGATTAAGGACAAGCAAGCTACAATTAAACAAGATGTGAAGAATCTTCACAAAATTATTGATGAAAACAACAAATCTCAACATCTTCAGGTAGCCAAACATAAAGCAGAACTTGAAGAGGCTATTCCTCTGTGTTCAACCAACATAGACAAAGCTGTGGGAGAATGCACTTCGAAGAACGAGGAAGCTGTTTTCATTCTGGAAAATTTTCAACTGATTCGCACCCCTTCTAAAAAATAGCCTATTTTTAAACATTTCTCTCCAAATCATCTCATTTTCACTTGATCTGTAATATTTCAACAATTCTTGTTAGATTAGTTGATTGCTTAATATCAATGATTTATTCTCTCTATTTTTGCTGTTGACAAAAAGGGGGAGAAATTATATGCAGATTTGCTATACTAATGTTAATACACAGGAACAAATACAGCTTATATGCAAAGGAAGAGAAAGATACAGATAGTAACAGAATTTGCTCTTTAAAATTCAATTTGTGCCTCAATGCGCTTAATATGCTTATTTACTTACAAATCAATTTCAAATTAATTCAATCTGCAAGAAAGTTTTGTCACCATCGAAAATGGGGAGATTGTTGAGGAAAACTCCTATTGATTTTGAAGTTGACAAAACCTTCCGTGTTATTATAAGTTTGATACCTATTCTAAACTAATTTATTTCAGGGATGTATATTTTGGAAACTCAGAAGGAAATCAGTCAGACTTTACAAGCTGTCAAATACCTTATTGAAGACCCACATAATCTTAATTCTGAAATTCAGATGCAGAATTAGTCAGATGCAGATGAAGAAATTATTCAGACGCGGATGCAGAAGTTCTTTAGATGCAGACGCAGAAGTTCTTTAGATGCAGACGCAGAATTTCTTCAGACGCAGATGCAGAATTCAGAATCAAACATAACAGCTAGTGATCCGGTATGGATTTCACAGAATAGAAGTTTTGATTGTTTCAATCTAAGGCAATAATTAATTGACAATCAAACACTACGACAAGCATGTATTACAACGGACAAAACTCTACTTATGGAAACTAAGATTCTGATTGTATGGGCAATCAGAATCAGCGTGATTCAGAATCTGTCATCCAACGGCTACTCAATCCTTATTATACAAATTTGTCCAAGGTGAATATTGGAAGATGATCCTCTGATGGCTGTCCAATGGCTAGTTTCGAAGCAGAGGAGTATTTAAAGAGATCAACGAGCAGCAGAAAGAACAACAGATTCAAGAATCAACAAGTCCAAAGTTCAAGTATACTCCAATCATTTCTCTTGTCTTTCTGAGCCAAAAAATTAAAATCTTGAGGGATACTTTGTAAGGGTGATTGTGTGAGATAGAGAGTCCCATCATACACAAGAGTGTTGTCACTCTAAAGCTGTAATTCCTCATTGATTACATAGTGAAATCCAGCCGGTAGGCTATAAGCATGGGAGAGTGGACGTAGGCTTGCTATAAGCCGAACTACTATAAACTTGTATGCAGATTTTCTATTCCTTATCTCTTTATTTACATTCTGCACATCAAGAGCACTGTCTATATAATCTGCTTGAATCTGAATTTTATTCAGACTCTATTGTGATCTTTCATTTTCGCATAAATTGTTTAAAATTGGTTAAGATCACCTATTCACCCTCTTTGAGGTGATCCTTGCCAGCTACATCATGGGTTAACTCAATGGATGCATTTACCAACTGGCGACTATCTATTCAATGGAATTCTCTTTCACCTAAAAAATTAAATTAAAAAAATATATAAGTGCAATAAAAGTTCTAAAACTTATCACGAAAGTATAATTGAATCCTAAAATTTTCAAAAAGTACAATTAAGTCCTAAAACTTATCAAATTAATGCAATTATGTCCTTTTGTTAACTTCGTCCAATTTGGCTAACGAAAAATGCTAATATGACTTTGTTTATTTTCTCTATCCTAAGTGGTAATGACATGGGTAAAACGACGTCGTTTTGATCTAAATTTGATTTTTAATACAAATTTTTTTTAAATTATATTAAAAAAGAAAACTTTAAAAAATACCAAAAAGGGAAAAAAAGAAGGAAAAAGCTGCCCCACCATCGCCGGTAGCCCTCATTTGAGTTTCATTTTTTTCTGTTCATTTTAGTTTGATTATTTTTAATATAATTTAAATAAAAAATCAGATTTTGATTAAAACGACGTCGTTTTAGCATTATGTCTCATGTTTTAACCATGTCATCGCCGTGTATGGGAGTGAAAAAAATAATAAAAACCATGTTAGCATTTTTCGTTAGCCAAATTGGACAAAGTTAACAGAAGGATTTGACTGCATCAATTTAACAAGTTTTAGGATTTAAATGCACTTTTTGAAAGTTTTAAAACTCAATTGCACTTTTGTGACAAGTATTTGGACTTCCAATGTACTTATCCCCAAAATAATGATGAGACCTTCACATGCTTTTACAATATTTGCCACAATGCTTGTAGTTGTTATAAGCATGTTTCACTTGTCTAAAACTCTCAAAGCACAATTTACTTCAATGGATTGTCGGACTAGGGCCATTGAATGGATGTGTCGGGTTGGGTTTGGGTTCAATTGAAAATTTTCCGACCCAAATTGACTCATTTATATACAATAAAAATTTAGTGACCTATACCTGACCCGAACCGCACTCGGCTTGTTTATTAAAATACTTCCATATCAAATCCACTCTATGAAAATCTGTATCCACCTAGTCAATCCACTTTAACCTTTCATGTGTATAAGTGATTGGATAAAATCTCTATTGCGAATATAAGATGCTAAAGAATTGGCTTTCAACATTGCAAAGAATTTTCAATTTTTGTATTGATTCACAATGAAGAATAAGAGAAAATTAGTACTTGGTAGTGAATTTAAAAAATTACAATAACAAATAATATGGAGAAATTGAAATTTTACTTCAATGGTATGTAAGATATCGAAAAGGATGATTTATGTTGTAATGACAAGAACTCGGTTTAGAATATTACATAAAAATAATAATGCCAAATGCAACCAAGGAAATATATAATCTAATAACAGATAAAACTTACAAGATTAATAAAAATAAAAATTAACGGGGAAAAAAAGAAGCCATCTTGATAATTTTAATAAGGGTGAAGTTAGGCCCATCTTACAGGCGCACCAAAACTTCTCTAAACTTGGCATTGTCTGAGGAGTCCATTATTATCTCATAGATAATGAAGAGAAAGTCACAAAGATGGATTGAGTTTGGGTAAGCTTTGAACCATTTTATCACTCATATTTTTTGGATTTTGCTATTCTGAACCCATTTAATGCTCATTTACTGAACATAACAAATTCATATAATGATTCAATCTATCAAATATGGATTAAGAAATGAGTTCATTCCCAATTTGATAGGTCTAGATGGGACTCTTATGTCAATTCTATTTAATATTATAAAACAAGTTTAATCTCATTAAGTCTTGAGTTTTTAATGTTCAGCGCTTAATTGGGTTATCAAACAGTCCCTTAGTCAATAGAGACCCGCACTAGGAATTAGATATTGATAATTATTGATTAGTAGTCCCACAAATTCCTATTATATTAGTCTAAGAGAACCTATAATACTTTTACACAAGATATATGTCAAATCATGAGTCTGTTTGGTATCGTGTTGTAATTGCATTGTGAAATATCATAAGATCATATTCGATAATAAATAATTTAAAACTGCACCACCTCAAAACTAAGTGCAGCAATGTCCTAAAAGCTACTATATTGTGGGCGGGGCTGTAGTTGAATTCACAACACCTTATAAGAGTTTCAACATTCTCTTTCCATTATACATCCACAGTTACATCCGAGTTACCAAACTTTAAATAGATCGGTCACCAATTTAAAATTCTTAATGTGTGTACTTACTACTCACTCTATAACTTTACTATCAAATGTCAAATTGACGTTCTATACTCAGATCATCATCAGAATTGCAACATAACTCACATAATTACTCTTCACCACCAATTCAAGTTGCAAGAATATTCGAAAAGGTTGCTCCTCAAGATTTGGTAAGATCAGCATATGGTGACTTTTGAGTGGTTTCCAACCCACAAATTGCAGACAAGTAAACAAACAGAAAAACCAGATAGTGCACAATGGATCTTGTGGGGCTCGGAACAAAATGATTTTGCCTCCTCCTTTTCACCCCCCCCCCCCCCCAACGCATACGGTCTCTCATGCAAGAATTATAAAGAAAGGAGAGAGAGAAAGAGAGGGATATCGTTCGACAACAGAGACCAATTATGACAAGAAAATGAGAGGACAACAGCATGGATTGGGCCCCATTAGATCACGCAGAAAGTTAGTAGTTATCTCATTCCATCCAATTGCATTGATACTAGGGATGAGCTTGATATTTTTTTGGCCCCAACGAGGTGGTTTTGCCAAACTAGGAGAGACCATGGTTTTGCACATTGTACAAAAACGTGCATTGGGATTAAATTATTAGCCATTTATCTTTTATTTATAAAGCACGGATGCTCAGTAACCAAGAGGCCCAAGGAATACCTTATAAGTTTATGAACCGATTAAGTTCAGGTTTCTAATACAGTAGGTGGCCCTGATTTAGAGCAGTTTAAATTTGAATAGGTGACTTCTAGTTCATGACTCGGAAACCAATTGCGCCAACCCTGGAGGGTTAAGTATTGGTGGGTTGGGCAAGTGGATAGGGCGAAGAACCTTTGATCCATACTAATTGGGAATTATTAGGTATTTCGAGAGCACTTATCCAGCTTTACATGGAGCGTAGAGAAAAAGACACCATAAGTGCCATAACTTTCGTAAAAAGCTTACTTAAGTTACATAAATGTTAATCGATCACTAGATTGCCATGACTTGTAAAAAAAAAGCACTGGAGTGCCATATTTTTTTAATTAATCACTTATGTGCTATAATTTTTAAATTCGATCACTTGTGATGATTGTTTTTTTTTCAAAAGTGTTATTTAAGTGATCGATTGAACACTTATGACATTCAAGTGTACATAAATTATGACAATTGTGGTGTTGTTATCTCCTAGATCGTGTGATGCTCCCGAAGCACCTAAACAGTATTCACCAATTCACCATGGAATCCGTTGATTACATATGCACCAGGGAGTGACATCATGTGTATGGCCATCCCTATTTGTAAAACTTTCTTTATCACAAAGTTCCTTCCACAGAAGGGTGCCCTCTTTTGACCGATTGGCATCGGAACTCTTCACTTAGCTAGCCACCACACCCTTTCATATTTTATTCCCAAAGAGATAGATTTCTCTGGTAAGGTCCAAACCCGGTTGCATCGGACTGAAACATTGAAAATCTGGAGATTGAATCGTAGCTTGTCGATGCGTAAAACATGTTGGTTGATCACCCCGTGAATGTGATGCATGAAAGGTGGAAATCGTGTGATGTTTACATAGATCTTTACGCAAATAGAAATGATCAAAATCTATGATGCATGAATGGAGCTCTTGAAGTTGAACTTAGCATCAGGTATGTCATCTCCTTAATATGTGTGACTTGTGTGTGCAATTGTCTTACGTTAATGTTGTGGTTATATACGCCTGACAATAGTCAATTTCGATGATAGCCCAGTTAATTACTGCTCAAATGAGATTTATAAGTAGGCTTTCAATAATAAGTGGACAAGAAAAAGGAATAAGGAAAAGAAAGAAATATGATTACAAGTGAGCATTAAGTTTTAGTGTGCTAATGTGTAAACTTTGCAAAGGCATGGATTTAATTTGTAAATTTATAACATAAATTCAATCAATCCAGTCACTTACTAGTTGCATTAACTTGTTTTAGATTTAGAGTTCGATGGGTGCCCGATCAAATGACTCTAGATATATAAAACAGGTACATATAATTATTTTTTCATGGATTGATGAAGATACCATAGACAAAATCTGTCTGACAGTGAAGCTCACCAATGATTTCATTAAATGTACAAGATAAAGATTGATGAATACTCTGAAACTCCTCAAAGAATTTTGACTAGGTTATAACAATAAGTGCAAACACTTTCGTATTGGGGCGATTCACCCAGATTTTGGTTTGCGTCTTTGATCAAATCATACTGACAAACACAAACCATTTCATGTGGGGGCTACCCCCAGATTTTGGCCCCGTGAGATTCCCTGTCATAAAAAAAATATCGCCAAGTACCCTTGGATCATAAAAAATTCATATAGTTAAGGAACTAATAAAAATATGTGTTGGACCGATGCAACGGAAGCCCGATTCTTGCATTCGAGGAGATTACTAAGGCTTCGTTCGTTTTACGAAAAATAACTTTTAGAAAAATATTTTTCGATGTTTGTTTCACGGAAAATAAATTAGCCATGGAAAACATTTTCTCTCAATGCACAAAACACCTTCAAAAGTGAGGAAAATATTTTTCATTTTTTAAAAAGAGGAAAACGTTTTCCCCCTCCTTCTTTCATCATTCATTATAATTATTTTTATTTTCTTTGTTTAAAATTCTAATTTTTATTATTTTAATTATCTGTTATTATTTATTTTTCTTTTTCTTTTCTATCTTCTTCTTCGACTAGTCGCCGGCCACAGGTGAGCTCGAGACTTGCTACAAACTAGCGAGGCTCAAGCTCGCCAGATTCCGGCGAGGCTGAGGTCGCCCCAGTCCTAAGCTTGCTTGTGGCCGGCGACCGGCCGGAGAAGAAGAAGAAGGAAAAAAAAATAAAAATAAATTAAAAATATTTTTTAAAAATAAAAAATTATTAAACGTAGTGCAAGGAGGAAAATATTTTCCATACCAAACAACGAAAAATATTTTCTAAGACTTTTTCAGATTTTAGCCGAACGCCAAAGAATTATGTCATTTTCTAGGAAAATGGCTTACTAGAAAACATTTTCCAGAAATGTAACATTTTTCGCGAAACGAATGAAGCCTAAAAGTGAGTCCAAGTCAAAGCTGATAAAAAATCCAATTGAACCCACATTTACTACAAAGTTTAAGCTAATGACTTATGGACAAATGGATATACTAACTAGTCAACATTACTACATCACATTTCCGATGTAAGACTTCTTTCCTCTCGCATCCTTACATGTGTACCTTAACAAATCTCCCCTAACTCGTGAGCCACCTGCATTAGGCACACTACCTCGTTGTCCAGGTATCCTTCCGCACCAATATTATCTCAACTCGAGAATCTCTACCTTGGCCTAGCCAAGTTTGGCAAATTTTAGTGAAGAAAACATTTGTTCCTCCAACTCCACCTCGACCGTTTTGGCTCGCCCAAGCTTGTAAGAAGCTGGGAGACACCATCCGCCACCTCAATTGGACATTAAAACATATTGCGAGTGGGTCATCAATCAATCATCGACTTTGATACCACTTGTTGGATCAACGCAGCAAAAACTCAATACTTTCACCTGGAGAGATCATCAAAATAGAGTCTAAATCCAAGCTCACAATGGCTTAAAATTTTTTTCACTCAAAAATTCGAACCAATAAGGTATAACCTAATTAGAATATAGTAATTGTCTAGCACTACACCACACCCCGTATGTGTAACTTTTTATCCTAACACTTTTACACGTGCACCTTATCGAATTTGTCCAATAGCTTGGAACGACCTTATCCCTGGCTAGATGTTGACCTCCATGGTGGAGCCGCCATTGATGAATGAGAGAGAGAGAGAGAGAAGCTGCCATTGATGGAAGGAGAGGGGGGGGGGTCCACTATGAGAATAGGGTAATACTGGTTTAACTGGTGATGCCACGTCAATACGTGACAACTACTCGAGGGGGGTCATTGTGAGAGAGATGCTTAATTTTTTGTGAGGGTATGGTTGGGTAATGAGAGAACTAAAAAAAAATTGTACAAGTCCAACTATGGGGAATGGGAGAACAAACGGGGAAATTGAAGGGGACAACAGTTCCCCTTCAACTTTTTTTAGGGTTTTCCAGGGAGTTCAATGACTTGACCACCTTTATCTGTGGCTTCCACATTAGGTGGTTCTGTTAAAAACGCATTTGAATATTAATTGATGATATTAATGGAATTATTCATTTTTCCGACGAAGACCTTTGGATGCCCTAGTGAAGAGATGATAGAAAGAGACGGAAACATGGATTCGAAAGACGAGAGAGGACCTAAAAAGACGTGAAGAGAGACTACATATAAGAAAAAGGCTTGGAGTATTTAAAAGTATGGATTAGCCAATAATGATCGAGTATGATGACTTAATAGGATTCATACGACTGATTCCACCACCAGCTAGATAAGACTTAGTTTCTTAACCCCCAAAAGTTTGGTTGAATGGTTAAGTATTCGGTTTGGATCCAAGAGATCCCGTGTCCAAATTACAAAATGACCACTCATGTGAACATTGGAGGTCACACCTGCCATCCTGGGATAGAGCCTTAGCCCGATGCACGTAAACGGGGCAATTTGCGTACAGCCATGAGGATTAGTCAAATTACAAGATTCAGATATCAAAAAGCAAGTAGGTTTTTGTTTTCTTGGTTGTTGATGCTGTCGTTATTGCTGTAGAGGAACTCGCTTTGCTTTTGGAAAGCAAGAAAGACCGTAAAAGATGACGCCCCCACTAACGTACTATAGAGCACCAAGATGAGATAGGTGATGCGCATTTCAGTCTAAATTATTGCTACTAATGGGACCCTAATGCCTGCGAACAACATCGAATTGATGATATTTTTTAGCAAAACAAAAACGTCGAATTGATACTCTTGTAATCTTATATGTCCCCGACTCAAATCCGATTTCCAGGAGAGATCTTCTTTTCTATTTCGGGAAGTTCATAAAGCACGATCAATACTTTTTATTTCAATAACTCCACAGGTGGCAAGCTTTTTTTATTATCTCTGTGCAATATTACTTGGCCATTCATTCTTGGGAAAAATTAGTTAAAAAGTCTTAAACCTATTGCAAATGTGCCAATTCAGTCCAAAATTTTTAACACTTAGTCTTGGTCAAAGTTCAACCCACTTTGGCACGTAGTTTAACATTTAAATACTTTAACACTTCTTCTCACGTGTAGGCTAAGCTTTGACCAAGGCTAAGTTGTGGAAATATATAGTGGGGAGGCCAATAAGAGGCCTTAAAAGATTTGAACTCGAGATTTTCTGCTATACTATGTAAGATTTCGCCGAACTACTGCTAATAGTTTAAAAAGCTTAAATTGGTAGATAAAGGCATGGCTTAAGTTTTGACTACGGTAACAATATTTGTCGCCCCCTTCTTTACATTAACCATGGTGGATCCACTAGGCTTTTTATAGTTTTGTTATTCAGTGTTGGGCTATATGGATCTTTGAGTGCATAAACCCGCCCTGATCTAATTCGCTTCTCTTTGCCCTTTTAAGTGAACGATGATGGAATTGATGATGCTAGAAAAGAATAAATATAGGTGAAGAGTGGATATACATATCAGAGTGGAATGGTGTGGTCATCCAGACACTTGATTAAGCCGATATATTCCGAAGTGAGTACAACATGGTGTCCGATTCCATCTAGCAAATGTAAAGTCAGTCCAAATTGAAAAACTTTTGAAGATCTTTGTCATTGAATTGGAAGGACTCTGTGTTCTCGAGATTCTGTTCTGATACAGCTAAAGATCCTGCAAATTTATTAGTTGCAGCACTTATATCCGAGAGTTGAGTGTGCAACCATCTTCTCTAAAAGTTTAAGTTGTTCAAGAACGATACGGAACACATTTTCTTTTTTAGCAAGCTCAGGTGAAGGCCGGTAAGCTAATCGGTACATGTGAGTTGAAGAATTCATACAAACCAATTTGTGAAGAGGGAAAAGCTAAAAATGATAAAAGCGAAATGCACGAGGAATTAGTTGAACATGAGATTTCTGACTTTGATACTATATGAAATTATGTGAGGTCAACACTGGTTGATCTAAAAGTTAAGCTATTAGAAAGTAAACGACTTTTAGAATTTAGGTTAAGAATCGAGCTCGGACCATAAGGGGCTTGTATGGAGTGATTTAAACTCGTGACTCTATTCTCTTGTACCGTATATAAGTTGAGTGCTCAAACATCATCTTTAAAAAGTTTAAAGTGTCAGGGAACTCTCACCAAATATATTTTGTATCTCAACAATCTACTTCTCGATTTTTGTTTGGAATTTGTTTATTCTACTTGCCAATTGGACTGTACAAGGGCCTAAAGACTAGAAATACTCAGGATGTCATTTTTATTGTAGATTTGACATGGTAAATTTCTGCTCCATTCTAATATATATGAACATAGGCTGATGGTTGAATCACAACCCTTCCTCTTTGTTTTCCCTTCCTATTGATGGGGCTTTCGTTTGCATTGTATGCTTATTTCACCAAGTCAATTAAGGGGATGACATTGGGTTGATCCTCTGGACAACCCATCTTAGGTTGCATAATACTCTCAAGGACCACATATGATATTTTACCTAGGTCTCCACTAAATCAAAAGGGCATTATCCACAAACTTACGTGGAACAAGCTTTAAATGACAGGTACATCTAATATATAACTCAGCACATAACTTTTTAACTTTTTGTCATTGCCACGCATAGCTAGAGAAAAGTTATTAATAGATGGAGGGAGATCACATATATAAAGAGCACATTAACCCCGTATATAAGCGACGTAGGATACTTTAACACCCTCTCTCATGTGTAAATCAGATTAGAAACGACACATCAAATTTGACGAATAGAGGGCTGCACACATAAAATAAATCAGGGCAAAACCTGGCTATTCTATCATGTGAGAAAGTTTAACGAACAAACACTAAAAGGGTTGGACATTGTAACAATCACTGTAGAATCTAGTTTCGTTCCATACTTACTCAATCGATCCCATTCCCTTTTCATTCCACTATAAGCCCCTTCATCTCTTTTGTGTTACTTTTCTCCTCTTGCCTAATTCACCTGCCTCAACAATATGTTATACTAATGCAAACCCTTAAACTCGAAAACATCTGTTAACTCCTGGGATTACAAAAATCAAATGTCTCCTTCAGCTTGTCTCACTTGCTCTTTATTCCATATTTATCAATCGATCCCACTCCCTTTTCACTCCACTACGGGCTCCTTCATCACTTTTGAAAATTCTTTTTAGCTGTTACCAAATTCACCTCCCTCGACAACATGTTAATTAAACTAGTGCAAACCCTTCAAGTCAAAATGCAACACCTTGTAAACCTGGGATGCACAAAGCAACTTTCAATGTCCCCTTTACCTTGTCCCGTTCAAAAAGTTTCTACGTGGGAGATCTCGCCGTCTCCGTTGATAGCTGTAACCGAGTACTTAGGGAAAAAGAACAAAAAAAGGGGTTTCACCTCAAGATTGAAGCCGAAATTGACTTCTGCACACTATAGAAATTGGACACTGGGACCAATGGTGGGTCACTGTTGTGCTTCCATTTAATTAAGTAATTAGTTTAATTAATGCATGGGAAGCCGCAATTAGTACATGGGTGCAGAGGTGAAGATGAAATCGATCTCCACCGAACTTTACTTTATAATTATAAGAATAATTTATTGTTAACTCGCTATCATCATCGACAAGTATCATGTATTGAGTGGATTTGACCCTAAGTTTAATTGTTTCAGATTCCATTAATCAGGCTACTTTAGACTGTCACATCATTGCATCTTGTCATTGTAAAAAAAAAATTGAAAGGAAAAAAGTGGGGCGCCTCTACTAATTCTTATAGCTGAATTAGCTGTCTTTCTTCCTTTTCTTTTTCTAGCATTTGCGGTGTGTCGTTTTCCACATATAGGGTACTCTTATCCAGCTAAAAAGAGAATAAGGTCATTCCAAGTAAGTTCCTCTTAGTGCCAACGGTTCAAACGAGTTCCCAAGGAAAAAAAAAAATATAACTAAAAATCTCAAATTGATAATCTGACATGCATTTACCCGAAACTAATCTTTGCCTCAGAGAATTTCAAATGGGTATCCCGTAACGCATTTGTCTCATATTATAAAAAATCTCAAACTGACATTTACATGACACATTTATTTCGAACTAATTTTCGTCCCACAACTAGTTCCCATGATCAAAATTTACTATCTATTAGCATTCCTTTAAACATCCGATACAAATGCATAAGTGATAGACAATTGCGAGACAGATCCGACTTGAGAACATCCATGTGTGTTGACACTAACGCATTTTAAAAGATGATTGAGTGAGGTCATGGGTACCAGTTTTGATTTTTTGTGAGACGAAAATTAATTTGAAATAAATGTATCATGAAGATACCGGTTTGAGACTTTTTTGTGAAACGAAAATTAGTTTGAAGTGAATATATTATGAAGGTACTAGTTTGAGATTTTTTATGAGATAGTTTGAGGTAAATCTGTTATTGAGTACTAATTTGAGATTTTTAATTGTATTAGGCCAAAAAAAAAAGAGAGAGAAAAAGATCAAGTGGCACAAAACATCTATCAATACATTGCCCACTCGACAGATAAAAACCTCATCACTTGACTCGTTTTACCAAGTAGTTGTTTTTTGGTAAGAATCGTTTTACCAAGTAGTTCAATTCTCTATTTTTCTTTCTTTTTCCCCCTTTCTAGCTCACGACCAGGCTCCACAACCACAAAAAATAAAAATAAAAACAAAAAACAAAGTATGCTGAAGCAACTTCGATCGACACTAATGCGTGGTGTCTCTAATGTCGCCACCTCGGCCTATCAAGTAGCTAGCGTTGGCTTTGTCTGTATTGGGAGTATGCAGCAGAAGCCTGATATCTTCACTTGAGAAGATTGCTAAAGGAAAGCCCAAATCCAAGTTGATCAACATATCCAATTAGATCCGCATTCACTTAAAAACTCAAGCTAATGAGTTATGGGTCAACTAAATATATTAACTGCTTCACACCAAACAAATATTCCGATGTGTAATTTTTCTAACACAACTCACACTTGCATGTCAACAATCTCCCTCTCACATGTGAGTTCAATATTAGGTTTGCTCCCCCTTTAATTCATGTATCCTTTTATATCAACTTATCATAACTTGAATCTCTAACGCCCACCTTCATCCTGGTCTTTTTTTCCGGACCAAACCATGAAGGCCCACATTCATCCTAGTTTCTTTCTTCGAATCGAACCATGAGGGCTACCATCAGGACCATATTTCTACACCGTGACACTCGCCTGCCCAAAAACTACATTGGTCAGTAGATTTTTTCCTTGAAATATTCACCAAACACCAAAACAGATTGGAGGCCTACCAATGTTAGGAGGGCATAACAGAAGGCCGATATCTTCACTCAGGGAGATCGCTAAGGGGAAGTCCAAGTCTGAGCCCGTCATCATATCTGGTTGGATCCAACTTCACTCAAAAGTTTAAGCCAATGAGTTATGGGCCAACTATGATATATTAAATGCTCCATACCACACCACATCACACCAATTCTTTGATGTAGAACTTCTCTAACGCAACTCACATGTGCATCTCAATAGTCTGAGTCCCGTGAAGCTACTACACTTGCCACCAAGCCACACCGCAGCGCCCCTGCCCCCACCCTCTCTCTACTCGACCTCGGGTTTGGGCTTGTGATAATGGGTCTAAGGTTGGAAGCTCAGATTCGATGTAGAAACTCTGATATAATAGTGGGACTATGGATTACTCTTGCTTCTCAATCAGAAAGAATGTTATTATTTACATCTTTTGCAATCTTTCTCTGGAGAAATTGTCCATTAAGTTATAAATCTATTGTACAGATATCAATTTAGTCATAAACTTTTCAATTTTGTCAATTTAGTCCTAAAATTTTACGTGAAATTCCAATATAGTCCTTTCGGTCAAATTTCGCCAAAAACCGCTAGCAAGGTGTTGTTCTACGTAGAACAACCGACAATAATTGGGCCGCCATGTCAACGATTTACTGCGAAAATTGGTCGGAAGGATTACATTGAATTTCTTGTAGAGGTTTATGACAAAATTGACAAAATTAAAAATTAAGACTGAATTGACATATGTATAATAGATTTAGAACTAATTAGATAATTTATTTATCTTTCTTCCATCGGTGCCGTCAGCTTCCATTGGCCCTATATTTGGGGCGGGGTATTGAGCCCCTCTATCTTCATTTTGAGAGAGAGAGAGAGAGAGAGAGAGAGAGAGAGAGAGAGAGAGAGAGAGAGAGAGAGAGAGAGAGAGAGAGAGAGAGTTTGATCATTTAAGATATGGAGGTAACTCCTCTAACTTTAAATGATCCCATTGTCCTTCATGTGTTATGATATGAAGGTCATTAGGATCAAATAGGTGTGGCTTGCAAATTCAATATTCGTGATTAATTGCACGAATTCAAGTTATAAACGGAAAAGAAGCACAAAAGAACTTGAAAACTTTTGTGAAAGTTGGTAACTTATGTTATATTAGTGTATATATGTTTTGCTTACTTCATCCATGATGGATTCTGGAAGAAGAAACTGCAGGATTTTTATTTTTTGGATGATCAATATTTAAAGTTTCAAAGTTAAAAGATATATATAAATGTACACACATATGTATACATACATAGACCAATAATATGAATGTCGCATGGTTTGTATATGTTATGCTTCGTCAAACCTAAGGAGCATTTCAAAATTTGGAGAAAGTAAATGATGCATGCATGGTTGGCGGTTGTATGCAATATTGGCACGCCTCGTTTGGTTTGGAGAAAATAATAGGTTATATCCATGTGGAGTACGTAACCATAAGCGGAATGTGTTAATAATTCCATTATTCTAAGCTCCACGCAAGACTCCTTAATCATCATCATCGTTTTAGATACACCAAACCTAAACAAAACAATGCATGCAATTGACCTAGCTAATCAATTAATTTATTTGAGAATAGCAACTCAATATTATATTTGGACCGGCCAAATGAGTATGTGATACTTGTGAGGTTCGAAGAGCTAGATTTTGCACATTTATATTCAATTTTATTCCGCTAAGAAACATATGCTATTATTTCCGAGAATACTTAGGTTATTAATCTTATCTAGACAACTATGATGTTAGGAATCCAGCACGCATAAGCTGCACTTGGACATCTGACCATGCACAAGTCAACTGTATATATTAGAAGAGCCCTGGCCAAATGAGTACCGGTTGACTTTTGCTTCGCCATCTTTTTCATTGATCTAGCTAACTTGATCTAGCTAGCGAATTTGAAATTTCTTATATGAAATTTCAATTGGCCAAGCACATCTAGATCATGGGTACATAAGAATTCTCACGTCTAATGACTTCGGAATCGTGCCGATTGGATGCAAACCCTTTTTCACTAACCTAACTGATCATGGCATTTCGGGCACTAAATTGAAGATCGATTTGGCAATGACATGCTATGTATTAGTTCCCATGCTATACGAGAACACCTATACACTTTATTCTTGGGGTTGACCCTAATATTATCTTCAGAGAATAAGGGTTGAGAGGACGTCGGTGACGCCTCCATTCACGAAAATTAAGTCGTTGACTTGGAGAGATCGGTGATACGAAATGGCCTGACATGGCCACCGCTCGCTAGTCAACTTAAGACAAAGCCCTTTTTTGTCTCTATTTGAACGAAAAGTCAACCGTTTTGCATTCTACATGCTGAAGGTCAGCAATGATTTTTGTTTTTCCACAAACAAGCTTACAATGGCATATGTGAAACTTTATTTTAAGCAATCTCATTTCCTGCTCTCTTAGTTTATTAAACACTTGGATTGCGTTAGGACGCTCACGGGTAATTTCTGAATTGGAATCTTCTCAAGTTAGGTCGCAACTGCATCTTTTCAAGTTCTCCCCTTGAGAGATGAACATTTTAACAATAACGAAGTTTGATGCTCCAAATTAATTCTTCCTTTTATGTTTTTTATTCTTTCCTTTTCTTCTTCTTTTTCTTCAACTCTTCTCCAATAGAGCGACCCTTGCGAGCAAGCTCGGAGCGTGTGCCCATATGTAGAGAGAGAGAGAGAGAGAGAGAGAGAGAGAGGCGACGAGTAACTAAAGTGAGATGTGATGGTGCGGGGAGTGGGCGTTGGAGGCGTATGGCCAAGGTGGCCATAGCCCGGAAAATGGCAAAGAGGAGGTAGAAACCCAATCCAAGTAGAAGATCTCTTTCTGTTGAGAACATATCTCGAGTTTGAGCCTGTAAAAGAAATTCGATCCAAGTAAGTTTTCTAATTTGAGCAAGTATCCTAAAAAGGTTTTCCCGTGTTGGGTACAAGTATTACATCTATAAAAAAAATGGAATTTTACTAGGTGAGTATACACTAGAGCAAATAAGAGAAGCGTTAGGGCTTTCTTTGTACGAGAAAAGGTGGAATGCATCCCGAATGAATACTCGTCCACGTGGCACGGAAATGGAGGTGTATCATGCCATGTCGATCAAAAGAAGGCGATTAAGTCACACTATGGAATTTGGGTCTTGAGGATTAGGTGCTTGTTTCACGTTTGAACAAAGAAATGGTAGGTAGACTTATCTACGGTCGCAATCGCGCGACCAATCATATCATTACAACTTATGATATTCGTCTTTTCCAAACGACTCGAACATAAATTCTTTTCAAATCCTCTCCCACGTGATTGACTGGACAATCACCACGCTACACGTATTTGGAATTGCAAGACTTAAATGGATTGCATGCTCCAAAACATTTACGCTAAACCCGGAAAATATCTTGAATAAAGTCAGTACAATTAAGCTAAATAAATCGTATTAAGTAGAAAAAAAAACACCACCAATTAAATTTTTCAAGAAAAATTACCAATTCAGTCTTATACTTACAGTACGAGTGTCAATTTAATCATAAATTTGTACATTTTGCTAATGTAGCCCTTCCTGCCTATTGTCGGTAGAAATGGTTGACGTGGCGATCGATGTATGATGTTGTTTTAAGTAAAGTTGTCTGCGCCAGCGTGCCACGTAGGACTACTAGTAATGGTTGGATGCCACGCCAGCAATTTCCAACGACGATTGCCAAAAGAATTACATTAAAATTGAAAAATTTAAAACTGAATTGACACCTGCATGATAGGTTTAATACTATTCTGATACTTATTTGAAATTTTCCAGCTTCATTTTTTGGGCAACTTCTTCGGACGCGTTCACATTAGTAATAACGCACTTTGTGTTTGGACAATATCATTGCTTCCATGGCATTCTTTCTACCAAATGTCCGGTGTAAAATGAAGACGAAAAACAAAGGGCGATTCGATTCCGTACCAAAACAGAATTTTGATTGGCAGTATGACATAAGCAGTGATGCTATCCGCAATTGAAATTTGGGAGGACAAAAGTCACGTGCCAAGTTTTGCTTTCTTCAGTTCAATGTATAAATTATCTTCCCGTGCAATCACTATTGCCGGCCAAACTTAATTAATTTAATTATTTAGTTATAGATAAATTGATATGTGAAAAATTGAAATAATTAATTCACGTAAAGCCGTCTTTTCGCATAAGAACTTTGTCTAATCTTAGAATTCTAGTATTACAAATGCTTATGTGAGGGAATTGTTAAATTGGGGGAACTCCTAGGAAAGTGTTTTACCTGTGTGCCAATGGATGAAACGGTTTGGCTAAGTGCGGAACGGCCAAAGCGGATAATAGCTCTAGACCCAATGGAGTATCATAAATAGTAAGATCCCATTTAGTAGGTGTGCGGTATAGGACGAGCCACATGGAAGTGGGTGGGTACATAACAACTTAATCCGATGAGGCTGAGAAGTAATCATCAGAGCGAGATGGGCAGGCAGGGTATGATTGCCGACAGGCTTTTAAGATGGCAAACGGGCACGAATGGATGAGGTCGCGCATCAAATAGGAAATAGCATTTTTTCGAATTGCACGGGTTAAACTATGATTGATTAACTCATGAGAGGCGCCTTCATTCCGAAATCAAGCCAACTTAGACGAGACCAATATTACCGACATGGGTGAAATCCCGCACGTCCTACAAGTTCACATTCATACTCGGTTATTCTTATCCTAAACACTCGTTAACAGAACTCATCATTGGAAAAAAGGTCCGCGGACGATGTCGGCCCGGGGAATTCCGGCTGGTCGACTTCTGTCCCCGGACTACCCCTACCATGGGGCCCCCCTTAGAAAGCTGGGAAGTCCCTCTCAAACGCGCATCCCAATGGGTGGCGCGTGGACCCATTCCGGTGTCAAGAATGGGGGGGAAAAGCCAAACCATTTTACAGAGGGAAAAAAGAGAGAGAAAAAGAACAGAAAAAGGAAGGTGGAATGAAGAGAGGAGAGAAGAACGGGTCCACGAAAAGGCAATTTGGCATTTGCGTTCAAAGACCAGGAGAAGGTCCAAGGAAGCGCAGTCCCGGCAGAAGAAGACAAGCAGCGCACAGATTGGCATGACAGTGAACGGTGGCAATTCCTCTCTTTTGCCTTTTAAAATTCTTCTTTTTCTTCTTCTTCTGGGTGGGTGGATAATGGCCAATTTGCTTTTTTGGGTACGCTCCAACTGTACGTTCAATGCACTCAACGAGGGGTCGCTCCCCCCTCTGGGCCCCTTTCTTTCTGTCGTCTTGGCTTTCGAGATTCGTAAGGAGCAACTTAAGATTGGATTTGGACAACCTTGGGTGTATAATTAGTGAAGGGGTAAAGGTTGGCGTATGGTACGGTCCAGGTGTCTTGCTGCTGGTACCTGTTCCGAGAAGTGTTGATGAATGTAGTCAAACCTACGATGTGGGTCCACTTGGACTGGTTCGTGTAGTCGAAAGAGGGGGTTGAGTATTGGAAGCATCGGTTCATGATCCTGCAAATTGTCGCCAAATTTGGAGCTTCTCTGGGGGAAAAATGGATCAAGATGGCAAACTTATTATGGCAGCCCAACCAAGATGCTTGCTATCAGAAAGTCACTCCACACATAAATATGTCGTGGCCAGTGAGTCTCTTGTCACGAGGGACCGAATGATTTGAAATCAAAAATGATTTTATTGTCTAGCACAATGCTAGATAAGCGCACATTTAGACCTTTTGGTTTCATTCAAAACTATTCCGTACCACCAATGACTCAAAGGTTTGGGGTTAGCGAACTTGTTATCGCAGTCCCACTCAGATGTTTCCAATTAAAAAGTCTCTTCACACGAGATATGTCGCAGTTATCAAGTCTCTTCTCAAGAGGGATAAGATAATTTGAAATCGAAAATGGTTTTATCGTAATGCGCTATACTTGCCGCTCATGTTTGACTTAATTATCTTGTGTACTCATCAACGGGATTCTAAATTCTAAACCAAATCTCACAAATGGAGAATTTGTATTTGTGATTCACATTCGCATACTTTCTCATATATCTTGTCCATCGCGCACTCTCACAAAAAAAATATTGCATAGTCTAGAAACCAATTCGACTAAACTTATCTCAACACTTAATCATATGGATCTCACCATGCAATCCACGTAATCAATCATTGAGATGATATTGATTCTTATTATTTATAGATCATGCAATAAGCGCTCATGCTCACCAACTTATATTTTTCACTGTGCAAACAAAACACTATCCACGTGACTGATGAAAACGAATTTGTTTTTTTTTTTTGGTAAGGATGAAAACGAATTTGTTTAATATCACTAAAAATTCCAAACTGGTACATCCGTACCACATTTATCCCAAATTAGTTTTCGTGTTAAGAAAAATCCCAAACTAGTACGTTCATGTCATATTTACCTCAAATTAATTTTTGTGTCAAAAAAATTCTAAATTAGTACAACTGGCCACATATATTCCAAACTAATTTTTCATATCATAAACATTTAGGGATTTTAGCATACTTTCGAAACTTGAGGGAGCTCTAAAGAAAAAATTAGCAGATTTTAACAAATTCTCATTCTAAGATTTTAGTAATTTAAGATTTTTGGTAACGCAAAAATTAGCTTGAGATAAATGTGGCATTGGTGCACCAATTTGGGATTTTCTAGTGACAAGAAAATGAGTTTGAGGTAAATGTGATACGAGTATATCGGTTTGAAATTTTTTTTATAACACGAAAAATTAGTTTAAAATAAATGTGGTACGGATGTGCATTAGTAGGATTTTTTGTGGTATTAGCCAAATGAATTACATGCATATGAGTACATAACCAAAAACGACCGCCAGCAATTACGCATGCAAATACGCATTTAGTGCAGAAAATTTCCTTCGAAGAGAGTGACTCGACCGATAGGGAATATTTTATATTTGTGACGTCATATTTTTCTTTTTGTGGTGGTCGAGTTCTTTCATGACGTTACTTATATAAAGATAATGTGCACAAAATTGACCAGTAAAGTGAGGCGATAATCTCCAAATGGGCAGTTAAAATAGTAGGCTAAAAGCGATTATTTTTTGGAAAATATTTTACAAATCATTCATTTTTCTCGAAACAAACGGAACATAACTTATGCAATTTAACAATAATATAATCTCTTTTATATGAATGATCTCATCCTAATATAAAAAAAATTAGAGCTCAATGCGTCACGGTCATTGCATTATCATCCGAAAATTCATGGAAAATAAGGCATTTCAAAGTTATGAACGGACGGACGGCTTGAGGATGACATAGGACTTAGGAGTCGACATCAATTGTTCTAATCTTTAAAAGAAAATTAAGCATGGTCAAAGCTCGATTTGGCTCCATAAAACATTTGAGGGCGGTTGCCTCCCAACCCTAAAGTCAATTAACACGTGGTAATATTTTGTGCAATTTACGAAATAAAAAATGCAAAAAAAGTCAACGAATTACAGAAGCTTGCACCATGCATCTAGAAAAATAAAGAAAAAAAAGAGTGCAAGAGGCATCGGGTCTTCGTTCAATTTCCATTACGTTGGTCGTTAGATTTAATCATGCCACTTAATTAGTGATCAAGCAGAATAATAATCTATTGGTTGCTTGAGACACATCTAGGGTTTGGGGAGTACTAAATAGTGTGATTATCATGCCACCATGCAAGAAAGTATGGTGGACTTGTCAATTTGTAAAGTATCTCGCACGATATTGAATGAATCAAGTCTCAAGATTTGCAAGAAATATTGATTCTATGAGCACTGTAATCCATGTCATTAAGAGGAGCGCGACGTATTAGACTTCGACAAACACCTATGGTCAGTAGTCACACTCCATTAGCTGATGGCGCGGCGTATGAAGATCGCTTGCTGAGATTATAGATTGGGCTGCAAATTTTAGGCATCAATTAGCAACATATCCATATTATACGAATACTTTCAGCGATAAGTGGAATTACACATATCAAATGATATATATGCATGACTATGCTTTGTTCCATCTATTTTTATTTTTCTTTATTAGACGAAAACATTCTTCACAAACATGTTCAATTGGAAAACTAATCGATGATAGGCTGTTTCACTGATAAGTGTCAATGAAATATCTTTCCTAGTGTAATGGAACAATAAGTAAATTGACAAAGGGTTTGAAGGGTATTTTGTTGATTATTGGACGGGAAATGTAAATGGGGAGAAATCTAAATATATTGAAACTGGGAATAATCGTTCCCAATCATGTAAAGGGGTACTAAAATGTAAAGATAAACTGAAAGTACTGATGGAGAGTAGGTGTTCTTTCATTAATTGGTGGTCCTTCACAAAGAATACAACTTTAATACTTGTACTTCTACAATCGAGGCTTATTCAACAATTAGAATTGAAAACTACTCTATGTGACTCCTACTATTTAGTAATGCCTATGTGCAAATAGTTACAACCTTTGGAATTCCTCATCTCCACTATTTCTACGGTTGCATCCAGATGTGTCGGCATACAAGTCTATCGGCTCCATTACTTGATAATTACTTCTCTGATGATTGCATACCAATCTATCGACTCCATCTCTTGATGGTTACATCATGTGCCCTTCCATTAACTGAATTTACCGACTTCCTCACTTTGTCACTTAACCGCTGCTCATTGACATCTCTTCGTTGGTCAAAAAACATCTATTCTCGTTAACTGATTACATTTTAACAACTAATCACTCTCAATACTTAGCCATTTCCAGCTTCGATCGTTGTTCAAGCAAACTTCCTATCGATCAAACTGCTGACTCCAATACTTAAAGACATTTTTTGGTGTCAACATAAGCTCCTATCACAAGTTATGAGAATAGCAAAGGCGCCAGGTGTCCTACTATACAAGGTGCAAGACAAACAACCTTACTTTCCCCATGGAAAATCTTAAAAATTCAGATAAAATCAATGGAACTTTTATTCCCCACAAAAGCAGTTGAGATATTAATTCCACTAGACGACCATGCGCTCCTTTTTGCAAGATTTACATTAATTGTTAACTTACGTAAAGTGGTGCTTTCCCATCTCAGCCGATTTGTAATCATTTCCTCCACAATAAATGCGAAAAGGAGTCTAATGTGGGTAGGGCAAAATCGATCCACATGCATCCAATCTATAAGCTTTGGCGAAAAAGATGTCAGACTAGCTTGCGGGACGAACGGCGAATTTTAACGCAACGCTAGATGAGGTCGATTCGAACCTTCTTATTCTGAGGGGAAAAAGTCAAGCCTCTCGTGAATTTGTCTCTGCATGCAGGCTTTTCGGTTCGGATCGTCGTGAACGAACGAAGGTCGCCATGAATTTCCTCCCAAAAGGCAAAGTCCGATTAATCGGCTCCGATCCCATGCACCACGTGCACCAGCTGTGCGTGCGTGGTACCACTCACCCCCGACACGTTTCTAATCAACATAGCATAAAACTTTGATTTAGGGTTTGCATATATGATTCAAAGAGGGGAATTCGCGTAAAAAGTTTTAAATTTATTGTACGGAGGCCAATTCGATCCTGAACCTTGTAATTGTACCATTTTAGTCCTAAACATTTTGACTATTTGGTAATTAAGACGTAAACATTTCAATTGTGTCACTTAAATCCTAAACCTTTTGATGATTGGCCAATTTAGTTATAAACCTTTTAACGATTTGTCAATATAGTCATTCTGACCAAATATCTAAATAATATGTTTAAGACTAATAAATTAGCAAATCTTCAAAAGGTTTAAGACTAAATCGACACAAAAAAATACCTAGGTTTAAATTGACAAATCATCAAAATGTTTAAGACTAAATTTGATATAATTGAAAGGTTTAAGACTGAAATAATTGCCGTACAATAGATTTGGGACATTTTGGACGACTATCCCCTCTGGAAGACCACATATATATTGGCTACAACTAAGGTTAAACGCGGACTTAATCGATTCACGAGACATTCTTGTACTCTTGTCGGTCTATGTCATCTCAACATTACGATAGGACATTGTCTTTCACGCGCTTGCTCCATGAGAGCCGTACGAGAGAGAGAGAGTGAGAGAGAGAGGGGTCATCCTCTTTCTAGAAATTCAAGTCATGAACGTCGGTTATACCCATTCAAAGGAGGAAAAAAACCCAACTTGCATGGTCGTGTCCCTACCATGCAGACGACGCGTGTTGCATAGAGACTTTATCACAAAACCCTCTTCTTGGCCAAATACCTACAAAGCGAGCCGCTCCCAAAACGTCGTCACCCTTAGCCCCACCACCTTCGGAACTATGATCCAAAATCCGTCGTCCCGCGTATCATGTGCGTCGTTTGTGTGTGTGTGTGTGAGTGTCTACTTCGGGACTCCCTCTCTTGAATGGTATGCTACCCCATTCTCCAACTTTTCTGTCCCCATTAAATTGCAAAAGGTGGCCTTCTTGAAAACTCGTCATCCTTCCCTCACCCATCACCCCGATCCCGAAGCTTCCCTTCTTCGCAACACGCACCTTGTTGTCATCGACATTGATGGGTTTTTGGCCTCTTTCGTCTGGCTCTGGGGTCAGTGCATCGTCATGATCGAAAAGGGTAGGATGGATCTTTGTTTGCTCAAGTCGGTAAGAGGGACAAGCCGTAACTTTTTGGGTCTTTTGCAAAATGTTCATTCTCATTTGAGTTTTTGGGGCTTTTTCTCTGATTGTTTTGATTTTGGGGTTTCCATGACTATCGTCCTTGCGAAAAATAGTGTTTCAAAGATGGTTGATTAGGGAATAATCACCGGAGGAGGAGGAGGAGGAGGAGTCGTCTAATTCTAGATGGTCCGACCAAATCCATCAATTGATTGGGTGTTTGAGTAGATTAGGAAAATGGGGACTTCTCCTTTCATGGTCGTTGGTCAGCGCTCTTTGGTCGCAACCTGAATTTATGATCATTAATGACTT
Source organism: Syzygium malaccense (assembly GCA_031216405.1). Classification (NCBI taxonomy): domain Eukaryota; kingdom Viridiplantae; phylum Streptophyta; class Magnoliopsida; order Myrtales; family Myrtaceae; genus Syzygium; species Syzygium malaccense. Next base: position 7,802,178 of record CM062257.1, read on the forward strand.
ATGCCCTCGACAAGTCATCAAATACAAGCACGTGGCTTGATGTGTAGATACGCCATTACTGACTCAATGACTCCCAAATGGTTCCATCTCATTGGTTACTCAAAGTATTTGTTTTAAGCGCTTGGCCACGCAAACCCGGATGGACCGATAGTCGTTGCAGATGGTATCAAAATAGGACTCCCTCCCTCGTGGATGAACTAGGTCCATGCCCAATCCGGCGAGTGCAGGAAGTGATCGTTTAGAGAGAGAGCGAGATGGGTTATTACGTGGGGGTGTTTGGTGTAGATGCGGTCCCAATCCAATGGTCGATAAGATGGTAACAAGAGATGGACATAGGTGTGAAAATAGTATCTCCATAGCTCAATCTGCACTTTCAGTATTTCAATGTGTGGTTCTTACGATAAGTGAGTGAGGATTCTCTATCCTGTACGGCGTTTCTATTAATGTCTCAATAGATTGTATGAAAATAAGGTTCACAAACCACGATTGAGATATGTCGAGAGATTCATGAAAGTATCGTTTAGGTCAGGGGACCCACGTCCATTATTTTTCATATGCTAACTAACAAGAGCTGGCAAATCTCAATAAAGGGTCATGGTAACAGTACTTCAATTTGGTACATATATAGTTCATCGAACCCTGTCTGCTCGTTTTCTATGATACAACTAACGGTGGAATCACATCTAAGGCATGAACACGTTTATGCATGAGAACGAACGCAGGCAACTTATATGCTGTAGTATAGGTGTATTGAGCAAATGGTCTTGCCATTTCATGTATAATTAAGTGAAGTTATTGGAAAATTAGTCAATCAATCATAAGCTCATTATACGGATTCAAATTCAATCTTAAACTCTCCAATTTTGTTAATTTTGTCCTAAACTTTTGCGCGAAATACCAATGTAATCCTCTTAGTCAATTTTCGCTAGAAATCTTTGACGTGATGGTTGAGTCATCGATGGCCGTCCTACTTAGCATACCGTCACGTCAACGATTTTCAACTAAAATTGACCGGAAGGACTAAACTCAGGTAAAAATTTATGAATCAATTGACAAAATTTAAAAATTTATGGTTGAATTAGTATATGTACAATCAGCTTAGGGCTGACTGGATAATCTCCTCGCTAAAATTTTCTCCCATCCTACGACAAGTCTTTTGATTACCAGATATCAAATTTAAATACCATTCATATTCATTTTTATTTCAATTTTATTATAATTTAGAGACATAAGGGTAGAGACCGGCTACCCGGAACCTCAAGAAACACCCCACAAGTCCATGAACCGGTTAATTTTCGGGTTTTTATCTGGTTGGAAAGATTACACATGGATTGGAACTTAGAAAAGAAACAAGAAAATCGACTTTTGGTTAGACACTCCAACAAAGTAATGGCAAATTAGGATCTACGTACATTATCAAATACATAATTGATGGGGAAGGCATGTAAGTGACACGTTGGCATGAGCACATATGGATGGATATCTACATCAATCTCAGATTAAACTACTCATCAAAGGTCAACACAATCTTTTTGAACGTAGCCCTTTTACTCTTTCTTCATGATTTATGAAATTTCTTTGATTACTTCCCAGGAGATCGTGTGTCGGTGAGTCATTCGCCACGTGTTGCTCTTGAATGCTACATAATCTCTCTGTCGAAGAAGATTGCTTCACCAGATGGAGAAAACTTGGCAGGCGCGAAAACGAATTTAGAGGGAGTACAAGGATGAGGAAGAAGAAGAATAAGTCAATTTGCGCACGACATTCAAGATCTTGTCAGAATGGTAAAACCCTAATGACGTAGAAGAAGCGGGAATGATTTGATCAACCGAAGATACGCACCTGACGAACGACGAGTGTCTAAGGAAGAAATACGATGGGGTTGCCATTTTTTATTTCGCTTCGTTTGAATGATGTAGGGACAGCTAAATTATTGATTATCATGCAGAAAGATCACTCCTCACGAAATGGTTCGTAGTGAGGATCAGTATTCTCTTAAATTATAGGGATAAATTAAACTTATCTCGCAAGAAAATGCAGTCAACAAGCAAATTTTTCAAGATTTAGATTCATTCGTATTATAAAACTATTTTAACAAATTTGAAAAACTCTTGATTGATTTCGCTTCGTTTGAATGATGTAGGGAGGGATAAATATTTGATTATCAGGCGGAAAGGTCACTCCTCACGAAACAATCGTCGTGAGGATTGGGATTCCCTTAAATTACAGGAATAAATTAAACTTTTCTGGCAAGAAAATGCAGTCAGCGATCAAATTTTTCAATATTTAGATTCATTCATAATATAAAACTATGCTAACAAATTTGGAAAAACTCTTGATGAAATTGAACACTCACAAGAAAAGCCTAGAATCCAATAGTCACAACTCAAGCCAAGAGTTGCGTTGCTAGTACACGAGCCTCAAATCGCATGACGCAACCTTTGCCCCCGTGCAAACCCGTATCTTCCAATAATGTCTTTGCCAGCGGCTTTCTCTGAAGAAAGGGCTTTGCGACCTGAGATTGCCCCGTTCGAATTCAGGATCTATAGAATTCGATGCCAGAGAATTCACGAACAGATTCGACATGCGACATCATGATGCGCAAAACAAAAGAGACTGAAACATTTTTAAGTACCCCCAACATAAGTCCGAAAACCAGAAGATGGACGGATCAATCAACTCAAAAAAAAAAGAAAAGAAGAAACGAAGGCAGCATCATGTCCCCAATACCAATACCACCCGAACTGTTTTGGTCAGCAGGAGCAAGTGGCATCGGATGCAAAAAAAAAGCCTAGGAACAGGAGGACGAGTAGAGCCCGCTCTACACCCCTCTAGGGGGGCTGTTGCTAGGTTGGAGATGTGGACTTCAAAAGATACCGACTAAAAATTCATCTAGTTCGCAGACTCGGAAAACTCCCCCTCTGGCTCCGGCCAAAACCGAAGGGCTGTTTCCGGTTTCCTTCCGCCCTTTCTTGATCCCACTAGGCGCCAGTCGCCCTCACGGTCAACACCCCTTACTTTTGGCCATCGATGCTGACACAAGCTCAAGCTCTCTCTCTCTCTCTCTCTCTCTCTCTCTCTCTGCGGTTTGGATCATCCGACGATGATAGACCCCAGCAAAGTTTTAACGATTTTGGATGGCTCCAAAAGTTACATCCCTTCGACTCGTTCATGCCAATGAGATGGGGGCGGGGACATCATTTGTCTTTTGCCTTAGATGAATCGAAGGGACGGAAGTTCAGTTGTCAAGAGCGATTGGATAGCATCCATTGGAACGCGAAACCGTCAACGAATCGAACTCACAGAGATACGAGCCTCGTGTATGCAGAATTCTTATTGCATTTGACTTCGATTCTCTTTACCGTGTTAATTACTAAATAATCGACTCTTGACTCGAATTAACGAAAGGACTTTAACCGTTACATGAGGATTTAGGAACTGATATACGAACAAATTTTAATTTTGGTAATCATATTTCTTTTACTAATAGGTGAAAATTTTTTCATATCGGTGTACCTCACGTGAAATCTTGAATATAATACGCATTTTATGGGGAGCACACACCCGGAATTAGCTGGAGGGAGCTTCCGAATGTGAAGCTGGAGCTGACAGTGAAAGGTCTCTCTCTCTCCTCTTCTCTCTCTCTGAAGAAAAACCCTATAAATACCCCCTCCTCCTCCGCTTCCTCTCCTCACACCAAGCCATTCCCTCCTCCTCAAACACCGAGAAGAGAACCAATATCGATTCCCTCATCCTCTGTTTCAGTCGAGAGAAAAACAGAGCATGGAATTGACCACCGTCCTCTTCTCCGCCGTCCTCGCGGTCCTCGCCGCCTCCCTCCTCCGCTGCGCCCTCCGCCTCCTCGCCTCCGCTCGCCGGAGGCTCCCCCTCCCGCCGGGCACCCTCGGGTGGCCCTACATCGGCGAGACCTTCCAGCTCTACTCCCAGGACCCCAACGTCTTCTTCGCCAAGAAACAGAGCAGGTCCGGCCAGAAAAAAAAATTTCATAAATAAAAAAAACAGCACTCGCTCCGAATTCGCAGCATGCTCGAAAGTTACCGGAATTGGGTTTTTCGCGTTTCCTGAAAATTCTTTTTTTTTGGGGATTTTCTTCGTAATTTCGGCAGGTACGGTTCGATATTCAAGACTCACATACTGGGGTGCCCCTGCGTGATGATATCGAGCCCGGAGGCGGCGAAGTTCGTGCTGGTGACGAAGTCGGACCTGTTCAAGCCCACATTCCCGGCGAGCAAGGAGAGGATGTTGGGCAAGCAGGCCATCTTCTTCCACCAAGGTGACTACCACGGCAAGCTGCGGAAGCTCGTCCTCCGAGCCTTCATGCCCGAGGCCATCAGGAGCAGAGTCCCCGACATCGAGTCGCTCGCCGTCGATTCCCTCCAGTCCTGGGAAGGAAGATTGGTGAACACTTTCCAAGAAATGAAAACGGTGAGCTTCTTCTTCTTCTGAATCCTTCGGTTTTCCGGTCGCCTTTCGCGGTGTCGTCCATTTTGTTCGGCCCAAAAGGGAGGAGAGAAAAAAAAAAGGGTTTCCTTTGTTTTTTCGACGAAAACAAAGCGATTCAATCTCCTCAAATTTTAAAAAAAGAATTTCCTTAAATTAATAAATTATTGTTTGGTATAATTACGGTGAACGAACAGTGAACTTTCTCATAACAGTATCGAGACAGTATCTTCCATCTTTCCGTACGTCAATTCGCACGTACACAAAGACAGACGTGGCAACCTATGATTACCTTTCGTGGAAACAGAACATTTGTGGATAGAGCGAAAAAGAAGATGCAGCGTCCTTTTTTGGAGTTCTCGGGACACTGATCGAACTCTTTACCTTTGCAGTACGCGTTCAACGTCGCGCTTCTTTCCATTTTCGGAAAGGACGAGATCAAGTACAGAGAGGATCTCAAGAAGTGCTACTACGTGCTCGAGAAGGGGTACAATTCAATGCCCATCAACCTCCCTGGCACCCTGTTCCACAAGTCCATGAAGGCCAGGAAGGAGCTGGCTCAGATCTTGGCCAAGATCCTGGTCACCCGGCGGCAGATGAAGCTCGACCACAACGACCTGCTCGGGTCCTTCATGGGCGACAAGGAGGGCCTCACCGACGAGCAGATCGCCGACAACATCATCGGTGTCATCTTCGCCGCCCGCGACACCACCGCCAGCGTCCTGACCTGGATCGTCAAGTACCTCGGCGAGAACCCAAGCGTCCTCGAGGCCGTCACGGTAAATCTCCCTCGTGGGAAAAAATTTTGTTATCATATTCATGCGATCCACCTCCACCTCGAATATAGATGAGACCCACAATTACGCGAGAGGAAGCATAGGCAGAGGAAAAATCTCTCAATCATGCTGAATATACAACTATAGTTTTCACAGGGCACACAAGCTGTAACGCATGGAGAAATAATATATAAAAATGATCAATTGTTTAATAATTTCACTATTCAAAAAAACCATTTGTTTATGCTTGCGTTTGTGGCTTTACAGGAGGAGCAAGAAGCCATAAAGAGGAACAAAGAAAAGAGCGGTGAAGAGAACGTTTTGACTTGGGCAGACACCAAGAACATGCCGATGACTTCAAGGGTCATCCAAGAGACACTCAGAGTCGCCTCCATTCTATCTTTCACCTTCAGAGAAGCTGTTGAGGATGTTGAATATGATGGTGAGTAGTGAGATACTTCAACACTTGGACGGTACAGTTAGATTTTTAAACATTTATATACTTGCAAATGCTAAAGAAAATTTGTTTTTTCCCTCCGTTTTTTCTGCAGGGTATCTCATACCAAAGGGCTGGAAAGTCTTGCCCCTCTTCAGGAACATTCACCACAGCCCGAAAAACTTCCCAGAGCCTGAGAAATTTGACCCCTCTAGATTCGAGGTAATGTTCTTTGACAGTGACGTATATGACCTGTTCAAGAATTTTTTGACCCCCCGAAACAAAAGGAAAAACAACAGTCATTGAACAACATCTAATCATTGTTATTCTTTATAACCACTGAACAGGTTGCTCCAAAACCCAACACCTTCTTGCCATTTGGAAATGGAATCCACTCATGCCCAGGGAATGAGTTGGCCAAATTGGAGATTTTGGTGCTTCTCCATCATCTGACCACCAAGTACAGGTTAGTCAATCCAAATATTTTTACACAGTACTCTGAAAGAGAGAGAGAGAGGCTCAGTTACTTTAAATAATACAGAAAATCTGACATGGGCTTTTTGTTTGTTTATGTTGCTGTGCAGGTGGTGTCTAATGGGTTCACAGAATGGAATTCAGTATGGGCCATTTGCTCTTCCCCAGAATGGATTGCCCATCAGATTATATCAGAAGTCATGAAAAGAGAAAAAAAAACAGTACATGAAAATATTGCTCCAGAAAAATAATCCAATGCATAATATTCAAGCAGCGGGAAAACAATCTACTTGCCAGAAAAGGATCACTTGGCAGTGAAGTTAATAAGGAGAGACAAGTCAAAGTCTTCCTACAAGAAGAGATCAATTCCTCTGTTCTTTTTCGGTCAAGACAAGCTCAGAGAGACGGAGAGAGAGAGGGGAAGATTCAGATCAACAAGTCTCATCCCAGAAGGGAGTTAAACTGTACAGAAGAGTGAGTGAAAAGGTCAAGAGTAAAAGGAAACTGAGTAAAAGGAAAAAATCTCGAAAGTCCAACCATATCATGCTCAATTTTTTTCTTCATAGGATAGGAAATAGATTCCCTCGGAATGGTGGGATCAATGTAATCTAAGCGGTCGTTTTCGCAATTTTTTTCGCTAGTTTTGTCACTGCCTACGAATGATGAAGTCCGCAAGGCATTCATGAAAAATATTTAATGGATTCTTGATGCAGATAACTCTCTCTCTCTCTCTCTCTCTCTCTCTCTCTCTCTCTCTCTCTCTCTCTCGCCTTCAACAACTTACAAAATGCCACATTGATAGTTTGAATGAAATGGACATGTCAAAGAGAGGACTTTGAAGCTCTGTTGTAGATATTTGAGAATTTGAGCCTTAGAAAGCTGTGTGATTGCCAATAATTCAGTCTGTACGACCCAAAAATGTGAAATGCATGTGTTTCCTTTTCCATAACATGCTTGGACAGTCTGTTTTCATTGTCTAAAGCGCAATGTTAACCAATCAAGACTAAACAACAATCATTCCGTGAAACTCAAGACAAACGAGGTGCACGCATTGACTAAAATGCTGTAATGCATTTCAGTTCAGATGCCGAGGATTATTCGCTCTATTTTGGCATTTAATATGAACAAAATTTTGTGTGAGAACTGCTTAGAATCAATGTTGCTGCTAATCAATCACCCGTGATTATTTGCTAGACAACTAGATTTGCAAGTTTCGCCGGCCGTGAGGGCGAAAGTAGTTCCACGTGAATTCTAATGTAAGTTCTCTCAGTTAACCATCTAGTGCAAATAGTTGAAATTATCTGGCAACGCAAACTGTCACTCATCTAGTAATCAACCTCTGGAAAACACTCTCGGACCAAAGTTAGGGAATAATTTTCAGGACGAACTATAGCAGTAATGAAGAAATTTCAACTTCATCTCGAGGGAGGAAGAGATGCCAGAGATTGTCAGTGCCGCCGCCGGTCGATGAAAATATGGTTAAGGATTACCATTTGGCGATGATAGTACATGAATGACGCTCCGTTTCTCGGTCAGAGGTCGCTGCTACTTTAGGTTTTTTCCCGGATTGCACTGCAAAATCAAAAAAGGTGGCATGCTGATCACGGAAGGAAAAGCCTCAATGAGTTCCTATTTATTCATTGCCCTCTTCCTCTTTCTCCGTTTCTCTGGAATCCTACGAGGCGAGGGAAATTTATTCCATGGACCCGGATGTCATTTGAATCATAGAATTTGTGGCCCTGTCTTGATCAAGTGGACCCACCAAATTCAACGGTGTAGACATATGCATGCACCTCTTTCTCTTTCAATTTGCAATTTCAACAAGGAGTGTGGTCGGCTCATTTGTACTGTACTGTCTTGACGTGTGTAGCACATCCAGAAAGCAATTACACATTTGTAGTTCGATGAACAGATATTTCCTAAGCAAAGCTATGTTCAACTATATGAAGTCGTGACAAATGCGGTCAAACAAGATGGTTTTAAAAAGATGAGCTGTAATGCATAATTAGTAGGCCGGAAGGCCAAGACGGATAGCGACATATACTAGCAAGCTCCCGCATGCCAGATACAATTGGGTTAGCAAAAGAGAAGAATTAGCAGAATCCGTCAGCTTGCCACAGAAGTAATCCAAAAGTATGCAAATGAACTAACTCTTGAGATGGAACTTATTCCTTGACTCAACAGTATGCGAAAGCGCAGAATATTGCCTAGAAGCTTATGGCCCTTTGGTTGGAGGGCTCGAGTTACATGTTCATTCTTCGCCAATTGACTATGCCGCCCTGAGCGATTTTGGCTGAACTGCTTTCGCCGTTATGGCTAGTCCACTACTTAATGATTATAATAACGCCATCTTTATAGATTGTTCTATACCTTGGCTAGTATTACGCACCAGCAGAGATCAAGGAAGACATTCCCAAGCTTTTTGGGTGCTTCAACTGATGGTCGGCCGAGAAATATTCAGAAAACCCGAAATCCTGTCGTGTCATAAGAACCTAATACAAAAGCGACATTATCAAAATCTGTTCATTCCTTAATTTACTAGCGACATTATCAAAGCGTCTATATAGGAACATAGTAGATGCTTTCAGGCAGGATTAAGGTTGGGGTGCTGACTGTTTTATGGAGAAAATTATCCAAAAAGTCCTAAACCTTTTAAGTTTGACAATTCAGTCCTTAATCTTTTCACTTCTTGCCAATTGAGTCCATCCAGCCAATTTGGCCGGCCAGCGCTGACATAGCAATTTTTTAAATATTTTTTTAAAATTTGTTAATCTTTTTTTTCTTTTTTTTTTTTGACTTCTTCTCTCTAGCCGGTCCGACGACCGGCGACTGGCCAGAGGCAAGGGCCAGCAAGGTCGACCTCGCCGGCCGAGGAAAGAAGGCCAAATAAAAAGAAAAATAAAAAATTCAAAAAATAAATAAATATTCAAAAAAAATATTTAAAAATTGTCACATCAGTGTTGACCTAACCGCTGGCATCCACATCAGCTCTAGGCAGCCAAAATTGGCTAGATGGACTCAATTGGTAAGAAGTGAAAAGGTTTAGGACTCAATTGGTAAACTTGAAATGTTTAGGACTAAATTGGCAAAAGTGCAATAGGTTTAGGATTTTTTGGATAATTTTCCCATTTATATGTCATTGGATATTTGGTTTGGTATAGGTAATTGTTTCTCTTAATGGGTTCTAGATAGGCTATAGATGAACAATAAGATAGTTTACCTTACCAAAAAAAAAAAAAAACAATAGGACAGTTTCAAGCAAGCACAAAAAGGTCGGATATTCAACTAACAAGGAGCAGTAGTCTCATTTAGGGGAGTTCATTCCTTCCTTTGATACAGGTACCTCCCTTATAAGTAAAGGTAAGCACTATAGTTATAGCAAGCAAGCATATCCTTTTTTTTCTACTTTACAACTGTTGGATTATTTAATTGTAAAATGTTTTAATCCTGAAATTATAGACTAGACCTATACTAGTGTGCAAGCGGGCTTAGGCTATAGGGCCACATATCATTAGGTTTATCCCCAGGTGATCAAATCATTACTGTAAGGTGACTCTATCCTTCTTTCTTACGACAAAGTTCATTTAATCCCTCGACACCATTATTGAAAAAGAATCTATATAAGACCTAGGAAAGGGATTTAACCAAATTAGATTTGTACATCAAAGACACTATACGCATTAGACCGTGAGGACTACTTTGTGAATGCTCGTTTTAGAGAAGCCACTAACCAGCAAATGTTGGCTCCGGTTAATAGTTCGACTTTACTCTGGCCTCATATTAAAGAACCGAAAGTGAAGTGCTACGAGAGTTTAGCTTTCCTCTGGTAGTTTTTCATCCTATTTTTCAATGACAAGATTTTTAGCTACGGCGAGATCAAAACAATAGATAGAAAGACTCTCACCAATCAACCACCAACATGCTAATTCCCTTAGGTATGGGCTCCTCTGATAATTAGTTTTGAGGAAGGCCTTCAAGTCGAGCTTCTAAGTTTCACCCCTAAAGAAAGTCGATATATCGACTGGTGCTGTCTTCTTACTATGATGCTTCTAATCTCATAAATAGATCGCAAATGGATACAGCCTTCTAAGCTCCAAAATACAGAATGTCAAATATAAACTCAAGTCTAACTCCCATGGTTATAATTCTTCCCCAGCCCCACTATTCCGTTTCTCTACTTTAGAACGGAGAGCCAGCATGGCCTCCAAGCATTGAAGCCGAGCTATTCGGACTTCGGTAACGCTATCCCGTAAAACAGTCTTATTGAGGCTAGGATTAAGGCCGAATACTTAGTATTATTCAAGAGCGGGGGAACTTCGGGGGGGAGCTATTTTCTCCAAGAAAACTCGAGAAATGAAAGAGACCTGTAAGGTGCTTCTTTGCTCACTACGATTGCACTATGTCATTATATTACTCAAAAGCTCAGGGGAATTATTCCCGACACTTTCGAACGTGAATAGTGAGTGAGATACCTCAGTATAAAGGTCTTCCTCGGCTAGTTTTTGAATCCTCCTGCGGAGTGACGTGGCCCCCCGGCGTAGTAACAGTTTCGGATGCGGGTCACAAGTCACTCAAACCCCAACTTGCCTTCGCAATCGTGAAGACGCTAGTCAATTCATACCTATCGTGGGAATCTGCACACAGATTCACTCGCCATCGGATTCTGATAAACAAACAGACTAGCTCCCCAAAAAGTTTTGCCATTTGTACAAATTACATACAGCACACATTGTTCGACAGTTGGCCGAATGGTACACCGACAAATGGTCATTTTTGGGCCCCTCTTTGTCCGACCCCAGACAAAAGCAAGATCGGAAAACCAAGATCATCCATGAGAGAGAAAGTCAAAATTGGAATCGTAGGTTGCCCCTCGTTAACAAGGCTAGAAAAGATTTGATGGACTTGGGACACCATGCATGTCTTGTTGTGATTCTCTGCTCGGATACTTTCAATCCATCTAATATTTTTATATTCCATTGATTGAATTCAGATGCCTCTTCTATCATGTGATGTCATGGTGATTTCTAGATTAGTAAAAGTTTCAATGTTGACAGTCGTGAAAAATGTTCAACCTTGCCAACACAAGCCAAAGTGCTGACCAGACCAGGGGACTTTCAAGTTCTTTCAAGATAGCTGAAGTCCACATGTCTGTCAAGCACATTGTTAGGCGTCGATGTTGATGGAAAATTCAGGAGTGAGCGTCTAAATCCAAGCCTGTGGAGCATATTGATCGTGTTGCTCGTTTAGAACGAGTTTGATCTCTTCGTAGGACTTCCAATTGAATGAACTTCCTTCAAATTCCAGCGATGTGGAAATAGCTGTTTTTGGCTGACCACCTTTTCTAGAATCCGACGCCGCGGTATTTGCCCACTGCATTTCGTCGAAGCGTTTTCCTCAATCGGCTTGCTGCATGTGTTTTCGTTCTGTCAATCATCTTTTAGGCATTCGATACAGCAAAGAGAGGACCATTTTGTTTTCTTGCATTGTACGGTTGGAATGAGGAAACAATAGTCCTCCTGGCCTCTGCCCAATATAACATGTGATCTCCCTAAACTGCAAAATCATTGTCCTTTAAAGCAAACTTTAGCTTCAGCAAGTTTCCAAATGCTGGTACCTCTTTGCCCATATGGTGTTTGGGAGTTGCCAAACTTCTTTGCACCACGATGGGCATCCTTACAATCGTTTTGGCTTGGCATATCAAAGTAAGGACAATTATTAGCTGGCAAGTTTCCAAACTTCGTACCGCTTCGGTTGCTAGCTCTCACAAACAATTCATTCAAGAATTAGTACCTCTAACTTATACTAATCAAAGGTGTTTGAACAAAGCAGCTTCCCTCATGCTCGTTTCATTGGATATCGCCTTGGACAGAACTATGATGTGGATTGTGAAGGAGCAAAAAAGGATGTACATACTATATGAAAGCTTAATTCCTGCTCAGCACGATTTCAATAGCGTCATACAGTCGGTCCAAAAGGCATACTTTCTTCCACACAACAAAAGGAAGTGCCAGGGGAGAAAATTATAACTCAGCTTGTTGACTCGTACACATGTTGTATATCAACACAAAAGTTGGAGCAATTTCCTCAGAGCGATTGGAGTTGAGAGTTATCTCGATGTAAGGGCATTCAACTGCTGAATGTCTTGTAACTCTGCATCTCACTCATCAACTGCTCGATTTGCATTAATCCAACAGCTTCACAATGTTACCTTCATGAGCTTAAAAGGAACTAGATACAAATTTAAACTGTAGAAGAAAGGGGAGACCTAATCACACCTTCTGAAGAGCATCTTCAGTGACAGATGATTGTTGTCTCCCTTTCTTGATCAGCTCCAGACGAGAACGGATTTGGAGATTATGCTCTTCAGCCTAATAAAAAAGGTGTCAGAAACAAGTAAATCAATTATAAAACCATATTTCTGACAAAAGAAAATCACGAAACCATCATCATAAACAAGCACATGCTAGTTCATTCGATAAGAACATCTAAACTTTCTACTACATCTAAACAGAAGCCAATTATCTTGAAAGATTTAAAGCTTTTTCTTCCCTCCACGATGATCGGATCCTTCTATGGAAAAGTGAGAAAGGCATTTTTTGGTTTTCTCTTGTTCCACATATACAATTTCGTAACTCCATAGTGAGGCAACTTTCAAATGTCTGGCATTATGTACTTGCTTAGTTACGTATATCCTGGTGTTGGAATGATGCACCATCTCATTTTGAGTTCTAGGCATTAGACTCCAGTCCATCCGCTATACTCTCGTCATACTAAAATATCATTAAATGCCTACGCTTTAGTTACTGTCAAAATATCTTTATAGCAATATTGTAAGTTCCTTGTATGTAGGTAGAATCAAAATATCGAAAGGGTTAGAGTCACGGTGTTTTTAATGATTTGTTGAATCCATTTGAACAAACATAACAAAGTATTAAACACATTTTAGGGGGTAAAACATAGGTTTCTGAAGTATGCCATATAATTTGGGCAAACCATGAGGAGTTCCACCCTCACCTAAATATACAGAATCAAGGCATCAAGGCACCACGCTTACTTATTACAACAATAGCGAGTAGTAGTACCTAGAAGGTCGCAGTAGACATAGACCGGGCAAATCATCTTATGATGTGGTCTTAAGGTATGACCGTTAACTAATCAGATTCCATGTACCACATCATGAATACTAGATGTGGTCACTAAGTAGTTCAAAACATCCCCTAACAGTATTCTTGTGAACCTTGATAAACTTGATTCTAAAGAGGCCGCCATCTATAGTACAGTCAAAATAAGAAGATTTTAAAAAATGCATAATGAAATGAACTAAATAATCCTTCCTAGCCAAAATATTAGTTTATGACATTGTCACAATATATACAGTTTCCTCCTTCCTGCCCGTCTAAAAGCCTAATAAGGCTGTATGTGTAATTGTAACATACCTTTCCCAGCACTTCGCTCAAGTGCTGAATCTCGTTCTTCTTCAACACTGACAAATCTCTTGCGATGTCCAATACGTTTGTGCTGTACTCGGATAAAAACACATTATAGGACCAAGATATAAAGTACTTTGCTATTGCTAAGTTAGAAAAGAAGCATTACTGTAAAGAGTCTTTAGTGATCCAACTGAATTAGTATACTTGCAGTAAGCCTCTAAACAAGGACTTCATCATCAAGCAAATTGTCTATCTACATCAGATTAATTGCTAAAAATGAATATGGGCTCGTGAGCATGCTCTATTACCAATAAAAGGCCTCTAAATAAAAGATAGGCATGTGCCCAAATCATAAGTGATACTGGCCACACATAATCTTCAACAAAACTAAGCACAAAAGGACATTTATCAGTATAGAAACCACACCAGATTGGCGGGTTTCAAAAGCTAACATGGTGAATAAAATCTTCATGGGGAGGACGAGAAGATGGGGATGGGACGATGACTCAGTAAAACGTACATTATGCCACACGAACATGGACAGCTTATCAAACTCCTTACAGGCTCATCAAGTACAAAGTCCTACCATTATACAAGCCTAACCATCGTTTAGTTCGACTACGTAACATATTATATATCACCAATCGTTGGAGTTTAGATGCTTCTGTCTAATGATTTATTCATAAAAATTAAAATAGATATTTTTTAGAAAAATTAATAATTTCCTAATTGTTACCGTAGGCATATACATAATATTATGGTTATTCCATAACAACTTGGTACATACTTATCTGACTTCAGAAGGTCTAGACTCTGTTCCTCAACAAGTTGTTCCACAGTATCCAGAACTGTTCCCACCTGCAAATATAGCGAGACATGACATGCCAAGCTGAATTCATAAGAATCACGTTGTAATGTTCCTGAGGCGCTAGCAAGAAAAAAAAATCTCACAATCCTTATGGAATGGAAAGTCTGAAAACCATTATCAGCCATCTAGATTATAAAAGACAGTTTTATGTCCAAATGACCCAAAAGCATAGGAAAGCACAAGGGAAAGCACAGGTAGCATCAACTTCTCTATGTTTAACTGCGCGCATAATTGATTTCCTTGCACAGACCACAACCAAACTCTTTTTGCAGACACTAATGAAATCCCCAAATTGAATGCATGTCCTACTCGGTAAAACTCTACCTCCATTTGTCATCCTTGCCCCATTCTAAGTAAGATTATTTGCTGACACAGAAATTAGGCCACATGCAAAAATTGAGGTAGAAATCCCACAAATAAAAATCTGGACACATCAATGGCATTAACAGGATAACAAAAGTACCTTCATTTCATCACAGAGTGATTCAAAAACATCCTGCAAATAATGATAATAGATGGTCAATGTTCACATTCAACATACTAGCATGCAATACAAATCATTTACAATGTTGTGTACTCTCTACATACTATGTGCATAAGGCAAATGATCCCTATTTCACATTGCCAGCAGACAAATGAGCCAAACATACAGCAAACGCTGACCATTTTCTACATAACAAGGATGCCGCTTCATTTGCTGAATAATGAGTCGTTCAAAAAAAAAAACTGAGCCTAGCACCAAAGAACATGGGGAAGAATCCTTAGGAGATGCCTAGAGGATCAGACGTTGGAGTCCCATTGGAAGAACAAACGAATCAACAAAAATAGAGACTGGGAAAAGGGCAGAGCAACAGGCATGTTGTGCAAATGGTGAAACAGTACAAATTTGGAACCTTTTTCGCTGTCATGTATTGGCATCATACTCTTTTTACCCAAATGCTAAATCAAGAACTAGAGGAGAAGCAAAAGGAAAAGATTAAGTAGAACAGAACACATAAAATTATGATTTGCTTATATGTGAAAAGAACAAGGCAACTACTGCCAAAAGAACATGAGTTTGAATAAACTGAAGTATCTAGCAATGCACATTCGCTGATAATATACACCTCTTCCTTCCTCTCATAAGTTTCTCCAAGAACGTCATTAGCTTTAACAGGAGCACCAGGCCACAACTACAGATCCGTAATAACAAACTTACCTCTATGTGTCCATGCAGTGAAGTAATAACCTGTCAAAAATTTACATACAAAGTCGATAGTTAAGTTTCAAAAGTACAGGAAATGCATCCAACGAAAGATACAGCAATTTTATAAATTACACAGAATCAAATATATGTTCTTAAATGCCTCTCCTGCAAATGGCAGTCACCCATCTCCATTTTGTCGTCAAACCATTCTTTTAGCTTTAGTATTATTCTTGATCGACACTTCGACAAGTGCCAAGAAGGCACAGGACCATCAAGATACTAGCCAACAAATAAACTGATGCTAGCAATACAGGTGACAGAATTCCTTTTCAAGAAGGAAATGATACACGTCGTGTTACAATATGGTTGGATGAAATTGCTGGAATTAAATAGCAAGAAGACAGAGTACATACGGTTCATATCTAGCGAAACACAGAGTGTAAAGAAAAATTGAATAGTTGTGTACACGAGCCCAATAATTTCTTGGAGATAGTATCCACCTTTCAATCTAGTAATGATCCTAGAAAATCACCATTATTATATTGGGCTGGAATAATTAGACCCTCTCACAAATCTAGATTGCAACTATTGCATGACCTTCGCAATCTTATTATGTTCATATCTTGAGAGATACCTGCTTCTCAAAGTTTTGTACATTGCTTGTTTTGTGAAGACAAGTATACTAATAAGCTTTGTCAAGTACGAGACAGCCTTCGCACCTTGATGAATAACTGCTGGAGATGTTGTTGGTCATCACTTGAAAAACTTGGAAAGGCTTTGCGGATCTCCTGTGAAGTTAATGTAAAGAAAAATTATAAATGCAAAACAGCCTCAACGTAATCCTATTTAAATGAACTTCTAGTCCTACGCTTCTGTTGTACGCATCTGAATGCAATATTTCCCCTATTTACCTTAGTAAGAAACACATCCACTCAATTTGGTGAACTTTTACAAGAGCCTTAGATATCAGATACACACGTCTATATATTGAACAGAATTAGATATCAACTTGTCAAACGAAAGAAAAGGGAAAGATCAAAGAAGAGTACCACATAAGCTTCTGTTTTGACAACAGGGTGTACCCAAGGAAAATCAACTATCTAGGACCAATCAATAAAAGGAAAAAATTGGGAATTCGCAGTTTAGTTTCAAATCCAAGCAGATCACCGGCTTATCACTTTCAAGTTTGGAGGTCGTACAGATCTTCTCGTACTTGCACTAACTTCTAGTTCATGCTGATACGAAGAGGTATGTCGTCTGAACGAACATATTGGATGAAAATTACAAATCTCTATTCAACTTTGGGGTGGATTTCAATCGCAGGTTACTAAAATTTTTGTCGAAAGATCCGCATCAAGAATCCCACACTTAAACGGAGCAGTGAGGCAGGTTAACCGGCACTGCTTTCCGCCATTCCCATCATTTGGAAAGGCGGAACATCCACCCTTCCGCAACGACGAAGAAAAAGCAGAAAACCTCCAAACAGTTCTCGACCCATTTCCAAAAGGACTTGAACACAGGACACTGCCGTAGCATGAACTGCGCAGCGCTCAGCTCCCATTTAGTAGAAGCTCAGGAAAAACGCGAAGAAAGCACCGAGGCTGTCGCCATGAGCTTCAAAAAAAAAAAAACAAAAATTTTCCTCGTTCGCAAGCAGTTATGACATCCTCCCCCCTCGGCGTCCAGACACCGAGGCGAAGTAACGCGACGGGTCCATTCATGACCGCTGCTCAGACGAATCGAAAAAACATCACGCGCAACTGTACGGGTGACATTCGACATGTCGGCTTCGAGATCGGGTAACGAACGACTTGGATCCCGGACGCTTGAAGGGGTCCCGAACGCTCACCAAATTCTACTCGTTCGATCGGACGGAAGCGGCCGGGACAGTTCGGTTCCGGACCCTAAGGAACCAGTGGAGAGGAGAGGAGGAAGAGAGTACCTCCATGGAGCCAGTGGAGAGGAGAGGAAGAAGGGCGCGCTTGAACGACTTGTCCACCCTCGATCGCGCCGATCCCGCGGGGAGAGACGCCGCCTTCCCTTGCTCCGCCATGAGAGAGAGGTGCGAAGGGCGGGAATGGGAGCAGTTTGGTTTGGGTTTTGGATTTGGACAAGTGGAGAAGAAGGTCTTCTTCTTCTTTTTTCTTTTTTCTTTTTTTGAGTTGTATTCAACTATTCATTGCTAAAAAAATACATGACAAAGTAAATAAATTAATATATCGGACTCTACGTGTACTTTACCTCCGTCTCTCTCGAGCCTGTGAGCTAATCTTGATGATTCCTTTGGGAGTTGTTCCTAATTCATAATTTATAAAATAAGAAATGAATGTCGCGATCGGGTCTTTAATTTCGGTTGGCGGTGTTCGTTTCAATTAGTTGGTGTAATGTTGTTAGAGTCAAATGCGTGAAGTGCCATTTCGCTCCTCACTAGTTCAAAATTGATTGCAGAATTGCTCGCTACATGTTCGACGAAATGCACAAACTGAAATTTATTCGAGTTTGTCTCTAGCCGGTTCCCAAGTGGAGTTCAGTATACATACTAAGTTCTAGATTCCAAAAATTGGAAATCAGTTTTCCACAAGTTAGGTTTCAATTTTCAAGTGAAACATGAACCGACCCTGAAATCGCTCACCTCGATTTTTAATTGAACTACTTTTCATGCTTAAGAATCTGATGTAAGATAACATTTTGGCTTGCTGGGTCAGTTTCATTATATGTGAATTAAGGCAAATCAAGTTCAAAATCAAACTGAGAGTATTAAGTTGAACTTAATGGGTTGGGCCGGGTTTGCATGATACATTATTAAGTTCTCCTTTCTCATTTGAAAGTGATCCCAAAAGAAGCCCCCACTCCACCTTTCCGATAGGTAATATTTTCGTTCCGGTTTTCTTTGTTGGGACGGGTTAGGACACCCAAACATTCGACTTCATCGGTCTATATGGATCGATGCAAGCCGCAACATTCGACTTCATACGAGTCTTGTGCGTTTGCACGGACCCGGCCTCTAAAGTTACTCTGTTCAAGGGAAAAAACTGTGATTTAAACACCGGATCTGCTTCATCCGAATCGAGCACTTGAATTCTTCGACCAGATTTGAACCCCCCCCCCGGAAAAATAAAAAATACTCGACCGGCCTTTCGGGAGTGACCAGGAAGCATAGTCAATGTCTGTCAAAGAGCCTTCGCAAAAGAGACGGAAGTCAAGCTTACTAAGTCAAGCTTACTACGGCATGACACTCACGAACCATTTCTTCTGGATGATGCCCTCAGTTGCAGAACTTTGGAAAGAATATTTGGGTTACGCTTGCCACAACCCATCCAGCCCTGCTGCGCAACGCTTGATTGGGTAGCTTAAATTTCGTGTTGATATTTGCGACATGTTTGTAGGCACGTGCGTACATGTCGGTCATTCGATGTTTTTCCTTTTCCCGTATGCCTGCACTCAGCATAAAACCAGAAGGAAAACAATAACAATCACCATGGAATGTTTGCCTTGTAAGAGAGAAAACAGGTCGGACAACCTCAAACTCGGCCAAGCGAACCCCTACTTGCGCTTGAAAGAACCGCAACTCACTCTGCAAATGTGTACATGTCCGCATATACAAGGGAAGGAAAGTAGTATCTGAAATGTGGAATACAAGATATTGCCCCTTGTACAGGTAAATAATTTTAACGGCCATATGACTCAAGGGAGGCACAACCCAGACAATGTGCAGAGCTAACTCTCGATGTCTCCGAACGTAAGCATTCAAAGAGAAATTCTCCGACCAATCTGCCGGATGCAACACTCCAATGTACATGACCAAATCCAACTTATCCTACAAAATTCTACAATGTCCTGCAAAAGAATACAGACCTTGAACCGGATTTCAACACAGGGTTTCCGAGGTTGAATCAACTCCGAACTTTTGCATACCTTGGTTTTGCTTCTGAAATATTGCTCGGAATGTCATCGCGTGTATCGCCAATGTACCTCTGCTGCCCGCTCAAAAACAATTATCATGTGCATTGTGCGGCAAGATGCAATTATCACCAGAAAAACCTGAGCAGAGAATCTTTTTCACATGACTCGTTTCAGCCGAGCAAATCCTTGAACAAGTTCGGGTTTTGACTAGTAGGTGTCACGCCCATCTGCCTGACAAGAGCATCCTTTTCCAAGGCATCCTTAAGGTTAGGACCCTTGCTCAATGGAGACGATCCAGTAGCTCCTCCTGGAGAAACAGCTCTGTTGCTAATGCCCGATAAGCCACTCAACATATCATCTCCACTAGTTGGAACAGGATTCACAGCACCTCCACTTTGCCCACTTGCAGCAATTTCTGCATAAAGTGACATTATATCAGGCGCTTTGTTGGCATTGACTACTCCATGATTTGTAGCTGAGACGTTTTCTCCTTGGTCAAGAAGTCCTTCCAACTGTTTGAATGGATCTATTAATGGAGCACTACTTGTAACAGTGGGTTCACCCAAATCAAGCAAATCCGGAGGCGGTTGGACAGGAGTTGATTTCTCTGATGCAGTGTCTGCGGCTTTGGCAACAGAGGGCTTTTCTGTGGTGTGGCTGCTAGATTTAACAACCTTGTGACTACCGGAAGTCGGTCTCTTATCAGTTTTCGATGGACCACCAAAAAGCGAAGCTGCGAGCTTCTGTTTCTCTGGTGAAATTTCAACCTGAGGCTTCTTTAAGTCAAAAGAAGAGGTGGCCTGTGCTCTTGATGTGGACGTACTTACACTTTCGGCCTGCACAACTCCATTCACGGTTTTCTGCGTTGAGGATTCCGGGGTGGACGTTGACCCAGAGGAATAACTTGGCCTGCCCCACTTTTTTTGGACACCATCAAGCCGTAGCTTGAGTTCTGTAGATCCTGAACTTGATATTGATGGTACTGCTGTGGAAGTGTGGACTTCCCTGAAATAAGATGGCTCAGGAACTGGAACGAGCTCTGTCGAGGGTGTGTAAGAAACTGGAGATTTTGAAGGGACCACGGGCTTGGGAAGCTCATAAGCTTCAAATCTAAGACCATGCATGGACACTTCATGATGGTCTTCATTTCTAAAGCTGCTGATGTTAAGCATCCCTGTGCGCTCACTTTCAGGAATATAAGGCCGCGCACCTTTCTCCAGGGATTCTTGGACATAATGGTTGAGGAAGGTGAGACTTTTATCAATCTGCAAAAATAGCCCCATAAATATCTCAAAAGAGAAGCTTATTAATGCTATAGTGCCAGGAATATGACCCAATTAGACAACCAGTCCAGAAAACTACAGCAATGCAAAGTAAAACACGACAAAAATAAAAACTTGATAGTGCTAGGATAACTACTACAAATGAATATTTGTGTCTTGCTAATACGCAGATGAATAATGGCACATGGAAAAAAATTGTCAAAAGGGGAATATTACATTAGACGTGGCAAAACATTCGCAAAGATTCACCAAGCGTAAGTGATACAAATGGAGTATTCCTATTGATCGGTCATGAAACTCGATAGGAGCTGTTCTAATGAATGGAGTTGACAGCATTGCATTGGTAAAGGAAATTTTATAATCGAAACTCGAGAAAAGGAAAGGACAAACCTATGTATATACATATACATACTGCTCCTTTAGTGAGATAATATGAGCAATGAGAGGTGCCAGCGGGGAAGAAAGATGATAAACAAAAGCAAAATTAAATGAATGACAAGAGCACAGGGGACTCGTCTAGAATTTCATTTGACACTATCAAGTGCCCCTCAAAGATGAAAGAAAAATGTCTGTATCGATAAGCGACCATTGAAGCCAAAAAAGTAGCGGACAACTCCTATAAGTCGAGTAAACAAATACATATACTATGATTGCTCTGCCTACATAAATTTCAAATTTGCACCTAAATCCCGCAAAACTAATTTGAGTACTCTTCAAGTCTCCATGTGCAAATCGGAGGCCCAAGAAAATTTGGCCGAAATCAAGTACAAGCAAATTAGTTCGATACGGGTTTAATGAGTATACTATAAGTTTCTAACTGGATGAACCATATCTTTAACAAACAACTCCTTGTAGAAAATAAGCAGTTCAATAAGTAATTCAAGGATAACAAAACGAGAACTCTAGCATCACCAGAGAACTAAAATAATCTATCTTGTGCCAAATGATACTTCCATAACTTAAGGTAAAACTGATGCTTACATAGCTCGGGCCATCTTTTCTAATGCAAGGGAAATAAAGGAAGACCCATAGAGAGACGAAGAATCAATCATTGTATGAGCATGACTCACACAAACAAGCATGCATAGCAAGACAATAATGAAATTAGACATGCTCAAGTTCCCTAATCAAGGACCACCTCAATGTCTTCACAGCTGGCATCTGATGGCATGACACTCTCAACTGCGCGAACATCTAGGCCAATGAGCGCTTGAAGTTCATATGCACGTTGCTGTAAATCTGTCGAGTGGGAGACCGACAATTCTTCAATTAAGGATTGGCACTGCACCAAGCAGAGAGAATTAACGTGGTGATCACACTGCATACCCAGAATGGCTCAGCAATCTCACCCTCATCAATATCATCTCTAGACACCCCCGCAGAGGTTTATTACTCACATGCAACCAAAATAGAGAACGTCTACTATTACTAGCTTGAAGAAAAAAATTGCCAAATTTAGGCACAGAAGCAAAACTTTCATAGACGACTATCAACTAACTGATGCACAAGTCTACCCATTACCGCTCTGTTACAGCTATACAATTATGAGCCATCCCCTAATGCTCCGCAACTGAAGCGCAGAAATGAAGCCATCAGACCAACCCAAATTTAAAAGTAGAAATGTAAGCAAACAATTTAAACTCTCGATGCATGTTCAGCAACATCGTATGGCATCAACATAATTAAAACATTTATCTGCTCCTATTCATACCCGGTGGAACAAAGAACATTGATTTCAAAGTACATAAAAGCATAACAAATAAGCAAGGCCATACAGTATTGTTAATGGATAATGGCAAAAAGATTTCCAAATCTACCACTCAAGCTCAAATCAATTTCTTTTACAAGCAGAAAAAAATCCAAACAGCCTTCTACCTTCAAACAAACATTCAATACGTTTATTATCAAAGCTTTTCTTAAATCTTAATTTACAGGAATATATTCCACTTCAGGTTGTAATTAACTGTACTGAATAAAAATTAGCTGAATTTGATATGAGCCAACCAGAGAAAGTTAATCAGAAGAGAGAAGGGAAAGCATCTAGAAACTATACCTCAGGTAGGATATCCACTTTTCTTCCAGCAGCAATCTCATATGCATATAGTTTCATGAACGCTGTAATTGCATAAGCCTTCAAAAACCATGGAAAAACATCAACCTTGAACCTTAGTGAGAGAATAAAAACATTCATAATGATGTAAGTAACACATATTTTGGTTTTTTTCCTGATAATGATGTACAGAGCACATTATTTTTAGGGGAACTCATCAAATGAACACCATAAGCTACCTGCCCTTTAAACTAAGAGAAGATTGATTTTCAAGCATCAACCTTAAGCAGATGAGCAAAAGTTGCATAATGGAAATGGAAGTGACAGAATCAGATAAGGCTACCAAATATTTTAAGTCAAGACAACAAGGTTGGGTAGACCCTAAGATTGCCATAAGTCGACGCATGAAAGACTTAATCTTGTCTCTACTAAGTCCTGGCCTCAACCCAAGAATGAGCGCCTTGTGCATATGCCTTCGTGGGGCAATGCCAGTCTTAACAGAACCCACATTTAGTCAAAGTATGCAATGTTCTTCAGCTCTTCAAGTGAAGAAACAAACCAAGAGGTTGTGGTAAACCTCTAGACTCAATTTCTCAACAGGTAACCATTTTAGGTTAGTCATTTTTCCCTCCTCTCCTAAATTCTCTATTTACCCAATATACAAAATAGAGAGAAAATAACTGATCTTTCATAACCATATAAGTCAGGGCTTATAATTGCACAAGGAGTTTGCAAAAGTTGGGAGGAAGTACGGGAAAAATCCTAACAGATAGCGCTTATGTGCTTTTATACATGTGTAATATGTCTGTAATAAGCCTCGTCATTTAGTTCAAGCAAGGACGTGGCAACTAGAATCAATAAGACACCTGCCAATATATGCTTTTCAGGCCAGTGTCCACTTGATTAAGCAAAGATTCAAGAATATTAGGATCAGCATAATGAAAAAAACAAAAAAAAGTTCTTGGCCTATGTACTTGTACATAAAGATGATAAGAAACTTATACAAGTATAACAATTGATTCGGGCCGGGCATGTGTTTTCTTTTCATTTATGGATCATTGAAAGGCAACTTACAGGATGACAAAGACAGCACTGGAAAATAAGAAGAAAAGCTTCCGAAGTATTTTATTGCCTTGAAAGCATCCCACTGACTCTGTCCAACCAATAAATCTCTCAACTCATTTCAGGAAATATCCAACAACTCAGAGAAATGCCATCACCAACTCGCGTAGCCTCATGTTTTTTCAATCATCATATTAAGTTTATTTGATTGCTGCCATAGCTTTTGACAAAATGTACATATAGCAGTCCAGTTTGGCAAGCACAGAAAGTGGTCCAGTTTCAGGGTTGAGAGGGGCAACCTTTATTCTCGCAGTCTTGCGGATAAGGTTGTATCCCTCTCAACACCATCCTGGATATTCATAAATTGCCACCCAAGTCCGGCCACGGGATGTGTGTGCAAGAGTATGGTGCCAAAGCATTAAAAATATGCACAACAGTTTACAAGGCAAACATTGCTGCAATGTTAAAGTTAAAACATTCATCATCGACGCCTCCCTACAAAATGAGTTAGCAAACACTCCACCCCTTATAACACCCATCTGCAAAACCATTCAACACAAGATGTTAGGAGCCTACCTTCTTTCTTCGCTGCCACACAAAAATATCTTTGAATAGAGAAAATTTAGGCCTAAGTTCACTAAGAGTTTTAACTCAAGTCCCTAGTGGAGTGGCCAAGCTATCACAACCTTCGAAGAAGTGAACCACTAGGAGAAAGCTAATGCATTACTAAGCATCCACTTAGCGTGGACTCTCCCAAGCCATACTAATCGCAACTTTGGGGTTTTAATTTCATCAATTAAACATGTAATTTGCTATTGAAAAACTTCAAAAATAACTGGCGAATGCAACCGAACTAATTTGTTCTCATTCAAACGGATACTCTAAATAAGGCGCCTGAAGAAACAATGAGATACCTTAACAGTTTCATCATTTGAATATGCCTCTGCAACATCACATAATTTTCCCGTTATGTAGGATGCGGAATGTTTTCCATCAGCAGCTCCGTATTCCCCCAAGACCCAGCAGATCACCTACAAATGGCCAAAGATTAATAAGTATTGCCATTTTTCTCAAACTCGTTAATATATACCTGCTCCAAATTAGAAGGGCAGTGAAATAATATGAAATATGTGAAAAGCTTACTTGCAGGAAAACTGATGGAAGTTTTGGCTCAGCAATAATGCGTAGATATGATTCCACCTACACAAAACAATATAGCATCAAATTCAAAATATAACACAGAGGAAAAAGAATGGAAATGACTAGAAGGCTAAAGTGTTTATGAATGCACATACGCAAATGAATCTCTAGCCAATAACCTACTACATCACATGCACCAGCCATATGGCTGGTATCCTGGACCATTAACCCACCCTGTAATCTAGATAGAATAAGTTTAAGACTGATTTTACACTTGAGAAAGTAATAATCTAAACAATTTAAAGTATTAGTGGGTCAATTACGACCGTTGCATTTGATGCAGCAGTAAAGGAAACTTCTTCTTCTTCTTCTTCTTCTTCTTCTTCTTCTTGTGCTCACAGTTAACATTACAGAAAAAGTAAAGAAGAACGAAAATCTTTCACAGCAAGGACAACACTTTGGCAGCTACTATAAAACTGCAGTTTGGTGTTATTGCCAGCTAACTTAATCTGCCATCAGAGTGATCAAAGGTCACCATCAACAGAAATTGCCAAAAAGGAAAAAAAAAACAAAAGATAAAAACAATGGAATGAATTAATAGCATTTTGTTCCTCTGAGGATGGTTTCCCCTACCAAACTCTACTCGAGTTGTTTTACTCATCAAGCTTAGCTCATGTTCTGTACCTCCATCAAAGAGACAAAGTAACTACCTTCCATTCATTATTTTTGGGCCATTTCCCACTTCATAATCTTAGATTCAAGGAAATGTCTCAAGTCATTTGGAACTGAAAAGTAAAACCACATGGACAACACCAGGCCATGGCAATCCACACAACAAGCACAAAAAGGCTACTCTGAGAAAAAAATTTGGAGACTGCCCTAGCAAGCAATCTAGCATTTGCAATTTTGTAAATAAATTTTAAACAAGATCTATTATGGGCATTGACAAGAGAAGTTAAAACTTAGGAACATACAGCAGATGATCTTAACTGACTGTCTGCGGTATCATCGTCCTCTCCGAAACCCTCAGCAATCAACCTCATCAAGTTATGTGCAACTTTTATGTTCACCAAATCCCCAGCATGCTCAAAGACTTTATTCATGGTCTGCATAATTAAAATACCACAGATGGATTAGGTAAAATGTAAAAATCGCACAACTTTGATGCTCTTTAAATGAGATAGAAAGTGGGAGAGATTGACACAGTACCTGAATAAACCAATGGTTGCTAGGTGCAAATTGCTCCGCGAGTTCAACGCATCGAGATGCTATTTCAGTTTTGTAGTGATTATCGTTGATGCTTATCATGTAATCAATCATGCGATCAACAATCACTTCGACATTAGAGGACTTTGTCATTTTGTAGAGCAGTTCAAAGGTTTTTCGCTTGAGAGTATCATCTGGGTCCTGGTATAGATGCAATTTATCAGTTACCAAACGTCAAGCAGATCAATAGACTATGCAATCGCAGAATCGCTTTACCACAAAACTTCACATGAAAACGGAATTCAGAGACCAGTGAACACAAAATCAAAGTGATGATCCCATTGCCCACAACTCAGACGACATAAACAAGTACTGCATTCCTAATCATGTATGCTTTTAGTTACTGATTACTAATTGCCTAGACCTATCGGTTCATGTAAACTACGAACCACACAATAAACTACACAAGCTGTTAATGTGCAAAGAAAATGGGAAAAGAAAGGAAGTGGCAAGACAAAAATACAAAGAAACCGAGTCTGAACAAGTTCTTGAAGCAGCTATTTCTAAGTAAGTGAAAAGCAATTCAGAATTGCATCGCAAAGAAATTAAAAAAAAAAAAACTCACCTCTAAGCAATCGATAACAGCCAATTGGTGTTGCTCAGCAATATCTGGACTTATCTTTATCAATCTACCAAGGGCATCAATACCCATATACTTGAGATTATGACTGTCACTCTGTCCAGAAAATAGTGATTCATGTGAAGTTCATTAAAAATGAAATGCTAAACAATGAGTTTATCATTGAACTGATAAAGGAAAACCACCAAGATTAGGCAAAGAACAAACCTTCAAGAACTTGGAAATTGCTTCAGCAGCAGCTTCTAATAATTTGGTATTTGGATATATACAAGAGACACAACATATGCATTCATACAAAACAGCATTCCCTATATTACTTAACGTGTCACATTTCTTGAAGATGTCACCCAAAACAGTATACATATGCTCACTGGCCTGTCTGTCACCACTTCCCAGCAAAGCCAGTATTTTTAACAACTTGATCTGCAAAAGCATCATACTCGCAGTGAGTCAAATCTGAGGAAAGCTGACGACCAGATGGCATTAGAAACTTGAACAAAAACTTTATGTCTCGACCCATGCACCTATCAGTAATTGCAAGCTTTTAAGAATCGAAAAATACCAATCAAGACATATCACACACTTAGAGCTGTAGCCAACAAACACACACTTGCTGAGCTAAGTCTAAATTTAAGAAGCACCAGGAAAAATGGTTTACAAGGCTAAATTTCCAATGTCCAATAACATTCAATTGGCAGGCAGGAGCAATCTCCGGAAAAGCAATAGAAGAATGACCTGGAGGAGTGTTGATAATTTTAGTCCTTTAGCGTTCACCTCTGCACTCTAAGGTAGCTCCGTTGGACCGAGGAAACAATCTGGTGTTGCTACAACAAGTTTACATTTTCTAAGGGAATTTGACGAATAATTTTCTATCAGGAGACAATGATTGGTCTCCAGGAAGATCGGCTAACCTCACGTTCCTTACTGTACTCCCTATCTGGCAACTTTGTATATTCAGATGTCTATTCAAATGCAGCAGAAATTGGATCTTGTACTAGCTCTGAGCATGAGAAAGAGACTCCTCTCCCTTTTGCTACACTAATTACAATTGGAAAAATACATAGAATAGATATGAACTCCACAAGCAAGAGGTTTTTAGGAGACCCAAATATTTTTCCTTGTAAAACACAGTACCATCCTTCCCTGTGTTAGGCCCCTACTTCATTAATCAATACAAAGAAGATGCAATAAATACAAATGACCACACTATTTTCTTTACTTATCAGAGACTGGACGTTCAAAATTTGAACTGATAGGTTTCCATTACCAGCAATCAATCGATAACCTTCAAAAGCAACATTAAAACAAATAAAACTTCCACCGTATAATCGAAAATCCACACTTCTACATCATCCAGAACATGCTTGCACGAGTAAAAAAAAACTCTATGATGTTTCTGGAAAGATACTAATCAGTATATCCAGATTTAAACTTGAATAGATAAATCACGCGTAATGTTTTAGAACAAACCTGAATGAACGGGGCAGGCATTTGATGGTAGTCATAGCTCTTTGGTAATCTTCTCTCGGCTACTTGTTTGAGAATGCTGATAAAACTGATAACCAAATCTTTATAAGAATTAACATCGATTGTTACGAGATCAAAGAGAGGGCATAGAGTTGCACCCATGACACCAGGATCCTTGTCACAAAGCGTCTGCAAAAAGGTAACCAAAAAGAAAAGACATTCCATCAGACGAAAGAAAAAAATATTATTGCGCTCCCTTAGAAAAGTGCTAAAGTTCAGGGTTATCGTATAAAAATCAGATAAGAGACTTCTAAAGCTCCATATATGCTGCTGAACCAGCACACAAAGGGAAAATGCATGATGAGCGAGAATAAGGTTCTGTATAACATAGATTGCTTTTGTTCAAGTCTCCAGCTGCATAAGGTGCATTGACCAGGCAAAGGTGCATCAGCCCCATTTTCCTTGGATGTAGTTCACTGACTCGAGATTTACCCTCTGGTCCCAACAAAAGAATCAGCAAGGGCAGGAGGAAAACTATTTCTTCAGCACAGGACGATAGGGTTTGACTCTATTGATGACATACAATAAGGAAAGGAAGGAGCACTCTCCTATGAGCATTCGTCCTGCACAAGTGATTTCATTTTAGCATTTTAAGATTAGAGGTTGCAAAACGTTCACACCGAAGAGATATTGCCAATACACATGGGACAGTTAGCAGGAAGTCGCATCCAGATGGTTGTCGCAATTATAAGATGTTATCTTGCAACCAAAAGGGGAAAAAGATGCTTCCACATTTGCTGACTTTCAATTGGGCAAAATAGTGACAATATCACGCTAATAACTGCAACAGCTTTGTTCATTTCACATCAAGTGGAAGCAACGGCACAAAAATCACGGGCCTAACCGCAACAACTTTAGAATGCTGCTCCAAAAGGACTATCAGCGTTTCCCCCAATGAAAAAGTATACGAATTGGCAGTAGCAAGCGATCCACCTAACCATGTAGGAAAATGCAGATAGCCCGAACTCACACATCTCTCAAAAGATACGAAATTTCAGCATTTTGCATTCATGCCATCATCCAAGCTCAAACCCACGGCCCAACCAAATATAAAGCTTGAGATTACCTTACGGAAATTCGATATCAGGTGCAATACCGAAGCGGGAGACTTCTGATAAAACCGGTGCAGCGCCATGATCGCCTTCTTCCTCACGGCCTCCTTCGCATGCCCCAGGAGCTCCACCACCTGCGGCAACACCGCCGGTATGGTCTCCTCATTGATCAGCCTGCACACAGCGTTCAGCGCGGCGCAGACCACCAGGTAGTTATCCGACTTGAGATCCTTCTGGATGGTGTTGACAATGAGGATGATCAGGTCATGATCCTCGTTGAGGAACAGCGTGACGGCCAGGTAGCCGGTCCTCTTGAGCAGCAGGCTGTCGTCGTGCGTCATCTTGACGGCGTGGATGTAGCCGAAGGAGGCGTCGTGGCCGAGCATCTCGACGTAGACGAGGCGGATGATGTACTCCTTCATCTTGCGCTTGGGGATGTCGGGCTCGACGATCCGGCGCTTTAGGGTTTCGATCTCGCCGAGGATGATGCGGTCCTCCTCGGACTTGGATCGGGCCTCGCCGATGGACTTGACGAGGTCGAGGAACTCCTTCGACTGGCCGAAGCCGCCCTGGGAGCCCATCGCGAGCTCCCGCCCGATCGTCTTCAGCTGCTCCAGCTTTGCGGAATTTCTGGGCCCCCGGCGGTTTCCCTAACGGCGATCGGAGCGGCGGAGCATCGGGCGGCGGGGGGAAGGGGAGGGGGAGGGGCGAATGCGAGCGCTTGGATCTGCGGAGCTGGACGCGGCGGCGGCGGCGGCGGCGATGTTGATCGGAGTTTCTGGAAGGACGGGGTGGCTCGCGGAGAGAGAGAGAGAGAATTGTTGCTCGGTGTGGGAGGAAGAAGGAAGAAAGAAGGAGAAGAAGAAGAAGACAAACGGCGGTGGCGGAGGCGCGGAGTGATTTTGACGGCGGCGCGGTAAGGGTGAATCCGTCTTTTCGGGCGTGAAAATTGGATTGGACAGGTTTGGGATACTGTTCCTGCAAATTTAATAGGAAAAAAGCGAATAAATTATTAATATCACGAAAAATCTTAAATTAATATGCCCGTGGCAAAATTTATTACGAATTAATTTTTTTATCACTAAAAATATCAAATAGGTATATATATGTAATAATTTTACCCTCCGTTAGTTTCTGTTTAATTTTGACCGTCAAATTGCTGAGTTGAATGACACGTGGCAATTGATGGTTTATCGGTTTAGGGTTTTATTCTCCATTTATCACGGATATATCAAATTACGATTTTTCGTGATATTAATCCAATTTAATGTAAACTAACGGAAGGGAAATTCGTCATAAATGTACTAGTTTGGAGTTTTTTATGGTCAAAAAATTAATTTTGAGTAAATTTATCGCATGTATATCATTTATGATAGACGTTTCGAATGAGTTTAACATTGTCCGGGTATGTATCTCATATTTGGCTCGTATATTAACAAATAATGTTATTAAAAGATGAATCTTCTATTTGAATATCGCGGTAAAATAGTTATCATTCAATAAAATAAAAGAATCCGACATTACAAAACAAAAGAAAGGAAAAAGAAAAGATATTCAAAAAGAGGAGAAAGCAAAACAAAAAAGTCCATTAAAAAATTATTTACGTTAGCATCGATCGTGTCACATAAGACACCCGGCATCCACGTTAATAATTTTCGGCCAAAATTGACCAGATAGACTACATTAATAAATTATCAAAAGGTTTAGGACTAAATTGACATACGTAAAAAGTTTAGGACCGAATTAACATTAATGCAATAGGTTTATAACTTTTGTTGGTACTTTTCCCGTAAAATACTACGAGTATAGTCTCGGGCCTGTGTAATATTTTGGACCCTAGCCCTATCAATTCGCCACATGAGTCCCACGTTGTTCCATTTAGCACTTGGATACGAAATTTGACCGGCACCTTGTCGCCCACCTCGTTCCATATACGGTTAATTTATCAATTTAATGGCCACTAAGCCCCCAAAAAAATCAACCAAACAAACCCAAAATTTTGCTATGATTAACCCTCGCCTATATGTATTCTAACTACATTGGTAACAAATTTTCATGCGCGGGTGTTCGCGCGGTAAATTTCAACCATACCCTCGCATCCGAAACTAAGTCCAAGTTAGCGAAGTAGCTCGGGGGGTAACGGGGAATTTTACAATTTTACAGATGCATTTTCATGATTTTTACGGCGAGCGAGGTCGAAACTCCGCCTCATTTAAATGTGCTAAAAGGGATAACGCATCTGTCATCGAAACGTATAAGGGATGACACTTATTCATAAGTCTCGCGTGCACGAGGTTCTTTATAATTTCCTCTATTGTTAGGTAGAACTTTACAGTTTTTCCATCAACAGTATGAGCCGACGTGAAATGAAAATACGATTATGACATGCTTACACCAACCGTGAGGAGTAAATTTTTGGTTTTTCGAGCAAAACTCGCCTCCAAAGGCACGTTATGTTGGACAGCCGGCCGGCCGGCCGAAATGGTTTGGAAAGCCGCCGACCAGCGTGATCGGATGGCCTGTCTTGACCGTACAGAGTAAGTTGCTAGAGCGTATAGAAAAGTGCTTCATTGCCACCAAACAATCCTAACATGTGCTTCCGGCCAAGAATAGCCAAAGATCTTAAAGATCATGTTCTTACCCTTATGACTAATTGTCGCAAATCAGCACCTGGTCCCCTCGATTGGCGCGACGCGAAGAGCGAGCTAGCGACGGATCTCCAGCAAAAACGAGTCGATTCGTGCGTACTTTCGCGATCGATTCCACACCCTCTTTTTTTTTTTGTTTCAGCCCGCTTGCGGGTGCAGCTTAAGGTCTTGCTCGGTCCGACCCTTCTTCATGGACATCACAGCTAGGCAGAGGGTGCTACCTGATGCAATCACAGCCAGCACGGCCGAGGCGACGAACACTCCGTCTCTGACCAGGTAGCATTCGCCGTTGAGCCATCCTCTACGGTAGGGCTGATCCCTGCTCATGCTCGCCGCCGCGCCGAGCACTACTGCCGCCACTCCGAAGCTCGTCCTGATATACGAAAATCAGTTCAGTACCCGTATAATGATCATCTAACACCGTTTCCTTCCCGCCATTGGATCGCTTCGTATGGATACGACAAGCGACAAATCGGTTTATCCGTCGTCGTGTGCAATATGATTTCGGATGTACATTCAATCTTTTCTGCAGATTTGGGGGGTAGCCTAGGGAGCTCAACTAAATTTTGTATGCTCGTGCTTAAAACAAATCAAATGATTCATGGCTTTTTTGGTTCGTCCACATCCAATATCGTGCGATGTGAGAAGCATGTGGAAACACCATGGTCCGACCACTGCAATAAAGCATCAAGTCCACTTCAAAGGAGCGACAGGTGACCTACCACGAAACCACGAAGAGAGCCACCTTAATCGTCAGCCTCTTCCCTTTGCGCCTCTCGACGCCCTTCCGATCTCTCGAGCAAAAGCCGGCGCATATCGCGGCGTACCCGACCACCTGCGCGGCCGAGAGGCAAGCCAGCGCCGCAACCCCGTACCTGAACGCGTCGCTCCCGGGCAAGTAGCACAGCTTGCCGTCCCATTTGAGCTGCCTCAGCTGGAGAAACACAGAACGAAAGCGTCACTTCACAATGGCATCACCAACCCCGTCGATTCTAATGAAGCGACGGCTTCCTCTCCCTAACGCTCACCTTGGTTTTCTTGATCTCGGCGGCGATGCTCGAGAGGGCCGCGGCGACGCCGAGGGAGACGATGGCCGAGGAGAGCAGCAACGCGGCGAGGGCCGGCCGGCGGTTTCCCATTCCGGGATTCTTTGCTTGGTTGTTCTTCTTCTTGTTCTGGGGAGAGTTGGAGAAGGGAAGAGGCTAGGAATAGAGAAGGCTTGGGGGTTACTCAAGAAATTGGAAGCGGTCCTTGGCTTGCGATGGTGGATGATCTGGTTGCTTTGGTGAGTGGTTGGAAGGATCGATTCATTCCTCCCAAAGGAGCAATCTCTCAATTTTGCTTCGAAGGCGGGGCAAGAGCCCCACACGAGCTGCGCTCGGAACGGTTTCGGTATATCAAATCATTAACGTCCTTGAAAAAGGGGTTCCTGCCCGACTGTAGTGCTTTTCCCCATGAGGCAGGTCGAATTCACCTAACATTAGGTGGACGATTGCGAGAACTCGACGTCGCATAGCCATAGCTTAGAAGGATCAAGCCCGATATGCTATCTCGTACCGGCGAGGAGCTCGCGACGCTAATCGAATTCCAAACACGCCGGAGTAGTGTCGATCGAAAAGGGTCAAATGGTCCCCGCTCTAAAGGCCACTAGGAAAGGACTGGCGGAAGAGCTTTTTTGTTCCATGGTATCGATTCGAGATGGGGGGACAATCCTTTTAGGCAAGTGGGGATCTGCTGCTCCGCCACTTGGAAACTTCCTGGATGGAGATGCGGTCCAAATCCGATCGCTACGGCAAGTTTTGTGCGCGGATGCGGACGACGACGATGCGGCCGTTTTGTCCCTCCCTCGTTCCCCGCATGTGGACACGGTGCGGTGCTTCTGGGTCTGTGGCGACTGGGGAGCAATGGAAATTGCCAGATGGAGCCTCGCTCTTCACACGGTTTAGGGATGGATATCGATGGTTTCCATTCGGGAACGAGGCTCCCGTTTGCTTTGCCAAGAACACTTTCCGGTCTTTGGTTTGTTTAAGAAAAATGGGTCGACGGAAAATATCTTTTTAGTCGACGAACGAAAAAAAATCTACGCTTAAATTCAGGAAAATGATTTCCTCCTTAAAAAATTGAAAATCATTTTTTCCAAAATATGACTTGGTATTGGTATTGGCACTTGAGTCCGAAACTCTACGCTTGTGCACGGCGAGCCTAACGCTGGCTCTTGGGTCCTGAGCGTCCGTGACCAAGTCTCCTACGCTCGAGCCCGAGTCCAGCGAGGCTAAGCCCGTGACCCTGGTGCCCGTGTCCGGATCTCCGGCACCCTTGCTCGAGTCCATCGAGGCAAAGATCGAGACCCCGATGTCCGTGCCCGGGCCACCGGTGATCGAGCCTAATTCTATCGAGGCCAGGGCCGAAGCCCTGGTGCATGTGCTCCAATCCTCGACACTTGGGTGGTCAGGGTCATCGCGGCCGGACTCGGGACTCCAGTACTCGTGTCCGAATACAGTTTTTTTTTACGTGAAAATCTCGTCTGGATGACCATGGATAAACCTAATTGTTTCCGAAAAACAAATAAAATGTAGTCTATCGTTTTGAAAGCGGAAAGTTTTCATTTTTCATGCTCGGAAAAGTGGTTTTTTATGATTTTAATTCTGGATGCAGAAAGGAAATTTCGACTCGAGATACTCTTTTATTTAAGAACCTACAATTTTGACGCGGAATTGAATAGAGACATTAGTGCCTTTCGATATTTTTCGCGAACGGTGAAATTGCAAATTCGATCGTAGCCACGTTCCATTACCATCGCTCAGTGATCTCGTTTACGCCATGCCGCGATAAGAGCTTTTATCGCCTTTCGAATTTTCTCGTTTATCGTCGAATATTCAAAGCTCTCTTTCATCTAATAAATATCAATCACATCGCGTTATTTAAGGAATAGAGCAGTTGTTTTTTTTTATATATGGTAAAGAAAATACGTCGGGCAGAAATGACGTTGAGCAAGCAATGTTGTGTGGCACCATCAAACGTCATTTTGATCGAGAAAACGACGAGTCAAACGGGGCTCGGTGACCCGCCGCCACTCTCGGCGGACAATTCGGTTGGCCTCGCTCGCTCAATCCTCGGCGGAGCTTCAGAAGACCGATCTAGTTAGATGCGTAACGTCGGTGTCAAGGAGGGAGGAGACGGAACGGTTTACGAGGGGCGAGATTGGAATAATGAAAGTAGGGGTGGGAGCACGGTTAGAAGCAAAGGGGAAAAAATTGATGGACCCTGAAAGCAACGTTCCCGAAATGCATGATGTCAATACAGGGCCAAAACTTGGGTTGAGCTGTGGAGCCTTTAGAAATGTTGAAAGGGCCTTTGGTCAAGTGTTTTAGGCTGCGTTTGGAAACGCTTTTGGGGGAAAGCGTTTAGGGAAATGTAAAAGGCTTTAAGTTGAAGGGGTTTTTCAAAATGTAAATTGTGTTCGGTAAGTTGTAACTTAAAAGTCCATTGTAAAGTAACTTCGGATAAAATAGCGTTTGGAAAAAGTATATTTGCAAAGCTCTTTTTTTTATTTTTTATTAAAGAAAAGTTAAGACCCTTCGCCGGAGCCGGCAAAGGGCAGGCGGCCGCCGGCGACCCAGATTCGGCGTCGGGCGGCCGTCGTCTGGGTTTTGCAACCCTCGTCGGGGGTCGCTCGCGCTTAGGCGGCGCTCGCCGGCAGTCACCGGGGCTGCCTGAGCTCGTTCGGCCTCAGACGATGGTCGCCCGGTACCGGATCTGGGTCATTGACAGCCCTTGAAGGTCGTTTAGGTCGCGCAATCTTAGGCGGCCCTTGCCTGAGTCGTTGGATCTGGGTTGCGCAGCACCTTACGGCGGTCGTGCGAGCCCAAGCGACGGTTGCTGGGTTGCGCGACTACACTGGCCCCCCTCTGGCGGTCACCGTCCCCTCACGGCCACGCCGGCCGAGGTGCAAGCGAAGAAGATGATGAACAGTAGCAGACGAGGTTAAATCCGGAAAATCAAAAATTAGACGAAGGTAGTTTTGGCAGAAAATTTTTGTCGCTTATTGACATCGTAGCATGCCGAAAATGCTGAAATGCCCAAGGCACCTCCTAGGGTGCCTTGGGCTTTTGGCCTTTTGAAGGCCAACTTTGGCTGGTCTTCAAAAAACGATTACCAAACACCAAAATTTAGCCCAAGGAACTTTGGATGCCCAAAGTCCCTCGGCAAAGTGATTCCCAAACGAAGCCTTAGCCTCTTATGAGACCCTTTTCTCCATATCACGAGAAAATATCCATATGGTTTTTGCGAACGCCACGTCACTAGCGAGGCGGCGAACATTTTTTTTCTGAATAAACCACTTATAATTTGATGCGTGTCTCGAATGAAAGAGCGAAAATCTCATTTTCCTTTATCTTCTGCCGTTCGGGCACCACTTGCTCCTCCGTCGAAGCATTATCTGCCTAGCCACTTGAGAATCCGGCTTTGGCTGTCTCCACCGCACAAGTCGCCGCAACCTCCATCCATCCTTGATACTCATTGCCGCGCTACGACCGCTGCGCTCGACACGAGTTTTCTCCCCTCTGCCTTGGTTGCCGCACCTCCCTCGTGCCCTCTAGATCTAGCCTGGATGATCCCGATAGAGACGCAAAGTTGATGGAAAAATAGAGGGAATGGCTCGGCTTGACGGAGGCTGCCGCGAAGACCGTGACCCTTGACGGACCGATCACAGAGATTGCGATACAAGACAGAGCGAAAACTTCCGGATTTGGCGAAGACCCTTTACAGAGCCTTAATGGCGAAAACTTCCGGAACACGGGCTGAGACAGGAATGTTTTTTTTTGTAAGTGGTTTTGTTTTAAAAAGATACACGCCACGTCGCCAGTTGACGTGGCGCTCGCAAACCACTGGCTACGTTCGTCCCAAACAAGGCTTTCTCGTTGGTCCCTTTTTCGATCTTAGGTTGGTTTTCTTCCTATAATCAGATCGTGCTCATCCCTACTCCGAATGATATGACACGGTTGTGATCACTATCGTATGGCATTTGGCCGGACCAGGCGGTTTGCGAGCGATAAAGATTGGAATCAACCCCCCTTTGTCTCTCTCTCTCTCTCCGACGGAGCTCCGCTGTTCTGTTTGCGCAGGAGCTGCTGCGCTCGGGAGGTTCAGCTCCTCGTCCGTCCCCCGTCTTCTCTTCTTCGAGCGAGCGTTCGACCGATGAACCCTCCCTCCCTCTGACCCGGAGACGATCAGTCGCAAGCTTGGTCCGGTCGACAGTCGCCGAAGCTCGGTGGGCACTGCTCGCCGCTATCGCTCTCGAGGTTCCTCTCTGCTCAACCTTCTCTCCTCCTCAACACCTACATAAGAAGAAAAAAGGCGCGACTTGTGCATACCCGTATGAATTCGCGCTCGAAAAGGGAGAAAAGACTCGAACTTTGCAATTTTGCAGTGGATTGATGCTTGAAGTCGTTAGTGGGTATGGGAATTCGGCCGCGGTTAGGATGCTAGATTGAGAATTTCTGCTTCTGGGGTTTTAGTGTTTGGGCCTGTCGGTCTCTCTGGTTTAATGGAAGCCATGGCTGAACACTTCGGTCGATCAAGGCTTAAATACCCTCCTAAGGTTGTCCCCCCTTCACAAATTTTGACAAACCACGCGAACTTGAGACTGCCGCCGAACTTGCAGGCCCTTCAGTTCCCCTCCCATGTCCATGTCAATGATATCTCCCCAATGGCCAAAGCTGTGTGCGATATCCTCGTGAGTGCACCGCCCGGGGAGATTGAGACTGCGCTCGACTCCACTGAGATCCCCGCGAACCCGATCCTTGTGGAAGAAGTCCTTAAGTATTCCTACAATTACCCTGCTTCAGCCGTGAAGTTCTTCCGGTGGGCCGGCCAAAAGCACAAGCACTCTGCGATTGCGTGGAATCTCATGGTTGACTTGCTCGGCAAGAACCAAGCCTTTGAGCAAATGTGGGATGCTATACGCTCCATGAAGAAAGAGGGTGCGCTGTCGATGGCAACATTCGCGTCAGTTTTCTCAAGCTACTGCAGCGCTGGTCGGGTCAGCGAGGCGGTCATGACCTTTGATGTTATGGACCAGTATGGGATTCAACAGGATACTGCTGCGGTCAACTCAATATTGAGCGCTATTTGCGCTGAGGACATGCAGACGACAAGGGCATCGGAGGTTTACGATAGGATCAAGGGGAAGATACCTCCGGATGAGGATACGTTCGCAATTCTGCTTGAAGGTTGGGAGAAGGAGGGAAATGTGGACAAGGCCAAGAACACTTTTGGGGAAATGGTTGTCCGCGTTGGATGGAGTTCGCAGAACATGTCAGCTTATGATGCTTTCTTGACTACACTGGTTCGTGGATCGCATGCTGAGGAGGCCATCAAATTTCTCCAGGTCATGAAGGGAAAAAACTGCTTTCCAGGTTTGAAATTTTTCTCCACTGCCTTTGATATTCTTAGTAAGAGCAATGATTCACACAACTGTATCCTGTTGTGGGATATCATGGTCAGTAGTGGATTGATGCCTAACTTGTTCATGTACAACCAACTGATCGGTCTGCTGTGCAACAATGACGACACCGACAATGCATTCAGGCTGCTGGATGAGATGGTGTTTCATGGTGCTTTTCCTGATTCCTTGACATATAACATGATTTTTGAATGTCTTGTTAAAAACAAGAAGGTCCGCCAAGCAGCCAAATTTTTCAATGAGATGATCAAGAATGAGTTGCCACCAACTCATTCTAATTGTTCCATGGCCATATCTATGTTTTTCGATGGCGACGATCCTGAGACAGGTGTCGATATATGGAACTACATGATTGACAACCGCTTCTCGCATCTTGATGCAAGTGCCAATGCCTTGCTTCTTGGCCTCTGCACTTTGGGTAGGTTCTCAGAGTTGAGGAAATTTGCAGAAGACATGTTTGATCGAAGAATTAGCATCTATGAATCAACGAGGGAAAAGTTGAAGGATGCCTTGTATAAGGCGGGAAGGAGGAGTGCAATGGACACATATGATTTTCTTTCAAGGAGATGGAGAGCTTGAAGATATCCCCACACAAAGTTGTCCCCACACAATCTTCTTTTTCAGAACCTTCTCATGTTTACATCTATTTTTTCTCTCTATTTTGGGAAATCTCCTAAAGAATTGGATTAGTTGCAGTGAATGAAAATTTCTTTGATGTGAGCATCTCTCTCTTTCTCTCCCTGGCATTTTGTTGTTTACTTTTGCATTTTTTGTTCGTTTGATTCCTCTACTAATTGCATAGCTCCTGATAACTCGTTCTGCAAATCTTGTTTTCATTCTTTACCTTGTGAAGGAAGCTTCGATGTTCCTATTCTTGAATATTTGGTTTAGAAGAATTATTATTACTGGGGAGTGCTGTCATGCAAAAGAGCCAAGGAGATGGCAGATCGTCTACTACTTCACTGGTAGGTTGCTTGGGACCTCATGTTCCATTTCTCTTCAAATAGTCTTCCGTGGCTTATGCAGCGAAAAGTGAATGGCTTTTTTTTGGTTCCTGTGCTGAAGTCCATACAATTATAAGGAACTTTCAAACATGGCCAACTACACATCTTTTTGACCATTCGGTTGGAAAGAGATGCACAAGCTTGACCTCAAAAGTTATTCTCTGATGTCAAGCTGAAGTGTATTCTGGCTTCTACTGGTGGATTGTCCTAGCTTTGACGTTTCACCTTTGCCCACAGTCACTCCCCTTCTTACCATTCTATCTCTTTGTTCCTTTCCTCTCTTTTTCTTTGCCTTTTCTTCTCTCCATCTAATTCAAAAGTACATCATGTAGATTTCTCTCTAAAGAAATTCTGCTTAATAAAAAGTCCTATAGTGTTTAGCGTATTCTTCCAATCACCTGCTCTTTAGAGCCCTGCTCCATTACTTATAATTCTGGTCCTTCCCATCTTTTATGGACTTTTGGGTCTCTTGGGAACATATCTTTGGTTTGGTTTCTCGTTTCCTACATTACTTTTCTGCGTACTCCTGGAGTCTAGGGATTGTTAAGTACATATTTCCCTTATGATGGAGCATGGTGTCAAGACATTTCTATTAAAGAAATTGACATTATTGCCTTGCCTGACCGTCCATGCGCCTGTTTCGAGACTCGAAATTGAATATATAACTACCATTTTCCTGGTTGTGGTGTTTACTGCTTGGGTTAATGGCCAATGAGGTATGGACTTTAAATCTTGAACTGCTGGTTTATTTACGGGTTGCTCCTGCGAATAATTTTGCTACAAAGTCCAGTTATGCTTTTCATCTTCTCAGGCCATTGTGCTGGAAAATGCATTTGTTATGTAGAGCTATGATCAGTGAACTACTGGTTGCTCTCATGATTAAGTTTCATGTGTACAAAGTCAAGAGCATGAAAGCCTGAACTGTTCTCTATTATCTTGCCCCTGCCTTTTGATGTTGGTAATAAACAAAATGTTTAATTCAATCTGGCCATAAAGAGATTTCCTTCATGTGTCCTCTCATAGTAAGTGGAAGGCCATCCGCCTTAACTTGAGCAACCTATTTGGCGGCGTGGCCCTGAGGGATATAACCTATAATTTCTTTGTGAACAACCAAAACTAATCAACTTTTAAGACAAGTCCTTGCCACCGGGCATGGTGGCCTAATGATATGGGTTAATATTCTATACGTGAGGTCAATTGTCCGAATCTGCTTGCGGTAGTAGTGAGTGTATCTCACTTTGGTGAATGGATTCTGGTCCTCTAGCACCTTGGAGAGCTTTGTTGATGGGCACGCCTACTTCGGACTGATGGTGGCACATGGTGCTTAGTGACAATTTTTCCACCATCTAAAATTTGAACATTTTCTAGTGGGTATGTGACTCTAGTGACAACAGCTAGAAGGAGTAGCTATGTTGGTTGCCCCTTCTCACCCTCTCAGTTTTATTGAAAAAGAAAAGGGAATCTTAAGAAAATTTCCTTTTTGTAACGCTTTTCTGAATAGGACACTTTAAGATTGTAGAACTCAGTAGTTCTGTCTATATCCCATGCTTTAGACAGTAGGAATCTCTATAACTCTAATTGACAAAATGTGAAACCTTGTAACTGCCACTCCCACCAATCCTGTGTGTGTAAAATGACTTGAATGAGATAGGGATGGTGGAGTTCCAGGTGAGCACGATATCTGTCAGACTCCCTTAAACATCAATTTTGAACTTTTAATTTAAACCTACCCATAACCTCTTGGAAGTTGGAACCATCTGAAAACCAGTGATGCTGTTTCCATGGGTTTTGGAAAATCTTGCACTGCCTTAAACCTCTTCGGCATATTTGTAAGTAGAAACTAAAAAATGTTGTAAAGTACAATTGTAAATGCATACTTGATCTGCAATTGCTTTAAGGGATAAAAGGTAAATACAAAGAGTCCACAATAAAGTATCAAACATTCTTTATATGATATGGATAAAAAACGAAGAAATGCTCAACAACAATAATTATGTCAAGAGCATATTATAGGTTGTAGCAATGTAGGGTACAAGATGTACCGGTTTGGTGTGGACTGTGCCTTGGAATCTATCCTATATTGTCAGGTTCTCAATTGTTCGAATGTGGAACTTATCCTACTACCTGGTAAACTATCCAATCATGTCAATTCCATAGGTTCACCCAGTTCACCTTCACGAATTATTGTGCAGCCAGGAGCAAGGCCAGAATAGATGATTTCTTACTCCTCCGCCTACATTTGGCATATGTGTTGCAGTGAATGCTAATTCATAGTTTACAACCTGCAAATGGCAGTTGGAGAAATTCGACTTTTCCATTTTAGGAGTAAACAGATTTATCTACTGGACAAATTCATCAGGAGGTATGAGGCTATTTGGAGGCAGCTGCTCATTGGTTAAATGATGCTTTTGCAGGAAAGTCAACTTCTTCTGTCGCTATGGATGTGATGGACACCATCTTTCTGCTTGTCTAAGTTGAACAACTTGATGATTATATTTCGGATCATAAGCTCTCACAACTGTGTTTCTGAGTTTACATATTTAGGCAGCCTTTTGTTCGTAATCTCGTGCATCTACCTAAATTGTGTTACATCTATGTGTGTTAGGTCTTTTCTTAAAATTTTGAAACTTCATTATTATCGTGCGCTGTTTGATAATTTTTTTGCATTTAATTTTTATTTGTTTTACTTGTTCGGAGTGTCCATAAAGTGTTAAGCAGCTCTGTCTAGATGTTGA
Organism: Syzygium malaccense; assembly: GCA_031216405.1. Lineage (NCBI taxonomy): Eukaryota > Viridiplantae > Streptophyta > Magnoliopsida > Myrtales > Myrtaceae > Syzygium > Syzygium malaccense. Next base: position 7,844,522 of record CM062257.1, read on the forward strand.
AATGTTATCACGTCAGGAGCCCTAGAACATTTTAAGCATTAGGTTTAACGGTACTAAAGCTTTGCTTAAAGTTGCATGCCTGTTTATCAGTGGGGGAAAAAAGAACCTGTCAGTTGAGCAACTGAATATTGTAACAGTGTGTAGCCTGGAGGATACCTGTAAATTGAATATTGTGCAGCCAAAAGCCATGTCGTCAGGTGATTTTTGCATTCTGGCATTAGTCTAAGTAGATGATTGACTGCACATCCGTCATCACTACTATCCCAGTCTCTTTTCAATGGGTCAATGGCAATCCCTCTGTTTTGACTCCGAGATCTGATTTCTTAGGTTTTACTTTACCTTAGGTACGATCCTTTTTGCAGGCCTGTTTATCAGGGGGTAAAAAAGAGCCTGTCAATTGAGCAACTGAAAAGTCAAAAAAGATTGTAAAAATTGTCATATTTCTGCCAGAAAGTTATGAACTAGATCGCTTTTGTTATGATGAACTGTTATTAGCAAACTGAAGGGTAATACCTAGTACTTAAGCAGGACACTCCACCAAAAATGAAGAGAGAGAGAGAGAGAGAGAGAGAGGAAAATGTGTGCTTTTTTCTTCTGGCTGAGACTTTGGAATGTATTGTAACAGTGTGTAGCCTTGAGGATACCTGTAAATTGAATATTGTGCAGCCAAAAGCCATGTCATCAGGTGATTTTTGCATTCTGGCATTAGTATGAGTAGATGATTGATTGCACATCCGTCATCACTACTATCCCAGTCTCTTTTCAATGGGTCAATGGCAATCCCTCAGTTTTGTCTCCGCGATCTGATTTCTTAGGTTTTACTTTACCTTAGGCACAATCCTAGATAGTATTCCTGTACCTCATGTTATCATGATTGAGCCAGCGCTTCTCATTATCTCTCTCCTGTTTCATTACAGCGGACCTTGGTTACCCTTTAAATCCTCATAAGGTTCCTTTCCATGCTCTATAATTTGTTTCTATTTCTGTTGTTTCTCTGAGCTGCGTTCAGTTCTGAACTTGGATGATTTAGGTCATTCCTGGTTCTGGACCTCTTGTCTATGTTAAAGTTGCTCATGTCAGCCGTCTACCTTTTGTTAAAATTTTTGGGAACCAGCAAAGATGCTCTAGTTCATATTATATTTATTTGAACTTGTCTACTGACCCTATCTTGTTCCATTGGTTCTTTTCGTTGATTGAGGTTGATACTCTCTTAACATGTGGGCACAAGCTAATGACCTGGTTCTATATGTTGCATCCCTTTGTTTGTGAGAATTTCCTCAGTATTGGGGCCTTCATATCTTTACTAATGCGGTAATCCATTTGTTGAAAAGGGCAAGATCATGCCCCCAAGTTTCAGTTGGAAGTAAACCGGCGTTGCCGAGATGGGTGTAACAGAGCTGAGTTGAGATGAACCCTTTTATTACATGAGCTTTTGAATCGAGAATCCAATGTTTTTAATTCGTTTTGAGCTTGAGCAAGCTTGACTTTTCAAGCACAAGTCCAATAGGAAATATATGGGAATTCAACTACTTGACTGCGCTATTGGGTGCTTGAATTAAGTATTGCAACAGTCGAGCTAGAGTAGGTTTGATACTCGAGTTACTTGAGCTCAACAAAATTGAGTCATGTTAGAGTTGTTAGCAGTTGAGCTCAAGAAGATTGAAAGGGTCATTAAGATAGCATAGAGTCGGCGGTAGATTGTGGTCATTCAGATCAACAATAATGGTGGCCAGTTGGTGGTGGTGATATGTTGTGACGTGAACTCTAATTGATCGAAGTGTTGATTAATAGCTTCACGGGCTAAGAGTACACTGGCAATGATTAGTTTCCATCAGAAGAAGGCTTCGTCAATATGACGTCAGGTCTTTTCATCCCTCCGACCGTTATCTTAATTACAAAGCCTATTTGTAGGCGTAACGTCGCCATATGACTGTTGACCAGGATGATCACATGACCCTACGAGCAAATGTGTTGTTCGACACTGATGGTTTTTGGTGTGATTGTGCTCTTTCTTCAGGCTGATTCCGCAAGAATAGCAGCAGGAGTTCCTCGATCGATGTCTGTTATGGCAACTGAGGAGAACACCTGGAGAAAATCAGTCATCGTGCAGAAAAATGTCGAGGCTCGATGGACATTTCTTTCTGCGAAATTCAATATGGATCTCTCTGTTTCTTAAATTTCATTGATTAGGTGTGCTGCATAACGAGGTCGACAATAACTTCGCCACCGAAGCAGCATGGGCAAGAATGCTCTGAAGAATGCTGTCTTGATGTAATTCTAGTTCCTTCGGAAATAGTAAAATCTTTAGCGCGAGAAGAAGGGGGCGATGTTGCAGACAAAACTAAAGCATCATATATGCCTGGAATATTTGGGGAACTTAGGCCCTGTCCTTTGATCCCGACATCCAAATCATTCTTGAATTGTATATTGATGATTAATAATTAAATATATTTTTAGAGTATCCGAGATACCTTGGAAGCCAATCAATGGATGTTTGTTTGCCCATCAGTTAGAACATTTTCAAGGATCCGTGTGTCCTGGAAAAAGGTATCTCTCGCCAGCGAGACAAAGGCGACATATGGAAGCTTTTTCTTGTCCAAGACGTCTTCCCAATGTTAGGGACTCCTCAACGAGCAGTCGTTGTGTTCGAGCAGTGTGGTGTCGGATTGGCGATCCGGTTTCCTTGTCTCGGCGAATTGTTCAATCCGTTTTGTCGCCAAACCCTCCCGGGACATCAGCGCGACGCCTTTGATGCATCTGACTGAGTGTATTGATGTGGGTCTTAGCAAAAGACTGTTGGCTAATGTTGTAGAATGGTTTTAAAGCAGAGTGAACCGACACCTGTGATCATTAGGTCTATTTCAATAGGGAAAAGTAGGATTTAACCCATGATGTTCCCCTCCACATTCAATCCCAAAAAAATGAATTTCCTTCTTTGTTAAGCACAAAGTGGGAAAGAAAACACTCAATTGGGTATTAAGTAGTGCATGCAAGTTTGGAATTTTTCCCTTCCTTTGTCCCCTCAATAAAGCTTTCCTAAGGAGATTCCTAGATACGGCAAAGACTCCCAACCCCACATCACAACAGAAAGATACCAAACCGTCCCAACATCAAAACACAAGAACCCAAGCTAACTCGCTCTTCCTTCCCACGTCCCTCCCAACACTTAGAAATCATCTTGGGGAAAAAGGAAGGAACACCCGTTTGTGCTTGGTCCTCATGTTGTCTCTCGAGAGGCAAAAATCTAATCCCTCATCCTATCGTTCCCTCTAACATGGCAAGAGAACAGTACTACACGTGGCAAGAGCAGCGGACCCACCCAATCATCTGGTGCGCGGCCGTCATCTGCACCATCATCGCGATGGCCGCGATCGTCGCGGGCATCGCCGTGTTCATCGGCTACATCATCATCCACCCCCGGGTGCCCTTCATCAGCGTCGTCGGTGCGAGCCTTGACACCTTCCAGGTCGACCTGGCCGGGGTTCTGGTGTCCCAGGTAAGCATCGACATTAAAGCCGAGAACGACAATGCCAAGGCCCACGCGAGCTTCCTCAACATGGACTTGGTGCTCAGCTTCGTCGGGCTGGACATCGCACAGCTCCGCGCCGACCCGTTCGACGTGAGGAAAAATGATTCCAAGATATTCCACTACGTAGTGCAGTCGTTCCCGATCTCGCTCGCCCCGGAGCAGACCCAGATCGCCAGCAGTTCGCTGACGCGGAACCAGGTCACGTTCAATCTGAAGGGCACTGCCAGGGCTCGGTGGAGGGTGGGGCCTCTGGGCTCGGTCAAGTTTTGGTGTCACCTAGACTGTCACCTCCAGTTTCACCCTCTAAACCAGACCTACACGAACGCCAACCGTTGCACGTCAAGAGGCAGATGAGAAGGGAAAACATTCAGGCTCATCGGCTCGGTCCGCTGTGAATCGGGTAAATTGCAATCATCGACGACGGCGAGTCTCGTGTGAACTTTAATAAACGTGATCCAGCAGCTCCGATGACATCGATATTTATGAACCCGAACCATGCAAGTATGTCTCCATTTTCTGCACTTGTACCCATGATCCCCCTTGCTAAATATGCACACTTTATGCCTTCCATTTTAGGCTCAGAGCAACAGAGCTGTAATTTTTCTTTCTGGAGTAATAAAGCTGCTAGAGCTAGTAGTGTCGCTTTATCTCTCTTTCTCAGTAGCCTTCTGAAGCCACTTGAGAAGCTCTTTTGCTGCTTTTCCTTTGTAACGAAGGCAAAGCCTTTTGCTTCCCTAGCTCTTTGAACAACCCATGAACAAACAGACAAGTGGTAAAGCGAAACCAACTTTTGCTTCGCGTTTTTCAAATTCTTAAATCAGTTTCTTCTGGCGTCGTCTTCTACGTTCTAGATTATATGATTCGAAAAAAAAAAAGAGCATTAATTGAACCCGGATCATATCTAACGTTAGACGAGACGGGTGTGCATCGGACCAACTTGATCTGACAGCACACGTGACCTGGGCTCACACGCCCCCGGCGCAATTATATGTCCCAACTCTTTACGAGAAAGATGTTAGTGCGTCTTCTCGTTGTCAACGTTGGAGCCACATGTTCAAAAGGCATCGATTGACTTCTATGTATGTTTTGTTTATTTTTCAGAAAAAGCAAAGGAAAGAAAGGAAAATTTTCCATGGAAGTTCTTGCCGGTTCATTCAATCATTCAACTTGAATGCTCATGATCTTTTTGCCTTCCTTCGCGTTTGGTTTAGATAAGGATTTACGAAGCTAAAAATTTTATTGAGTGATCGATGGTCGAGATGTGGTTACTTCAAAACGCCTAAAATTCGAAAAATCCCTATCGAAAAATTATTAATCATCCAACCAATTTAAAAGGGAATGCTACCCATATCCCATAAATTTCCGATTTGCTTCAATTTATATTGGAGTTTTTTTTTGGGTCGGAATTTATATTGGAGTTCAATTATGGATTTGTGACGATTAAACCAAATGAGGCCTAGCACGACATGAAGAATTGAAAGAATACGTAGGCATTATTAGGAAAGCAGCATGGTGGGCCGCGCATGACTATCAGCTAATTCGCCACCGGCCGGCCTAGACCAAAAAAATGCCATGTTGTCGTCCAATCGTCCTTCTGATCCGGCGGGTTACGATCATGGACATCGCCTGCACTCACGTTTAGTCAGTTCTGCATGCGAGTGATGTCCGCAACTCGTAACCCATCAATCAGAAGGGCGGCAAGAAGAAGTTTGCTCCCACCGAGGTCAGAGGAAAACGTAGCCCGAGCAAAAATAGCAAGCTCTATACTCGAGCCGGGCCCGGTCCAAGGGAAACTTGGCCACATACTTAAACGAAAGGGATTCCATCGTTTATCTGGGTAGCCACCCATCCATCCATCGATCTTTTTGCATGGTGAAATCTTTCGGATCAGAAAAGAACTGTTGATGGAGAATGGAGAACCCCCTTTCTTCATGGACGGATTTCAGATAATATAGCCCTATAAACTTGCACATTTGATCCCACAAAAAGGCCCAAAGTCTTTTGTTTCTCATATGAAAAGCGACGGTTCTTCTTTCACCTGAAAGATGGCAATATGGTATTCGTGTCTATTATTTGTATCGTTTTTTGCCTTGCTAAGATCGTATGAACTTGGTGTAATAAGATGAAGAGTTTCTTTTTCACGAGAAATGGATTGAAACGCATCTAAATCCCATCGCTTTCAAGTTATTAACATTTGTGGAGGTTCTCGAGCGACGATAACCTATCTGCAATCCTCTCTTTCGGTTCGTCATCGAGGTTGCGATGATCTGGGTCTAGGCGAGGCTAACATTGCCTGCGGCCACGCATCGCAGCAAGGGTTGGCGACATCGCTGGCCACCGTAAGAAAAAGTAAGAAAAAAGAAAAGAAAATAAAGAAAAAATTTTAAAAATTGTTCACTTCATTATTGGATGTGCCACGTAGGATAGCTAATGTCAACGTTAGTGAATTCTAGCCAAAATTGGTCAGATGGATTCAATTGGCAAAACGTAAAACGGTTTATGACTTAATTGTCATATTTAAAAGGTTTATGATTAAATTGGTAAAAATGTAATAGATTTAGGACTTTTTGGATAATTTTCCAAGGAAATAAAGGAAGTGGAAGGAAAAAAAGAATGGAATGCAAATTTTTAATTCCCTTATATTGTTTTTTTTTTTTGGTAAGGAATTCCCTTATATTGTTTGGAAGTGCATAGAAGGGAAATGATGCGGAGGAAAAAAATGAGTAAATTTACTCATATATTCTTTATCTTGAAAATACACGAAGTGGAAGGGAAAAAATGAGTAAATTTTTGAAGGAAAAAAATATATTGTTTGGAAGCGCATTGAAGGGAAATGATGTGGAGGGAAAAGAGAGAATTTACTTAAATATAATTTTTGATTAATATTACGAAAAACCCCAAATTGGTACACATGTGATAAATTTTATCTCAAACTAAATTTTTTACTATAAAAAATTTCAAACTGGTACACTTGCGATAAATTTACCCTCCGTTAGTTTTCGTTAAATTTTACAGTCAAATTGCTGAGTTTAATGACACGTGGCAACAGCAGTTGTCAGAAACTAATTCAAAAATAGGGCAAAGTACAAAGCATGACAAAAATAATGGACACCCTTCACTTTCGAGGAGGGAATGAAATACGAAAGAATTTGTAGAGAGGGTGTGTCAATTTCAACTTTGAAAGGGTGCACGAAACGCTATAATCATATCCCTAACCTTGACTTTGTGATTTCGATCGGTTCCTTCTTGTTCCGACACATAGCGAACACGACGCCCTCGTAGTCACTTCTAGTGAAAATTAATAATTCTTGGAGACCGGTTGCGGGTCGCTATAAAGTCTAGCCCGATCGATCAAGTTAACGAGAAAAAAAAAATCCCAATGAAGTGCAATTCGAGGCAATCTAATTGATCATCGATACAAAAAACCGAAGGGGGGGACAAGATTGGGGCCCCTTCTCCATTTGAAAGGAATTGAAAGTTGCAGTCACATTATTGTCGCCGTCTCCCCACTTTGCCGCAGAAAAAGAAACTATTTTCTTTTTCTATATAGAAAATTCCCAAAAATGATATGCTGATATGTGTGTATGTATGTATATATATATATATATATATATACATCCAAGAAAAAAAAAGGAATTATTTATTAAAAATCTTTTTTTGGCTAAAATATTAATAATCTATAAACAAGTGAAAGGTCTTTCTTACGGGGTAGGTGGAAGGAGTCTCTTGCACAAAGAATGATTGGTCATGATGAAAATGATACAAAATTAGGGCAAAGCACAAAGCTTCCAAATTTAAGCTCCATGTTCTCTAATGACCCACTTAAATTAGCTGCTTCCTTTAATAGTTTGTCATTCTCTTCTCTAATCACGATCGCCGATCTCCTTCGCATTCCGATCTTAACACGAATTTGCGTGACTTCATCGTAAAAAATCATGTGAATTTTCGTACATACTTATTAAAAAACGCGATGAGCAATGTAAATCAAGGGGGCACAAATTGTAATTGAATAGAATTGCTAATTACTAGAAAACCCACTGATTTTTCTGGATCCGGACTAATCATAAATATATATTTGTCATTTTCTTCTCTAATCACAATTGCTAATCTTCTTTACATTTCAATCCTTACATGAATTTACGCGGCTTTATTGTAAAAATTACGTCAATTTTCGTACGTCCAAATTGAAGAACGCGATAAGCAGCATGAATTGAGGGGGGAACAAAATAAATAGAATTGCTAAATAATAAAATACCCACTGTTTTTTCTGGATCTGGACTAATCATGAATATATACATATATATATAAATTAAATAGAAGGATTAGGGAATATTGCAGTAAATGAACCGAAAATGTTCGCCACCTCACGTGACGTGCACGCCACATTAGCGACAATTATTTCGCCTTGGTTTGAGCCCACAGATTTGAATATGAATATACGAACTCTTCCTTGGGGCAACTTTTCTTCTCCTCCCCCTTCCGGAGACGTGCCGGTGCCGGCAAGGCGGCCTAAACACCCCCGTCGGAGGCTAGGTATGGCCGTCGATGTATGCTACTATAAGACGGGGGAGGCAAGTCGACCTTACTCGTGCTTGTGAGGGTTGCTAACCCGTCCTTCATGTAGACTACCTCCAGTTATATAGAAAGTGTATCGACATTTACAAAGACGATCTTATCGTTTCATTTCTATATTAAAAGAAAAAAAAAGACGGATCTTTTTCCACGCTCTAGATTTCTGAAAATGTTGGTAAGTGCCGGTAAACTATAAGTAGAAAAGATTATCAATCGTTTGATTTCCTAGCAATCGGATGTAATTTATCAGCACTTTTGTAAAATTTGCTAACTGTTCTTTTAACAGATTACGAAATATCAATTTTTTTACTAACTTTTATTTTTCAATCTTGACGACGTTCTAGATTTACCAATTTTATATAAATTACTAATCTTTTTTTCTGAATGACTTACCGACTTTTTTTATTTGATTGTCAACTGATTTTTGAGTTACCAACGATCACTTGAATTATTTATTAATGTCTATGTATTGTTTTTTAAAGGGCAAAAGCCATCAAAACCCTCGAACTATGCCTACTATGACTTATTTACCCTAAACTTATTTCTGTGACACTAAAAATTTAAAATTGTATTCATGTGACACATTTACCTTCCGTCAATAAGGATAGTTAAAAATTTACCTACATCGATGTCGGAAAGCAAACGTTGTTGATATAGTGCTCACGTGATTTAAGTGAAATAAAAATGATGTTGTTTTGACTAAAAAATCATATGACAGAATATTGATAAAGGGTAAATATGTCATATAGATACAAGTTTGAAGTTTTCTATATCACAAGTTTGAAGTAATCAGCCCAAGGCAAACAAGGATTATTTAACCTTTAAGGCACGTCTGTTTCCGGAAAATGTAAAATTTGGAAAATATTTTTCAAAAGACAATTGTGCGAAACCAATGAAAACTATTTTCATTTTTGAGAATAATTTATGCTTTGACATCTTCATGATTAATGAAATTTTTTTGTTTATTCATTTTTGTAAATGATACAAATGATTATTTTTAAAAAAATATTTTTAAAATTATTTATTTTTCGCAAAAAACGTGAGAGATATGCTTGGACACGTATCGCAGGTCACTACAAAGTCTTAACTTGACAGATCAAGTTAACGAAAAAGTCAACGAAGTGCAATCAAAGGCAATTTAATTCATTATCTTGACAAAATTGTTTGCTCAATTTAATACGAGACAGCAGGGGATAGGATTGGGCCTTCCCCATTACGAAGGAATTAAAACGCGTCACATTTGTTGTCCACTTCACCAAAGCGTTATACATACATACATATATATATTTTGGCCACTAAAACATTATGTTATAATGTTCATGACAAGCATAAGCTCAATTAAAAGCACCACTAAAAATTTCAAATTATGCCCGTCACATAAAAAACCACAAACAATAATCAATGTGACATATTTATCTTAAATTTTTTCTTGTGACGTAAAAAATCCCAAATTTATACCTATATGGCACATTTACCATCCATTAATGTTTTATTAGATGATTTTTCAGCTAAAACAACGTAACTTTTATTTCACTTAAGTTGCATGATCGCTATGTCAACAATGTTTTCTTTCCGGCATCCATGCAAGTAGATTTTTAACTGTTTTCATTGACAAAACTTTAACAGAGGGTAAATATGTCATATAAGTATAAGTTTGGGAATTTTAGTGTCACGAAAAAAAATTTAAAGTGAATGTCTCATAGTAAACATAATTTAAGATTTTTGATAACATCAATAGTCCCATCACATCACATCCTAACCAATAATTCGCATGGAAAAAGTCACGTTTTACTTCATGCTAGTCCATGCAACCGTGCAAAACAACAGTAGGGAATGGAAATGAATAAGACTAATTAGTGGAATTTAGAGCCGAATGGATCGAACGGTCGAGATTTGGTTGGACATCAACGGGAAAAAAGGATCTTTGCCTCGTAAAAGGTTCTTGATTCGATTAGGGGGCAGGCGGGCCCATTAAAGTCGAGTGCGACACATAATCACATCAGCGATTTGAAATATCGATAATCACGTCATCGGTTTGAAATATCGATAACGCGCATGGCTAGTCTACTCAATGATATATAGGCATGATGAGTATACGGCCCTAAAGAATTCTCTTTCCAAAAGAGAAGTATCTATTTATTCAAAAAAAAAATTTCTTCCTTTTTTTATGGTTCTCAAGTCTAAACGCACGAGTTCAACTAGAAACAGACCGTTCTCTTGCGAATATTTCACAAAAAGAAAATTTGGGTTTTCAATTTATATACAAAACCGCAGGGGACAAGATTGGGGGCTCCTCCATTTGGAAGGGAACCAAAAGGTGCATTCGCATTTGTTGCCGTCTCCCAACTTTGCCAGTCTACCGGCAAAAATAATAAACTATTTGCGCTGCCGCCTCACGCGCGAGTCGAATTAGAAGCGGTACATGAAATTCGATTGATGGAAGCACGTGCAAGTCAGATTAGGAGCGGCACATGGAATTTGACCGATGGGGGCGAGCACTTACTTGAACACCATATTAAAAAAAATCCAAAAGCAAAAACTTGTACTGATAAGTGGAGAGAGAGATAACATGTTTATAAAGAGCGCATAGAAATCGTTGTGAGATGATGTCAGACAATATTTTCATAATATATATAATATATACAAATGCGATTACCCCCGAAAATAAATGTTATGCTTCCATAATGCATTGCATTAAGCAAGTGAAAGGGCTCACGTGTAGGGCAAAATTAGGGCCAAAAAAGAATAAATCAGATTTTTGAGCATTGGTGAAAAAAAGAATAATTGGCGATGACAAAAACAATACAAAATTTGGGCAAACTACAGGGCTTCCAAATTGAGCTCCATGTTCTGTAATGACCACCTTAAATTAGCCGCCTTTAGTATATTCATTTTCTTCTCTAATCACAATCGCTGATTTTCTTTTCATCCCAATTTCAACCCGAACTTTCGTGATTTTTTGTGAATTCAACGTAGTACAATGTGAATTTTTGTATGTTCTAATTTAAAAAAAACCCAATAATCATCATAAATCAAACGGAAAAAATGCGATTAAATAAATTGCAAATATTAGAATACCCACTATTTTTTCTGGATCTGGACTACCCATATATATATATATAAGTTAAATAAAAAGGATTCGGAGTATTGCAATAAATATCCAATAAATTATTCGCCTCCTCACGTGACGTGCACGCCACATCACAGACAATTATTTTGCCTTGTTTCAAGATGTCGAAACCAAGGTGGTTTGCGCCGCCCGCGGAATTGATTGAACATGAACACCTTAGACAGCTTTTTGATTCCACCCGTTTTTAGCGACTACAATTACACTTTGTCCAACATGCAATATCGTCATTCGATTTTTTATTGGTGTAGTACGATCTACCGAACTTTGACTTAATGTACAATATTATATATAAACTCTTAATTTGTTCAATATATTTTTTGAACTATTGGTAAATGTTTAGTGTAGCATTTCCGTTTGCGTCGTTTTTACATAGTCTAGGGACTAAATAATCCAACTCTCGCCGAATCTGGCAAGGGTGACCCTTGCCAGCCCTCGTTTGTGGCCGGAGACTAGAGGAGGAAAAAGGGGAAAAAAAAGAATAGAAATAATTCAAAAATTTATAGAAAAAATGCAAAAAAAGTTTCACATCAGCACTACTGGTGTCATGTAAGATGGCAAACGTTTATGTTAGCAATTGTCAATCAAAATTGATAAAAATGACTACATTAGCAAATCACTAAAATTTTATGATTTAATTGGCTAAATTGAATAATTTAGAATTGAATTGACATTATGTTTATGACTTTTTTAATCATAAAGTACAAAGTTGCTGCTTACTTTCAAAGCTACTCATAAAAACAATAAGGGGATTAAAAAAAGTTAAAAAGCGTGTGTTGTAAGATTTAAAATAATTGAATTTAAAAAGTAAGAGTCACTTCAAATAGACTCGCTCAATCGTTATCCCAAAAATCAAATTTCTTACTTTGAGACTCGATGATAGAAGGTGGGGTGCTTGCGAATAATTTGAAATTTTTTTTTCCTAAAAATGATCATTTATATCGTTTACGAAAATAAATAAACGAAAAAAATTTCATTATCTACGAAAATATTTATACATAAATTATTATCGATGATGAAAAACTTGTTAATTGGCTAAACATTGCAAGCATCATAAGTGATCATTTTTAGGAAAATATTTTTCAAATCATTCATTATTCGCGAAATAAACGGAGGCTTAGGTCTCCATTGTGATTGTGTTCGCATGATGTCAGGCGATTTTGGATTGAATCGATAGTTCCGTCCATGGAAAAGAAAAAAAAAAACAACCTACCGATGAGCTAACCTTGCCAATAATGCAAATGGGATCTTGACTTTGCTTTTGTTTCCCTTTTCCTTTTTCATGTTTTCAGGCGGAGAAATGAAAGACAAGGACTTGGGACATGACCTATGGTCAATTGGCAAAAGTTTCAAGGACTGTCATCATTCACGTACAAATGTGCTCAATTTTTCCTTGCCACAGCCATAATTGCATTGACACTTGAGCCTTACTCTTGACATGATGCATCTCCCAATCGATTGACATGAATGAAAAAGGAGACTTGGGAATGGATATTTCAAATCTTAGACCGGACTATCTTCGACAAGACACGACCGATATCTGGACGTCTAGTAATTTAAAGGTGGGTCCGATACTAAGAGATAATTTAATTGGAGAAAAATTGGCGAGTTGTGCTGATTAGATTGGTAATCTCTAGAAAGAGTTAGTAAATATAATTAGTTGCTAACCAAGATAAATAAAGTATGACAACTCGATAACAATATTTGGTAAATTAAAAATAAAACTAAAGATTGGTGAATGACCCAAATGAGTGTTGGTAATCCAAATTTAGCAGGTAATTTATTCTGAAAAAAAGTTAGGCAAATCATTTTAATTTAGGTCGGTATTATGTAACAATTAGTATATTCGAAGCGTCGGTAAGTTATGCAAATAAAATTAGCAAGTTAATGAAATTTTTTTAAATTGTAAACTATCTAAAAAGGATGATAAATCTCATAAAAGTGTTAGTAAGTTATCAATAAGTTACTTCCAAAAAAAGTCACCGATCATTTTTTTTCCAATAAATTCTTCAAACTTATCAACCCTCATTAATATTTACCAATATCGAAATGAAATCTGTATTTTTAGACACAAAACAATAGAGTTAGGGCTGGTGTGCCCTTTTTTTTACCAGAACAAAAGGATTAAAAACTGGATTTTTGGGTGAATAAACATGGCAGTGTACTCAAATTTCGAAGACAGAATAAGTAAGACAATTGTGCAAAAGAAAATTTTAATTTTGTGCCATCAGCTTTTTATAAATGGGTAGAAACACAGGGGCAAGAACGGGAAATATATACAATGGAATTAACAACAGTTTTAATTACTTCTCTGACAAATAGAAATTTTACTCGATTCTCTTTTTTATTTGGCAAAGAAAATTATGTGAACTACAATCACAAAAAACGGAAAAATTACAAAAAAAAAGTCCTAAATTTATTTCAATGTGCCAATTTAGTCTAAACCTTTTGTATTTGTGTCAATTTAGTCTATGCGACAATTTATAATCGGAAAAGTCTAACGTGGCATCATTTCTAAAGGGCCGAATGGATTGAATTGTCACAAATGCAATAAGTTTAGAACTAATTTGACTGAAAAAAAAAGTTTAGAACTGAATTGACACAATCACAATAAATTTAGTGCTTTTTCGTAATTTTCCTTAAAAATAATTGATCGCATAGTTCTCCATAGGGTCTATTAGCCTAGGTTTATGTCAAAAGTAACTTTTCCAGTTTTCCAGCAAGATTCAAAAAGTTACCTAAATTGAACAAAATATGCGAAAATTATATCGAAATCTATATCGAACCATAAGACCATTTTTAAAGATTTGAATTATTTATATTTAAAAGAGTCAAAATGAGCACGTCGTAAAATTAGAAACAATTAGAAAACTAAAAATTAAAACCAGCTCTAAATAGTATACTTTCTCACATCCCAATAGACAATCTTTCGACTTCAAGGCTCGATGACCGAAGGTGAAGAGCTAGCGACGACCTGCTACATAAGGTGATGAACCAGAGGCAAAGGAGGACCACTCGACCTTTATGCATCGGTTGCAATCGTGTCGGCGGGGGTGAGCATAGTCCAGGCAGGCTATTCCTAACATGAAACTGGTGAAGTTAAAATTGGGAATCGCCCATTGGTTCTATACATCCACCTAGAAATCGGACCGCCGGTCCGATTCGGTTCTGGGGTGGGTCCATGGAACCGGTCCCATTAAGTTTCATACAAGTGGAGGTGATCGAGAGTGAGGTGATGAATAGTTGAAGGCGCGGCCGTGAGTTTATGGGAGTTGAGACTCGGGTTTCAAATTAGGAATTTTATGGTTTTTATTTTTCTAAAATTATTTTCTTTTTTTTTTGTTGAAAATTTCTTAAAAATTATATATATGTACATATATTACCGGTCCAGTTCGGGTGGACGGTTCCATGCCTAGAACTGGGAACCAAGTCGGTATTCATCGGTTCTAGCAAATTAGAATCGGGAACCGGACCGTTCCTCGCGAGAATCACCTGTTCCGGGCCAGTCCGATCTTGTTCCGGGCAATTTTCGATTCCTTTGCACACCCCTACATGTCGGCATAGGATTGTATGATAATTCTTAGCATTCAGATCGAATCAATAGTTCCGCCGACTGGAAGATAAAAAGACTTGAACCTACCGATTAACCTTGCCGATGTTCGAGATCTTGAACTTTGCTCGTTTTCCATCAATTCATATCTTCATGAGGAGAGACTTTCCCACTGTGATAAACTACCAATGTTGATTAGACATGGGATAATTATCAACAAAAAAATTCGTAAAATTATTATATGTATGTCAATTTGATCATAAACCTTTTAATTTGATCAATTTCGTCTTAAATCTTTTAACGATTTGCCAATGTGGTTATTTCAATCAATTTTGAATGGAAATTTCTGACGTGGACGCTGGCCATTTGACATGGCACGAAAGGTGTCAATGCAGATAATTTTTTCAATCTTTTCTAAAAAAATCGATTTCTTTTTCCAATTTTTTCTTTTTCATAATAAAGAAAATTGCATGGGATCGGTTAAATTCCATCGCACGTTGAAAATTCTTCCTTCTCCGAGCTGAACGATCGCCACGTGTCGTCTCGTCACTGGAGTCTCCCATTAGAGTAAGACTAGATACGTACGTCGGTCGCCACCAACGGATCTTCCGGATCCGGAAACAGCAAGCCTGCTCCGTACACGTGGCGCGGCGCCGATCGCGCTCACGTGGCTCCACTGTAGCCCCACCCGCAGGTAATCAATCACCCCGCCCGCCCGCCTCCGAGCCGGGCCGGGGGCGTTTTCGTAAATACGCACCAGATCGGCGGCCCATTTTCCACGCGATCGCATTAGCCGTAGCCGATCGTCGGCCTCCTTTAATATCTTCGAGCGGCAAAACTCGCAACGACTTTGCCTCCGATGGCGGCCACGTGTCTCGATCGCGTTCGTCTGTGCTCCCTATAAATAACCGCCGCTCCCGTTTCGGCAAGAGCCCTCCCCAACATAGATAGGGTTGTGTTACCCTGCGACGCGTGCCTGCCACGTCCCCCGTCTCTCTCTCTCTCTCTCTCTCTCCCGAGCGGGGGAAGAGAAGCTCCACCGCCGCCGCCGACGTTGGAGAAGCTGAGTGCTTTCAGTTACCGGCGGTCTCTAATTCGCTTGGTGCAGGTCGGGAACCGGTTCGCCGGTGGGGGCGTCGGCGGGAACCCCTCTCCCCCCGCCGACGCCGGCCGCCGCCGCCGCCTGGCGCGGGGACGGATTGGCGGCGGACTCGATTCCCGCCTTGCATCAACTGAATCGGAGACCGCGGTGAAGGTTGCAATTCGGATCTGCCAGCTGAGTTCTCGCTCTCCGCGCTCAGATCCGGAGCTCTCTCTCTCTCTCTCTCTCTCTCTCTCTCTCTCTCCGTCGTCTCTTGTGCTTTCGCTCTCGTTCTTCTCCGTGTTCGTACCGTTGAACATCGTATTCGAATGATTCGCGCATGCGTCATTCGAACTACGTGCACTTTGCTTGCAATCGTGAGTTTGCGCTATCTTCTGATCTCGATCAGAGAAACGTCGAGCTCTGTCCTATAACTTCTTTCACGGCCCGAGGTCGTCACTGGCTTCAATTACTGACGATTTAGTTTGCGATATCACGGTGATTTGCGGCATTGAAACCTCGGATTGCCGATGTGATTAGTGCATTGGAGTTCATCCGTTCTTGCTAATTACGTAATCTGCTCGGATTTTAGTGCAGAGAATCGAGGCATCCGTCCGAACAAAATCCTTACCAAAACTGGAAAAAGAAGTCTGCAGGGGGGCGGGGTCTGCAGGGGGGCGGGGGGGGAATCTACTGAAGCATGGAGGTATCTATCTATGCATACATGACTGATTTGTTATTGCTTGCATTGCAGTAGAATCTGTATATATCTACGTTTCTTAGTATGTTATGGTGCTAGTGAAGTGAAGTTCAGCTTCTTTACTTCATTATACAGGCATGCCTAAACATCATAGATTCATGTTCAGAGATGTCCCGTTGGTTTTACCACATGGTTACTGTCGCCACGCTGGAAGATCAAGATTGAAAATCAAACCTTTATGTGATGGACTCAATGCCCTGTGTTCTCTCTCATTTACCTGGATAATATTGCAAAAATCTGCTTCCCATTACCTTCGGAAATGGTTTCTTGCCCTGATTCATGTTATTAGGGTAGAATCTTGTTTGGTTTCACTCAAAAACATTGTCAAGCTGCATTTAAGCATTGGCATGCTCTGAAAAGTTTTAGTCGGTCTGCATTGAATGAAGGCTAAATCGTGCGAGATGCCAAATTTGGAAAAAGGAGAGAGCAAGAGGTACTTAGATAGAATCTTCACTCTCAAATTCTGTTCTGGGTGTGCGGGCTGGCATGTATTTTGGGGTCCTAGACTTCTAGTTTGTAGAATTTCGATAGCTGATACCCAGGAGTTGCCAAGTAATGCAATCAGATTAGCCGACGATTGGCAGGGTTTGTGTATGGTTCTATGAAGAAGGTTCCGCAGTCATTCATTGCCGGTTCGTTTAGCATGAAAATTTAGCCCTGCCAATTTAGCGTTGCATTCTCGGGAGGAGGCCTTTGGCCTGTGCAGGTGTTCTCAGCAAAAGCATGCTTCTCATATTTTTTTTTTTTGTCTAAGCAGCATATGCAAAGCATCACATATTTGCAAGGATGTGCTTTAACTACAATGCTTAATTATGTTGATATCCTTCCCATCTCTGAAGTTATGTGCTCCTGCGGCTCTCTTCTTCTTCTTCTTTTACAGTGCAGAAGATGAACGAAGTAGACAGGCAAGAACAGGCGTGCTCGACAAAACTTGAACGCAGTAGAAACTTTGTGTAAGTATGAATTTTTATTCGAATTTTGGTCATTAATGACAGCGATTTATTTTCCCGCCAAGAATCGTTTTCCTCCGAGTACATGTGCCAACTGTGCCCTATCTCAATGATGGATTTATTTTTGAATGCTAGCAGGAGCGGTCTGCTGTCTATTTGGAGCTGTGAATGCTGTCTGTCTCTCCTTACATGAATAGTTTTTCTCTGCTTTCCTCTGTCTCTTTCTCTTGCAAGTGATGCCCGGAGCATCTTCTCTGGCAAAGTGGGTACCCACCGTAGTCTCTCTGGTTAGATGCTTGAATGGGTCCGCTGTGATATAAACCATACTTGGTTTGTGTGTATCGTCGTCTTCATAGTTGTCCTGTATATGATGAATTCCAGATCCATTGTTTGACGGGTCCTGTTGAATAATTTAAGCTGTTGCCGGGGCTTCCATTCCCCTGGCCTCTGTTTTGGTTCTACTCGATCCGAAATGCTTGGATGTATATAATTTCTTTTTGGTGCTCTCTGTGTACGACTCAAGAGCTCAATCAATCTGTAAATCAATTTTGTAAATCTGTTCTTATACGATGGCATAGTGAATTTGCCCTTCTGATTTATTATTGCTGGTTTTAGCTCCATCATTGCTAGTTTTGCTGTTCCCAAGAAAATGAAGCAAAATTATTGCGGATCTTGCGAATGTGCCATCATGGCATTTGTATTTTTTTGCATTTTTTTGAAGAGCTTTTGTTGAATATGTTAAACATTACTATGAAATGATTATAGAGGTTTTATTTTGATCTTTTAATTTTTGGTCAGATTATATAGATTTTATTGACAAGTGTCCTATGGGCAACATGTTACGAAAGAAACGCACCCTATGTCGAATAGGAAATTTTGACTCAGGAAAGTTGCCCTAAGAGCTTTCTTTAAGCATATTTACGACTAAATGTCACAATTGGAAGGCGTTGAAATTGTGCACGAGGCATATTGGAAGGCACTGAAACGTTGAGTTTCTCACGTTCGCTTAGATCGGCAAATGCGCGTAGTTATGGACACGTTACGTAAATTTCGAGGAAAGTACTAACATCGAATAGGCAACAACAACTTTCAATAAAGGAAAGTACTAACATCGAATAGGCAACAGCACCTTTCAATAAAACAATTAATGGTCCTCACCAAGGGTTTCGAGGAGATCTCTAATTTTTTTTGCTTTCAATTATATGAATCCTTTCAATTAGGGTTTAATTGACAGAATCCATTTCCATCTCAAGAGGTATCATCTTCTGCTTCTCAATCCAATCCAAGTTTTGCTTTAGGAAAGCTAGTACCGTCCTTGTCTGACAAGCCCAACGAATTATATAAGTCAGTTTTTCCTTATGGACAAGGAACATCCTCAACTCCATTGTCAAAGATTTGGAAACCTCTTTTCCCTCGGACTTTCCTCGTCGCTGGCTCCCAATGTCCACACGATTCCCCATGCTTTTGCCTTCTTGTCAAAATGCCGAGGCAGAAAAGTGGTCCCAGGTCGAGTTACCACTTCCTGAATTCGCTACGTAGTCCTCAATCTCGTTTCTTCTGTGCCGTTGATGAGATAATTCCAAACACGAGCAGCGTCGACTGTGCTCGTACTTTGTTTGTGATGGGACTCACGAGAGAAGGGTCCGCACAACGTGCATCTCGTGCCGGAATCATTTTTTCGGAACCTGTTCACGTCGATGAGGCCGGCCTATGTCGATTGGGCCGGTGCAAGCGTTTCGATTGCCTGCCGACCGACCACGTTATGAAATGCCGCCGCTTTCTCGCTCTGGTTGCGTAATGCCCTTTGACTTTGTGTCTGCGTGGAGTAATCATGACTATCTTTCGACATCGAACTTACTGCGCGATGTGATCGATTTTATCGTTTCAAGTCATGCTAGTTCTGCCATACCTTCTAAGCATCGAAAAGACTTACTTTGGCTTCGACCTCTCATTTCAGCGGCTATACAAAGTTGGGAGCTGGCAAAACCCCTCCTAGACACTCCCTTAGTCCAGGAAATTTTGTCCTTTTCCACCAGTTGTGACTGCATAACACTTTTTTACCTTCCCATATTAACAGATGATTTGATCCTTCCTCCATACGTATTCTCATGCATGTACGTCTAAATTGGCATAAGCCTGTTGGCAATTGCTGCTCTGTAAGTTGCAGTACTTTTTTTTTTGGTCAAAAAAGGAAGCCATTTCATTCATGTTAAACAGTTGATAAGTACACCAAAAGAGCTTATGAGCATAACAAATCCCAAAAGGCTTATGGTGGATTGAAAACCCAGTTGAGTGGGAGGATATTATGGACTTGAGCTTTAACGATCCAGTTCGCAACCTTGTCCTGGGTCCGTGCACAGTGGGCCAACCGGAGGCCTTTTACTCTGATAAGCAAGTCTTTACTCTCTCTGATCAGCGCGTGGACTTCCCAAGAGACCTGATTTGTGCCTTGAAGCATTCTAACTAAAAAGAGATTGTCTGACTCCAACTCTATCTCTTTACATTCTTTCTCTTCGAAGCCACACGAGTTTAGCCACTTCAATGCTTCCAACAGAGCTAAGGTTTCGGCATGGAGGGGAGATCGAACCTGCACAAAGCTTGTGAATCCGTCAATCAGCATTCCGGAGGAGTCTCGGCACACCCACGACACCGCACCAGCCCCTTCTCTCTCCAGAAACACTCCATCTATGTTTATTTTCAGAGATCCCAAGCGTGGTGGAATCCAAGAAATCTGTGAGTTCTCCTTTCTTTTCCCTTTTACTATGGGTTTAGAGCTCCAACGAGTAATTTTGTCGTTCATTGCACAGGCATCCGTGACAACACTCCTCGGATCTGGTTTGATGCCCCTGGATATGAAATTGTTACGAGATTTCCATATGTGCCAAAGAATAGCTATGACAAGCTCCAGGTTTGGCTCATCCCTTTTGGTGCTTTGGTAATTTAGTAACCATTGATCAATTCGATTGAGTCCATGACTCGAAATCCTGACTTGTACCCGCGAATCTGACCAGATTTCTTGAGTCCATGAGCAGAGGAGGAACAAGTGCTCAAGAGTTTCTCGATTCTGCTGGTAAAGAGGGCAAATTGGGTCAGGGATTATGTTTCTTTTGAGAAGGTTATCCTTTGTAGGCAAGGCGTTTTGGCAAATACTCCATAAAAACATCTTGAGTTTTGGCGGGACATCTAGTTTTCATAATTTATTCCAAAGTTCTGGTGGGGGCTAGTAGGAAGAGGAGGGTTGTTGTATGCATGATAACGGATCGTCTTGTCTAAGTTGGTTATACCCATTTTTCACTGAATACAACCCCGATTTAGTCCCTGTCCAGACCACTCTATCCGCCTCATTTTCCTTCGGTAAAGGAATAGATGTTATCTCCTTCACTACTCTGTCATCAAACATTCGCCTAAGTGTCTGCTCATCCCAATTGGGCACGTTCTTGTCTATAAGATCAGCAACAAACATTGGGTCATTGCGATTCGTTGGGCCTCCAATAACCCCTGATGGTAACCACTTATCCTCCCTCACGCTAATGGATTCACCATTCCCTACATACCACATAGTTGACTTCGTAATGGCATCCCTACCCATGATCAAGCTCTGCCAGCCCCACGATGGTCTAGTTCCCTTCCCCGTACGCCAGAAATCGGTATTAGGAAAATAAATTCCTTTTAAAAGTTTGGTCCATAATGCGGATGGGGATTGAGTAATCCTCCAGGCTTGCTTCCCCAACATGGCCTTATTGAAGGTGATCAAATCCCTGAAACCCAAGCCTCCTTTGTCCTTTCTTGTTTTCAGTAACTCCCATTTTTTCCAATGTATACCATCTTTTGATTCCCGATTCCTCCACCAAAAGGCAGCAATTTTTCGCTCTATTGCACGACAAATAGATAAGGGAATTTTGAAAATGGACATCATATATTGTGGTATTGTTTGAATCACAGCCTTGAGAAGCACTTCTTTCGCTGCCTTTAAAATCAAATTTTCCTTCCACCCTTCCAGTTTCATATTCACCCTAGCCAGAATCCATGCAAACATGTCTTTCTTTGAATTTCCCCAATCCGAGGGTATTCCCAAATATTTTCCTGTTTTTTCTATTTTCGGGACATGCAATTCTTGGGCCATATTCTGTCTTAATCTTAGAGGGCAACCGGAGCTAAAGAAAATACATGATTTATTCAGGTTAATAGTTTGGCCCGTAGCATAACAATATTGGTTTAAAACCGCAGCCACATTTTGACATTCGCTCACTGTTCCATCCAAAAAAAAGATAGAGTCATCAGCAAAAAGCAAATGAGTGAGTGTTGGGCAAAATCTATTTAATCTGATGGCTCTTATAATTCTTGCCTTTGATGCTTGTTTCATGAGCAAAGAGAGTACGTTTGCTATGATAATGAACAAGTTTTTGGAGAGAGGGTCACCTTGCCTAATTCCTTTCGATGGCTGAAAGTACGGTAAAGATTTGCCATTGAATTTGACGCTAAAGGATACTATAGTAACACATTGCATAATCCACGATACCCATTTCCTGCAGAACCCCATCTTTAACATACAAGCTTCGAGAAAATCCCATTCTATTCTGTCATAGGCTTTTTGCATGTCCAGTTTTAGAATTGCCTGGAATTTCTTCTTCCTCTTTCTAATTCGGAGCTGATGAAGTACCTCGTGGACTACTAGGATATTATCCTGAATCTGCCAGCCACCAATGAAAGCACTCTGTTCTATTTCGATCAATTGGGGAAGCCAAGGTTTCAAGCGATTTGCCAAAACCTTTGATATAATCTTGTACAAAGTTGTAGAGGCTAATAGATCCATATTGGCTGAGATTCTCTGGATTAGGGACTTTAGGTATAAGAGAAATTAGAGTTCTGTTAATGGATGGGTCCAACACTCCGCTACTCATGAAATCTCTCACCATTTTGACGATATCAGCATGAATATCCCCCCAATGATGTTGATAAAACTGTGCATTAAGTCCATCAGGCCCCGACACTTTCAATGCTCCCATTTGGAAAACAACATCCTTGACTTCTTGTAAAGTTATGTCTGCTATTAATGCTTCATTAATCTCTTCTCCAACAAGACTAGGACACTGCTCAAGAATTGGTTGAAAATCACGAGGGCCTACTAATTTGTACAGATCCTTGAAAAAATCTGTTGTTACTTGTTTAAGAATGTGGGGATCCCTACTCCATTCCCCTTTTGATATCATCAGCATCGAAATTTTGTTTCTTTGTCTTCTTTGAATTGTCGTAGCATGAAAGTATTTGGTGTTTTTGTCTCCCCATTTCAGCCACGAGATTTGAGATCTCAATCCCCAGTACATATCTTCTTGTCTCCATAAGTCATGAATTCTGTCTTTAATCTGTTTCACTCTCTCGTTATCATTCTGGGTATTAGTGCCATTTGTGATAATCTGGAGTTCCATCTTCAACTGGGTGATTTGCTTTTGTGCATTAGAGAACTTTTTCTTGCTCCAACTAGTCAAAGCCGTTGTCACCTCTTTTAATTTTCGCAAAGGGCTCTGATTCAGCATATTTGAGGATGTCCAGGGCTTTTTAAGAACGTCTCCATACTCCTCATCTTCAGCCCAGAATGTCTTGTATTTAAACTCCTTCCGGCATTTCACTCTTTCAGCTTCCAAAGACAATAGAATCGAGCTGTGGTCTGACCCAATCGCAGGCAATGCATAGGCTTCTGCGTTTGGAAATAATATCCTCCAATCGAAATTGCATAGGACCCGATCCAATCTTTCCTTCACATAGGCTTCCCCTTCATGATTGTTAGCCCAAGTAAATGTGCATCCTTTGCATTCAAGATCCATTAAAGAACAATTATTCAAGAACTCCTGAAATGCATTCAATCTATAATGTTAAGCCATTCTTCTACCCACCTTTTCCCAATGATAAAGGATTTCATTAAAGTCCCCTAAACAAATCCAAAGAAGGTTATGAAGAGAACTCAAACCTTTCAATTCCTCCCACAATCTCAGCCTCTCTGGGAACGTGTTTGGTGCATGTACCAATGTGATTCTCATTCTCTTCTTGCATTCATCATCTTCATAAATGATATTGACGAACTCATCGGAATATGACTCCACTGTGACCGACACCCCACTAATCCACATCATTGCCATCCCACCTGCAGTACCTCTGGGATTTACCACAAAACAATGCTGGAAATTAAGCCTACGTTTTAGCCGGAGCACCACTGGTTGTTGGTTTTTAGTTTCCATAAGAAATAGTAACCTGGGCCTTTCTTGAGTCACTAGGACTCTTAAAGCTCGAATTGTCAGAGGTGTGCCCAACTCCTGACAATTCCAACATGGAAGCTTCATATGTACCCGGTGGCTTATTAGGGCTAGCCACCAAAGCCCAATTTCTAGAATTCTCAGAGACTTGTATCAGAGTGTCCAATAACCTAGTTTCATCCAGTGACGTAGAGTTCTTCACCTGAGTATCATAAGGATTATACCTCATCCCCTTTTTGTTACCTGGTGGTTTGCTCCCAATCAACTTTTTCTTTTGAGTTCCTACCAAGGGCAGATCTGGGACAGGAATAGGGATCTCCCTGGTTGAGTTAGATCCCTGGCTTTGCTGATTGACATGGCTGTGGGAGTTAGTGACTAGAACATAGGTAATAACTTGTGTCACTTCAGCAGGAATTTCTGGTATAATTTCGTCATCCATATCCTCATCCCCCTTGTCATCGTTAAAGAGCTTCCAGAAAGGGCTGAACTCATTAGCTTCAGCTTTGAGCCAATGGCCAAAGCGCACATCTATTCCTGCTTCAAATTTTTCCTCATCGAAAGGGAGTATCTCACAATACTTAGCATAATGCCCAATTCTGCCACAGGAATAGCAGAAATGTGGTAACCTTTCGTACTTGAAATCCACCCAATGTTTCTTGTCTTTATAGTTCACAATAGTTCCTGGCATCAAAGGTTCCAGTAGATTAATATTCACCTTCGCCTTACCCATTTTCGATGTAGCAAAGCTCCTGCCATCAACCTTCACTTCATCTACATATCCCAGAGTTAGTGCTGTTTTTCGGATAGCTTTCTCGAAAAGAAGCTCGAAAGGTAGCCCATAAATATGAACCCAAAAGGTACAATGTGTAAAGACATAATGGTGAGGTGGGATGTTCTCTTCCCATGGTTTCAAAAGAAGTAGGTGATTGGCAAAACACCATAGTCCAGACTGAAGCACCCTGTTCTTCTCAATTTCAGATTTGAAAGTAGAAGCAACTACACCTGCGCCAACTAGGGAAAAGATAAAATCATCCAAATGCCATGCCTTCTTCATTGTATTCTGGAATGCTTGGATATTTATGTTTGGTTTCGAAAAAAGTTGCCCGAAAAGTGTGAGGTGACACTCCTTCAGTTTCTGTGCTGTGACGGTGTCGTCCAATTCGGCCATTTTATTCAGAGTCCAGAGGTTACCTAATCTCCTACAAAGAAGATTGAGTCGAGCATCGATTGAGTTTTGTTCCTCCATTGCCATTTGCAGGTGTCGCAGACCCCAGCTACTGGAAAGGGGAGGTTTATTCCGGTCCATGCACACCACCGTAGATAACCGATTGAAGCTGCTCCAGCGAAAGTCAACCCAGCAACTGCACGAGCTCAGGGAGTAAAATTTCTGGGTTTAAGGAAGAGACGAGGGAAGAAAATAAGAGGGGAGAAAGGAAGAAGAGAGAAATGAGAGGTGATATTAAGGGTTTAAGGTGGATTTTGGGGTTTAGGGTTTCTACCATCGAGAGGGGTAGAGAGCAGCTCTTCCATATCGAGAGAGTTAAGCAGTTAACAAGTTGCAGTACTCGAATGTGGTGGATTCAAGGCCTACATGGCAAAAGCACAGAAGAATGTGGGAAGATAGAATATGGCCATTGGCCTCAAATCAACTTGCTGTCAGTACCCTCTTGCATCTTCGTCGTAAGGGTGTTCATGGTTCAATTCGGATTGTACTTTTACTCAGAACGCACTCCTGGGTTTGAAAAGTATCCCGACCTAAACTTTGGATAGTTATCGTTGGTTTGATCCGATACGAAACTGTCGATGTTGATGTCAAAAAGGTTAGTCGAGAATCCACAATTGAGGCCCGCATTCAATGATACAGGAATGTATGGTCCTAATACGTAAAACTAGTGGAGAATTCATAGAACCATATGAAAGGAGTTGCATAACCTCTTGACATTTTAGAAATCATGTTCAGAAGAATGTTAATGCTATGGCATGTGACACATTTACAACATGATTCTGGTACGGGGACGTCCATGTCGTTACATGTCATTTATCACGAATTATGTGCATATAAAGGCTAATCTATAAAGTGACATGACAAATCGAGCATGCACTTTTTATCAATTTTCGTGTCACTTTGAGTGTGTTTGTGTCACAAAAAATCAATAATTTGAAAGTTATTTCTTAATAATGATTGGCTATATCTTTTAAAAATCGATGGAAAATGTTTTCCTAAAACACTCCATGCTTGTTAATTTGTTTTCGTAAACAATATACGCGATCAACTTTAAGAAGGCCAGATTATTTTATTGTTCGATCGTTTTCTCAACAAGACCGGCGGTATTATACACCACTCGGAGAGATTGGCGTGTGCAAGGGTATATTTCTAAGTTCAATCAAGAATGTATCGATACAACATGTTCTATCGATGAATGCTTTCATCGCATTACTCGACTGCATGTGAACGCGACGAAAAGGGTGATCTGACAAGCATATAGCTTTTTCGCATAGAGAAATACTATTTTCCACGCGATCATCATCTTCAATTTAGATGATCAGTTACTTCAATTCAAACCTCAAAGGTACATGGTGAAGAGTGGCTTCTGAAGTAATCTTTGTGTCCTTAGACTCTACATGACTGGTATAGCATGGGAACAACGTGAACGAGATGAATCCAGGCACGTCCCCGTCCCTGGAAACTTTCACTGTCAACAAGTCCAACTTGCCAGCTATGAACCGACCTCCTCACTTTCCACCATCTAAATCTTCACAGCTCTTCTTCGTTTAGCCACGCATTGGTTTCTTAAGTTCTCTTCCGCAACCTAAAAAAGGGCAACGTCACCTTCTTCTCCAAGATTACGTATTGGACCACGTCGTCGTCGTCGTCGATTGAGGGGATGACGGTGGCGGCTGCTCTGAGGAAGAGAGAGAGAGAGAGAGAGAGAGAGAGAGAGAGAGAGAGAGAGGATGTTGTTTAGTATTTTTAGCGAGTCTTGATTTTGCCACGTCGGATTGCAGTGTCCCAAATTGGAGTTGACAGTTGGAAAAAAGTTTTGGTACTAATATGTGTAAGATGTAACATAATCTTTTTATGCAGAAAATTTAGACATCTAGGATCTTAGATCTTCATGATTTTCACAATAAGAGGAACGAAGCATACCTTTATCCATAGCGTTTTCCCTTAAAGATAATTGTTGCAGAAAACGAAACAAACGAAGAAATCTGATTTCTCTCTCTTGACCCACTTTTATCTTAATGTATTTTATCGATGGAGGATAAAAATACAACATTCTTTTCGTGCGTTGTCGTGGGTGGAGAGAGGACCAGACTCTATTTATATATACCCCTTCAAGCGGTGTCTTTC
Source organism: Syzygium malaccense (assembly GCA_031216405.1). NCBI lineage: Eukaryota > Viridiplantae > Streptophyta > Magnoliopsida > Myrtales > Myrtaceae > Syzygium > Syzygium malaccense. The sequence continues at coordinate 7,871,691 of CM062257.1, forward strand.
ATCAAAGCATATCCCACTTCATAAGAGTCGTATCTCTTCGGAAGAATTTTAACTTCTCAATAGAATTACACATTTTCATCTATTTTCATAGTCAACATGTTTTAGCACTTAAATATTTATTAAACCATTAATTCATAATATCATGTGGGCCACATTATTCTTACATTCTCCCACTTGGCCCATATGACCTTCCTTTCATTGTTTAATAAAGACCATAATGTGCACAATAACATTATGCTAAAATCTTTCTTAAATTGCCTATCACATAATGATCTCAGTTAAATAAAGAAACTAATGCGAGTCATAACAGTTGTATGCCATTAATCAACATAGTCCCTTACATGTATTACAACTATAACTCCCTACTTAACATGATCCATAAATGAGAAGTATAGTAATGGTCCAATTATAATGTCTTTGTTAGAGACTGTCCTATTACACATTCATCTATTTCCATCATGTATACCAAATAGAAAATAGGAAATATCAGAAACACATAATTGAGCTCATAGTGTCAAATAAATAAACTTAATGCACTCATAATACAATCATTAATGACATCCAATAATACCCATCCTTTCAACATGTTCTTTAAATATTTTGGGCGGCAATCCTTTTGTTAAGGGATCTGCAATCATAATGTTGGTGCTAATGTGCTCAATTGACACTATTTATTTCTGAACTTCTTCTTTAACGGACAAATATTTAATCTCCATATGTTTAGCACCATTGGAGTACTTATCGTTCTTAGAGAAGAAAACTACTGCAAAGTTATCACAATAAATTTTCAACGGCCTGGCAATACTGTCGACAATTATAAGCCCTAAAATAAAGTTTCGCAGCCATATCCCATGAATAGTGGCCTCAAAGCATGCCACAAACTTAGCCTTCATAATAGATGTAGCAATAATTGGCTGCTTTGCATTTTTCCATGAAATTGCGCCTCCAGTCAAAAGATACAAGTAACCGAAAGTTGATTTTCTTGTATCAATACATCCGGCAAAGTATGAATCTGAATATCCAATCACCTCAAGATGATCAGATCTTTTATAAGTGAGCATGTGATTCTTCGTTCCTTGCAAGTATCTGAGAACTTTCTTTGCAACTTTTCAATGATCTAATCCTGCGTTACTTTGATACCTGCCCAGCATTCCGACAGTAAAACTAATGTTTGGTCCGGTGCAAGTTTGAGCATACATTAAGCTTTCGACAACAGATACATAAGGAATACTTTTCATTCGTTCTTGTTCCAATTCACTTTTCGAACATTGCATAAGACCAAATTTGTCACCTTTCTGAATTGAAACTGCTTCTGCTAAACATTTATCCATATTTAATCTCTCTAAAATTTTATTAATATAGGCTTTCTGAGACAACCCTAACAATCCTTGTGATCTATCATGGAATATTTTTATTCCTATCACATACGTTGCCTCTCTCATATCTTTCATTTCAAAATTTTTAGAGAGAAATTTCTTAGTTTCATGTAACAAACCAAGATCATTAGTAGCAAGTAAAAGGTCATCAACATACAGAACTAAAAAAATAAACTTGCTCCCATTGACCTTTATGTATATATACCGATCAACAGTATTTTTCTTAAATCCAAAAGAAGTTATGGTATCATTAAACTTAAGATACCATTGTCGGGAAGCTTGTTTAAGTCCATATATTGATTTCTTTAATTTACACACCATGTGTTCCTTTCCTTTAACTGAAAAGCCCTCAGGTTGGTTCATATAAATTTCTTTATCTAAATTCCCATTAAGAAAAGCAATTTTAACATCCATTTGATGTAATTCTAAATCGTAATGAGCCACCAAAGCCATAATGATTCTAAGTGAGTCTTTCTTGGAGATTGGTGAAAATGTCTCCTTATATTTAATGCATTCTTTCTGAGTAAAACCTTTAGCAACAAGTTTGGCCTTATATCGTTCGATATTACCTTTTGAGTCGCGTTTGGTCTTAAAGACACATTTACACCCGACCTTATCGCACCTTTCAGGCAATTCAACGAGATTCCAAACTTGATTTTGATCCATAGATTTTAACTCTTCTTCCATGGCATTGAACCATTTAGTAGAATCATTACATTCCATGACTTGTGAAAATGAACCTGGATCATTACTAATTCCTAAGTCAATTTCTGACTCTCGTAGATAAACCACGTAGTCATTAGAAATAGCCGACCTCCTTTCTCTTTGAGATCTTCTTAATGCTATTTCTTTTGACTCAACTACTGTAGGTTCAATATTGACATTTTCATTATGGAGTATTTGATCATTAATTTGTTGTTCTTGATTATTGTTTGGTTGAACTATAATATCAGGAACAACAACTTTAGAAGTTTTGGGTAGAGGAACTTCCACCCTAACTTCTTGAATGCAAACATCACGCATTCTTTCACTCTTACTAATGTCAACATTTTTAATGAACCTAGCATTTCTAGATTCAACAATTCTTGTACTATGATTAAGACAGTAAAACCTATACCCTTTGGATTTCTCTGCATAACCAATAAAGTAACCACTGGTTGTTCTTAAATCTAATTTCTTTTCACGTGGATTGTAAATTCTTACTTCTGCTGGACAACCCCAAACATGCAAGTGTCGTAAACTAGGTTTCATTCCCGTCTACATACAAAGGAAGTCTTTGGAACTGCCTTACTATGAACCCTATTTAATAAATACATAGAAGTCTTTAAAGCATACATCCACAATGATAAGGGTAGAGATGAATAACTCATCATACTCCTAATTATTTCTATTAAGGTACGATTACGCCTTTTTGCTACACCATTTTGTTGTGGTGTTCTTGGCATTGTGTATTGAGCACAAATACCATGTCTTTCAAGGAATTTAGCAAACGGACCCGGACATTGTCCCGATTCATCATACTTTCCATAATATTCACCACCTCTATCAGACCGTACTATTTTCACATTTTTATCTAATTGCCTTTCAACCTCTTTAATATACACATCAAGTGCATTCACTAATTGAGATTTATCATGCAATAGATAAATATAACCATAACATGAAAAATCATCAATAAAGATGATAAAATAATTTTCTTTACCGAAAGATGGAACATCAAAAGGACCACATATATCGGTGTGTATAATTTCAAGAAGCTTTATGCTTCTTGTGGCACCTTTCTTAGTATGTTTTGTTTGTTTACCCTTAATACAATTAATACACACTCCAAGATTAGTAAAATTCAAATTTGGAAGAATTTCATTCTTCACTAATCTTTACATTCTTTCTTTGGATATATGACCCAAACGTTTATGCCACAAGTAAGCAGAATTCTTATCCATCAAACTACGTTTAGTACCAATATTATGATACAAGGTCATTAAGGTCTTAGCAAAAGCATTATCAAGTTTAAACTTGTAGAGACCATCACATAAAATTTCAGTTCCAATAAGATTATTATTCTTATACAAACTGAAAGATCCACAACCAAACTTAAAAGAGAATCCTGCTACATCAAGTTCTGGCAAAGAAACTAAATTGCGAGAAAAAGTAGGTACATAAAGGGTTTGAAACAAATCCAAATAATTTTCAGTATCTAAGATGAAATGATAAGTGCCAATGCCATCAACTGGAGTTTTGTTTCTATTCCCCGTGAGCACATAATTCTCATTTGGCTTTATGGTTTGGATCGAAAGAAATCCCTGTATCGTATTTGAAACATAAGTGGTGGCACCAGAATCAATCCACCAAGTATTATGACGAACTTCATTAAAGTTTGACTCAAAACATACTATCTTTCTTTTCGAACCAAGTTTTATGCTTCAGACAATCTTTCTTCAAGTGTCCAATTTTATGACAAAAGGGACACTTAATAAGATTGTGTTCTTTCTTGTGGATTTGAGAAGCCTTAGAAGAGTCATTCATGTTATGTAAACCTTTCTTCTTGCTCCTTCCACCTTTCCTCTTGAAATTCTTCTCAGCTTCTTGATGACTTAAGAGATGAACATAATGAGCCTTTTGATTCTTTATCCTTGTTTCCTCTTGAACAAGCATACTGGCCAATTCATTTACATTCCACTTATCCTTTATAGTGTTGTAATTCATTTGAAATGGCCCATATTATTCATGAGGCAAGGAGTTAAGTATGAACTGTACTAAAAAGTAGTCATTCACGTTCATTTCCAAAGTCCTTAATTTTGCCGCTAAGTTTGTCATCTCTGTTCATGCATGGTACGTGAACCATCATATTTCATGGTGGTCAAAGTACTCATCAATGTACCGACTAGTGACTTATCAGCAGTTTGAGAACCCTCTTCCACAAATTTCATAAATTCCTTAGCATTGTCAGTTTTGGGAAGAGTTGTCTTTAAGTTGTTTGCTACTGTCATTTGTATAAATATTAAGCTTAATCTGTTCGATCTTTCCCAAACTTTATGGAAAGACTTTTTATTATCGCTACTCTCATCAGTAATAGCAGTCGGTTTCTCAATTTGAAGTGCTAAGTCAAGATCCAAGACACCTAGGTGAAATTAAACTTGTTCACTCCAATCAGGGAAATTCATTCTATTGAATAAAGAAACAGACGAAGCATGCGAATGAAGAGAAACAGGTACAGATACTGCAAATATACAAGAATATACTCACACATTAATGCTTTGAGAATATCACACTATCTTATTCAAATTAAACATTACATGTATATCATAGTTCTCCTATGGGTGATCCTATAATATGCAATCATACAATAAACTACAATGATGCTAATAACTTTTATTTGGTAATTATAAATACACCCCATTAAAATTTATTCGATATCTTTGGATATACAAACAAATTTAACAAGACATATTAATTACCAACTATTGTGTTTATAAATTATAAGAAATTGATTAACCTTTGGGTCAATCCCAAAGTTCTTATAATAAACGAACTTCAATATACCCATGACACCAATAAGGATATATAATATATCAATTCCAACTATAGCATCAATTAATCATGGGTAATTGAAAGAAACATTATACAATTTCAAAAATTCAAGACATTATGGTTCGGCCACTTTGGTGACTAACAAACCACTCATAATTGAATTCTTGAAATTGTAAAACACTATAATTGTTTCATTCACAAACATTTACCAAATTGCATGCTAATGGTCAAATCGTAAATTAATGCATAAGGGCAAATCGGTAAAATCAGAATTGATATGGGGCAGAACCGTAAATTCAGTAACCAGTGCCAAAATGGTAAATAATTCGGTCAATGGCAAAACAATAAATTAAACGGTCAAGGGCAGAACCATAAATTCAGTAGCCTGTGTGCAAAATGATAAATAATTTGGTCAATGGCAAAACAGTAAATTAAACGGTCAAGGGCAGAACCGTAAATAAACACATAAGGGGCAGAAACGTAAATAACCAGCGGAGAGGGCAGAAACGTAAAATTACACATAAGGGGGCAGAATCGTAATTAGTGGAGGGAGAGAAAGAGTAGTGCACGCGCCTCAACTGTTGCGCGGGTGTGTGGGATCCACGCGCCTAGGCATGCGTGGGCATGTGTAGGATACACGCCCGTTCCTTCACTGCGCGCGTCAGTGCATGGACCTGCGCGCGCGTGGAAGCCCCGCGCGCGCGCGGAAGCCACGCGCCTCTTCATCACACCCCTTCGCCCTTTTTTTTTTTTTTTGGTTTTGTTTCGCTTCGTTTCCACCAAAACCATTCCAATAACGGGCAAATAACTAGAAAAAGAAACATGAATCTTTATCCCAAAAATCATAATCGGAAAAATCATGAGATCCTAAATCTGGCTCTGATACTAACTATAAGATGTAACGTAATCTTTTTATGCAGAAAATTTAGACATATAGGATCTTAGATTTTCATGATTTTCACAATAAGAGGGACGAAGCATATCTTTATCCGTAGTGTTTTCCTTTAGAGATAATTGTTGCAGAAAACGGAACAAATGAAAAAATGTAATTTCTCTCTCTTGACCAACTTTTTTCTTAATGTATCTTATCGATGGAGGATAAAAATATAACGTTCTTTTCGTGCATTGTCGTGGGTGGAAAGAGGACCAGACTCTATTTATATATACCCTTTCAAGTGGTGCCTTCCATCAAAACATATCGCACTTCATAAGAGTCGTATCTTTTCGGAGGAATTTTAACTTCTCAATAGAATTACACCTTTTCATCTATTTTCGTAGCCAATACGTTTTACCACTTAAATATTTATTAAACTATGAATTCATAATATCATGTGGGCCACATTATTCTTACCATATGAGGCCGAACGAAACTTTGGACAATTCAAGCGTTCTTATCCCAAATTAAATCAAACCAAGTCCAACTTTTCCTTCGTTTCCCCCTATACGTACCATTAGCAATTCTCAAATTTTCTAAGTTGTTAAATCCACCATCACAAAAATGGCTTCACCACCACCTTCTTCTCCGGCACGACTATCCGTGAACCGCCACAAGCCGGAGCTGATCTCCCCGTCGGGAGTGACTCCGCGCGAGCTCAAGCTCGTATCAGACATGGATGACCAGGAGGGTCTTCGCTTTCAGTTTCCCTTCCTTCTCTTCTACCCAAACAGGCCCCCGATGAGACGCCGAGAAGACCCAGCGAGAGTCGTCAAGGAAGCGCTTGGGAAGGCGCTCACGTACTACTACCCGTTGGCCGGGCGGATCCGGGAGGGGCCGAACCGTAAGCTCGCGGTGGACTGCACCGGCGAGGGGATCCTGTTCGTCGAGGCTGACGCTGACGTCAGCCTCGAGGAGCTTGGCGACTCCATGAGGCCACCCTGTCCCTTCGTGGACGAGGTGTTGTGCGACGTGGCTGGGTCGGGCGGCACCGTTGGGTGCCCTCTGTTGTTGGCGCAGGCTAGTAACAGTGTAGTTAAAAGGAAAGTTTCGTAATTCAAACACAAATTTTTTTGATTGGATAGGATAATACAATGCAAGAACACATAAACATGCACAACTATATAATTCCATGACGTAGAGATCTGCTACTTATACTCTGATTAATCAACTTGTAACTTTTGCGGTTTCTTACGAGTTCCTTCCTAGTTTGCAGGTGACCCGTTTGAAATGCGGGGCCTTCATCCTCGGACTCCGACTCAATCACACGATTAGCGATTCCCTCGGACTCAAACAATTCCTAGAGGCGGCCGTGGAACTCGCACGAGGCGCGCCTGCACCGTCTCGGCCGCCCGTCTGGCGGAGAGAAATCCTCTACGCCCGAGACCCGCCGCAAGCGACGTGCAGGCATGACGAGTTCGAGGACATAGTCGACGCCAGAAGTGCGGCCACGATGTTGTTGGACCCCAAGAACATGGTACACAGATCGTTCTTTTTCGGCCCGCACGAAATGGCATCTATCAAGAAACGCCTCCCTCACCAACTAGTCTCGAAATCCTCCACCTACGAGTTGCTCACGGCATGCCTATGGAAGTGCCGCACGATCGCCCTTGAGATTGAGCCGGACGATGTCGTCCGCCTATCGTGCAGTATCAATGCGCGAGGCAAGCGAGGCCTCGGTGTGCCCAGTGGCTACTACGGGAACACGTCGGTGTTTGTGACGGTGCTTTCAAAGGCGGACCAGTTGTGCAGCAGCCCGCTAGGGTACGCGGTAGACCTGGTGAAGAAAGCGAAAGGAATGGTGAGCGAAGAATACGTGAGGTCCTCCATCGACACGTTGGTAATCAAGGGACGGCCGAAGTACACGACCGTCTGGAACTACGTGGTCGCCGACTCGACCAAGGTCGGGTTCGAGGAGGTCGATTTCGGGTGGGGGAAGCCGGCGTACGGCGGCGTGGCCGGTGCATTTCCTTTGATCAGCTTTTACGTGAAGTACAAAACAAGAGAGGGAGAGGAGGGGATCGTGGTGCCGATAATGTTGCCGGAGAGAGCAATGCAAAGGTTTCAAGAAGAGCTGGCAAAGATGACTGATGAAGAGAGAGTGGGGGATGATCACTATGGTGTGGATGCAACTGCAATTAGATCGAGCCTCTAGAAGCATAATTAACCATAGAATGTCTAAAGTCTCTCGATCACATACGACAATGCTTGAATTATCGAATGAAGAAGTATCTTTCTTTGTAATTTGTCTCCTAGTTATGTATGGACTCGATAGCAAACCGGATTACACAATAAAGATGCGTTCTCTTTCGTTTGAGTGACTGACTATTCAAGCACCGACAGCCTCAGCGGCTCAAGAAATGCCCATTTTGCTCCGAGGAGTTCATCGACTTCATATGTACGGGAGGTGGGGTGTGGGAAAAGTCGTGAGGATCACGACCGTGACGTGACTCGATAAAACACGCGATTTCTTTCGACCACAAAAACAACACGCTTGTCATTCCTTGCAGTGGCGACTTGTTAACCACACAATACGCCACGAGGAAATGGTGCGAGGAATTGCGAGGGGGCCAAAATGCTGTGGGTGCGTTCCCCCTTGGATTTTCGGTGGCCCCTGTTCCCAAAATACTATGAATTATTTAACACGTTTTTTTTTCTTTTTAACTTTATTGAAGGCGACGTTTGGTGACGCCGCCGAACCAGTAAATGTTTATTCAACATCGTTTCCACTAAATAACGATTGTAATGTCTAATAGCTAGTTATACCTTTTCTTGTTTTATTATTTCATAACATCCTTCGCTCATGAACTATATATTTAAAGTAAATATCAACAACTACTAGGGATTTACCTCAGTGGCCATCCTTCTCACTTGAGAAGGGAGAGATGGGGAGTTTAAATCCCCACCTTCATAGGGGGTAGGAGTGAGGTCGCGTAGTTTAAGATGTGGGTTTGGACGTTCACGTCCTGCAAGAAGTGGGGTGCAAGTCTGAGTGTGTATCGTGAGTGAAAGATAGAGTAGGACCGATAAAAAAAAAAGTAAATATCAACCGATCAAAATACGGAAAAGAAATGCATTTTGACAATAGTACTAAAATATATAAAGAGGTGCAATTGATATGCAATGCATTATTTATCATGTGCATTTTTAAAGGACAAGATGAAAAGGAGAAAATTAAAGGAAGTAGTACAATTTTAGTCAATTTTAGCGCAACGCATATTAGAATATAGATGAATTCATATGATTTGGTAATTTGACAAGCTCATCTCTCAAAAGACAATATTTAATTTTTTTTAAAGAAAAAAATTTGAGGCAACTTTTTCTTCTTAGTGATCTTGAAGATAGCTTTTCGGAATCTAGATCAATTGCGTTCCGATGAAGAACAAAAATGCACGTTCTTAAATAGAAGTGATTGCGGTCTTTCGGGGTGAAATTTTTTCTCATTAATGTAAAATTCCAGATAAATAGAATTGCTTTTCTGATAATGAAAAACAAAAAATTTCTGCTTTCAAGATAATAGATTATCTTGATTTTTACATTTTGGATTAACTGATTTTATCCGTAACCATTCAAACTGTGTTTTCATGTGAAAAAAACTATTTCTTAGCTTTCAAAAACAAAACAAGAAAAGATATTTATATGAACATAACCAAATGGCCTCTAGGTTCTGCTAAAATTTGTTTTTCATCAATTCAAATACTGAAGAAGATTTTAGAAAATTAGAAAAGTCCATTATGCACTACATGACATGATGGATCCGAGCAGACCCCTCGAATGGAGCTGGCAATTCGTGTTTTCACAGCACATTCATGTCCCTCATTCATCTTATTTCACGTGCATTGCAAAACAACGTCGCGGTATGATTACAAATCGTAATATTTGGATTTTTTTAAAAAAGAAAAGAAAACATGGTTGAAAAGTCAACGAAAGAAAGAAAGTGGACGTCGCTTTATAAAGGGAAAAGTAAGGCAGAGTGAGAAAGAGAGTGGCCGTGAGCTCCCTCGTGCAAGAAAAGAAAGGACAACGGAAAGGAAGAAAATGAAATAATAGGAAAAAAAGAAGAAAGATAGTGCGTACTCATCATGAGAGTCTCGCCAAGTCAGAGTTACTTCGTATCGCAATGCCCAGTAAATATTCGCGATCCTCGTTCGTCCAATCAGAGTGTTTTTTGGAATTAGAGCATGCACTTTCGAAGTTTTGTGAATATCAAGCTGCGTAGTCCGATTTTTGAGTCGTTGATTTGCGTATATATATATATATAATTGGTGATTTAAGGTGTTGTGGGGCCATGGAATTTTGCAGAACTTGATTTGGGCTTACGGTTTACCCAACACGAATTTTTGAAGTTGGTCGCGAATGATGAACAGTGCGCGATAGTAACTTTATATGCCGATTTTGTTGCTTTTTGGCCCGAGTTTGGATCGGCCAAGCTAGGGTTCCTATAGTTCTTTGAATGGGCTTTATTTTGACTATAAGTTCGTTTGAAACGGGATTCAGTGGTGAGAGTTATGGAACGATCAATTCGCGCTCAAGCTCTGCATTGCGAACGGTTTTGGATAATCGCTTTGGACGAACGATTTGTGAGCGCCTTTTAATCGTTATGTTAGCGTTTAAGCTTAATTTAGCTGAGTCGTAGTTGAGGTAGTGTTTTACTTGATTTTAACGTTGTTTCTCGTTTATTTGATAGGATTGCAAATTTAATGGTTCGAGTAATCTTTGTCATTTGATCATAGGCATTTCTAGATAAAAGGTGCTATCTCTTCTTTGAGTTTATAAACTCATATTTTGAAAGTAATAAGGATTTGAGTATCATATGAGTTAGTAAAGTATGTTTGTTGCATAAAAACTCATTGGTTATTTGAGAATAGTTTTAAGAAATATATTGCGAACGGATATATATGTATTACGTTGCGAACTGATTTACGGAATGGGTTTTAAGATGATTTGAGAAACGTTACAAAATGTTATACATATCAATTTGTGAATTTGGTTTATGAAATGATATGAGAAATGCTTTACGAAAAAGTATTTCTATTATATGAATTGAGTTATGAAAGGTTATATGATTGATTTGTGAAATGCATTGTGGATTATGAGATTGATTATGGATTGAATTTTTGATATTGGAGGATGTGAGTTTGGTACTTAATATCGCTGTTAACCCATCGAGGGGTTTGAGGGTACGCATACTGAGTTAGGATATCCTTCTGGGCCGAGCCATCGGTTTTGTAGGTGGAGACCTTGCCAATGGGGGGAATCTTTGTAACCTTGTCACAAGACGTTGTGTCGTAACCATGGTTTGATATTGAGTAGTAGATTGGTCGATGGAATGGACCATCAACATGTGCTGTAATATGAGATTTATCAATGGAATAGACTATTAATGGTGATTTGAGATTAGTCAATGGAATTGACCATTGACGCGATTTTTAATAGAGATTGATCAATGGATTTGACTATTGATATTATGATTGTTTAAATGAATAGTTCTGACTTATACAAAGTTTTGTGGAAATGAAACAATTAGTATTTGATTGATATATATATATATGAAGTATGAGTTTTTGGTATGGCTTTATGTATACATGCATATTGATTGCTTAATATGCTTAGAAAAATACTCACTACTTACTGAGCCGTAGTTACTCACTCTTCTCTTTCTCTAATCTTTTCAGGTTTCTTGGTTAGTTGCCAATAGAGCGAGAGCGATGTTATGAGGACTTTTGGGAGTTAGATTTCTTGTTGTAGTTTCAGGCTACGTCCTTCGGATGAAAAGATGGCCGTGTCATCCCCCGTTCTGGTAGGTTTCGGGATGTGACATGTTTTTCAATGAACATGGATGAAAAGATAGTAATTCGTGTCGGTTTTAAATCAACTGATATCGTGTTGTTGTGTATTGAGTTTGGAATTGTCTCGGCGAATCCGCATCACACTCGAGTCGTGTTCTCGTACCGTGTCAAGGAATTGTTGGGCGCTCGAGTTAACTTTCAGATCATACATTGTCAAGAGCCTCGTTCGGATGTAGAAGAGAATAACAATTAAGACAAAAAAAAAACTATGAAATATCTAACACGTTTTTTTTTTCTCTTTATTGAAGGCAACGTTTTGATTACGTTCAACGAATAAATGTTGCAACGATTGTAATGTCTAGCAGCTCGTTATAACTTTTTTTTGTTTTATTTTTTCATAATATTCTTCGCTCGTGAACTATATATTCAAAGTAAATATCAACCAATCAAAATACAGAAAAGAAATGCGTTTCGAAAGTAATACTATAATATATAAAGAGGTGCAATTGATGTACGATGCATTGTTCATCATGTACATTCTTAAAGGACAAGACAAACAGGAGAAAATTAAAGGCAGTACTGCAATGATAATAAAGTTTAGCGCAACGCGTATCAGAATATCATCGTCCGATACGGATGGAGGCTCTCGAATTCGTTACGGATTTTTTTAAATAGATTGAATTCATATAATTTGGTAGTTTCGTAAGCTCATCTCAGACAAGATTTATTATTTTTTTAAAGAAAAGAACTTTGAGACAACTTTTTCTTCTTAGTTATCTCGAAGATGGCTTTTTGGAATTTAGACCAATCGCGTTTTGATGAAGAACAAAAATGCACATTCTTAAATAGAAGAGATTTGCAGTCTTTTGGCGTCAAATTTTTTCTCCGTTAATGTAAAATTTCAGATAAATAGAATTACTTTTTTGAAAATGAAAAACAAAAGTTTTCCTGCTTGAAGATAATAGATTATCTTGATTTTCATTTTTTGGAATAAACGATTTTAACCATAACCATTCAGACGGTGTTTTTATCCAAAAAAAAACTGTTTTTTGGCTTTCAAAAACAAAAAAAAAGATATTTATATAAACATAACCAAACAGTCTCTTGGTAGCACTAAAATTTGTTTTTCATCAATTCAAAGACCGAAGAAGATTTTAGAAAATTAGACAAGTCCATTGTGTGCCACACGACATGGTAGATCCAAACAGTCGCCTCAAAAGGGGCTGGCAGTTCGTGCTTTCACATCACATTCATGTTGATTATTCATCTTATTTTGCGTGCATCGCAAAACAACGTCGCAATATGATTACAAAAATGTGTTTCAATAAACACGGACGAGTGCATTGCTACTTGTGCTGGTTTCGAATTAGCTCATATTTATGTGGTGTGTTGAGTTCGAATTTGTCTCGGCAAATTCATATCGCATTCTAGTCGTGTTCTTGTACCGTGTCAGGGATTGTCAGGCTCCCGAGTTGACTTCCAGATCATACATTGTCAGGAGCCTCATTCGGAAGTAGAAGAGAATACCAATTAAGACAAAATATTCAAACGGTATGCATGGCATTATTTATCTTCTCGCATGCATAAAGGCCTGCACGTTCCTTCACAGACAAGCTTGTTGGGACATGGATGCATAAAGGCACGAGAAGATAACATTCTGCTTAGCAAGCAATGCTTTGCCTTCACTCGATGTTGGGCTCATAGCATTCATTACCTGTCCTAGTTTTAGGGTTTGACATTCTCCAATGGACCTTTGAATGAGCTTGGAACGATGACTGCCCCATGCCAGGACCATGGGAAGTTTCCTAGGCTCCATTGAATTCGAAAGAGCTCTCATTCTAAAGAAACAGTGAACTTCGTCGAGAGATGTCTGCAACTTCAGGGCTATGTCCTCCTCCCGACAATGGTTTGAGAAAGGTCCCTACGACTCCATCGATCATTAGTAATTATAACTGAAGCATGATCATGGAAATAGGTGTGACTTGTGATTAGAACATCCTGATGTCCTTCTCTTTTCTCTCCCTATCGTAACGCGGGCTTAGCTTACCACATGTCGTTGTTGGTATTTACTCTCCTGCATCACCGGCATTGCCGATGACGCCTCTGCTCTTACTAATCTTCACGGGATGTGATTCGCTATAAGCCAATTTATTTGTGTCTGTCTCAACTACGACGGGGTGTTTTTTCCCTTTAGTCTAATTCTTACTGCTAATGTAGCTTGTTGATAATATCGTTTGTGTATGAGAGAGAGAGAGAGAGAGAGAGAGAGAGAGAGAGAGAGAGAGAGAGGGGTTGTACTAGAGGCGGCGATTGAAGTAGTGTATACGCATATGCCACGTCAGTAATTTTTTTATAACAATAGGAATTTGGCGTAAAGGTTTAAGACTACATGGACAAAACTAAAAAGTTTAGGATTGAATTGGCATCTACGCAGTAGATTTAGGACTTATTGGATAATTATTCCATGATTTTTCTCTCATGTACATGAAGAAAAGGAGAGAGTCTTTGTTCATAAAATCTATACATGATATTGCACCAAATGCCAATAATAGATAATTCATTTACAATCAATGTAGATGTTAAGGTGGTTGCTTAACATGCGCGCACACACTCTCTACACTAGTAATAGTAAAATAAGAGCTGCTCAGATACATGCGCTCTCGAATGCACTCACCATTGAAAACTCAGGAAGTACTCCTAGTAATTAAGAATACGATATAGTTTTAGGACTTAAATTCACTTTTTGAAAGTTTTAGGATTTTATCGTATTTTTGTGATAATTTTTAGGACTTGACTGTAGTTTTTGAAAGTTTTAGAACTCAATTGCAGTTTCGTGACAAGTTTTAGGACTTTTAGTATATTCATCCGTTATTTTTATGAAAAGTATTAGCATTATCTTGGTGCATGTCTAAAGGCCTTTTTATGTGTACCGACCTCATGTGAGCCAATACATTTCAACCTTTAGATCATACGAAATGAAACCCACCAACATAAAAAACTTGGATGCATTAAGCTCATGTGCATCTCAATCACCTAAGACTTTTTCTTATGTGTAATTAACTTAATGCGGGTTACATCTAAATAAAATCGGCAGTATTTTGTCAAAAGGTATCTTCAAACATACATCGAAATGGATTTTATCCTTTCGACCAAAAAAAATATGTTTTATTTTTAATTCACTCCCCAATCTTCCAAATGCAATTGAGCAGGATTACTTCTCGGAAAGAAAATTCACCATTTACTTGACAATACAAGGAAAGGCCAACTTTATCATAAGCTATTGACAACGACGATCTCTCTTTCTCTCTCTCTCTCTCTGAGTTGTTCAGATATGGATCAGGTAAGCAACTAGGTGATCTAGATACCTCCTCGACTGCACTCACTATTAAAAAGTCAGGAAGCACTGTTATTTTTTAAGAACAAGGTACAGCACGTGCAAGCTGCAGTTGCTCTGGATCCGGACCTGCGCAGGCCGAAGGGGTCCAGACTAAAGTTGTTCATGCGGGCTTACAAAGTGTTTCATGGGCCTCCCAAAAATCGGATCTCCACATCCCCATCTCTGGATTATCTTTAAAAAAAAAAAAAGAACGATACGATAGGCTGTGAACTTATGAATTGTAAATACGTATTTCGAAAAACAAGCACTTACTTAGTACAAAACATGGTTACACCGCATGGTTGGCTCAGTTGGAGCCCTCACAAAGCTAAAGATTCAAGAAGCACAAGGGTCTACAAGCTTGGACTTTAGTAGATCCTTAAAAGGCTCAATTTTGGTCTTTGTTCGGACGTCGGAATCACTGGGATATAAAATTTCTAGATGGTATTCCCTCTTTCTAGGGAAGGCAAACATAAAAAGGGAATTTGGGGGGCAGGGCGTGCGGGTACCGGTACTTTAAAAATAAGGAACGCATCCGTGGAGCCCGCCGTTACTACAATACAAACAGGCAGGCCTCAGCATGGTTGGCTCAGTTGGAACCCTCAGAGAGCTCAAGATTCAAGAAATACGAGGGCCTACAAGCTCTCTCGAAAAAGGGTACCGAGGAAGGAGCCACATACATTACTGGTTTCCAACTTTCCATTTCTCAAACTCCATGCATAGGGACACCAAAAACACACACACGGAAAGTGAATGGCCCATTCTAGAGGTAAGCGATGATGTAAAATATATTGTCATATTCCGATGCCCACCACCACAATATCGGCAGTCGCTAATGGGGGACAAGACATGGTCGTGAGCTTTCTATTTCTTACACTAGTTTGTTCATGTGGGGAGTCTTATGATGGCGACATAGCACAGGAAGGAAGATGAGCATCTCTCCTCTTTGTGCTTCAAAGTTTCTACCGGAGTGTTCTTTATCAAAAGGGTCGATCGACTGCCATGTCGAGAAAGCCGAGGCCAATGTAATTTACTTGATGCGATTTTATTGACACGCTAACATGAAACTATGTGACTCTCTCAATGACGTGCATTACATGACATGCATATTATGAGACTAACTAATCCTATATCCTATATGCAATCTAAATGGCATTTTTTATTTGATTTTACTTAATTGATGGAAACTATAAACTATCCTAAGTCTATATGGATTCCAATATGCATAATCTTAGACATGAGTTGTGAATGCACCTAAGTTCTAAACATGCAAGTAACATATGACGAGCGATATGTACGATGATTAATGAACTTAACGACACATTTAAATAAGTGTTATATACAAAATTCATGAATATCACTCAACAACATGCCATTTTGAGACAATCAAAAATCATTTGATCAGTCATAAAAATCACATGTGTGACAATATTAGGGGTTCGACCTTTAAGCTCAAAGGTCCAATGCCTTAAAAGGTCCAAACTAATGCCGCTAGATGAACAAAATATTAAGAAATAACCTATGGTTTCATGACGTGACTAACATGCATTAAAATTATATACTAAAATTAGGTAGTTCAATGAATTACGGGTCAATTAGGATGTACACACGTGCATCTCAACACTCCCAATAAAACTTCTTTCACCAATTTCCTTATTTCTAATTAAATAAGACTTAAGTACAAAGTCTCCTCTGTTTCCCACCATATAAACCATTGACAGTTCCTAAGTTTTGTAAATTGTTCTCTCTCATCTCTCGCTACACACAAATCTGCCACCACAAAAAATGGCTTCGCCACCACCTCCTTCTCTGCGCCTACTAACCGTGAACCGGCACAAGCCGGAGCTGATCTCCCCGTCGGGAGCGACGCCACATGAGCTCAAACTCCTCTCGGACGTGGACGACCAGGAGGGGCTTCGCTTTCAGTTTCCCTTCCTTCTCTTCTACCCAAACAACCCCTCAATGAAAGGCCGAGAAGACCCGGCGAGAGTCGTCGAGGAAGCGCTCGCAGAGGCGCTTGTGTATTATTACCCGTTGGCTGGGCGGATCCAGGAAGGGCCGAACCGTAAGCTTGCAGTGGACTGCACCGGCGAGGGGATTCTCTTTGTGGAAGCCGACGCCGACGTCGGCCTCGAGGAGCTTGGCGACTCCATGCTGCCGCCGTGTGGCTTCGCGGACGAGGTGTTGTGTGATGTAGCCGGGTCGGGCGGCATAGTTGGGTGCCCTCTGTTGTTGGTCCAGGTAAGTACTGCGTAAACAAGTCAAACTACTCATCAGGACCATAAGCTATTCAAGCTCTTCACTCGGACAATATCGAACTCATCTCGAGCTTGTTTCTTTCCGAAGCATGTGCTTCTTGTGAAAATTTTTTTCATGAAATGATTTTCCATACTTTTATGTATTTGATTAGTTGAAAGTAGGTAATTAACGTAAAAAAAACTTTATGATCAAGGAAAATAACCATACTTAAAATTGAGGAAAAATGATTTCTCCATCACGAAAAGAAGAAAGCGTTTTTTTTTGTTAGTCCTGCTCCTGCTCCTGCTCCTACTCTATTTCTCATCTCACTTTTAGATTTTTGCTCTACTTCTTGCAGAGCGTGAGAGTCAAAACTCACACATGAAACTACGCGTCCCCACCTCTAGCCTCCCCTGAGAAAGTAGAGAATCGAACTCCCCACTTTTCCCTTCTTAAATAAGAAGGGTGGCCACTGGGACATGCTCCAGTGGTTAAAGAAAGCGTTTTCACAAGCTCCTTTTCCACAGGCATGCTCACAAAAAAGTGAACAGTAGAATAGGAAGAAAAACGAAATAGGAACAACTCGCTACTCCAAATGCAGGTCTATTAGATATTGGTTGGTGACCTTGCAACTCCAGATCTGGGCAAGGGCGTTGGGGGCCTAGCCTCGGCACTGGCCATCACCCCGACGACCGAAAGAGGGAGAAGATGAACAGTAGAATAGGAAAAAAAAAAGAAAAAAGAAAGGAGAAAAGAAAAAGGGGAAATTTTAAAAATTTTAAAAAAATTGCAAAAATCATTCATGTCAGCGCCAATTATATCACGTAGGACGGCCAGCATTAACTAGATCATCAATGGTTTCCGACTTAAATTGGCTGAATGTACTACATAGGAAAATCGTCAAAAATTATAGTACTAAATTGGTCAAATTAGAAGTTTATGACTAAATTGGCCGCAACACAATAGATTTAGAATTTTTTAGACATTTTTTCCTGTGAGATTATGTGGGATCACTGCTGCTAATTGTTCTAAAAGCTTAAACTATTAGATGTTTAATATTTAAATGTTCTAACACTCCCACTCACGCGTAGGCTGGATTTTAGCCTATGCCTAAAGCGTGGAAATTTATAATTAGGGAGGCAAATAGTGACCTTATACTTTGATATCATGTGGAACTTTATAGGACCACTGCCAACTATTCTAAAAACTTAAACTATTATATGAAAATGTGATTTAATATTTAAATATCCTAACACTCCCAATCTCTTTGACAGGTATAGTA
The DNA here is from genome assembly GCA_031216405.1 of Syzygium malaccense. NCBI lineage: Eukaryota > Viridiplantae > Streptophyta > Magnoliopsida > Myrtales > Myrtaceae > Syzygium > Syzygium malaccense. The sequence goes on from CM062257.1 coordinate 7,890,217, forward strand.
GGAAGATCATTCCTTGATCATTATTTAGTGGTGTTGCAACTTGTAATTTGTCTAACTCATAACATCATTAATAAATATATGGTCTCCAGACTTAGTTAATAGGTGAAAGTTCAAGAGACAAGATTTATATTTTTTGTATAGATATGTCCTCTCACTCCTGGTTATCCAACTTGCTCCTTTTTTCTGTTTCTTACGAGTTCCTTCCTAGTTGCAGGTGACCCGTTTGAAATGTGGGGGCTTCATCCTCGGAATCCGACTCAATCACGCAATTAGCGATTCCCTCGGAGTTAAACAGTTCCTAGAGGCAGCCGCAGAACTCACAGGAGGCGCACCTGTGCCGTCTCGGCCGCCTGTTTGGCAGAGAGAAATCCTCTGCACGCGAGACCCGCCGCGAGTGACGTGCAGGCACCCTGAGTTCGAGGACGTCGTCGATGCTGGAGGTGCAGCCACGACGTTGGACCCCAACAACATGGCGCACAGATCGTTCTTCTTCAGCCCGTGCGAAGTGGCATCGATCAAGAAACTCCTCCCTCACCATCTAGTCTCAAAATCCTCCACCTACGAGTTACTCACGGCATGCCTATGGAAGTGCCGCACGATCGCACTTGAGATCGAGCCGGAGGACATCGTCCGGCTATCGTGCATGATTAGCGCGCGCGGGAAGCGAGGCCTCGGCGTGCCTCATGGTTATTACGGGAACACGACAGTCTTTGCGATGGTGCTTTCAAAGGCGGGCCATCTGCGCAATAGGTCACTGGGGTATGCAGTCGAGCTAGTGAAGAAAGCAAAAGAAATGGTGAGCGAAGAATACGTAAGGTCCTCCATCGATGTGTCGGTGATCAAGGGACGGCCTAAGTACACGACTGTTTGGAACTACGTGGTCACCGACATGACCAAGGTCGGGTTCGAAGAGGTTGATTTCGGGTGGGGCAAGCCGGTGTACGGCGGAGTCCCCGGTGCATTTCCTTTGATTAGCTACTATGTGAAGTACAAAACAAGAAAGGGAGAGGAGGGGATTGTTGTGCCAATAATGTTGCCGGAGTGGGCAATTCAAAGGTTTCAACGAGAGTTAGAGAAAATGACTGATGAAGAGATCGGGGGTGATGATCATTATGGCGTGGATTCAATTTCAGTTAGATCGAAACTCTAAAGGGGTCCTTAGACGTCTGCCCTTTTGACCTTGTATTCATGAGATTGGGCTCATTTCGCTTAAGATAACTTCATGTCATGTTTATTTTTACCAACCTTCTTGTTAAACTTCAATCGTGATTCGCGTGCGCTAGTCTTTTGATTCTTTAGAGCTTCAGGATGCCCAAAGATTTTCGTAACTGATTGTGTTTTTTGATACGTCAGCCGTCAGTCAGAAAGCAGCACAATGCGGGGCACAAGCACAAGGTGCCCGTGTGCGTCGGTACGCAGATGTCAAACGGCTAGGTATGGACTTTATTAGTAAGAAGAATAAACAAGAACATGCGTTATCTTTCGTTTGAGTTTAGTAAGTGAAGGATGGTCTAACCACACGTCCCTCCCAAGCTTATCGTATGATTGTCTTTGCACTTCATACGATTATGCACCAGATGAGTCCCAATCGAAACGCCTCTGGTTTTTATCGAAATCAGCTTGCTTGTGGAGGTGCAACACATGCTGTCTAAGGATACTTAGAGAATAGATTCCCAACCGCTAGAGAAAAGAGAGAGTAAATCTTGTGCTTAAATAAAAAAAAAACTTTTAAGTTTTTACGTGATTACAACATTTTGTATGGAAGTTACAAAAAATTAGTAAAAATTACGATCCATTACGACTCAATGATCTGTTTCTCTATTGCACCATAGAACTATCAGACAGAGAGAATTATTAGAGGACCACCGCGTTGTCGTGTGCGTTCACCTTGGTTCGCCACCAAGCAATTAATGTTAAGAATCTTTTTCATTTGAAAGTCCTTTGGTTTTTATCTTAGGGAAAGTATTAGCATTGTTCCGGTCTAGGTCTAGACGTCACGGGCCGATACTTGAGATTGTGAACCATGCAGCACTTACACTCCTTGGACACTTACGGTCAACCTTTCCTTGATATATCGCTTACTCGCTAGCTAACCAACTTAGATAGTAGAGAGAATATTTAGAGGGCTCCTTTATCTATACACGAGTCCCTCTAATTACATCCGTTGATCTCACATCTCTTTTGACGAGAAAGATCTATTCCCACCTACTAATCTCACCTATCAATCTAATGGTGGAGATCACCACCACCTTACAATCTTGATAATGCAGATACATCTTGATGGATATCAATCCTTGTCTCATAATTTAATGGTCGAGAGTGAGTGCCCCCTATTAATCCGGCGGTTCTTGGCTCTTCGGATTGATTACTTGGCAATCCGTCTATGTCATTCCCCCCACCCAATCAAGCGATGCCGCTCTCAACTCAAAGTCCTTTGCTTGCCTGATTGCATCCTTCCCTTGGATCATCGGCTCCCTTGAAGATTGGTGATTCGACCGTCTCCTTTGCCGCTTGGTCTTTCTATTCTTGACTTGACGACTAGCTCTTGAATCCCAACTCATTCTACAAGCAATTCCTCTTTGAAATCGGCAACCTCCATGATGCTCAGCAAGTTCCCTACTTCTTGAAAAAACACATGGATCGGCATCTCTCTTTGTGTTGGCATTGACTGCTCCAACTCTACCTTCGGCTCCTCCAAAGGTTGTGGTCTCGCCCTTGACTTGGCTACAGGCTTCCCAATTCTCGACCTTCCACCCACAAGTCATATTGTGGAGATGTTCTTGGTTTTCCATCAACCCACGAATCATCAGTACAGCGAATTGGCACTTTGGATTGATGATAATAATTGACTCGGTTCTCATAACGATCATGGCATTCGCCCTATCAAAGAATTTCAAATCCAAAACAAGATTATATTCATCAAGCGGAACTACCTCGAATGAGAATTTTCCCTTCCAATCATCGATTTGTAGTTTCACGTCTCAAACGATGCAATGTTCAGTACATCATCCAAGTGACCACCTTAAACCTATGTCCGGTTGGCTTCACTCCAAATCCCAAACCCTTTGCCACTTCGCTTGACATAAACAAGTTTGACATGCCAATGTCAAACTTGGCATAGAGATTTATGTTGCTAACCTTGACTTCCACGAATAGCAAACTCGTATTTGTAGGTTTCTTGGGCGGTGCTTGAGTCTTTATGGAGTTGAGAAGCTTCAATGCCCCAAGCAGCACTTGTCTCTCTTCTCTTGGGCATAAGGACACTAGAAGTGCCAAAAGTTTCGTACGGCGCTCACATTAGTGTCAAAACTTTTCGCCAGCTCATTTAAGTGCAAAATCGGATAAAAAAATGATCGCTTAAGTGTCTCTGGCGATAAATTCTGACAAAAAAATATTACATGACTTTTTTAATTAAATGTTAAATATTTCGTGGCATTTTTCGTTATATGTAAATATTATGAGGCTTTTCTATATATAAAAAAAAAGTCCACATGTGCGGTGGTGTGCTCTGAGAATAAAAATCCCACCGCACACACAGTAAAGAAAGTCAATCTCTCTCTCCACGTTGTTCTCTTGCCGGCCAAATTCAAAGTATAGTGAAACGAAACATCGATCGACTCAAATTCGAGATCGAATCCATACAAATCAATTCAGGAGATTCGCAGTCCACGAAATAGACCCGAACATGAGTAAAATATTTAGAGAAGAATTAGAGTTTCAAGAAATTTGATTTGTTTGAATTAGGGTTTATAAATTGGGACATATATGTTAAGCGACGTCATTTTAGGTTATTAATATTAACTCGGAGCGTTGGCGAGCCACGTTAGCTGGGGAAATTAATAAAATATGATGACATTAAATTTCTGGTAATCTTAATCGAAGTTGACACTCAAGTGATCTTTTTTCTTTAAAGTAGCACTTAATGATCCAAAAGAATTTTTGACACTAAAATAAGTATCGTATAAAACTTTTCACACTTCTAATCTCCTTGTACCCTTCTTTCGCTTTGGCTTTCCTCCTCCTCCTCCTCCTCCTCCTCTCTTCGCATTATGGGAAGTTTACCTTTCTTTAAGCAATCCCGAGCAAGGCGTGGGCCATCGCGAAAGAAGCACTTGATCAGCTTTCAGTACACTTTTCCTTGTCGCTTCGTCTACCTGCCACTCAAAAGCCTCCCTTGCTTATCATTTTGGTCATGGGCAACTTCCTCTTCCTCTTCGTCGCCCTCGTCATGGTGGCGATCTCTATCACCTTTCTCATTGGATTGGGAAGATTCGAATTGATGGCGATCAATCAAGGACTTGGCTATGTCAAGGGCTCTCGATAGTTCTTCTACTCGCCGGTGTTCCAACTCCAATCTCGCCCAAGGGTTGAGCCCATCCATGAACGTGAGTAGTGCCTCGGACTCGGTCTTATCCTGAATTTCCAACAATAGCTCGAAAACTCCCGCACATACTTGCAAATATCTCTCGTGTAGCTTACTCCGGGCTTCATTCTTGGCATGCTTCGAGGAGAATTGCTCCCAAAAAGCGGTAACGAAGGCGGACCATTGAATGATCGGTTTGGGCCCCCGCCTTTCATTGTTACACTTTCTTCTCCACCAAAGCATAGTGACATCGCTTAAATACATAGCAGCAGTTCGTATCTTAATCTTGTCGTCCTTGATTCCCATTGGCATCCTATATGAAGTTGTTGTCCACCTCTTTAGCGGACCGCTCTCCCTTGAAATCCTTTGGCTCAGAAATGTCCACCCTCATACTCGGCATCATGATGACCACCTCTTGGGCCGTCTTGCAAGCCTCGAGTTCATCTTTGACCATCTCTAGTTCGCTTGCTATGACCATCTTGTAAGCTTTGAATTCATCCTTGACATGCCCTCTTACTCTGAATAATTCAACTTTTACCTTTCTGGGTTTCTTACGAGTTCCTTCTTTATGGTAGGTGACCCGTTTGAAATGTGGGGGCTCCATACTCATAATCCGTGTCGATGCTGGAAGTGCAGTCACCGTGTCGGATCTGAGAAGATGGCACACAGATCGTTCTTTTTCGACCAGCGGGATGTGGCATCGATCAAGAAACATCTCCCTCACCATCTAGTCTCGAAATCCTCCACCTACTAGTTACTCACGGCGTGCCCATGGAAGTGCCGCACGATCGCACTCGAGATCGTGCCGGACGACGTTGTCCCACCTCTTGTGCGTTATCAATGTGCAAGGCCAGCGTGGCCTCGGGGTGCCCCGCATGGTTATTACGGGATCACGTCAGCGAATGCAACGGTACTTTCGAAGGCAATGATGTTGCCGGAGAGAGCAATGCAAAGGTTTCAACAAGAGTTGGAGAAAGCGACTGACGAAGAGACGGTGGGTGACGATCATTACGGTGTGGATTCAATTGCGATTAGATCGAAACTCTAGATGGGATTATCAACCATAGATTGTCTAAAGTTTCTCAACCGCGTGTGCCAATGCTCGAATCATTGAACGAAGTATTACCCTTTGGAATTTGTCTTCTCGTTTTGGACTTTGAGGAGCGCAACACTAACGAGGTTACGAAAAATTGCAAGGAGCTGCGATTCGTTACGACTCGAGGACCGTTTCTCGGATGGAAAAGGATCCCGAACTCTCCATAACAGTCGGATAAAAGAAAAGAGTAAATCTCGTCCGTGGATGAGAAACTTTTGAGTTCTTGTGTGTCACGGCATTTTGTACAAGAGTTATGAAAAAATTGCAATGAGCAACGATCGTTACGAACTTGAGGTTTCGTTTCGCGGATGGATCATAGAACTGTCGGAGAGAGAGACCCGGTTGACGAGCGCGCTCACCTCGGTTCCTCGCCAAGCAATTAATGTGGGGAATTTTTTTTCCCATTTGCAAAGTTCTTTGCTTTTTATTTTTATGAAAAATATTAGCATTGTCATTTTCGTGTTTAGCAACTGCATGCGAGCCCAATGTATATCGACCTTTGGGTGATGTGAAATGAAACCCGCCAACATCAAAGATTTGGACGCATTCGGCTCATGCACATCCCGATCACCCAAGAATTTTTTCTTATGTGTAATTTTATCTAGGTTACGTCTAAATAAAATCAAAGGTTTTTTACCGAGAGGTATCTTCAAATGTAAACTGAAATAAAATATATCCTAATTCACTCTACAATCTTCCAACTGCAATGCAGAAGGATTACTTCTCCGAGAGAAAATCCACCATTTGCTTGACAATCATTTGATACTCTCTCTCTCTCTCTCTCTCTCTGAGTTGTTCAGATACGGATCATATAAGCAGCTAGGTGAACTAGATACCTTAAAAAGTCAGGAAGCGCTCCTAGTTTTTCAAGAAAATGGTAAAGGACGTGCCCAGCTGCAGCTGCTCTGGATCAAGACCTGCACGGGCCGAAGGGGTCCAGGCTTAACTGGTCCGAGGGGCTTGCAGTGTCTCACGGGCCTTCCGAAAGTCGGGTCTCCACGTCCCTGTCTCCGGATTATCTTCAAAAAAACAGGAACGACACTGTAGGCTTTTGAACTTATGAGTTGTAAATACGTATTTCGGAAAACAAGCGCGTACTTGGTATGAAATACGGTTACACCTAGGGGTGTCAAAACCAAACCAGAAAACCGAATCAAAACCGGAACCGAACCGAACCAAACCGAAATTTCATATATTTTCGGTTCAATTCGGGCAATGCAAATATAACCATGTTTTATTTAGGTTCGGTGAACCGAACCGAACTAAAAATCTCTTGTTTTCATAATATTACGATTTTCACGATCTCTCCTTTTTCACTAAACCTCTTCTTAGTATTACAAAAAAGAAAACCAAAAAACCAAACGGAACCGAACCAAACCGATTCGGGTCTTCAGTTCAGTTAAAAGTTAATGGGTATTCAAATAATTTGGTTCGAATTTCCTGAAAACCGTAACAGGACCAAACGTTGACACCCCTAGTTACACTGTAGGGTTGGCTCAGTTGGAGTCCTCACAAAGCTCAAAGATTCAAGAAACACAAAGGGTCAAAGAGCTCTCACGGAAAAGGGTAACGAGGAAGAGCCCACATACGTTGGTGGTTTTCCAACTTTCCATTCCTCAAACTCCATGCATAGAGACCAAGAAAAACACACATGGAAAGTGAATGGCCATTCCAGAGGCAAGTGTCGATACAATGTATTATCATACTCCGATGCCCACCACCTCCACAACATCGGTAGTCGCTAATGGGGACAAGACATGGTGGTGAGCTTCCCCTTTTTCTAGCACATGAAGGAAGATAAGCTCCTTTTCTTTTTGTGCTATAAAGTTTGTACCGGATTGTAAAAAGGGTCTGGCCGCCGTGTCGAGAAAGCCGAGTCAACCCGCCCTCACATTGAAAGGTCTCAAGTGACACATACCGAAAGGGGTTAACCTCCTACCATTTTAGAGATCCAAAATCGATTTTCTTGATATAATTTAGTTAAGGCATTGGAGGGTTTGTAGATTTCATTCGTAGCATCTTAACATATCAAAGAATTGATCCTTTCGAAAATAGCCGACCCTTTTTCCTGTTATAGGATTATGAGGACCGATTTCGAAATGCAAAGAATATAAGCGACCAAAAGCACGTAAAATGTTGGTCCCCTATCTCTTAACTCTTCCGTTCCGAACAATTCAGTCCTCAAGAGTTTGTTCGTGAAATCGAAATTTCTAATTTATTTGACATGTGCAATCAAGACATCTAACCAACTTACTCGAGTTTGTGCAACCGAATCCTTCTTACTTGTCATTAGATCTGTCAAAATAGGTTATAAACCAATTTCTTAACTCGTATTTAATAAGCCGGGTTAGCTATATTCGGTAAATTGATCATAAATGAGTTTGTACCCAACTTTATGGGTCATAAATGGGTTTATGTGGGTGTTAACTGGATTCCCAACTTACTTCTACCAAAATCACCTCTAAAACTCTCTTCACTTTCTTTCAATCTCGCTTTCTCTCATTTCGTGCTTTCACCTTAGTTTATATATGAATCTTTTTAGATTTGATCAAATATAGAAGTGTTTTAGCAATATGAGTCGGGTCAAGTATGAATTGGATATGAGTCATTTGATTTGTATTGCATGAAAATTGATAATTTGGGTCGGACCATTTCTACCTAAATTGACAGGTCTACTCGCCGCGGCACTACCAATTCACACACTAGAAGATCAATTCATTTCGCAAAATGAAGCAAGGGCTCGATTGCATTAGAAAAGAAGCACGAGAGAGAGAGAGCATGAAAGGCGCGCAGTTTTCGAATGGGGACAAACCGGGCACACAAACAGCCGAAGGGTCCAAGACAGAGGGCAGCAATCATTGGCTAACCCCGCTTCCCACGTATCACCGTTTCGACACAACCCTTCTACCTCAGCGCCTTTCCTGGCCCATACCATTTTATTATCCAAACATTACAAACAAAAATAATAATTGGTGGAAGATCGAGGCAATGTGAAAACTTCTATTCTCTCTACCTTTTAAAAAAAAAGAGAAAAAGATAAGAAAAAGAAAACCCAATAGTATAATCTTGAGGGGCTTTCCAAGTTTCAATATTTGTTCTCTCTTGGGAGCACGCATTTTCACCTCGTTTTGTAACGAGCCACTTTATCTGTGTTCGTCTCAACTACGACGAGGATTTTGTTACCCTTTTGTTGATAATATCCTATGTGTGTGTGAGAGAGAGAGAGAGAGATAGAGGTTGTACTAGAGGCGGCAATTGAAGTATTGTATACGTATACGCCACGTCGACAATTTCTGATAACAATAAGAATTTTGCGCAAATGTTTAAAACTACATTAACAAAAATGAAAAGTTTAGAATTAAATTAATATCTATACAGTAGATTTATGATTAATTGGATAATTATCCCATGATTTTTCTCTCATGTTCACGAAGAAAAAGGAGAGAGTCCTTGTTCGTAAAACCTATATATGATATTGCACCGAATGCCAATAAGAGATAATTCATTTTCAATCAATGATGACGTTAAGGTGGTCGTTAAACGCACACGCTCTCTCTCCACCAGTAATAGTAAAATAAGAGCTGCTTGGATACATGCGTCCTCGAATGCACTCACCATTGAAAACTCAGAAAGTACTCCTAGTAATTAATTAGAATATGATATAGCACGTGTAAACTGCTTTGAATCAGGACCTACGAAGGCTAAAGGGGTCGGATTTAACCGGTTTATGAGACTTACAAAGTGTACCACGGGTCTCTAGATAGTCAAGTCTCCACGTCCCTATCCCTATAATGAATGGTATAGTAGGCTATGAATTTATGCATGGTAAATACAAAATTTCAGAAAATTAATTTCTCCATTGGAAGCCAGTTGAGTAAGTGGCCCGATTTCCATAGAATTATGAGCGATCTGGAAAGCTCCGTTACTCCCAAAAGAATGACGAAGCCGTTGGCATCGCATCACTCGTATGGATGATATCGATATCGCGTGTTAATCTCTATATATGTATCCCTAGAGAGCTTAATTTGGTCTAATAATTGAACAATTCACATGTAATATTTCCAATGAACACCTCCATCATCAATTAATCATACTCGTGAAACGCGTGCATATTCATGTACACGTACACGTGCATGTGCACGTGCTTGTGCATGTACTACCAATCACGTGATCATACTCGTGAATCGCGTGGCTACCGCATGGTGCCAACTACCAGATTTGTTCGCTCACTCGACGTGAGAGCGAGGGAAAGCATAGTTTAATATCCGAATGCCAAAAGAAAGATTCGACCAAGTAACTATTTAATTAGTTGACTATACTTTATATTATATACGACGTGGACATGCCTGAAAACTAAGTCCCAACGTTCCCTTTGCTTCTCCCACCGTATAACACTACAAAAAAACATGTTTTTTCCGACAAAATTTCCAACGAAAAATTTGAAAAAATTCGTTGGAAAATGAATTTTCAACGAATTTTCCAACGAAAAAAAATTCGTTGGTAATAACGCGTTGCAAATTTTTCCAACGAAATATTTCAATTTTCGTTGGAAATTTTGCAACGAATTTTTTTTCATTGAAAAATTCGTTGGAAAACTCGTGACTAAATTTGTTGGAAACGAATTTTTTTTTCCAACGAATTTTTTTTCGTTGGAAACTACAAATTTTTTTTTGGTCAAAAAATTGTGGAATTTTTTTTCCATCGAATTTTTTTTTTGATTAAAAAATAGCCCTCGCCGCCGGCGAGGGCCAGCCTCGTCGCCGGCGAGGGCCGAGCTCGCCCAGATCTGGGCGAGCTCGAGCTCGTCGCCGGCGAGGGCAAGCCTCGTCGGCGGCGAGGGCCGAGCTCGCCCAGATCTGGGCGAGCTCGAGCTCGAGCTCGTCGCCGGCGAGTGCCGAGCTCGCCCAGATCTGGGCGAGCTCGAGCTCGCCGGCCATGGCGAGCTCGGCCCTCGCCATGGCCGGCGAGGCTGTTGCACCGAAGAACAAGAAGATGAAGAAGAAGTAGCAGCAGCAGCAGGGGCGGGAGCAGGCTTCGGGGCCGCCGCCCATCAAGTCCGTCGTCGTCTCCTAGCCTCGCCGGCCATGGCGAGGGCCGAGCTCCAGATCTGGGCGGCTCGGCCCTCGCCGGCGACGAGGCTTGGTGGCGTCGGGGGCATCAGGGGTGTCGGTGTCCATGGCGCGCCGGAGCCGGAGGAGGAGGGGGGGCGGCGGGGGAGGAGGCGGAGGCGAAGGAGAAGGAGAGAGAGAGAGAGAGAGAGAGAGAGAGAGAGAGAGAGAGAGAGAGAGAGAGAGAGAGGCGGGGGGAAGGGAATTTGAGTGGGAATAACGAGCGCGAACCGAGAAATTGAAATTAGTTGGAAATTTCCAACGAATTTTTTTCGTTGGAAATTTCCAACGAAATTTCCAACGAAAAATTGTACATTCTGAAGTAATTACCCGGAAAATTGAAATTCGTTGGAAATTTCGTTGGAAATTTCCAACGAATTTTCCAACGAATATAAAAAATGCCGAACGGTACCGGGATTTTTTGTAATTCGTTGGAAATTTCGTTGGAAATTTTCAACGAAAAAGAATTCGTTGGAAATTTCTAACAAATTTTCCAACAAAAATTGTACACACTGAAATAATTCCCGGAAAATTGAAATTCGTTGGAAATTTCGTTGGAAATTTCCAACGAATTTTCCAACGAAAATTGTACACACTGAAATAATTGCCCGGAAAAATGAAATTCGTTGGAAATTTCCAACGAATTTTTCAACGAATATCAAAAATGCCGAACAGTACCGGGTTTTTTTGTAATTCGTTGGAAAATTCGTTGGAAATTTCCAACGAATTTTACTTTTCGTTGCAAATTTTCGTGGCAAAAATCCCGTTTTTTTGTAGTGTAAACCCTTGAAAATTCATTGTTCTCTCTCATCTCCAACCAGCCATCACAAAAATGGCTTCACCACCACCACCTTCTCCTTCTCCGGGACTACTGACCGTGAACCGCCGTGAACCCGAGCTAATCTCCCCAGCGGGAGTGACGCCGCGCGAGCTCAAACCGCTCTCGGACCTGGACAACCACAAGGGGCTTCGTTTTCTGCTCCCTTCCTTCTCTTCTACCCGAACAACCCTTCGATGGAAGGCTGAGAAGATCCGGCGAGAGTCGTCAAGGAAGTGCTTGCGAAGGCGCTCGTGTACTATTATTACCCGTTGGCCGGGCGGATCTGGGAAGGGCCAAACTGTAAGCTTGCGGTGGACTGTACTGGCAAGGGGATTCTGTTCGTGGAGGCTGATGCCCACGTCGGCCTCGAGGAGCTCGGCGACTCCATGAGGCCGCCATGTGGCTTCGTAGACAAGGTGTTGTGTGATGTGGCCAGGTCGGGCAGTATAATTGGGTGCCCTCTATTGTCGGTCCAGGTAAGTTCAGTGCGAAACCATGTGAGGATAACACGTGATGCGACTAACCAATGAAGAAAAAAGAACGTTTTGAAATTCAAACAGTGAAATTTGATTGGAAAGGATGGTGTAATGCAATAACACATAAACATGCACGGATCTATAATTTCATGTAATAGCAATAGACCTTCGTCTCAAGTTCCTTCTTTGTAGAGATATGCCCTCAGCTTACTCTGATTATTCAACTTGTACCTTTCTGGGTTTCTTACGAGTTCCTTCTTTTTGGTACGTGACCCGTTTGAAATGTGGGGCCTTCATCCTCGGAATCCGACTCAATCACGCAATTAGCGATTCCCTCGGACTGAAAACGTTCCTAGAGGCGGCCGCCGAACTGGCACGAGGCACGCGTGCACCGTCTCGGCTGTCCGTTTGGCAGAGAGAGATCCTCAACGTGCGAGACCTGCCACGAGTGACATGCGCACACCCTGAGTTCGACGACATCACCTATGCCGGAAGTGCGGTCACCGTGTCGGACCCCAAGAAGATGGCACACAGACCCTTCTTTTTCGGCGCGTGGGAAGTGGCGTCGATCAAGAAACACCTCCCTCGTCATCTAGCCTTGAGATGCTCCACCTACGAGCTACTCACGGCATGCCTATGGAAGTGATGCACGATCGCGCTCAAGATCGAGCCGGACGACGTTGTCCGCCTCTCATGCATGATCAATGCGCGCGGCCAGCGAGGCCTCTGTGTAACTCTAGGCTATTACGGGAGCACAACAGTGAATGCAACGGTGCTTTCGAACGGGGGCCGGCTGTGCAACAGCCCACTAGGGTATGCCGTCGAGTTAGTGAAGAAAGCAAAGGAGATGGTGAGCGAAGAATACGCAAGGTCCTCTATCGATGCATTAGCATTCATGGGACGGCCGAAGTACATGACCGTTTGGAATTACGTGGTTGGTGGCACGACTAGAGTTGGGCTCGTAGAGGTCGATTTTGGGTGGGGGAGGCCGGTGCACGGCGGCATCGCCAGTGCATTTCCTTTCTTTAGCATTTATGTGAACTACAAAACAAGAAAGGGAGAGGAGGGTGTTAAAATATGTCTCGAGTTTGAGCTCGTTGAATGAAAATCGACCCAGGATTTATTAAAGGAAAGTCCGAAATTAATTTTTTATGAACATTCGTGGTGGCGCTGCATGGAAATCGTATTTCCTGTTCGGTAATAAGAGTCCAAATTGTCTAAGGATTACTGTTCGGTCATGATATCGAAATTGTTGTGGCCACACAAAGTCAACTTACTTGACCGATCCAATTTGGGTCTTGGCACGTGGATAAATATATATATATATATATATATCTTGGCACGTGGATATATATATATATATATATATTCATGGATATCTTTCCTACTGAAGTCGGCCAATGAAAACTGGAAAAGGAAAGTGAAGGTGGACTTCGTTGACTGAAGTTCACAGTTTCCTTCTCACGTTAATGTTGGCTACTGTGCGCGTTCTTTCTTGGATATATATATATATATATATATATATATATATATATTTATTTATTTATTTATATTTATATTTATATTTATTGGATTGTGGATTCCTTAAGCGCTGTCGTTGATAAAATACGTGAAGTTAAGACTTCTTGAAGCGCCGCGGTTGACGTCAAGTGCTTGGCGTGGGTTTATCTCCCTGGGATTTTGTTCATGGAGTTACACCAAGAGTTCAAGTGTTCGTAGCGATTAAATCTTGTGTTAATATTTGTGTATAATTCTTTTACGAGATCGAGAGATTATTTCGTGAGGAATTGTGGGGCTAAACACTGCGTGAGTTATTGGGTGTAATTGGGGCTTGGGAAATACTTAGAGTGTTTAAGCGACTCGAGTGTGGTTGTAATCTTCGTTGTATCGCTTGATCTATAGTGGAATTCCGTGCTGCTCTCCCCGTGGACATAAGTCACTACGATCGAACCACGTAAATCTGATGTCCGATTTTATTTTCTTATTCTGTTAATTATATTGTTCGATCACTTGGCTTGCGCAACAATTGGTATCAGAGCCTAGTTTGGTTGAGTTGAAGCGAATCGATGGCGATAGAAGAAGGAAAAGTGAAAATCGACAGATTTGATGGGAAGGATTTTGGTTTCTGGAAGATGCAGATTGAGGATAATCTATATCAGATGAAATTGCACTTGCCCCTGTCCGGGAAGAAGCTAGAGATGATGAAGCAAGCTGATTGGGAATTGCTGGATAGACGAGCTTTGGGTGTTATTCGGCTGACGTTGGCTCGTAACATCGCGTTTAACATCGTGAAAGAGACAACCACTGCGGGTTTGATGAAAGCCCTATCGGACATGTATGAGAAGCCCTCTGCGATCAACAAGGTCTATTTGATGCAACGTCTGTTTAATTTGAAGATGAGCGAAAGTGCGTCAGTTGCAGATCATATCAATGAATTCAATGTGATCGTTAGTCAATTGAATTCAGTTGAGATTGACTTTGAAGATGAGGTACGTGCTTTAATTCTATTATCCTCATTGCTTGATAGTTGGAATACTACTGTTACTGCTGTTAGTAATTCCTCTGAGTCGACAAGTTTGATGTTTGATGGTGTTCGAGATTTAATTCGAAGTGAAGACATCCGTAGAAGAGAATCTGGCGAACATGTATCTGCTGCTTTAGTAGGTGAAAATAGAGGAAGAACTGGTACACGTGTTAGCAGGAGTAGTATGAACTCGAATAGACGAAGTCAGTCTAGGACTGGTGGTGTTGTCTGTTGGAGCTGTGGCAAGAGGGGGCATCTTAAAAGAGATTGCCTTAAACTGAAAAACGAGAAGGGTAAAGGAATTAGAATTGATCCTGCGGATGATGTTGCAGCTATAGCAAACAGTAATTCGGATGATGCTGATTATGTCTTGTCTGTCACTGATAATTCGTCGTTTGACGGATGGATTATAGATTCTGGTTGTTCTTTTCATGCTACACCAAACAGGAATTGATTTACTATTTATCAGTGCACGGATAGTAGTAAAATGCAGTTGGGAAACAATTCCGAATGCGATGTTATTGGTATTGGTAATGTCATAATCAGAATGCATGATGATATTGTGTGGACGTTGACTAGAGTGAGGCATGTTCCGGAATTGAAGAAAAATCTGATTTCCTTAAGTGCCCTGGATTCAGATGGGTATCAGTATTCTTCAGAATGTGGACTTTTGAAAATTATTCGAGATGCCTTGGTGATAATGAAAGGAATCAATCATAGTGACATGTATGAGCTTTAAGGTGAGACAGTGACAGAATTCGCCGCGGAGATATCGAATGCATCGGTTCGAGAGAAAACCCACCATTTACTTGACAATCACAAAGGAAAGGCTAAACCACCATTTACTTGACAATCACAAAGGAAAGGCTAAACCCACCATCTAAAGGTCTTGACTCTCTCTCTGTCTTTTTCTCTCTCTCTCTCTCTGAGTTGTTCAGATGTGGATCATGTAAGCAGCTAGGTGATCTAGATACCTCCTCAACTGCACACACCATTAAAAAGTCAGGAAGCACTGCTAGTTTTTAAGAACATGGTACAGCTCTGCCAGCTCCAGCTGCTCTGAATCGAGACCTGCACGGACCGAAGGGGTCCCAGACTTAACTAATATATGGGGTCTGCAGAGTGTTGCATGGCCTCCAAAAAGTAGGGTCTCCACAACAAAAATAGTATATAGGCTATGAACTTATGAGCCGTAGGTACAAATCATGGAAAATAAGCGTACATTGGGTATAAAATATGGTCGCACCGCATGGTCGGCTCCGTTAGAGCCCTCGCCAAGCTCAAGATCCAAGGAACGCAAAGGGTCAAAGAGCTCTCTCGGAAGAGGGTAACGAGGAAGAGCCCACGTACGTTGGTGGTTTTCCAACTTTCCATTCCTCAAACTCCATGCATAGAGACCAAGGAAAACACACATGGAAAGTGAATGGCCATTCTAGGGGTAAGTGTTGATGCAACGTATTATCATACTCCGATGCCCACCACCACCACAACATCGGTAGTCGCTAATGGGGACAAGACATGGTGGTGAGCTTTCCTTTTTTCTCATACACTTGTTTGTTGATGTGGGGGGAGTCTTTGTGATGGCAACAGAGCACATGAAGGAAGATAGATCCTTTTCCTTTTGTGCTATAAAGTTTCTACCGGAGCGTCCTTTGCAAAAAAAAAACTAAAAAGGATCGACCACCTTGTCGGGAAAGCCAAGTCAGCCCCTCCTCGCATTGGAATCTCTCATACGATGCGTATCGAAGGGAAAATTATCCAAAAAGTCATAAACCTGTCAATTGTGTCAATTTAATTCCAAACCTTTTGATGATTTAGCAATTTAGTTCTTAAACTTTTGATGATTTGTCGGTATAGTTCTTTTGGCCAAATATTCAAATAATAGGTTTAGAGCTATATTAATAACAAGAAAGATTTAGGACTAAATTGGCAAATCGTCAAAGGGTTTATGACTATATTAGCACAATTGAAAGGTTTAGAACTGAATTGATTACCGTACAATATATTTATGATTTTTTGGAGGATTATCCCCATACCGAAAGGGTTAACCTCCAGCTGTTTTAGAGATCCAAAATCAATTTTCTTGATATAATTTAATTAAGATACCGAAGGGTTTGTATATTTCATTCATAGCATCTTAACATATTAAATAATCAATTCTCTCAAAAATGACTGACCCTTTTCCTTTTATAGGATTAAGAGGACTGATTTCGAAATCCAAAGAATATTAGCAACTAAAAGCACGTACGTAAACTGTTGGTTCACTATCTCTTAACTCTTCCATTTCGTACGATTTAGTCCTCAAGAGTATGTTCGTGAAATCGAAATTTCTAATTTATTCGACATGTGCAATCAAGACATCTAACCATGCAACTTGCTCGAGTTTGTGCAACCGAATCCTTCTTACTCATCATTAGACTCTTCAAGAATTGGTCATAAATCAATTTCTTAACTTGTATTTGATGGGCTGGGTTAGCTATATTTAGTAAATGTATCATAAATGAGTTTATATGAGTGTTAAATGGGTCACAACTTACTTATACCCAACCCATCTCTATGATTCTCTTTTCACTCTCTTTCGATCTCGCGTTCGCTCGCTCCGTGCTTTCACCTTAGTTTGGTATGAATTTTCCTATATTTGGTCAAAAGCAATGTGGGTCAGATTTAGTATGGCTTGAGTATGAGTGGAGTTGGATGAGTAATCGGGTTTTTATCGTATGGAAAAAATGTCAATTTGGATCGAATCATTTTCAATCCGACCAAACCCACCCATTCGACAGGTGTACTAGATGTTAACGACTACATCGATTTTGTCAACACAACACGACCGATTTGCATACTCGAAGATCAATTCGTTTTGCTGAACGAAGCAAAGGGCTCTGTTGCATCAGAAAAGAAGCATGAGTACCCAATCCCCTCACCATGTGTGCAAGAATATCCAGGGGAGGAAACGTGTGCTTCGACCTTAAAATTGGCCATGACAAGAAAATGGAAAACATAGGTGGACCATGAACGGCGCGCAGTTTTTGAACGGGGACAAACCGGGCACACAAGCAGCCGAAGAGTCCAAAGACAGAGAGAGCGGCAATCATCATGGGCTAATAACGCCGCTTCCCACGTATCACCGTTTCGACACAACCCGTCTCCCCCGGCGCCTTTCCTGGCCCGTACCATTTTATCATCCAAACGTTACAAACAAGAATAATAATTGGCGGAAGATCGAGGCAATGTGAAACCTTCTATTCTCTCTACCTTTTCAAAAAGACAAAAAGATAAGAAAGGTAAAAAACCGATAGTATATTCTTGAGGGGCTTTCCAAATTTCAATATATGTTGTCTCTTGGGGGAGCATGCATTTTCACCTCGTTTTGTAACGAGTTTGTTTAAGATTATTCTCGACGTCACATTTGAAATAATTTCTTTATACTCAAGGGGCATGTCGTGCCGAACCGGTCAAATTTGGACCGGCGACGTGCTGGGCCTCTCTAGGCGGTTCCGAGCCGGAGCAATTCGCACGCGACTGACCGATGAGATTCGGACGTGTTTTTCTTCGGTTCTCGAGCAATTTGCGGTACGATCCTTTTTCTTGGCACATGGGTTCCCGGATAGTTAGGCTTGAGATGGCAAACGTCTTGGAATGTTTTGAAATTTGAAGACCCGTCGAGGTGAATTTTTCTTTGTGTTTTTTTTTTTTGCATAGAAATGCGTCTTGATATTGACTTCTGGTCCTCGAAGAATGGCCCCATAGCTATTATTGCAAAGTTTTCAAAATATAGTGGGAAATCAAATGGCAATTGGGCGCTTTTTATGAATAATTTTTTTATTCCTCTTTTAATATATTTAATTTCGTGATCAATCAAATCGATTATTCACGCAAAAATTAACATGGCAATACACGGAAGAGTACTTTTCGCTTCTGATTTAATGCTAAACAAAAATGCACTAAGAAATCTAGTTTATCCAAGGTTTTCTTAGACGCATCGAGAGCTCTATCTTATCGTCCACGCTAATAATCACTCGAAACACGTACGCATTGTTATTCCGAACGAAAATAAAATGAAAAATTATAACGTCCAACACGTGATAATTGACTCGAGGTAAACAGATACATTGTGCTCGAGAGCATATAACAAAATTTACCCAAGGCTATGCCACGACATTAGCACGAGAAAGAAGGGTGCACGGTATTTTTCCCTAGAGATAAGTTCTGATTTAGCGATCATTTTGCCGACAAACCCAATTTTTCTTTTTTAAGTAAAGTAAAGTCTAGCACACGTGATGCAGGTCCATGGACTTAGATTCGGGACAGACGATGATTGGCATCACACCACATAGTTTAATCATGCTCGATCTCATTTCGCTATCTCTAATAATTCAATAGACCCCAGGACAAGTTCTGGTAAGACACACATGTAATTAAAAAAAAAAAAGAAAAAAAAAGGGAAGTGCATCACGGGATCCGACCCCAAAAATTAAAAGGACCGGAACCCACTCGAAATAACGAATCGCGGTTTTTTTTTTATCCGATTGGGTCTTTATATCGACGATTCGAGATTTTTATTTAATTCTTTCGATGATCCATCGATGTGGGTTAATTCCATAAAAAAACATCAACTTTAGGTCGAGGGACAATTCTGATCCGAACATTTTTTTGTTCCATAAAAAAGCATCAACTTTAGGTTGAGGGACAATTATGGCCTGAACTTTTTTTTGTCTCGTAAAAAAGCACAAACTTTAGGTCGAAGGACAATTTTGGCCCAAACTTTTTTTTGTCTCGTAAAAAAGCACAAACTTTCACTTAAATCCCAAATCTGGCCCTTATTGACTTAAAATCATTGGTTTTCCAACTTGACTATTTCACCTTAGCAATAAATCCACTTGACTTGCTGACTGGATTTAAAGCATTATTCATTGTCTTATTCTCTAAACCACAGCTTGAAGAATAACGGTGAAACTGTTCGTCTCTTTCATTTCACTAGTAAGTCAAAAATATCTCCAGATTGAATCTTTCTGGCCAAACTTCGTCGTTTTGTCGTAATCTGAAGCTGTAGACCACCGCTTGTCGATAGACGCCATGGAAGAGATTCGCCAGGCTCACCACCATAACTTTTTTTCTCAAACAAGGGTAACTTCAGACAGAAAATCAATGGGGGGCCAAATTTGGGATTTAAATGAAAGTTTGTGCTTTTTTATGAGACAAAAAAAAGTTCGGGCCAGAATTATTCCTCGACCTAAAATTGGTGCTTTTTTATGTGACAAAAAAAAGTTCGGGCCAGAATTGTCTTTCGACCTAAAATTGGTGTTTTTTTTTGGAATTAACCCGCGGTCTTTGTATCCACGATTCGAAGGCCGAAAGACCCGTATCTATGACGCTCGGCCCGTGATTCCGTTGCCAACTTTAGCGCCTCTTTCCTCTTCCGCCGCGCGAGGCGTACGGGGGAGGGGGACGACCATGACGATGATAACGGGGCTCGGAGCCCCGTCTCGGTATCATCAAATCGAATGGCGGATCCCATCCAATCGTGGCGGATGTGCGAATCTTCCTTACTCGGGCATTTCGCACGGCACGGCATGTTCACGGACACGTCGACATCATTTTGGAGATTTTAAAATCTCCCCTTCGCTAAATCACTAATTACTATTTACCACGATTAAGTAAGTGAGTAGGAAGCTCCCCCCCACCCAAAAAAGAAAAAGATCTCTAGCGAGCGCACCGAACGCGGGCCGTCGGATGGGGTTTGATCCAACGGACGGCCCCGATCGCGCCCCGGGACGCGCCCTCCGGGACGACGCTGTAGGAGGGAGGGAGCCTGACGCGCCCCCCTCCGCCCTTCCTCCCTCCCTCCATAAACCTCCCGTCCTCCCACCTGCTCCTTCACCTCCACGCTCTCTCTCTCTCTCTCTCTCTCTCTCTCCTCTTCTTCTTCTTCTTCTGCTTCTTCCTCTTCTGACCGAGCGAGCGACCAATGCCTGCGCGGCGCGGGCCCCGCTCTTGACCCCGCGCGGCTCCTCCGCCTCCGTGCCTCGGCCGCGTGGCCTCCGCCCGCTGACCCCGCGGCCGCCGCGACCCGGCGACCGGACGACCCGACGGCCTCGCGATCGCGTCCGTCCTCCGAATGCGGTGGCGTTCCTGAGCTCGGAACCGGAAGCGGAGAGGCGGCCGAGTCGCCCGCCGGAGGCTCGCGGTTCCGGCTCCGAGTGAGGTACTGCGCGCGCTCTCTCTCTCTCTCTCTCTCTCTCTCTCTCTCTCTCTCTCTCTCTCTGGTGGTCCGAGTTCGACGCGCCGAGCCTGCTTCTTCGCGAAGCGCCTCCGGCCGGCTGTTTTGCTGTTTTTGGTTTAGGCTCCCCGTGCTTCCGTTGCCGCGGAACCGTGATTCTTGGCCCGTCGTCTGTCTAGGGAAGAGAAGCCGTGTTGTGCGAAGGCGGAGAACGAAAGTGCATTGCGCCAAAACCGCCGATGTACGGCTGTTTCCGTACTGAAGGGCTGTTATCGGAGAGATGTTGAGCTCCGGATGGTGTCTATGTCCATCTGGAGGTCCAAATTCAAGGCCGTGTTTCGTGTTTTGCTGGCTGCGATTGAAAAACGCTCGATTCTTTTCCTCTCTCTTTCCTAAACCTGCGCTTCCAGCGGTGGTGGCTGCGTTTCTTCCTCCGTACTGGTTCTTGCCTTCCCTGACCACTCGCGGTTGCAGATGAATGGCAGATATGTGATTCCCTTTCCATAAAGTTCTGTATGACAGAATCCAAAAAGTTCGCATGTCGCTTTTCTCTCGTGTGTCCAAAGTTGTTTATTACACTTTTAACTCGGCTCTTTTGACTTGTCGTTGAACCGTTTCTCCTGCTTTTTGTTCCGGTGTTTTTGGTTTTTTCTTTGGCCCCCCTTTGTTTTGTTCACTTCTTGAAAATGAAACCCGGAAGGGAAGCGATGATGTCTCGCTTTCTCTGCGGAGTGTTCATATGCTCTCGACTCAGGTGCTCGATGGATGACCCTGAACTCACGAGTCAAGAGAGTCGCTCGTTTCTCATGCCTACTCGCACTCGAACTTTTCATCGAGGGTCTCACCTAATTTACTGTCTAACTCCTCATGTAGTGCCTTTTTCAACGTGCAT
This sequence comes from Syzygium malaccense, assembly GCA_031216405.1. Classification (NCBI taxonomy): domain Eukaryota; kingdom Viridiplantae; phylum Streptophyta; class Magnoliopsida; order Myrtales; family Myrtaceae; genus Syzygium; species Syzygium malaccense. The sequence goes on from CM062257.1 coordinate 7,911,713, forward strand.
TTTTGAAATTACATATTAGTTAGATGGGGTTTGGGACTTTATCGTCCACATTTAGCAGTCTCTTTTTGATTTACAAATGCGGGGCATGGATGTTACGGGAGCAGCTGGTCCACTCCCTGAAAAAGTTCTCCACTTGCTTTGTGTTAGTGCCCTCGTATCTTGATCCGTGGCTAATAAAGCAATGCCGGGCCTTTTCTCCACTAAGATGCTCATATTACCTCAAATCACTTCATATATCTTCGTTATCACTGTTGCCCATTTACTATTTATGCCTTCCCTTCTATTCAGGTTAGTTTCACTTCAACAATACCGGTTTTTGACTAAATCGGTGTTGTAGGTGGTGGTCCTGCACGTATTGCATTGATGGTCTGCTCAATCAGAAGCTGAGTTCTCACGGTCGAAGCCGGTTCTGTTTTTGACCAAAGATAGCAACCTAAAGGGTACCGAGCTACTTGAAGGTAGAGCGCCAAGGGGAAGGAAGGAGAGAGTAAATATGATACTGATGAGGAGAAGACTGGCTTGCTGCACTCGGGACAGAGAAGTTAGCCTCGACTTCGATGAACAAGAGAGTAAGCTTCTAATTTTTATTTTAACAGTGCTACTACATCTCTTGATATGTCAATTTCGTGGATCAATTTTAGTGCCGGTGCATTTATGTTAATCCTTCCTGATTATCTGCCGCGATTGTCGCGTATCAGCTACTTGCCCCTTTGTTTTTATTGTGAACCTACCACATGTGGGTGTGTTTGCGTGAAGAAATTGGAAGATGTTCTGGATTATCAGTTAAAGAATTAAATGGTGACCATTTTGTTAGACAAAGGTCTCCCCGGTTGACACTTCATCTACGGAGAATTTGCGGCCCATAACGCGGTAAGGATGAAGACAGAAACTGGGTGGGTCCATGAGAGCCTTCTCCTTGTTATTGCGTGTAGGGACCGAGCAGGAAACTAATAGCATAATAATTTTTCCCGTCCTCGTGAACAATCAGAGCCTTAAAAAGCTTTTGTTTGCTTTTCAAGTCCGGTGACCTATTCGACCAAAAAAAAAAGGTCCGGTGACCCTTTGACCCTCGCCAAAAAAAAAAAAATTCCCAGTGCCCCTAATGAATACAAAGCTAGTCTCTTTCTTTTGGGGGTGATGAACAGAAAATAGAGAAGTTTCCTCTTCTTCTATTCGTCACCAATGTGGGAACCCCAGGAATCAAGCGCCAGGGCACGTAAGGTTAGGTTAGTTTTGCCGACTCATCGAGCTGATGCCCACCTGGACTTTGTTATAGGGTTGCCTCTGCTATCAATTCTTCCAATGTGCTAACTATGAAAGCCTAACTCTTGCCAAAAATAAATGATCTTGTACGTAGTCAACATAGTTGGGCAAAAGTCTTAAAGAAGAATTTCTTCTCAGCCTCATTTTGAATTAATAACGTGTGATACGTTTTCCGATGTGATGATGTTATTTCCCTGTCTATCGTGGATTTTCAGACCGTCCTTTTTGACTTCTTGCATGAACGAGAACTGCTGGCAAATTTTATTTTTTTTCCGAAACCTCGGTTTTTGAGCATGTGACTGTAAAGTTCCTGTTGCGGCCTCCCCCAACCGTCTGAATTTGAAGCGGCGATATTCTTTTTCCTTTTGTTTTGTCCCAACTCCCCTTCTAAAAACAAGAGGAGACCTTATATGAGTCTTGATTGAATTTTTTTTTTCCTTTTTTTAGCTTCTTTCAAGTATTTCTCTCGTAGTAACTTTTCTTTCTCGGATGCGGGAGAAAAGTCGTGTTGCAGAATCTCTCCTCTCCATCGAGAATAGGAGATAATGAAGTAACGATTGTGACTTGAGAGAATGACCCTTGGCACAGAGCTCCCGGAAGTTGCATGATTATTTTGATTGAAAATTTGTGGTCCCTTCGGACAGTGAAATAACTATGGGTGGGGACACAGCTTTCATTGTCTTTAATGGGCTTCTTGGTTCTAAAAAAGCACACTACATTTCTCCATTTGTTGGATGGTATCGCTTGCTTGGTTCAGCCTTTCCTCCTTGCTCCTTTTCTTGTCGTATCCCACAGTCCCATTTTCCATAGCAAGATCTTGTTTGGAAGCAAGTACCGGTACCCTTTTTAGGTCTTTAAGGAGTTCGTCTTTGCTGAAGAAACTTCATGCGTGGTATATATTCAGTGGTCCTGAAGTCCGGGTCCTGAAGTCCGGGTTGGTGGGTTGTCTGGACTTTTAGGAAGTTTCCCTTACATGGCTCGAAAATTATCTATTACTTGAGGAAACTTACAGATTTGATGTTTTTCCTGATCTCTCAACATGATGAAACTGCGGATAATAGCCCTCTGGAAGAACCTTGTAAATATACTAAATATGATGGCAATTGGGCACCAGTTATTGTCTGGTATTCTTATTTATCCTGGAATTTTCTGTGGAAGAAAGGTTGTAAATTTCTGTGATGGGCTCCCTGGGTAAATTTTCTATGGCTGACATAAAGATAATATGACACCATAGATTTTTCAAATTTCAGGTCTTGGGTCAAATTCTTTTTTGTAATGGTACCCTTAGCGGTATCTTTTTCACGTTCATCATCCATTGGGAACTAGTGAACTCCATTGCTTCCTAGATAACCCTACTCTAAAATCATGTACATGTCAAAAGTGGAAGATAGACATGGGAACATGTTAAAATACCGTCTTCATTTTGGAGGTGCACATGCAGCTGATAAACTTCTAGGTCCCCACTGTTGCAAGTGTAAAGTAATTATGCCTTCTGGTGTTCATTCAAAATTTCAATCTTCTCCCATAAGAACTGCTTTAGCACTGGGTGATAGATTATTGGACTTGAACCTTAACGACTGAACTCTATAACAGAGGATGTAACTTTGTAGTGAAGAAAATCATCATTCTTGGCTCGGACGAATCATGGTGGTGGAGTTTACTAGTTGCCATCTATCACATAACGAGATCCTCCAATAATTAGACAAAATGTGAAGTAGAATGGCTTTTTGAATAGATTTGAGCATTAACTTATCTGGTTGAATTCTTACCAAAAAAAAAAACTTATCTGGTTGAATTGCTTCTTGAACAAACTTGAGCATTAAATTCTCATGTTTTCCGGTCCCTCTGACCACATCCGTCTTCTTTACGCCCAAATTATGAAGCACTTTCATTGCTTCCTCCATATTATGATGCTCTGAGGCTTCTTGTGAAAACAACCAGAAAATAAACTAATACTTGGTTAATTTCAGAGATAATGACCTACAATGGCCTTGAGAGTTGCATACTCAACAATCACTCTTGTGAAATCGAGAGCCAAACAAGCAGGGGAGATGGATGTCCAACTGACTCTTTGGATGAAGATGATTCAAGTTTTTCTTCCAGTAAAGATGGTTTTGGATCGTTCTCCTCAAAATGGTTATCTACGAAAAGGGATGACCGAGAAGTGGATGAATGGGCAGTCCCTGACTGTCCCCGGCACTTCTATGTGAAGGAAAAGCCAGCTTATTCTATCCAGTTTTCTGATGTGGAGACGATGAAGGAAAAATTTGCCAAGCTATTACTGGGAGAAGATGTTACGGGAGGGCGCAACGGCCATAGCACAGCTCTTGCCTTGTCCAATGCAATCACAAATCTGGCAGGTGTGAAAGATATCTGTCTCCCGTCCTTGTCCTCACCTTGTTTCCCTTGCGCAGCTTTGCATAAGGTTTTACTTCTATAGAGCTACTCCTGGAAGAAAACCCAGTTTACCAAACATAGAATTTTATTGAACGACAACTTTTTTCCTGAAAAGCTTTGCAAATTTGCAATTGGTCACGGAAATTCAGGAAGTAAGAATCAAAAGAAAACTTTCCAATTGTATAGGAAATGTGATGAATGAATTGCCTTAGGAATTTTTGCATCATTTTATGAAATATTTTTCAGCATCATTTATGTGACAGAAATTAAATTTGCAGCATCGATTTTTGGGGAGCTGTGGAAGCTGGAACCACTGCCTGAAGAAAGGAAGAGCAAATGGCGGAGAGAAATGGATTGGTTGGTGTCCCCTACTAACTATATGGTTGAGTTGGTCCCAGCCAAGCAAAATGGTGCCAATGGCCACACTATGGAGGTACTTCTGTACTCCTCTTGGTTTAAGAGTGCAATACATGTTATGCATTGTTCTGAGGTCAAGTTTCCTCATAATGGAGCAGATAATGACCCCCAAAGCCCGTGCAGACATCCATGTCAATCTTCCAGCACTTCAAAAGTTGGACTCTATGCTTATTGTAGGTGATTTCGTTGCTCACATCACAATCTGCAAAGCTTTTGTTCGTGATATCTCCTTCTGACTTATTAAATTTCATTTCTGCAGGAAATACTTGATTCCATGGTGAATACTGAGTTCTGGTATGCAGAAGGGGGTAGTCGAGCAGAAGGAAGGAATAAAAGTGAAAGGCAAAGCAAGAGATGGTGGCTTCCATCACCGCAGGTTCCAAGTACTGGTATTTCTGATAACGGAAGGAAGAAACTGATTTGTCAGGGGAGGTTGGTGCATCAAGTGCTCAAGGCTGCAAAATCCATCAATGAGAATGTTCTGCTTGAGATGCCAGTGCCGACCATTATCAGGGACGCACTTCCTAAGGTAAAACAAGTTATCTGTACATCAAATATTCTCAATTATGTATAACCTTGCAGATCTTTTCCAAGAACCTGGTGCATGCTATTGCGTGTTCATTTATGTGTTTCTAGATAACGTCATATTGGTATCACAAGCAAAGGGAACTATCTAATGGAATATTATCAGGATCGAGGATACGGTTTAAACTACAATATAGGGCCAAAAGAGTGACTTAAACTACAATATCTAGGGTGTGTGGAAGGGGCAATAGACACTTCATCTTTAGGCTTGATATGTGGGGATAATTGGCCATTTAAACAGACTCAATCTGTGTGTTTGTCCATAGTTACCTGCATCACAATCAAATTAAGTCCAGTTCAATTTTCTACTTTCCTTTGAATTTTCTAATGTTTAAACTTCTAATCATCTAACAGTCTGGAAAGGCTAGCCTGGGGGATGATCTATTCAAGGTGTTATCGGCAGAGACAACCTCAACTGAGGACATCTTTAGATCCCTGAGTTTGAAATCAGAGCATGATGCTCTTGAGTGCATTAATAGATTGGAAGCTGCTGCACACTCTTGGAAAGAGAAGATCGCAGAACAAGTGAATGGCAAATCACCAACCAGAACATCATGGTCATTCATCAAGGACCCAATATCCGAGCTGGATAAGACACAGTGGTTTTTGGATCGGGCGGAGTCTTTGATTCAGATTCTCAAGACTAAATATCCAAACCTTCCCAACACATTCCTTGACGTCACCAAAATTCATTATGGCAAGGTGAGTTCAAACTTTTGGCATTTGAACTTTCCTTAGTTGACCCTTTGTGTGCCGTGTGCTCTTATACATACATGGACACACTTCTATTTCGTCAATCAGATGTTCACCAAGCCAGATTAAAGTTTGTTGCTGGTGTGTGTTGCCTTCTGTAGCTATACTTGGGAAATAGGAATCATTGCCTTGCTCCTACCGTTGTATATACATCTATTTTCAGCCACACTCCTACCGGTATAATAGAGAACTTGAATGATCGAACATTTCAAACCAACATAGTTTACTTCTAACATATGTCAGATGTGTACTCATGTAATAGTTGGACTCGATAGTATGCATACTAGAGGGAATCGTTATTAGATGACCTTCTCGGGATGTTGCACCATAAAAGGAAAGAAGCTAATACCTGCTTTACTTTTCGACCATTTAGGATGTCGGTCATTCGATACTGGAAGCATATTCTCGCGCTCTGAGAAACGTAGCTTTCAGCATCCTATCCAGAATACAAGACATACTGCAAGAAGATTCCCTGAGCAACCCCAATTCGCCGGCCGTCTCTCCCTGCTTCTCGGCCCTGAGCTTCGCCAGTGTTCCCGTCAATCCGGTAATCAGCCATCGGGTGAGGCACTCGCTGATCGATCGGATGAATAGGGCCGACACTCGACGCAGCGACTCGTCCGCGATCAGCACCTCCGACCTGGAGACTACGTTCAGCGAACGCAAGACGAGCTCCGTCATGGCGACGCCCTCTAGAAACCGCGTATGGTGCATCAGGAGGGAGGCTTGTAGCACCGTATCTCCGACAAGCTCCCCTTGATTGGTGCCTCGCGGTTTTGTTTTGTAAATCATAGTAATGTGTAAGGTTAGTGAGAAATCGATAATTTTTGTTCTGCCCCCCCTATCGTTTGTCGAATTGGTCCGAATGGTGACATTACAGATGGTCACGCTCATCAGTGATCATAGTGTGGTAATGTATCAGTCGATTATACTTAAATGAGAAAGTCTCTTAGCGGAGGCTTTCGCTTCCATCTGCGGGTATTTAAGGGCTTTGACCCATGTCTGATTTGGAGGTGCTTAGCATTTTCGAAATGCTATATGTAACTTTCATAATTCTAGAAATATCGTCACCTCATGCTATATTGCCGATAAAGGGTTTAGATCTTTGGTAAGCGACCGACGAGGCCAAATCTGGCACCTCAGTGGGGTCATGCGACGACCCTCAGGGATCCTAGGCGGTGCCAAATCTGGAGCCTTTCGCCAATTTTGAGGGTTTTTTTTATATAAAAAACAGCAAAAATTCTTTAAAAGTTGTGATTTTCCAAACACTATTCAGATTAAAATTATTTCCTAATGCATTTTTAAAATATAATTTACTAAACATTACTTGTATTTTGAAAAATCCCTCTAACCTAAGTCTTTTACGTTTTCCCAAAAACTTTCGTCGCTGAACCAAAGGCACGAGAGCAAGTTTCTAACAGCCTCGACACCATGTGAGTTGTCACTGGACCGACTAGGGATGAACCATGACGCATTTTATGAAATCTAGGAACTTTTGAATAAATTAAAAACCCTTAGAAATGAATTAGCAAAATTGTGATAGTTTTATGGACATTTTCAACCGTTTTCCCAAACATTATGTCCCTTATCATTCACGGCTTCCTCCGAGCAACCCAAAAAAAAAAAAAGCTGACATGGGTTTGCCGAGATTTGAGCGTCCGAAGGGCGGCGGCGGCGGCGGCGGCGAACCGAGCCCCAATCTCTACGTCGCCAATTGCGGACCGGCCGTCGGGATCTCGCACGACGAGATCAGGTCGGTCTTCGGCGGGTTCGGACGGGTGAAAGGGGTGTACGCGGCCGACGAGAGCGGAGCCCGCGTCGTCGTCTGCTTCGACGGCGAGGTCTCCGCTCGAGCCGCTTTGGAAACCCTGAACGGCCGTCCCTGTCCGGACCTCGGAGGTCGCTCCCTGCACGTTCGTTATTCCGTCGAGCGGCCGGTTTGCCAGGTTCGTCTCTCGCAATCCCCATCGATCCCGGGCGTAGTGTGCGGGCCCGGCTCTCGTGATGCCTTCCGAGTGATTTCCGCTGTGCATTGGTCAAAGAGATTTGTTAGCTTGTCGTGTTCGGCTGTTTCGGTCGATTTACGTGCAATTCGGTGGCATAGCTTGTCGTGTCGGAATGTTTCGGTCGGCTTGCGTGCAATTCAACTGCATTGGTTGGGCATGTCTTGAATTGCTTAAGCATTCCTAGAGGCAATCGATTGGCTTCGCGGTATGATGCTTGAGAATTTATCTTGGTGTGAGGATTTCGTGCTTCGTGCTATGCTTAATGTAGTTCGAGATTCGGTTCGAGCATTGGTGAATTTATTATGGTTATTGAACCTGAATCCAGCCAGTAGTATGGAACGTTTTTGTTTTTCCGCGCGATTTACTTTTTGCGAGGTAATTTGTCTCCTGTGCGATTGACGCGCGTGGCCTGCGATTTAGGCAAACTTGAATGATTCTCCCCCTGTGCATACATATGCTTCGGAGCTGAAAATTCCTGGCCTTTACTTGTTGCATGACTTTATCAGTCCGGGAGAAGAGAAGGTTAGTCGAGTTCTCTTACATGGCAATATCAAATCGTGCTCTTTCCCATTCCTTAATTTTTGGGCTTTTGGCATCATGCCGGCTTATTTATTACGTACATGATTCAACTTAACCGAATTACCGGTGATTTTTCTAGGAATTACTTGCGGCAGTTGATGACAGGCCTTGGAACAGTCTTGCAAAAAGAAGAGTTCAGCATTATGGCTATGAATTTCGATATGACGTAAGTATGCTTTGCGGTATGAGCGTCGTTTAGTTCGCAGTGAAGTATGTGGTCTAGTGTGCCCGCATATTTCTCTTAATTTGTAAGACGACTATGTTGCTCATTTCCTGAACTCCCGAGTCTCTTGTAGTTAAACATACTTCATTACTTGTTGAATGCAAACATAGGGCATCCAGCTTATCCAAATAGAAAAAGTTATTTTGTAGTCAGGTAGCAGGATTCTGTATTGAAGATGTTCCTATTCAGAATTGTAAGCAATTTGCATCTTGGAAATCGGAATTGTATCCATATCAATGGCTATTTGATCTCAGGATTTCTTCCCTGCAATGGGTACGCTTTGTCCAATTGACTGTTGCAAGGGATTGACTGCCGTAATCAGGGATTCGTGCTAAGGGTGGGGTGGGGATGATTTGTAGTGACTTTCTGCTATTCTGTGGTTTCGTGATTAGTATTTTAGTTTTTCTTGAGCTTTCTTAGTGAGGTCACTATGGTAAATGTATGATGTGGATTATGACAATGAAGCCTCTATGTGACCCTAAAATGATGAAAACTGAAAAGCAACAGCTGTATGTGCTGGATAAATGTGAAAGGGACTATATTTTCTATTGCTATGTGCATAGACATGGTGTCTAGTCCTCATCCATGATGGATGATTGCATTGGTTAGCTTTTTCTTTTTTTTCCAGATAATGATGGTAATCAGTTATATGGCTTGTTCTTGATTTTCTTCTCTGATTTGTGCAGACGAGAAATGTCGATGCAAATAGGCATATGGGTGAACTTCCCCCATTTGTTTCTTTTATACTTGAAAGGATATCATCCTTTCCAGGTCTTCCATGCGCTTCAAATGCAAGTTTGGATCAACTAACGGTAATGATTTTCTATATTTTGTAGTATGCCATCGTTATCTGTTATCGGCTGGCAAAGATTATCCTTCCATTTTTTCATTGTTAGTGAGATAAAATTTTAACTTTCAGCTGCATTCAAGTGGAATCACCTCTATGCTTTCTTGTTTCTACTTTTCTTCGTTTTTCGCCCATTGAAGGTTGTTTACCAGAATACATGAAACTGGAGGTTGGTTGTCGTGACACAGGTCAATGAGTACCCAGTTGGAGTGGGATTGTCCCCACACATAGACACCCATTCAGCATTTGAGGATCTTATTTTCAGCCTTTCATTAGCAGGTCCTTGCATTATGGAGTTCAGGAGATTCTTAGAGGGTGCCTGGCTTCACAAAGACGTCTCTGGCACAGATGGGAATGTGGATGGTCTGGAGAACTCAAAATTCTTGAGAAAAGCCATTTACCTTCCCCCTCGGTCAATGCTATTATTGTCTGCAGAGGCACGTTATGCTTGGCATCATTATATTCCGCACCATAAGGTACATACATGATTTGTTGTTTACCCTTTTATTGAGGTTACACTTGAAAGTTAGATTTCCAAGGTTCAAGTTTGTTGTATTATTCTAAGAATACAACCATAACATGTAGAAGCTGATCAGCTCACATAAATACAGAGCTGACCAGCTGAAAACTGAGCTGGTAATTCCTAGTTTCTTGCTATAGCACTGTAGCTTCTGTTCTATAGGAGTAGTTGTCTACTTACCGAGCAAAAACCAATAAATTTCGATATTCAGCAACCCAGCTTGTTGCCTTATAGGATCCAAACTAGCTTAAATATATTCCGTGCCTATGTGTAGTCACCATTGGGCCACCGACATTTTCTTTATTATATGTCTTCCAGTTTGTGGGTCCAGAAAACTGCTGAATGAATGTTGCAAACTTGCAAATGTTCTTTCTTTGGGACATAGATCTTTCACTATTATACATTTGAGGATTTCCATGGTAATAGAAGAGAGTGGTGTTTAGAAACAACAATGGAGTTTAGAGTATCTGCAATTTCTATATATGGCATGGCATTTCTAGACAATGTAAATAGAGTATCTGTATGTCTCAGTAATGCATGAGAACATGCTTGTACTAATGGATATTGATGATGTGGTTTTGCAGATTGACACAGTAATGGACAAGGTTATCAAAAGAAGTTCAAGAAGGGTGTCTTTCACATTTCGTAAGGTGTGTGATCTTGCTCTTGATTGGGCTCTGCTGATCCTTTGGAAGTCACTCTTAGTAAATTCCTTTCGCTCCTTATGCACTTGAATTGTAGATCGGTGTGCTTGCTGTGACCCCTTGCATGACCCCAGGAACAACTTCCCTGCCAGGCAGTTTCTGTTTGTTACTACTATGTTCGTGAACTAACACTACCTTTTGGCATTCAACCTATAGTAACACACTGTCATTCAATAGCCTAACTCATTAAATTGTCATGTTATCAATGTTTGATTCATTGACAAGCAGTATTGACATCTTGCAGGTTAGAACAGGTCCCTGTAGATGTGAATTTCCCTTATATTGCGATTCTCAAAGTAAACATGATTAATGGAAATATTGTGATCTGACTTATGATCGATGGAGAATGGGATGCTCTGATGTGTCATTGAGCCTAAGTACAAGAAGTCCTGTGGAGATATTTAATGGGGAAAAAGCGTGTTGCCAGTTTGTAGAAAGTCTGGACTTACCATTTTCAGACTGCTGTAATATTAGAGCAGGCTATTCATTCCGGAGTAGATGCTGAAAATTAAGAAAGAAACCAACCAACTCAGAAGTCGCATTTTTGGGCTTTTCATCCCTGTAGATGCTGGACTCGGTTTGCTGGGACTGGATTCATCTGATTGAGGAGCAATGTCCTGGAGAGAGAGACAGAGAATTAGCTGAGAAAACACACAGAATTCATTCTGAATGTCCCAATCCCGTGTTAAAGCTGAAATTTGGTCAATGTGGGAAGTAGAAAGGTTATATTCATTTGTCTATTTTTGACATGCAGCCCTCGTGTTTGATTTTTGTCGACTATGGTTAATGTCATGTTAGTCTTGGACCTTCAAATGATAATTATTTAGGTTACACGTCAAGTATTCTGGTGATGAGATAAAAGTTTCGTTCTCAGCAGATCTTGAAAAGTAAATTAGTTTTCCTTTGATTGTCTGGCCAAATCGCTTCAATATTGAGAGGTCAAAAGATGATACTCTTGGATCTCCAAACTTGATCCCAAAGAGATCACGCAACATGTGAAGAAGCTACTTACCAATGCGAAGATTATGTTGGATATTGACATGCTGATATCTTTTTACTTATTGAACAAATTCCACCTATCCAAAAGTCACTTTCACCTCACGATTCTCTATTCTTTGTACCGTCCAAATTCAATCTCTCTTTGCATGTTGTGTAACCAAACCTCCAAGCTCTGCCATACCGTTCAAAGTCTGCCTTTATTCATTACCATCAATACTTTGCATACACATTAAAGAATTACACAGAGTGACCAGCACGCTGTTTTGGTGCTGTGACGACCTGTGCTAATGCAATACTGAAACAGAATCGTGTAGCCTACGGTACCCTTCACAGTTCAAGCTCATTTTGCCAAATAACAATTGAAACTTCAAGAATAGATAGAAGACTTTAACCAAGGAAAGCAATACTTCAGTGTGTCCATTGGGATCGAAAATACGGTTGTGGCAAGTGGGGTTGCAGGGATAAGCGCAATCGATCTTTTGGAATGGATTCCGGTCGTAATACCAGTCTCCAACTGCCTTTGCGATCGACTGTAAAGACAAGATGAAAGAGAAGTGAGCAAGCATCTATACATGTTATCATCCAGCGACGATATCATGAAAAATAGTTGAAGAGGCGGTCATTACTGTCTTTGCCAGTACTGGAGAGTCGTCCCTCAGCCACGTCTCTTGCATCTCAGATTGGCAATGAGCATAGCAAGCATCAATGAACATTCCTCTTGATGGAGAGGTTCCGAATCCGCTCAGTGCATTTATGAACTGCAGCCTGAAATCTGAATACGAAAATACCAACCAAGTAAATTTTCCAGCTTGAAGCTTCCACAGGATTGCTTTGTCAAGGCTAAAGCTCAACAAATTTTTTCACCCTGCATGACTTTGAGTTGATCTGGTGAGCAGTTATTAATATCAAGCTTGCAGCTGTGCCAGGTTCCATGAGGATCGGCCACTCCGGGCGCCAAAATATTCTTTATCTGAAAACAGCAATGATGCATGAGAGATCAGAGCGTTAATGCAACGCTCGTGATAGTGGGAGACAGAGGAGCTGAAACAGAGTTAAGTCAGAAGCCAAAACTAAAGAGCGAAAATGGGAGTTCCAGTGGAACCTAAATTGCGAGTCATCATATTCTTTTCTGACTGATCTGAAGCTTATTTTTCCATCTTCAAAAAGTTAGGAACTATCTCCAAATTTCTTTGAAAGTGCTGAACAACTCAAATTGTTTATCGGAGTGACATTATTTTCAGTCTTGAGTTTATCAAGTGCTGACCTGCCACGAATCATAGGCGGCATTTATAAGGAATAACGGGGTCTGAATTTGCTGAACCACATTTTGAGGGAAGAAGCACTGCAATAATGTTTAGCAATATTGGTTGTCATTAGGACACGATTAGCAGCAAAAGATGCAGAAATTAACGCCTGAATTGATGTCACCTACCAATCCTGGTCTCATTTTGGATGTGCAGGAAGTTGGTAGATTCTTGGCTGATCCCTGAACCATTCATTTGAGTTCTGAGCGACAGAGATTAACAAAGACATGCGTTCTAATATTAACATTCATACACACATAAATATATGGTGAGAGAGCAACCGAACGGAAATGTGCACGCGAGAGAGAGAGAGAGAGAGAGAGAGAGAGAGAGAGAGAGAGAGAGAGAGAGTACATGTGTTGCAACCACTTCACTGTAGAAAGTTTCGATATGTTCAGCTCCAGAAACATCCTTCCTGAAGTAGAACCAGAAAAGAAATGCCATGTCATCCAAAGTTCAGCTACATGTGTCTTTCACATAATTTACTTCGCAAATTGCAACTGGCATTTTGTCCTAGGCCTGAATCCAAAGGAGGCAATAACGAGCTTACGCATTGATAAAATAGCCTGCATCTGCAAGACATTTCACTTTGGCACTTGCAGGCACAAGAGCTCGAAATCTATCACAATGCAGTATCGAAGTCAATCCACCAGCTGAGCATCCAGAAAGAACAGCCTACTTGACAAATTTAAGTTCACTTCCGGTTATTAAGGCAAATAAAGGAAAAAGGAAAAAGGTTCAAAGGACTGGAAATGTCATCAAGTTGGTTCATACATTTTGCGCATTACTCAACCCTTTCGACAGTAAATCCTCAATAATTGCTACAAAAGCCCTCGCTCCTCTGAAGTGAAGGTTAGTGGCCTGGTCCAAATTTGAAATGATCAAGGAAATTAGTACAAAATATTGCAACAAATTCAGTTCCGCACTTGCAATTAAAGATTGTTGTTTTGAAGCTTAAACAAACTTACTGGGTCGACTGCTTCCACATCCCCGGTAAATGAAGCTCCATCACAATATCTGACCTTGATTCTGTTCCAGTTGTAGAAGTCTAAAACAACCCAAAAAAGAAGAGAGGAACTTGAGATTTGATATTTTTCTAACAAAAGACCAAATTTAAATAATCACAGCGTCACACCTGGATTGAAATTTTGTTTATTGCTGAGTATACCGGAGAAAGCAACTTCGTTGGCCATGTATTTCGATGAACCTAACCGCGTATGCCTTCGAACAAGGCAAGTGGTGACGTTGTTGCACCATCCTCCTCCCTGAGAACACAAGATAGAGCTGTACAATCACCGTGTCGGGCCAAATTATAACTCATGATGTTCTAGAGAATAAACTTTCGTCTGTGCTTACAGCACAAAAATCAAATTAGATGGATAATATGAAAAAGTGCTGGTGTCTAAATGTGAACCTCAGAAAACTTCTATTTGCTCAGCAGAATTAATCGGTTGCAACTTATAACAACTACCATTCCTTTCTTTAACTTATAGGTAATCAACTACAATCTCAAATTCCTCAATCTACAATAAACTACAGAAGTACAAACCTCAAAGTGAACAAACCAATTGTTAGCGCCGGCACCAAATCCCTTATCGAAGTGGTAAGCTGGAGGGCTACCATCCAAACAGACTGCAGAGCACATCGAACTTCAACCAAGTCAACACTGATAAAACTCGAATGAAAGGGGAAATTTTCAGGACATTTCGCAGTAAGCAATTAAACTCATCTTGTACTCACCAGCTCCTTTGGCTACAGCGTTATGGACATATGTAATCCCAACGTTAACGGCTTCAGTCTTGAGCAAGATCTGTATGCTCAGTATAACACACAACCACGTCCTCAATCTTGCATCAGCCATATTGCTGTGCGATCAATAAACCAGTCGTTTACATATTAGCCCCGGCCGGAAAGCAATTTCAACCAAAACTGATATGCAGGTAAGCAGAGCAACAAGGCACGGGAAGAATCAGAATATGGAAATAGATGAGTGACACGTTAATTAGTACCCTTTTCAAACAGAATATAGAAACGCGCATAAAGTAGAAACGAAGCAAACCCACTAGCAAAAGCGAAAATAGCAGATGCGAAAGTGCGACATGATTGAAAAGTCGACCTTTTGCTAATCATGGGATAAGCGAGTCCATTGCACATCAAGATACCTTTCCCCAACATGGACAGCCACAAACCTTTCTTGTTCTATTTACTCTTATTTATTAAGGAAATACTTAGTAATAGCTACAGATCAGAACCAAACGCATCTGAATCACAAAAATTCCATTCTGATACAACATAAACAAAATCCAAGAACCACTATGGAACAAAAAAAAAAAAAACCGAGGAGGATCGCTAAGGATTGAGTGAAAGAGATGTAAGTAAAGAAGACTCAAAACTGAACTCGCACATCCATTTCATGATTACATTCTAAGGATTGGGTGATGGCCAGAAAAGCCAACATAAACCACCCAGAAAAGGAAAGAACACGATTGAAGTACCCGATTGATGAGGAAGTTGAAGGATGTAGCTGACACCCAACTACAGAAATGAGCTCAAATCTCCCAACAAGTCCTCTTCTTCTTTACTAAATGTATTTATTACTACCAATTGGCGAAACTGTGGAGGGAGACAAGACAACTAGAGTTGGAGCTCAAGAACCACAGTGCCTTCCCTTTTCATGGCACCGGGCTTTATATGTGTTAGGCGAAACAGGGTCGGCTCACTTTCCACATCTTATGAAGCAGTGCAGCGTGCGAAAGCGAAGCAAAGCCAAGCCGAGACTTCAAGAACCGACGACACTCGTTCGCACCCGGGGACAAAAAGCGAAAGTAACTTTTTAAAAGGGTTGAAGGAAGCGACTTTGATTCTTGAAAAGTCTTCTGTTTTTTTCTCCACGCCTCTCCTTGTCTGGTTCTGGTACGCCGCGACGCGCGGGGTCTCGGGTGATATCCGACCCGAACCGTAGGGTTGGCAAGCGGCGGGCTGCGCATCGTATCAGGCTTGCGGGCTACGACATTAATGCGTGTCTCGGAACAGAGAGTCTGACACACTGACAGCGCTAGAGAGAGAGAGAGAGAGATAGGAATGCAGACCAACGGTCATTGGACAATGAGTTCATTTTTTCCATCACGAACATGTAGCACAGTGATAATAACACGAGCAGCCTTTGAATTCTCGCTTAACACACGTCGCGAGGTACCCGAACTTTTAATTTATTTAATGTGATTTTTAAAATTTAATTTAATATTTAATATAATTTTTAAAATTTTAATTTATTTAATATAATTTCTAAATTTTTGATACATTTTGGTAATGTTCAATATAATCTTTTCATAAATTCAAATCTATGGACTACATTGAGCATTTTCGTATAGTTCATGGACTATATTAAATAAGTATCAAAATTTCATGGATTATATTAAACAAATTGAAAATTCAGGTACCACAATGCATATTGGATTAAATTTCAGGATCATATTGAACAAATTAAAAGTTCATGAATCACATTACATATTGAGTCAAAATTCATGAACTATCTGTGTCAATTTCCCTATATTATATTAGTAATATATATATTCTCATAAGGTCATAGTGTGGATTTAAGGCCGATTGTTGCAACCCCTTTTTTTTATGTAGAGCTATTTTTCCGGAAAATAAGATAATTATTCTAATTTTAATATTGAAGTATTTAACATAATTTTCGATGAGATGAAATCATTTTTTTTTTGCACAGATCTACACTAATCAAGTGGCGGAAGGAGGACCGGTATGATCAATTTGGTCATGCAGGATCAAGCTGTCGCCCATTAGTCCTCATCAAATGGATGCTGAGTTCGAGAGTCGAGACACATTTATCCTAAAACTTTTTTTTTACAGTTGGTGCGTATTACGTCACTTTATATAGCAGTCACAACAAGTTGTATGCGATTTGGACGGGTTGTGATCGAGGGATCGCCTTGCTTTTCGAATGTATTTCATGTGTGCCCCCGTGTTTGGTTGCTCGCGCAGCGCGGCTGCTCGCTTCGATGGGACCCTCTTGCATCATGTGACAAGGGTTGGTACCCGGGCGCATCAATCTATTGTATTGTCGCATGGACAGAAAAACACAAATGCAAAGACCGCGCGCTCTGGGTCATCACTTCAATTATTTCCGGGCCAACCCCTACTTCTTCAAGATCCTCAGCCACGAGCTCTACTAGGATTTAGGACTTGATGGCTCAATTTGGGGCCTCTTGTTTCCGATTAAATACCCACGTGGGTGGCATGAGCAACATACATTTCGAGACGAAAATGCCCTTGTTAGGAGGGCGACAACGGTGATGTGGCTCACATGGATCGCCGTCCGGCGAAGCATTCCGGCCGCCAATTAAATGGGGATCATCCGAAACAAAGTCGCCACTTTGAAATTGGGATTTTCCATAACAAGCCCTACTTTTTTTTTTTTTGGTCGGAAAAACAAACCCTACTTTGGAAAGAACTTTTCAAGGGATCTTTTGGAATTTTATTCAATTTTTTTTTGGTCCGAAAAATTCTATTCACTTAAATATGTAAAGATTTCTCTAGGTCGTGCGTAGCACCTGTTTTCTTATAAATGCCTATCTCGAGGTCAATCTTAATTGGACTCGGCAACAAATGAAGAGTTGAGAAGGGAGAGGTGGGGAGTTCGAATTCCTACCTTCTTGGGAGGGGCACGGGTACTAGTGCCCGTGCCCAATGCTCTAACTTGAAAATGGGATAAGCCTAATTAATTTGACTGGTTCTTGCAAGGGAAATAATGGAAGAGCATCAATCAAGTTAACACACAAATAGCAATCTCAAAGGACCTAAGATACGATCGCAATTGACATCAACCAATCAGTTAACTCCCCCTCCTCACATTCAATCGGGACAGATCCGCCGCAATCAACAGTTGACCATTCGTGATCTCTCAACAGTGTCTCTCAAAATAGGACAAACAAAAATAAATTCTTTGTCGCAGTACATAAAATCATGCTATGCAAGTCCAATTCTTCAAACCACGACCACAAAGTCGAGTCCAGCTCCAACAATAATAAAAGCGAAGAACCAGAGACCCATCACACCAAATGCTTGCAGCCGAGCCAAACAACAGTGCCGATCCAGTGGTATAAGCCACATGCAGTTCGAAATTCCAACAATCACTTAGTCCAAGCACAAAATCAAGAGGGCACAATTAGCAACACCCAAAAGCAAGCAACATAACCCCAAAAAAAAAAGGCGAAAAAGAAAATCCAAATCGAGGCGAAGGAGAGATTGAATCTGTAGAGGAGCAGACACGAGGGAGAGACCAAGCGAAGAAGCGTGGTCGCTTGGTTGAGTGAGCACCGTTGAGCGAGACGACATATGCGAGGGGGAGGGAGCAGACACGAGGGTTTGGAGCAGACGCGAGAAGAGACGCGAGGGGTCGCAGGGAGGAGATTAGGGGTGCTTTTGTTTCGCGGAAAACATTTTCCAGGAAAACACTTCCCTTATTTTTCGGCGCTTGATTTGCTTAGGAAAATAAGTCAACGAAAAATACTTCTTTACCAAAACTTAAATTTAGGAAAATGATTTCCCTTTTGAAAGAACCGGAAAACGTTTTCCGAAGTATAACTAGCTATCGAAACTTGGGCACAAAATTCTACGCTTGAGCACGAAAATCTCAACGTTGATTCTCAAGTCCCAACATTCAGGACCAGGTCTCGATGGCCGGGCTCGAGACCTCGGTGTCTAGGGCCCAGGCCCCCGGCACCCACGCCTGGGTCCATTGAGATTGAGCTCGAACCCCTAGCGGGAGTGTACGGCCTGATAACTTCTTCGCCGTCTCTATCCTTCCCTCTGCTCAATGCGGATTAGTGAAATGGCAATTGCACTCCATATATATACTGTCCATTATAAATTTACGAATACGCATTAACTATTATTTTTGAGAATTCTTTTTGATATTGTACCTGCAAACTATGTGTTGTCCCACAGGAAGTCCCAAGACCGAAGTGGGCGCGGGAAGAGCAAATCTGAATCTTGCTGAGTTAGGGCTGATCCGGGTCTTCTTGATGAGTCTGAATTCCTTGAACTTCTTGGGGGTCCAAGCAGCCTTAATGGACTATACAAAAATTGGCTACGAAGTAATAAAATCGGCACGAGAAGATGGTCGAATAGGTTTAACTTCACGAAATCTATGATGACGAGTGAAATATTTTAAATTAGAGGGACCTACTCGAGTGCCGTGGAGGGGGGAAAAGACCGTCAAATCACACCAATCCGTCTCGACGTATATACGAAGTTTGCAAGAATTAATCCACGTAAATTAGGCCGTGAAACAAGTCTCGTTCGTTTGGAAAATTAGAAAGCAAATTATTTCCTCTCCCCTTGGATTGAGGAACACGTCCCTGGGGTCAACTGACCTGCATTCGAGTCTCTTCCTTCCAAGAATCAATGTCTTGTCTACATAATTCGGTCCAAACACGGAAAGGTACCATCAAATTGAACCCTTTTCTACGCCATCGTCTGAATTCTAATGGAGCTAAACCCTAAAACGAGTAATCGAGACGGTAGCTAAGCTATGGATAGCTCAAGGACCACGTGGCCCAGTCACCAGTGGACGAATTTTAGGGTTGTTAATACGTCGAACAGCATAGCTCGTCAAGACATTTTTTGCTAAGGATGCTGAATAAGAAAATGACCCTTCAAAAGCAAAATTAGATTTCTCCACGAACCTCTTGATCTGCTCCTCCTGAAAATGTAGATCCCAGAAATTAGAATCGCGACCAGAGCCAAGGCGACGCAGATCGCGTTTTCTCATATCGATTTGAGAAGATCCATATTGATGATGAATCCAAAGGAGGGCATGTCGAGAGACGGTTTCAGCTTTCCTTGCGCAGAAAAAAAAACAAAGGTTAAAACACGAACTTTGATTGTCACGACCATGTCTAGCAATGTTGGTGCTTCTTTCTTTTGTTCTTTTCTTGTGATATGCTTTGCCTTGGACGTAGGTTTTGGCATTCATGGACGGCAAGAAGCATCAAGGGAGGGATCAATGGGGAAAAAAAATAAAAACAAAGATTGTTTAGCTTATTGAAAATTCGAATTCCAAAGCTTATGTACATTAAGAGTATATAATCCCATAAACGAACAATATGGGATACTTTTAACAACCCATCTTGCATGCAAGCCCGATTAGGAACGACCCACATGGAATTTGATAAACGAGGGGGCCGCGTGTGTGAAAACGGGATGGTATTTGGTTCCGACGTCATAGTGAAAAGTCCATTTCGGGCAGTATAGTTATCATGGATTCATAATGTCCTGAGAAAAAAGAAAAGAAGCACTTAGTACAACAACGTGGCTGAGAATTAAAGAAACACTGGACAACATCATATGGATTCGACGCAACGTTAGGAGTACGAATGCATTGTCGGTGGAGACGCGCGCACCATGTCTTCTTGGGTCCATTTTTTTCATTTTTCTTTTCATTATATATATATTATATATGTTGGAGAAAATAATAATATGTTGATATATTGGAATTGACACTATCTGATGATACAATGTATTCTTTCTTCTTGTGTAGGAGTGGATGGAAGAATTTTAAAGATTATGGAAGGCTACGATCGGGCCAAACTTGGTTAGGTTCGTTGTGTTCTCTTTGGATGCACTCGACACTGGTCATGTCGCATGACGACGTTCACATGTCGCGATCGATCGCTCCGGTTGAATTCGGTCCACTTTGAAACCGTCCCGAACGAGATTGCTCTAGATTTCCTCGCCAGCTAGCCCGAGCAAATTTCTCCGCCGGCGGAGGAGCGTTTTCCACGATGGGTTCTCTTGACATCTGTCGATGAGATGAAATCATTTTTTCTGCTCAGATCTACACTAATCAAGTGGTGGAAGGTGGACCCGTATGATCAATTTAGTCATGCAGGATCGAGCTGTTGCCCATTAGTCCTCATCAAATTGATGCTGAGTTCGAGAGTCGAGACACATTTATCCTAAAACATTTTTCTTACAGTTGGTGCGTATTACGTCACTTTATATAGCAGTCACAGCAAGTCGTATGCGATTTGGACGGGTTGTGATCGAGGGATCGCCTCGCTTTTCGAATGTATTTCATGTGTGCCCCCCGTGTTTGGTTGCTCGCGCAGCGCCGCTGCTCGCTTGGATGGGACCCTCTTGCGTCATGTGACAAGGGTTGTCACCCCGGCGCATCAATGTATTGTATTGTCGCATGGACAGAAAAACACAAATGCAAAGACCGCGTGCTCTGGGTCATCACTTCAATTATTTCCGGGCCAACCCCTACTTCTTCAAGATCCTCAGCCTCGAGCTCTACTAGGATTTAGGACTTGATGGCTCAATTTGGGGCCTCTTGTTTCCGATACGAAAATCCCCTTGTTAGGAGGGCGACAACGGTCATGTGGCTCACATAGGTCGCCGTCCGGCGAAGCATTCCGGCCGCCAATTAGGTGGGGATCATCCGAAACAACGTCGCCACCTTGAAATTGGGATTTTCCGGAACAAGCCCTACTTTTTTTTTTTTGGTTGGAAAAACAAACCCTACTTTGGAAAGAACTTTTCAAGGGATCTTTTGGAATTCTATTCAATTTTTTTTTTTGGTCTGAAAAATTCTATTCACTTAAATATGTAAGGATTTCTCTAGGCCGTGCGTAGCACCTGTTTTCTTATAAATGCCTATCTTGAGGTCAATCTTAATCAGACTTGGCAACAAATGAAGAGTTGGGAATGGAGTGGTGGGAAGTTCGAATTCCTACCTTCTCGGGGGGCTAGGGATAGAGATATGTAGTTTTAGATATGGGTTTCGACACTCACGCGCAGCAAGAGACAGGGTAAAACTCTAAGAGTGAGTTGAGAGTTAGAGTAGGATAGATAAAAAAAAAAAAAACAAACGAAGAGTTATGATTTTGAGAGCTTTATCCTTTTTGTAACCGTTAAACAACTCAGGCGGGTCATTGAGTTCATTCCAAAGAATGTGATCACTTCACGGATGGAACGAAGATGCTAGGGATAGAGTTTGCGTTAGTCTCAATTGATCAATTCAATTTATGGATCGGCCCGGAGAATAATTGAAGCAATAATGACGCATGAACAGCGAGACAAGATCGATCAAACGCGTCGGGCGCTTAATCTTCCGCGAGCGAAGTGGATGCGCTCGATCGATCATAATACCCCAGGCAGAAGGGCAATGCGATGTCAATATTAGCCTCATTTTCGGACACTTAATGACCCGAAAATCAAGGCGGTGGCGACCTTTAGAGTCCACGAAAATAACGACAGCTAAGGTCGAATCATCATTTGATGAAAGTCCTAGCGAATGGTCCCCACTTGCCTAATGAGATGATGGACCTATTATTGTTGGGACTTCGCCTTTTTGTGCTGTGGAAAATTTGGTTTTATTCGGTCAACTCAATACAGTTTCTTCAATCGGGTTTAGGTAAGCGGGGACGGATACCCGAGTGTTCGATCGGATCGGGTCAACCCGACTAGTTTGTTGTGGCTCTTGAATATGTTTGAAAGATTGCCCATGGCATCTGTTAATATGAGAAATTGGCTTGGAAATTCTGGAAAACGGAGGAATAGAAGCTGCAATCACTGATGTCTTATTTCACAGCTTGGGTTGTTGCCAAACTAGTGTCTTTCATCACTAAACTGCGATTCTCCAAGTCTGTCAAATTATTCAAAGAGATAATTGCTCATTCCTAATGGTACTTCTTTGTGGACAGTGGTCAAGATGGAAGT
This sequence comes from Syzygium malaccense, assembly GCA_031216405.1. Taxonomy (NCBI): domain Eukaryota; kingdom Viridiplantae; phylum Streptophyta; class Magnoliopsida; order Myrtales; family Myrtaceae; genus Syzygium; species Syzygium malaccense. The sequence goes on from CM062257.1 coordinate 7,934,057, forward strand.
GTCATGGACCGAAAGTTTTCTGGCCAACAACAAGCCCATATTGCACCGGACTAGCGTTCGCTCGATAGATTGTTCCGAGTGACAATATAGCGAATCGCATTCTCATAATGGATTGTATCAAACCCAATTTAGCTTGGACGTTCAGTCTTTCAAGAGAGACATACGGTTCACTCCAGCAAAGCAATCGACTTCGGCCTGCCATGACCATCATTAGATTGAGTGGCCTTAGCTCCCGATCAGCTTGCGTGTGGGAGGCCAACCTCTCCTTTGAAAAGCTACTTATCAACGTGAGGATTATGTTGGACATTGACATGCTGATATCTTTCGACTTTACTAACTTGTTGAACAAATTCCACCTATCCAAAACTCGCTTTCACCTCACATTGTGTAACCAACGCTTCAAACTCTGCCGTACCCTTCAAGGTCTGGCTTTATTCATTACTATCAATGCTTTGCATACATTAAAGTATTACAGAGAGTGCCCAGCACGCAGATTTGGTGCTGTGACGACCTGTGCTAATGCACCTTTACCGTTCAAGCTCATTTTAACAATGACGATTAGAACTTCAAGAATAGATAGAAGACTTTGGACAGAGGAAAACTATACTTCAGTGTGTTCAGTGTGTTCATTGGGATCGAAAATACGGTTGTGGCAAGTGGGGTTGCAGGGATAAGCGCAATCGATCTTTTGGAACGGACTCCGGTCGTAATACCAGTCTCCAACTGCCTTTGCGATCGACTGCAAAGAAGGAATGAAAGAGAAATGGACAAGCATCAATACATGTTATGGTCCAGCGACAATATCATGAAAAGTGGTCGAAGCGGTCATTACTGTCTTCGCCAGTACTGGAGAGTCGTTCCTCAGCCACGTCTCTTGCGTCCCAGATTGGCAATGAGCATAGCAAGAATCGATGAACATTCCTCTTGATGGAGAGGTTCCAACTGCGCTCAGTGCGTTTAAGAACTGCAGCCTGAAATCTGAAGACAATAATTCCAACCAAGTAAATTTTCCAGCTTGAAGCTTCCGCAGGATTGTTTCGTCATGGCTAAAGCTCAGCAAATTGTTTCACCTTGTATGATTTTGAGTTGATTCGGTGAGCACTTCTTAATATCAAGCTTGCAGCTTCGCCAGGTTCCATGAGGATCGGCTACTCCGGGCGCCAAAATATTCTTAATCTGAAAGCAGCAATGATGCATGAGAGATCAGTGCCTTAATGCAACAAAATAACGAGTAATCATCTTCTTCTCTGACTGATCTGAAGCTTTGATTGTCCATCTTCAAAAAGTTTAAGAAACTATCTCGAAATAGCTTCAAAAGTGATGAACAACTCAAACTGTTTATCGGCGAGGCATTATTTTCAATCTTAAGTTTATCAAGTACCGACCTGCCACGAATCATAGGCGGCATTTATAAGGAATAATGGGGTCTGCATTTGCTGAACCACGTTTTGAGGGAAGAAGCACTGCAATAATGTTTAGCAATGTTGGTTGTAATTAGGACACAACGAGAAGCAAAAGATGCAGAAATTAACGACAGAATTAATGTCACCTACCAATCCTGGCCTCATTTTGGATGTGCATGAAGTTGGTAGATTCTTGGCTGATCCCTGAACCATTCATTTGAGTATGGAGTGACAAAGATTAACAAAGACATGCATATTTCTGAGACTAACATACATGCACATATAAATATATGGGGAGAGAGTGAGTGTGCACGCCAGAGAGAGAGAGAGAGAGAGAGAGAGAGAGAGAGAGAGAGAGAGTACGTGTGTTGCAACAACTTCACTGTAGAAAGTTTCAATGTGTGGAGCTCCAGAAACATCCTTCCTGAATTAGAACCAGAAAAGAGAGCAATGTCATCCAAGTTCCTGTAATACATGCAACCCGCATTCTGTCCTAGGCCTGAATCCAAACGGAGGAACTAGCAAGCTTACGCATTGATAAAATAGCCAGCATCTGAAAGACATTTGACTTTGGCACTTGCAGGCACGAGAGATCGGAATCTATCACAATTCAGTATTGCAGTCAATCCACCAGCTGAGCATCCAGAAAGAACAGCCTACATGACAAATTCAAATTTCACTTCCGGTTATTAAGGCAAATAAAGGAAAAAGGAAAAAGATATAAAGGATTGGAGAGCACATTGAGTCAGTTCATACATTTTGCGCATTACTCATCCCTTTCGACAGTAAATCCTCAATAATTGCTACAAAAGCCCTCGCTCCTCTAAAGTGAAGGTTAGTGGCCTGGTCCAAATTTGAAATGATCAAGGAATATAGTACAAAATGTTGGAACAAATTCAGCTTTGCACTTGCAACAAAAAATATCGGGTTCAAGGCTTAAACAAACTTACGGGGTTGACTGCTTCCACATCCCCAGTAAACGAAGCTCCATCACAGTATCTGACCTTGATTTTGTTCCAGTTGTAGAAGTCTAAACCACCACAAAAAAGAAGAAAGGAAGTTGAGATCTGACATTTTCTAAGAAACGACCAAATCTAGATAACCATAGAGCCGCACCTGGATTAAATTTTTGTTTATTGCTGAGTATACCGGAGAAAGAAACTTCCTTGACCATCTGTTTCGATGAACCTAACCGTGTATCCCTTCGATCGAGGCAAGTGGTGACGTTGTTGCACCATCCTCCTCCCTGAGAACACAAAATAGAACAGTTCAGTCACCATGTCGGGCCAAATTGTAACTCATGATGTTCTAGAACATAGATGGATAATATGAAAAAGTGCTAGTGTATAAATGTGAACCTCAGAAAACTTCTATTTACTCGGCAGTAGTCGGTTGTAACTTGTGACTACTATTCCTTTCTTTAACTTATAGGGAATTAAACACAATCTCAAATTCCTCAATCTATGATGAACTACAGAAGTACAAACCTCAAAGAGAATCAACCAATTGTTAGCACCTGCGCCAAATCCCTTATCGAAGTGGTAAGCCGGAGGGCTACCATCCAAACAAACTGCAGAGCACGTTGAACTTCAACCAAGTCAACACTGATAAAGCTCGAATGAAAGGGGAAATTGCAGGACATTTCGCAGTAAGCAATTAAACTCATCTCGGACTCACCAGCTCCTTTCGCTACAGCATTTTGGACATAGGTAATCCCAACGTTAAAGGCTTCAGACTTGAGCAAGATCTGTATGCTCAGTATAACACACAACCATGTCCTCAACCTTGCATCAGCCATTTTTCTGTGCGATCAATAAATCAGTCGTTTTCTTATCAGCCCTGGTGGGAAAGCAGTTTTGATCAAAATTGATATGCAGGTAAGCAGAACAACAAGGCAAGGGAAGAATCAGAATATGGAAATCCACGAGTGACACGTAAACTAGTACCCTTTTCAAACAGGACATAGAAAAGCGTATAAATGAAGCAAAACCACCAGTAAAAGTGAAAATAGCGGATGTGAAAGTATGACGTGATTAAAAAAGAGACTTTCTGCTAAATATAGAATGAGCGAGTTCATTGCACATCAGGATGGATACCTTCTCCCAACATAGACAACCACAAACCTTTCTTGTTCTATTTACTCGCATTTATTAAGGAAATAATTAGTAATAGCTACAGATCAGAACCAAACGCGTCTGAATCGCAAAAATTCCATTCTGATACAACATAAACAAAATCCAAGAACGAATCTTTACAGATAAAAAAAACAAGAAGGATCACTAAGGATTCAGTTAAAGATATCTAAGTAAAGAAGACTCAGAACTGAACTTGTAAATTCATTTCAAGAACGAATGTGTAAGGAAGAAAAAAAACAAGGAGGATCACTACGGACTGACGGAAAGAGATCTAACTAAAGAAGACTTAAAAACTAAACTTGTGCATTCGTTTCATGATTACATTCTAAGGATTGGGTGATGGCCAGAAAAGCTCAAATGAATCACCCAGAAAAGAAAGAGAACACGATGAAGTTACCTGAGTGACGAGGAAGTTGAAGAATGTAGCTGACACCCAGTTACAGAAATGAGCTCAAATCTTCCAACGAGCTCTCTTCTTCTTTGCTAAACGTATCTATCACTACAACTTGACAAAACGGTGGACGGAGACAAGACTGCTGAGGTTGGAGCTCAAGAACCAAAGTGCCTTCTTTTTCCTGGCACCGCGTTTTATACGGTGGCGGAACAGCTCGGCTCACTTTCCACTCCTTAAGTGCTAAGCAAATCAGAGCGGAGACTCCAAGCACCGACACTCGTTCGGTCCCGGGAACAAAAGCGAAAGTATTTTTTAAAGGGCCAGCGTCACCAAAAATCCCAAACTGGTATATCTGTGATAATTTTATCATAAATTAACTTTTTTTATTACAAAAAACTCAAAAATAGTACACTTGTGACAATTTTACGTCGAACTATTTTTATAACCACCAAAAACCCTATACTGATACACTTGTGATAATTTTATTCCCGAATTAATTTTTTGATCACCAAAAACTCCAAACTGGTATACCTGTGACAAATTTACCATCCTTTAGTTTCCGTTAAATTATTGTCACAAATGTACCGGTTTGAAATTTTTAGTGGTCAAAAACTTAGTTCGGGGTAATATTATCACAGGTGTACCATTTTTGGGTTTTTTATGGTCAAAAAATTAGTTCGGAGTAAAATTATCACAGATTTACCAGGTTGGAGTTTTGGTGGTCAAAAAATGGTTTTTGATAAATTTGTCATAGGTGTATCAATTTGGAGTCTTTTGTGTACCAGTTTGGGGTTTTTCGCGGTATCAAACCTTTTTTAAAAGGGTAAAAGGAAGGAACTTTGATTCTTGAAGGAGCTTTCCACGTCATGGTACAATGAACTGCGCAGGGCCTCGCGTAATATCCGACTCGAGATAGTGGGTGACAAGAGACAGACACCGAATCACGCCCGTTGACGCGCACCGACATCAACGCGTGTCTCGAAAAACAGAGGATGACAGAGAAAGAGACGCAGACGAGCGTTCATCGGGACAAATGAGTTTGTGTTTTTCCCTGAAGACTATATATTACATGAAGGGTTAAATACCACGAAAAATCTTAAAGTGATACATCTTTGACAAATTTATCCAAAATCAATTTTTTGATCACAAAAAAACCCAAACTAGTATAATTGTGATAAATTTACTCTCCGTTAGTTTTTATCATTAAATTGCTGAATTAGATTACAAGTAACAGTTGACGGATATATCAGTTTGGGGTTTTACTTTCTGTTTATCACCGGTGTACCAGTTTGTAATTTTTCATGGTATTAATCCAATTTAACGGAAACTAGCAGAGGGCAAAATTTATCATAAATATACTAGTTTGGAGTTTTTAATTGTTAGAAAATTAGTTTGGGATGATTTTATTATATGAATATCAGTTTGGGAATTTTTCGTGGTATTAACTCAAAAATATATAGAATGATTTAATAGGATTTTCGATGAAACGAAATCATTTTCCCTACCCAATTATTTACTGATTAGGTCAATCGGGTCGTTAGAAAGTCAAATTCGACGGGTCTTGCCTTAAAGTCTCGCCGGTTTATCATCCAATGAAAAGGAGTTTAGTCGGTAGAAATTTGAGGCGGTGGGCCCACCGCGGAGGCGGTGACCTGAACTTGGAGCGAGCCGTGCGATTGACGTTGACCCGCCAAGGAGCGGGGCCCACGTCAAGCGGTGGAAGGAGGACTCGTATGATCGCACGAGTCGTGCCGGATCAAGCCGTCGCCTATCAGCCCTTCACAAAATTGATTTTGAGTTCAACCGTTCGAGATAAATTTACCCTAAACTTTTTCTTAGTCGGCGTGCATTGAGGCGCTTTGTATAGGAGTTATAACAAGCTGTACGCGATTTGGATGGGGTCGTGATGCGAAGGACCGCTGTCTCGACGGACCACGGAAGCTTCCTCTTGCTTTCAAATGCATTTCGTGCATAGCCCCCCGTGTCGGGTTGCCAGCGCCGCTGCTCGCTTCGATTCCCCATGCTCGGGTCTCGAGTTCGAATACTTTGGCGACCATTTCGCGGGCTTACTTGAGGATAGGGACGGGACCCTCTCGCATCATCACGACGAGAGTCGTTGCCCCGGCGCATCAATCCATTGTATAGATAAAAACAAAGACACAAATGCAAAAACTGCGTGCGCTGGAACATCGCTTCAATTATGTCCGCGCCGACCCCTCTTCTTCATGATCCCTTGGCCACGAGGTCGACCAGGATTTAGGACTTGATGGCGCAATTTGAGGCGCCTCTTGTTTCCGATTGATACCCACGTGAGTGGCCTGCGCACGTACATTTTGAGAAGAAAATGGCCCCTGTCAAGAGGCCGACGGCGGCCATGTGAGTCACATAAATCGCCGTCCGGTGGGCCGTTGAGTTCGTTCCAATGAAAGCGACCGCTTCACGGATGGAACGAAAGATGCTAGCGGCAGAGTTCACGTTAGCATCAATCCCATCAATTCAATCTTTGGATCGGCCCGGAAAATAATTGAAGCGATGGTGACGCGGGGACGACGAGACGAGGACGAGCGAACACGTCGGGGCGCTTACTCCTCCGCGAGCAAGTAGACGCGTCGGATCGATCATAAAACGATAGGTAAAAGGGCAATTTGATGTCAACATTAGAATCATTTCGGACGCTTATTCGTAGCGACCTTACAGTCCAAAAAAATAAACGACAACTAAGGTCGAATTATTATTTCGTGAAGCTCATGGCGAATGGTCCCTATATGCCTAAAGAAATAATGCGATCTATTACTGGGACTGTACCTACTCATGGTAACATGTAAATGTGTGGATCCATCCTTTCGTTTTTTTCGGTCAACTCAATACGGTTTCTTCCATCGGGTTTGGGTAAGTGGGGATGGATATCCGAGATTAAGAGGGTGCTAAGAAATCGGTTGTAAATTTTGGAAAACCAAGCAACGGAAGCTGCAATCAATGATGTCTTATTTCCCTCTCCTAAGGTTGCCACGCTAGTGTCTTTCGTTCTAAACTGCCATCCTCCTAAAGTCGGTCAAATTATTTAAGGAAATAGTTGCTCATTCCTAATGGTACTTCTTTTGTGGACAGTGATCAAGTGAACCTTAGATGGAAGTGTCATGGGCTGAAAGTTTTCTGGCCGAGGACAAGACCGTATTATGCCTGTTGAGCCGGAACACCAGACTAGCGTTCCATCGAAAGATCGTTTCGAAGGATACAGCAAATCGCATCATTATAATGCGCTGTTCCAGGACCGATTTAGTTCGGATGTGCAATCTTTCGAGCGAGACATATGGTTCACTCCAGCAAAACAACCGATTTTGGCTTGCTGTGACCATCATTAGGTTGAATGGCCCTAGCTCCTGATCAATTTGCGCATGGAAGGCCAACCCCATCTTAAATTTCTGGTATAAACACCCCGGCGACGCTCCCACAAATCAGTTGCACCAATCATTCTGCGTCTCTCCCATTTCACCTCGATACTACAAAGCCCCACTTTTCAATCCACGTGGGTATGGAAGAGATCGGAAACGCAACAAGAGACTGATGCTCGTCTTCAGACATTTGTTCGTCACGTAAAATACGTTCTATCAGGAAGAACCATATAGAGGGAGAATTATTAGTCGAGCATAGTGGCTCTGTCAATGGGTAACAAAATATTTCTACAAATGCCATTGGATGCGTATTTTGCCAAATGTGAAGATTCAAATTTACGCTTTTGAAAGAGATCAGGTGGCGACCTTTGTTAAGAAAATAGTGCCTTTTCTTCTATTTCTTGAGGGTGAATTCCCTAAAAAACCCCAAACTTTAGGTCAAATCCCAAATCTGCCCCGAACTTTTTTTTGTCTAAGAAAAAACCCTAAACTTTAGGTCCAGTCCCAAATCTGTCCCAAACTTTTTTTGTCTCGAAAAAAACCCCAAACTTTAGGTTCAGTCCCAAATCTGCCCTGAACTTTTTTTTGTCTCGGAAAAAATCCCAAACTTTAAATTCAGTCCTAAATCTACCCCGAATTTTGTTTTATGTAGAAAAAATCAGCAAATTTCAATTTATTTTAAAAAATATACCCCCGTGATCCCATCCCAACTTGACGTGGCACTTCCACGTCATAACAAATCAACATCAGCAAAGTAATGGGGTGATAGAAACAGACCGACGTTGAGTTTTCACTTCGACAACAAATCAAACCAAATAAAAATTATTGAAATTCTCCGAAATAAAACCAAATAAAATCATTTATTATCGACATGGAAATGCCACGTCAAGTTGGAACTGGATTATCGGGGTATATTTTTGAAAATAAATTGAATTTTGGTGATTTTTTTTACATAAAATAAAATTTGGGGTAGATTTGGGACTGAACCTAAAGTTTGAGGTTTTTTTCAAGACAAAAAAAAGTTTAGGGCAGATTTGGGATTTGACCTAAAGTTTGGGGTTTTTTCTGAGATAAAAAAAACTTCGGGGTAGATTTGGGACTTAACTTAAAGTTTTGGGTTTTTTCTGAGACAAAAAAAAGTTAGGGGTAGATTTGGGACTTAACCTAAAGTTGAGGGTTTTTTAGGGAATTAGGCCATTTCTTGATGATCAAAGATGTGTCATTTCAAGTGGGTGGAATAACTTTCATACATCTTCAATGGATGAGTTGATCGAGCTTAAATGCACACAATGGAGCTGCATAAAATGAAGATTCAACTGCTCTTTGTGGCACTGTTTTTCTTTTCAATGAAATTGATTCATAGCTCATCATTAGTGGCCGATGCAAAAATTTATTTACGCTACTAAACTCATTCATTTTAATAACATTTATAGCTTTCAGTTTCATCTATCAGCTATGTTTCAGAGAGTTTGCTATTTGTCCTTGACTCAGTTAAGCTCTCGAGCCCAATATGTAAGTGGGCTTTAGACAGATTCTTGGGCTCTCTCTCTCTCTCTCTCTCTCTCTCTCTCTCTCTCTCTCTCTCTCTCTCTCTCTCTCTCTCTCTCTCTCTCTCTCTTCCTGCATAGCATTACCCAGAATTGTATATTGCCTTTTTTTCCAATTAGAGAATATGCGCTGCATTTTGGTCTCACTATTATATAATGGATTCCTCCTAAGTAAGAGATTAAACTGCCTCGTCCGAGGTCTTGCATGGACCTCGGTATCCCTCGGACGTTAAACAAACAAAGGGTATTTCCTCCTCCTGGAGAAGAGAAAGATATATGGAAGATTAGGGGTGCGAAACGTATGAACACCAGCACGTTAAAATAATAAACGTATCTGTGGAGTCTGCCATCCCTACGTATCAAACGGATAGGCCGTAGAGGCCCTCGTAGGGAGCTTGCTCTCCTTCTGTGGTGAGATAACACCTTAACCAACACCAAGGATCTACAAGAGTCTCTAGTTATTGGCTTTTTTTTTTTTTCCAATTAGAGACTTTGTGCGACATCTTGTCTCACTATCATATAATGGATTAAAGTCTGAAGTTAGAGCAAGAACATCATGATCTATAGTACCGAGTAAATTCTTCGTCTCCACACATAGAGTTACTCCTTATTCTAATTTGAGCTTCGTGTATGAGCCAGAAGATATAACTTGATTCACCGAACATGTCCATCGGAATAGGGGACCATGTCGAATGGGCACGCGTGATATATTCCTTGGACGAACGCACACGCTACGCTGAGATCATTTAGGGTTTCACTAGTGACATTGGACGACGACCAAGTTCCTTGATGTTACAAACCATTGCACTAGCAAAGTGGACCTCCATTTGTTTTGTGTACTTTCGATGTTTGGTTGGAAAGTTGAAGACAAGAAAAAGTGGCTTACTTTATTGTGGACCTCCATGAAAATATCACCCTCAAGGTTCTCGTCCTTGTGATATTTCTTAGATGGACCCAATGCCTCCAATTATTATCTATGAGTACTGCAAAAATGTTTGAAGTCTATATCATTCAACTAAAAGAACCTGTCCTTTGGCCCAAAAAGACGTAACACAAGGAAAAGAAGCTGTCCTGTGGAACCAAAAGTAAAGAAAGTAGCTGCGGGTGTTGATCGAGGTTTTATTCAGATTTAGTTTGCTCGACCAAAACCCCATCCATAGGCCCAAGGAAAACAGTCAATCTTAGCCATGGCTTTTAATTAATCTCCTTGGACCTATCAGTGACGACGGTGCTTATCAGGCCAGCCTTGGTTCAAGCCATGGTGATAGTCAAAATCCGAAGTCCTTAGGACAGATCCAAACCATTCAATCAAAGATCAAATTCAACCTTCTGTGCGTGGTTCGGTTTGGTTCAGTTCAACATAACTTTCTCAAATCACCCAAAAAAAAAAAAGACTTCACAAATTAGAGAAATTACGTTTTCTACTCATCTAATGCTCTAGAATCAATCTTCACGTCATCCATGTTAAAACCTGGTGTCTTTGTCAATAATGTCGGGCTCGTGTCTCTAGTCTCTGCAAAAATGGAGAAAGGCTTTGGTCTTTCTTGCTTGCAAACCTAAGCAGATATTCTTTTACAGTGACGCCCACTAGCATGAAGAGACAGCCAATGTGCAAACCAATGGTGCCTTCACACCGACTACCACTTTGTTTTTGACAGTCAATTCTCAGTCCACTTTTGCAAAGGACCTTATCAAAAGGGTCATGATTATTGTATTCGATAGAAGGCAACTAAGACCTAAAGTTCAATATCCAGCTTCATCATGCAATAATCACCTTTCTTTCTTTGGAATATCTTCTTCTCAAAAAGTCCATTCAATACATTCAGCGGTCGGGTCTTCACATGGCGAAGGCCAATTCCTACCGAAACATGAGACTAAATAGGGTAAAAATGTCAAAAAAGTCCTAAATCTTTTGCATTGGTGCCAATTTAGTCCTAAACCTTTTTTTGTTGCCAATTCAGTCCTAAACCTTTTGCATTGGTGCCAATTGAGTCCTAAACCTTTTTTTTGTGCCAATTCAGCCCTAAACCTTTTGTATTTATGCTAATTCAATCTTAAACCTTTTGCATTGGTGCCAATTAAGTCCTAAATCTTTATTTGGTGCCAATTGAGTCCTAAACCTTTTGTATTGGTGCCAATTTAGTCCTAAACCTATTTGAGCTAAATTAATCGGAAGGACTGAATTGACACAAATGCATATGGTTTAGGACTGAATTGACACAAATGCGAAAGGTTTAGGACTGAATTGACACCAAAAAAAGGTTTAGGACTCAATTGACATCAATGCAAAAGGTTTAGGATTGAATTAGCACAAATACAAAAGGTTTAGGACTGAATTGACACCAAAAAAAGGTTTAGGACTCAATTGGCACAAATGTAAGGATTAGGACTGAATTGGCACAAAAAAAAGGTTTAGGACTAAATTGGCACAAATGCAAAAGGTTTAGGACTTCTTTGACACTTTTCCCCACTAAATAGGTGGGAGAACCAGTGTGTGTACATAGATGTAGAGACACAAGTTTGGGAAGTAAGAGCAATGATCTAGGGTTAGTGCCAATTAATAAGGGGGATACGTGAAAGTTAGATACTGCATATTCAGGGTTCCAGGAAAAAATGAGCAGGAAAGGTTATCGTATCATCGATGTCGAAAAAAATTATTGGCTTATCAAATTATTTATCAAGCCAGGCATAAGATTTCGCCCTTGGAAAGAGGATTTCCACGAGGCCTTTGATGTCCCCTCCAGTCATGAATTGGGGCTTTTGTCCAAACTCTGATTTTTATTTTTTTTAGGGAAAGAATTCTAACAATGTAGGGTCGGTGATTGTAGCGTGCTATCATGCATATAATTGTCGACGCCACGAAACGAGCCAATCATAAGCAAACAAAAAATGTGGTATGATATTACGCTCTTTCTCCGTGTGAGTTGTTCCATGATCTTTAAAATGCAACACTATCAAATTAAAAAAGTTTATGCAGATGCAGCTCCTGACAAACAAAAAGAAAACAAATGGCAGTTGCCACTTCTAGGGTTTCTTTATAGTGAAAAGTGAGAGAAAGAACAGGATCGCTTAGCAAGAGCGTCTATTCCAATCGAGATTCCAAGATGCCAGCGCTTTTTTCGCATGCCATCACCTTCAAACAAATGGCCATCGCTTTCACTTCGCAATCATAATGCCTGCCAACCTTGATTCTTGCGTAACTTCCGAAAGGGTTGCTCGAGCAATTAGGGACTTGACTTGGATGTAACATATTTCACTTATTTGATCACGGATGAGAACTGTTAATTTAAAGATCAATGCTACTATTGTGTATATGATAGAGTCTCATATGATATATATGGACCGGCGATGTAAGTTACATTCATTCACGTAGATTAGTTAAGTCAAAGATTTAGATATCCCATATCATATAATAAAGAAATTTGAGTTATTCAAACTCTGTCAATGTAACACTAGCATTTAGTAGGTTTTATGATGGATTTTTAACGAGGATATTAAGATGAAGATTTTTGCTAAGTACTTAAGAATATTTGGAAGATCAAATCATGAGATTGGATCATGATAACTATATTTTTGGTAAGACCAAAACTTCTCTAAACCAAAATCTAAAAATCTCATATATTTTTGTTGAATATCAAAATATGTATATAAAAGTTTCAAGTCAAATCTATATATTTATGAAATCAAATCGATAGATCACTAGGATCACACCAAACATGTGATTTCATTAACAAATAGAATGACAATGCTCTAGAGATCATCATTTCAAATTAAGATCCTACTTAAAATCCGAACTCTCTTATGTTTGGATCATGAATCGTAAATCTTACAATCCTTATTGACATATTAGCCACAATAATAAATGGACTCATATGCATCGAGTGCATTCTCCAACTTAGCCGCATGGTTAACTTTTTTTCCTTCGCGAAATGTCCTAAATCTAGATCAAATTTACCTCATATTTTCCACACCAAATTCTTACAAGCATTCTAAACAAAAGCCGATGGTGTGTTCTACTAAATGAAAATAAATGAACACAAATATAAAACGGACGGAAAAAGTGCCATAAAAGTCCTAAACCTTTTGCATTAGTGTCAATTTAGTCCTAAACCTTTTTTTGGTGCCAATTCAGTCCTAAACCTTTTGCATATGTGCCAATTTAGTCCTAAACCTTTTTTTGGTGTCAATTCAGTCCTAAACCTTTTAAATTGGTGTTAATTTAGTCCTAAACCTTTTGTTTTTGTGCCAATTTAGTCTTTCCGGTCAATTTTAATCAGAATTTGCCGACGTAGATGCCTGCTGACTAGCGACCGGTCATCGACGCCGACGTGGACAAATTAAATAATATTTTAATATTTTTTTGAATTTTTTTTTTTTTGGTTTCTCCTTCCTCTGGCCGGTCACCGGACCGGCTACCGGCTAGAGGCTAGAGGCCGGCGAGCTCGACCTCGCCAGCCACTGGGGAGGGCGGCCTCGCCCGGCGAGGCTCGTCCTCGCCGTGGCCTCCGGCGAGGGCTCGAGCCTCGCCATGGTCGGGGGAGGCCCGACCTTGCCAGATCCGGTGAGGTCAGGCCTCCCTCGACCATGGCAAGGCTCGAGCTCCCCGCGGTGAGGGTGAGCCTCTCCATGGTCGAAGGGGGGCCCGACCTTGCCGGATCTGGCGAGGTCGAGCCTCGCCCGACCAAGGTGAGGCTCATCCTCGCCGGGCGAGGCCGCCCTCCATAGTGGCTGGCGAGGTCGAGCTCGCCGGCCTCTGGCCTCTGGCCTTTGGCCGGTCGCTGGACCGGCGACCAACCAGAGGAAGGAGAAACAAAAAAAAAAGTGAAAAAAAAGGAAAAAAAATAAAACTAAAAAAATATTAAAATATTATTTAATTTGTCCATGTCAGCACCACGTCGGCGCTGGTGACAGGTTGTCGGCCGACGGGCATCTACGTCAGCAAATTTCGGTCAAAATTGATCGGAATGACTAAATTGGCACAAAAACAAAAAGTTTAGGACTGAATTGACACAAATTTAAAAGGTTTAGGACTGAATTGACATCAATTTAAAAGGTTTAGGACTGAATTGGTATAAAAAAAAAGGTTTAGGACTAAATTGGCACAAATGCAAAAGGTTTAGGATTGAATTGGCACAAAAAAAAGGTTTAGGACTAAATTAGCACTGATGCAAAAGGTTTAGGACTTTTATGGCACTTTTTCCTAAAACGGACCAAATAAATATAGTCACATCTCATAAATTTTTCGTAAACTCTAAACTTAAATACATCCTCATAACATATACCAATTTAAATTCATTTTCTTTATAACTTAAATTACAAATCTTACTTTCTCTTCCACAATTTGTCGATTTATTTTTTCTATTTTTTGCATATACGTTTATGTAAAAAAATAATTTATTTCACATATATGGTTAATATACATGATGATATTCTACTATAAGCATGACATGATCAATTTCATTCGCAGATGAGTGTGTTGTGCTTTAAAGACTTTTCATGTTATGTTTTCATCGAGGGTATTTTTCGTAAAAATGCAACTTTAGTACAAGTGAGGCCACATCATATCAAATCAACGTGCCACACTACAAAAGCACATGAATGCACGTAAAAGAGAAAGCCTAAAATCTCTCTAATTCACCAAAAATCACTCAAACGAAGGTCTCATCTCAACCCATGGACGTTGGAGCGTCCCTCGAAGGAGGTTTCATGGTGAACATATCCAGGAAAAGTATCGTGAAATCCATCACCCCATTGGAAGATCCTCCTCAAGTTCTTGCTCTCTCCAACCTCGACCTACTCTCTGGGCGGTTTCCGGTGACGTACTTCTACTTTTACCGGAAACCGGCAAGTGATGAAGATAACGTCACCTCCATTGTGGAAGCCCTCAAGAGCTCTTTAGCAGTTACTCTAGCTTACTTCTACCCATTTGCCGGTCGGATAGTCCCGAACCCGAGCACCGGCGAACTGGAAATCGTGTGCGATAATACGGGAGTATTGGTTCTTGAAGCTGATGCGAGTAGAGAGTTAAAGAAGTTGGATTTCCACGATTTCAATCAGTTCATGCAAGGGAAGCTCGTTCACATTCAACCCGACTTCCCGGTTCAAATCCAGGTAGTTTCTTTAATGTGTTTAGAGCAACCGTTTGCTTTAACTTTCACTTCTTTGAATATTTGAAATCTTGACTCTACTTCAAAATAGTAAATTGAGACTTCTAATGGTAAACAAGTCTCTCTCTCTCTCTCTCTCTCTCACGGATGTGCATATTGAGTTTGGGTAACTCTATGCCTAGGATAGCAGCTCCATAAGTTACTTTTACGGACCATTTCTAGTTCTTGTGATCATAAGTAGTTCATCTACAATGGGCAGGCAAATTATTTATATAAGTTTGACATACATATTCTGAATCCATTTGAATTGTCGAATTTGATGAATACCATGCTAATAAGGAATTCACCATATCTTTTTGTCTAGATGTATTTAGGTGCGTGCAACCGCAAAGTGTCTCTCAAAATAGAGGAAGGCACTAAACCAAAGGAACCTCCATAGTCTTGTTTGAACCTTTGGAGTCAAACCTTGCAAGCATCTCGTTAGAAGGTCAAATTTACTTTTTCAATTGTCAAGATTTAGCACGTGAATGCCCTCCAGATTTCAAATAGGAGATCCATTTTAGGGATTCTTTTCGATGGAACAATCCATGATTACTTAAATGTCCATTTCAATTTTCTGTATTATTCTATTCTAGCCTAAGTCCACCAAAAATGATTTTTTTTCCATGAACTCATGGGCTATATTTTCCTCCATCCTTAGTTGATGGGAACTTCCTCCAATCGTGTCTTTAATCTGTGTGCAATTGACGGGCATCATCCCAAAAGTCTGATTAACTCGACAACTTTGAATCAAGAACATCATCTCCGTCTATTCTCTTATCTCTTTCAATTCTTTTGGGCTGATTCGGGTTTGAAAAAATGGCAGCTCACGAGGTACAGCTGCGGAAGCATTTCGTTGACGTTCAGCTTCGACCACGCCCTCGGCGACGCGAGCGCATTCCACAAATTTCTTCTCTCGTGGTCTGAAATTTCGAGGGACATACCGATTTCATGTAGACCGAATCATAGTCGCAACCTTCGCGCGCGTACTCCTCCAACGTACCACTCTTCACTAGACCAAGCTTTCGCAAAGTGCACCTTGGAAGACATACTAAACATTCCAACGCCCAAAACTTTGCTCAAGCGGCTTTATCATGTGGAGTATGAGAGCATTAGTAACTTGCAGAAGCTTGCTTCGTTGGACGGTCGGAGCCGGACGAAGATCGAGGCCTTCTCGGCTTATCTATGGAAATTGATGGTCCGTGCAATCGATGTCAAGCTTCATGCGCAGTGCAAGATGGGATGGTTGGTCGACGGAAGAGGAAGGATGGGCAACGGAGAGTCCGACCCGTCGCCGGATTACATAGGAAATGTGTTGTCCTTGGCTGTCGGAGAGGCAAGTATTGAAGACTTGAAGAATGGGACCATAGCAGATGTCTCAAGCAAGGTTCATGAGGCAATTTCTAAGGTCACAACTCGAAGCCATTTTCAGGATTTGATTGATTGGATCGAATGCCATAGGCCCGGGCTGATGCTATCCAGGGCCGTGCTTGGTCAAGGAGGGCCAACGCTTGTGGTCTCTTCCGGCCGGAGATTCCCGGTAGCGGAACTGGATTTCGGATTCGGTAGGCCGGTGCTAGGGACGGTGTGTTCCACCATAGAAAAGATCGGAGTCGGTTATGTGAATCAGAGGTCGAGCGCTAGAGGCGACGGTTCTTGGACTGTGTCGGCTATCCTGTGGCCGGAGCTGGCGGCCGCTTTCGAATCGGATCCCATTCTTCAACCCATGTCTACAAGATATCTTCAACTGTAGCGTTCGTGTATATCATGATTTGCATTAGCTCGATCTATCGTAACTACTATTGGTTAGGAAGTGCCTCTACGACGCAATGTATGTAACTACTATAAAATCCATATTTAGATTGTATGTTGTGCCAAATAGACGTCACGTAAGCAACTCAAATTAGAACTGCTGCTTTTTCTTTGTGCTAAAATGATATGAAATTGTGGAAGTATATGGAAAATGGAGAAAATTTTGAATTTAGTCTTCTATTATAAGATTGGAATGGGTGATCTCAATTGACATTAATTGTATATGATCTCCTTGAAGAAGTGGAAGAAATTCTGAAAATTTGAATCGTGCATTGTATATGAAAACATGCCAAGAAAGCTAAGGATACTTACAAAATGTATCGTTCTTTATACATAAAAACAATCTCTCGTACGCCAGAGCCATCTTCCTCGCCGTGAACATTGACGTCGCGTACTCTCTACAAGCCCTACCTCTCTCGGCCAACCTCTTCGGGCCTTCCGCGATCACCGTCTCCATCGCCTCCACGAGCGACTCCACGTTCGGCGAGAACAAAAACCCTAACTCGTCGTCCACGACGATCGTCCCTTTGATGCTCGGAAACCTCGACGCCATCACCGGCTTCCCGCTCATCATCGCCTCCATCAGCGTCAGGTCCAGCCCTTGCGGCCTTAGCGTCGGGTTCAAGAACACGTCGATCGAATTGTAGAAATGGCCCAGCTGAGATGGGCTCATCGAGCCCAGGACCAAAGCCCTAGGGCCCAATTCCTTGTAGCGACTGGCCCATGGGCCGGATCCCGCGATGGCCAAGTACACGTTCGGGTGCTTTGCGGTGATTATGGAGAATGCTCGGTGGAGGAGGGGGTGGCCTTTGTCCTTGACAAGCCTGCCGGCGACGCCGAGCACGACGGCGGCGTTCCCGGGGACGCCCATTTGGGACCGGAATTCACGGCCCGAGTCAAGATTCTGCTTGAAGTCGGCCTCGTCGACACCGTTGAGGATGACGTGGACTCTCTTGGTCGGGATTTGGTACACGTCGCGCAACATCTCGCCGCAGCTATCGCTGATCGCCACATGGTGGGCATATTTGTGGAAGAACCTGATTTCATTAAGTACCTGATTGAAAACCACATTTATGTAAGGAGGATCTCCTGCCCATGTTGAGAACAAGGAAAACATTTTCACTAGGATATGATTAATTAGTCGAATTGATTAGGCAATTAGCATTTCCACCAATTGATAATCGATTGGCTAGCTGTTTAAAGAAATCGAATCCATGCCTATGGTTTGCTCAAATGTCCAACAAACAATTTGTCGCTGTCGGTAATTCAGCATATCTACATTGGAATCATTCGATTGAACATTCTTTGTAAAAAAGAGAGACTGAAGAGGATTGCTTAATCGAAAAGTTTTCAAATTAGATTGCATTGTTCTCGCAAAGTATGGATTCTAGATTAGAAAAAGGAGAAAAGAGAGACTAACAAATGGTGTACCGTACCTTCGGAATCACGCCTTGCATGTTCTTGTTGATGTCCAGCGAGATGGGTTCGCCATCCGGCCTCAGCGCGAGGTCCTGGTAAATGTCCGACTGCAGGCTCTCGAGCGCGATCCCGTGCCACGACACGGCGAGGTTCGGCACATCCCGGGCCAGCCAGTGGGGGAGCGCCACGCTCTCCGAGTGCACCACGTCGAACGCCTCCTGCCGGTTCTCCTCCACAAACATCTCCCACGCCTTGTTGTACCTCCACCTCCCCGGCTCGCCCTCGTGGAAATGCAACCGTGGCGGTGGAGTCGGCGAATCCCCCACGTCGTCCTTGATCCCCGCGGCGCCCTCGACAGGGGACGTGAACACGTGGACTTGGTGGCCACGTGCCGCGAGGGCGGTGTGGAGGGTGTAGGCGTGGCGCTCCATGCCACCGGGGGTCGTGCCAATCGGCCACTTCCGGGAGAACACGGCGATGCGGAGCGGCGGCGGGCGTCGAGCATCCCTCGGGTCGTCGAAGGGGAGCCGGTTCCACGCGAAGCTGGCGTCCCGGAGATCACCGGAGAAGGGCTTCGGGGCATCGGCGGCAGCGTTGGGGAAGAGGGCGGCGCGGGCGGCACAGGCGGAGGAGGCGGTGGTGGTGGCGCGGAGGAGGAAGAGGGCGGGGATGGTGAAGAGGACGACGAAGAAGAGGGTGGTGCATAGGTTGGATTGGGATGGGGTCACCATTTTCTTGTGCTTGGTGGCGGCGGAGGCGGAGGCGGAGGTGAAGGCCATGTGCGGATGAATGCCGAATGAACAAAAGGAGGTGAAGCAAGAGATTGGTGCTGCGGCTTTCGCGTGTGAATGCGATGGCTTGTTTTGGAGGGATTTGGGGAGGTAGGCACGCACTCGAGCAAGCGTTCTTGGACTGGTGCGTTTCTCACGCCTTGGGTTGAAAAAGAGGGAATGAGGAACCTTCATTTGGATGCTTGTGACTTTCCTCACACTGAATTGACCTTTTTGAATCTTCATCTTTTGAAAAGCAAACAACGTAAGCGAAACTCACGACAAAGATGAGTTTTAATTGTACCTTGCTCCCCGTAAAGTTAGTCCGGGACCGTCTCATTTCGCTCCCCATTTCTCATACCAACGTGAAATGGTATTTGTTAGCGTCTAGCATCAAAAGATACGATCGAAATCCTCGACATGACCCTTTCATTATAATTTCATGAATCACTCAAATAGTTGATCTTCTGACCTCGGATTTGGAATTTAATGAGGATTTCACGAACAAAGATGGATTGATGGGGTGATTAGGAGGAAATTACGCGTTGACTTTGGAAGTCAATAATAGTGGGTGACATGATGACATCAATGATATTTTCCGGACTCTTTACCATTGGAAGCAATCGATTTAGGGTAAAATTGATCATAAATCTCAAGCTTCGACTCCTAATCCTATGCAAGTTCCTTCTCCATGAGATTCAAGAAGGTGGGTCTTGGATTCCAATGGACGGTGATACGTCCACTCGGCCAAAGTTAGGCAAATCGAACATTGGATTTGAAACAGGACGGATAAAAAAGTCAACCCCAAGTTGCGTTGTTTTGGAGTGGAAGGCAGTCTGCATGTTAGGACTAGGCCAAATTCAAAGCCGCCTCAGTGTCACGAGGCTGGTTTTTGGGTTTTTTTGCGATTGAAGATTATGATTTTCCATGCGCACAATTATAGAATAAATGAATTGGAAGTCAGCAAAACCAAGCTCGCTCAGCCAGCCACGCAAATTGGGCATTGGAAGTGGACCACTTTGCTTGGTGGGAAAGCATTTTTGCTCTCTACTTTGCTTGCTCTTGAGCATGTAAATCCAGCTGCTAACACTTGGCAGAGCTCACATGTCGGGGCTTCTTCACCAAGCAATGGAGTTTGTGGAATTGAGGTTGATTTGCTTGGGTTGTGATCCATCTCTTCAAGTTAAGCAACGAAAAGAGACTTAAAGTTTGGGGTGAGCTAGTTCTACGAAAGCCCTTTGAATCTGCATGATAATGTTCATCACTGGCCCTTCCATTTGAGTGTACAAATTGCTTGCACCTTTACAATAGTTTGATTATTTGCTAATCAACTACTAATATGGGGCAAGTGGTACTTTTCAAGGATGATCAGTTTCAAGACAGAAGCCTGAGAAGGACCTTGTTGGTCTCGATTTTGAAAAATTGGAACCGGCTTGAAATCGAACCGACCGATACTTGGTTCTACCCAAAAATCTACTTGGATATAGAACATATTTTAGGATAACTAAGACAGTACATAGTAAGTGACGCACTACTTACTAGCCTGCTAATAATGTTTAAGACTTGATATTCTGCTGCTACACTTCGTTGGTCGGCCCTAGCCTATTCACATGCTCCTCTTGATGGCAATTGTGCTCTTTGTGCCGCCACATATGTCCCGTCTTATTATTTGGATTATACATAAAAGTTTGCAGAAATTGTTTGCACGTTGCACGATGGATAAATTCGATTTCTTCATTTTTTTGAATTTTTCTTCAGAAAAATAATATTCTAAGTTTAACCTAAAAGGATGGGCACGACTAGGTGGCCACTCTTAGTCACGAGTTTCAATTCTCTTGGATGCAACTCTCCATATTTTTTTTTAATTAGCGTATAAAATCAATTCTAGATTGGTTCAACCCCAAGGCAGATTCCAAAGTAGACCGGTGATTCATACATAGCCTTATTGGGAATTGAACTAGCTAAGGATTGGTTCCCATTTTTCATAACCAATAACCAAACCAACTCTCCCTTGAATCAGCTAGATTGGTCTAGTTCCAATTGATTCCCGAGCTGAACTAGACCTAGCGCGCATCCCTACTTTCTCGTTATTTTTTAAGCCTTCTTAGGTAATTTAACCACCATGAAAAATGCCTTCGCATGAACTGTATCACACGTGAACTAAATACAAGTGGATGGTTCGGATATGGGATTATTAGCACTTGATGATGTGAAATCGGTCTTATGTCGAACAATTGATCCAGTCATATATATTTCACTAATCCTTTTTTTTAAATGATGAAAAAGCCCTTACGTACCAACCTCAAGTAAATAAACCTCAAATCCATGAAAATTTCCACTAAGCAAAAAATGAGCCAAAAGTGCAATTAGCTTTGTGGGGATCAAACCAACAAGAAATAGGGGTATACCCAATAGTCCAATATAAATGCCATATGTGCCATCACCATTCCCTAAGTACATTCTTATTATATTTTAGCAGATTCTAATGATCATCACTCTCTTCATTTTTTCCTCTTTTTTCCCCATAGATTATCCTTATGTATGATACATATACATATATATACACTATCGACTAAACCACCATATATCATTTTACAAAGGACTATAAGAACTCCTGAAAGGAGAACCGTCACACGTTCTACTTTACACTTAGACAAAAAGAAACCCCCCCACCTTCCCATCTTTTGTTTCCCTCATGTTTTCCTAACAGGAGCGACCGGATAAGACTTTCTGTAATTCCCATTTTTGGCTTCCGCATTCCTTCCCTTGGCATAAACTCCATTTCTTGCATCGGTCTTGGTGGAAGGCCATTGCCCACTATTCACAGCCATGTCCTTCAAGTTTTGGAGGCCTTCAAGGGCCTCAATGATGGCAGGCATTCTGGGCCTGTCCTTGGGCTGCAAGCTGATGCATTGCAGTGCCAAGAGGGCCATCTCTTTGGCCCCTTTCACTGAGTACTGCCCCCCAAGCCTTGGGTCCAGGATGCACCTCAGCTTCCTGCTGCTTGTCAAATAGGGTTTGGTCCAATCAACCAGGTTCTGCTCGGTCTTCGGCCGCTGCTTGTCAACGGCCCGCCTCCCTGTGAGCAGCTCCAGGAGGACCACCCCGAAGCTATACACGTCGCTCTTCGTCGTCAAGTGCCCTGAAAGCAATCATTGGGATTTGAAAAGTTTTTTTTCCGGTTAATTGCTACATGTTAGTTTTTGAATGGTCACAGTAGTTTCTAGTTCGATTCTTGTGAAGCATTACCAGTTGAGACGTACTCCGGAGCAGCATAACCGTAAGTACCCATCACTCGAGTCGTAACGTGGGACTTTGATCCTTCCGGTCCCATTTTGGCAAGTCCGAAGTCAGATAATTTGGCAGTGAAATCCTGGAATTACTCAAAAATAATTGAACTTCAGTTGTCAGTTCCCAGTAATGTTGTGTCCTAAACACAATTTAGTGTCCAAGAGACTCACAGAATCAAGCAAGATATTGGAAGTTTTGAAATCCCTGTAGATCACAGGCTTCTCAGCACCATGCAAGAAGGCAAGGCCTTTGGCTGCTCCTATTGCAATTTTGAGCCTCGTGCCCCATGGCAATGATGTTGATATCCCTGAAATTTGGCAAATTTCCATATGCAAATATCATGTTTAGGCTCAAATTGAATGACAATTATATTCCATGATGTGAAGTTTATATATTTTTCAGTAAAATTGCGGATCCGACCGGGACGAAAAATTAAAATTAAATAGGTAGTGAACTTACTCTTGAACAAGTGATTCTCTAAGCTGCCTCGAGGCATAAACTCGTATACTAGGAGTCGTTCTTCGTCCTCACAACAGTAGCCGATCAATCGGACCAAATTCGGGTGCCTAAGTTGCCCCAGAAATATCACTTCCGCCTGCAACATCATGAGCGAAAAATCATTTGAATTCAAGTTCGACTAATTAATGTTAACATCATCACTTACTTTAACTATTTCTTTACCCATATCCTAAGCAAAGGAAATTCATACAATAAGCATGCAGATGTGACTAAGAAGATGACGTTACATATAATCAAGATAATAAATCTTCTATTTTTAAAGAAATATTTGGGCACCTTAGGGTCCTAGAATAATTAATTAACTATATGTTGACCCATCAGAATATTAGCTACTTCTCAAACGTGGTATAGCCGGTCTCGATTTTCAACCTTGATTCCTGGCTTGTAGCAATAATTGATGGATGTGTGTTACAGTATCAAGTCAACTGACAGCCATGGTTGGCCTGTTTTTTCGGACTTTTTTTAACAATAAAGTTTATTTTAATGTCAATTGAATTATGAACTGTTCTATTGAAGAGAAGTCCCTTTTATCTTTGTATGCAGATGTGCTAAAGAACATGTACTCACAAGCCATTCACGGTGACCTTGAAGGCCTTCAATGTCCAGGAGCTTAACAGCGACGGCCTGTGCCTTCAAGCCCTGCCTCATGCTGTCGTCTAGGTAACCCTTGTGGACCGTCCCGAACCCGCCTTCGCCAAGCAAGAAATGGCTCGAGAAGTTCTGCGTGATTGCCTTCAGCTCGCTCAGCTGGAAGTCGTACAGGTCGGGCCCAAAGGACTGCGCGAGGTCCTCGCTGATGCGCATCGAGGACGACCGGCTTAGGTCAGAGAAGGAGAGCCTCCGGAACGACGGTATCGGTGCAATGTTCTTGGAGAACTCTGACCGCGAGGGGCGGCACCGGCTGAAGTTGCCGAAGATGGTCTGGTCCTCGGCTGAGCAGCATTTCGCGGTCAAGGGCCTCCATGGCTTTGAATTCGATTCCTTTTCCTTCATGTTAGTTTTGCTAATGCTCGATGGAAGTAGAGGAGGAAGAAGAATATCAAGAAGAAGAGGCAGAGAGACAGACAATGATATGATGGAGTGATACTGGAATAGTTATTGGAAGAGTTGGGTGTGCAAATCTTTGGTTCCAACAAATCATGGCTTTAATTCTGATGAGAACTAAGGGGCTATGGAGAGAGAGAGAGAAAGAGAGAGGAAAGAGGAAGACCTTCTTTCTTCAACTGCTCTAACCACTCTACTAAAATGGGGAAAGTGTATTTGTTTTTCTAATTGATCTAATACCTTGTCTTTATAACATCATATCAATATTTTTCTTCGCATGTTTTTGTCACATGCAAAGTGTCTTCATGCAGAAATTGCCCGTGTTATTATATGATTTTTTTTGTAGGGTTTTGGATGTGGATCATATGCTTTCGTTTTTGGGAGATTTTGGATGGGAATTGCTAACATCAGCCAAGTGCAGAGTTCAACAACTCCTATGTTACTAGCCTCGTGTCTATGTTGTCATCTCACCAACTCGTTGAGTTTAGTCGGCAGGAATAATGCACAAAATAATCTCACTACATATAGCTTTTGAAAAACAAAACATAGGACAACGAAAGTATTAGAGAGGCCATTTTATGTGTTAAAATACCTTATATCGCTTGTCTATAAGGGTTTATATACTCTTTATATATATGTGTGATTTCTCTTTACTTGATAACTTAAACTTTTGAGATGAACTTTCTAATAGTATTAATCAAATATAACCGCGTAGAAATCTTTAAATTGAATCGGGTGGATCTTATATAATGATATATTAGGTCAGCTTTTAGTATGCATCGAAAACTTAAACTTTTGGAATGAACTTTCTAATAGTATAAATCGGGTATAACCGCGTAGAAATCTTTGAATTGAATTAGGTGGATCTTATATAATGATATATCGGGTTGGCTATTAGTATGCATTGTATCCACGATACCCTCTTTAGGGAAATGTAAGAATTTTTCCAAGAATCTGATAGATATAGCGTTTGTCGTTTGGACAAAATTTTCAAAGTTGTCATTATGCAAAAGTAATTAACTCATCTTCTTTGTTTCGTGGGCAAAAAAGCACGTCCATGTTTCGGATTGAGTGGTGCATTTATCTACCACTTTATTGTTTTCTTTCACATTCCACTTGCTCCAACTGATGATGATATCGTTTCCAGTGAGAAAGTAGACGATGCAAAATGGACTTATGTGCAGAATTCAATTACTTGACCTAGGGTTTTTAGCCAAATTTTGTTCCTTTCTTAAAAATCAAAATACCTAAACTTGTAAGTAACGCGACCCATATATTCTATGCATTAAATAGAATGATGTATCACTCTGGCAAAGCCATAGGCACGATATGGATGAGCAGAGGAGTGATGAGGGGGATGAGAGCAGCAAATTTGGGTTGGCATTAGGAAAATATCGGGAGGAGTTGTTGAAAGTGACGTGATACGTATGGTTCATAATAATAATCATTTATTAAACATAATCTTCTTTTTCCTGCTCCACTTAGATATTAACAATTTAAATTCCATAGCTTTAGCCAAAGTTATCTTCTTTGAGGATCAGCTTTATCGGAATCGTAAGCTCTCAAATGCATAATAAGAACAATGGCCTTTCGACAAAAAAAAAAAGGAGAGCACAATATTTGGAGGGTTTTTTAGATGAATCCTTTTTTAATCTTTTTTGGGGTATTAAACATATATATTTTTATAAGTAAGCAAGCGAATCCAAGTTTATGTGAACTATGCAAACCTAATGTTTATTTATCTACTAGCGCTAATAAATTAGCACAGATATCTTTGGATGGAGTGCGGAAACCGGTTCACTCAAAAAAACACCCTCTATTTGGAGGGTTTGCATTTGGTTACGAAGAAACACTTTAGGTGTGTTTGGGAACACAATTGCCAAAGTCCTTTGAGCTTCTAAAGACCCTCATGCTCATTGTAAAATGTATTGTATATCTAAAGGCCTTTAGCTCAAGGCCACTACTTATCAGAATTGGATATTCGGCATTTTTAGAATGCTGAATAATTAATGATATTTTTTAGTGCAATTCATAAGATAAAGATTTGTTATCCCCAATTCTAATCTTATATGTTGTTTTCATGAAATTGCGATATATATGTATCAACTGATTGAGTTTAACCTTATACAAATGTGCATCATCCTAACACCCTCCTCCTCCCCCTCCCCCTCCCTCTCCACCTTACAAACTTGCATCTCCCCCTTGCCAATGAGTTCCACGGCCATGGAGCAATTGCTGCTTCCAGATCCGAAGGCCGTGGCCTCATCGGCCAGTAGGAAGGTCCAAATGGTGTCAAACTATGCCATAAGCAACGAGTTCTATATCAGCATTGAGAGAGAGAGAGAGAGAGAGAGAGAGAGAGAGAGAGAGAGAGAGAGAGAGAGAGAGAGAGAGAGAGAGAGAGAGAGAGAGAGAGGGAGAGGGGGGGAAGGATTTGAGTGTAAATGAGCTTCAAATAAAATATCAATGGGTCGACCTGCTTAGGAGATCTTCAAAGCATGATTAGGCATTTTAATAAGGGTGCGAATGAAAATCATTCTCTTCCCCAATCCAATTTCTAACTAGATTTTTCAATTTATATTCTCTAGACGAGTTTTTGAACAACCTCACTTGCTTGAAGAACATATGTACATAATTTCAAATTGAGAGAGCTAATGATTTAAAGATATTTTTAGTCCAATGAAAATTTTTTGTCACGTCAATTGTCTTTTCTTCTTCTTTTTTTTAATGATGGTACAACAATCATCTGTGATCCAAAATATTTGCTGGCTATATAAAGGTAATTTTGTTGCTTATGTGCTTTATAGTAGAGTCACTAGCTCCTTGCAATGCGCCGCATCTTTGTTGACAAAGTGTTGAGGGACTTGAGATTTTTATGTGGACTTTAGATAAGCCCACTGTAGATGAGTTGACTATGTTTGTTCCCGGAAAAAAACTCTTCAATTATCTAACACTATATGAAAATATAGAGGGCGTTTTCCGACCTTTTCTCTCCCCGTGATGCCCTTCACAACTCGCACCCTTTGAAATGCCAATAGAAAACCCCTCTTCATGGACACATTACTGTATTTCATTACCCATAATATGTAAAAGGAGAAAAATAACAAAAAATCTCAAACTATGCTCACTATGACACATTTACTCATAACTTTTCATGTGACATTGAATACCCCAAACTATGCCTCTGGTGATATATTTTCCATAAAATTTTTCTTGTGATATAAAAAATCCAAAACTTATACCTATATGACACATTTACCCTCCATCAAGGTGCCGTTAGATAATTTTTTAGTCAAAACAACATCGGTTTTATTTTACTTATGCCACGTGAGCACCATATCAACAACATTTGCATTCTAGCGATAATGTAGGCAGGTTTTTAACGGTCCGCATTGACAAAGGTTAAATGTATCGTGCAAGTATAAGTTTTGAATTTTTGGTGTCATGGAAAAAAGTTTAGGGTAAATGTGTCACGAGCATAATTTGAAATTTTTTGTGGCTTTTGCTCTACATAAAATCAAGAGAAGATCCTTTCACTTTATGGTTGTTGAACCAGTAGCAGTCTTCATTTTCCTAACTACTAACTATGAGCATTTTCTGACTACGAAAATTTTTTCAAGCTGTCATCTTCGGTTTGGTCTCTTGAGGGATCGAAAGCGAGTCTTCATTGGCCAACCGTCATTGCTTTTAGACTCTATCCAACTGGATTTGTCCATGATCAGGAGCAAACTTGGATGGAACCAAACGAGAGTCAGCCACAAGTGAGATTAAGAATTGACCGATAAGTTATATGTACCAATCGTCAGAAGTCTCTTATTACTACCATGTTGAAGCCACCCATGCAAACTCAACTCTGACATTATTTCAATGGCATTCCTTGGGCAACATGAAGTAGCATTGAATTTTGGAGAAAGGCGAGAGAGACGATTTCTAAAGGAATAATATTCCCTGAACTTTGATTCAATGTGCAATATGATCCTGAACTTTTAATTCGTTCAATGTGGTCCCTAAAATTTAGCTCAATATGTAATGTGATTCCTGAAATTTTAGTACATGTTAAGTTCTGTACATGAATTATATGAATATAGTCAATGTTGTCCCTGAACTTGCATTGATAAAAAGACAATATTAAACATATTCTTATAGTTCGGGGGCCGAATCAAATATGTACCAAAATGTTAGGGATCATGTTAAGTAAATTAAAAACGACGTTACATATTTGGGACGAAGTTCAGGGATGATTCTTTTCATTTTCCCGTTTCAAAATGCATGAACCGAGGCAGAGGTTCTTTTCTTCACATAGTGGCCATAAAAAAAAGGCAAAGGACGACTCCATGGGCCTTCACTATTCAAAGGACCAAAGCCCCAAGGACGAAGAAGCCTCAAGCCTCCACGGGCTTCCTGGCTTTTGAGTTGGCAATGAGGAAAAGGGGCATCTCTCGGTTTCAGACTGTTCTTGATCATCGCCGCTCGGCTCGCCCGTCGCCGTCCATGGAGCTTTCGCTTGATTCGGCGGAGCGTGATCAATGATGACTCAACTGGGCCCCCACCTGTGTTGACATGGAGCGCCGTTAACGCGAATTAGCCGTTGTGACGAAGCCACCGAAGCAGAGCAAAGTTCCGTCTGAACAGAGCAAAAGCAGAGAGCCAGGGGTGTCTAGTGTAGAAAACTGTGCAAGAACCCAACGGGATCTTCCCACCCACCACCGCAAATCCGAAATCTCGGCGAAACGTCACGTACCCAGAAGAGGAAGAAGACGGAGGAGGAGGAGGAGGGAGGGGGGCATGGCCGACTTCTCCTACCTTTCCGACACCGACGACGACTCCGCCGTGGAAGAACTCATTTCCCAGACCAAGGACCTGTGCGTCCTCGAGCAGATCGCCGCCATCAACTGCTCCTCCTTCGCCGGTGGCGGCGACACCCTCTTGCCGTCCGACCTCGAGTCCCGTTTCCGCAAGCTCAAATCCTTCCCTCTCTCCAAACCCCAAACCGCGCTCCGGAGCTCGAGCAATCGCAAGACGGAGCCGGCGCTCGACGGGGAGGCTCGGCCTAAGCCGGACGCGAAGCCGGAGGATCCGCGGGGGAATGGGCGCGGTTCGCCGGGTTCCGATTCTTGGAATTCGTCCGCGGAGGAGGCGGTTTTCTCGCCGGCGGTGCGGAATCCGGACGAGAAATCGCGCCGGGAGCACACTGTGGAGTACGGTCCAGTCTATTCACCGACGTATCATTCCGATACGTCAAAGAATCCGAAGTTGAAGTCGAAGGCGAAGTCACCGTCACCATCGCCATCGCCCCCGAGGAAGGCCGGCTGCTTCTGGTGCTCGCCGAAGAAGGCGACACCCAGGAAGGGGGACGAATCTAGGGCTATTGAGAAGGGGATGAGCAGGAGCTTTAAATGGATGGAGGAGGACGAGGTGTTGTCGGATTTGGGGGGCTTCTCCGTGAAAGAGCAGAATAAGTTACTGAAGAAGGCAATGAAGGAGGAGGAGAGGATAAGCCGTGAGGCGGAGAAGATCGCGAGGATGGCGAGGCAAGCATCGGCGAGGATGATGAGCGCTTCAAGGACCGGCGGCAATTCGAGCGACGACGATTGAATGAAGATCTTGTCTGGTTTTGGGCAAACTTGAGTGAATGCAAAAATGCAATCTTGATGCAGTGTTAAGTGAAGGGCTATGTGGGTAATGAAATGCTGTGCCAGACAGGGTTTTCCATGTTTGGCTTGTAAATTTTGCTTGAGTTGTGCTTGAGAAAGTGCTAATGCAATACAAAGATCAGTCTTTTTTTGTTAAACTTGTAAAGAAGTCTGTTTTCTCATTGATGACTCCCACAAATTTCCTCTGAATATTTGTGTTGCTTGTTGCAACTTATATGCCAATCTTTTGGGAAGAGCTTGAGAGGGTTGAATAGGTGGAAATGTGAGCATTTTGATCATCTGCAGACCAAGCACAAAGAGATTGCTGAGTTGGATAGAATGATGAAGAGAGAGCCCATCTTCATTGTGATTCTTCACTTGGCTAATGATCTCGCCTTGATAATTTGCAGCAAATTAAATCTCTAGTGGGTTTCGGGGAGATGGTGAATTCTATTTTCTGCATTGGTGCATTCTAATGTGCTTCTGCTCACAGGCTTGGTAGAGCCTTACCAGGAAGTCTGGACTGCACTTCCTTGGTCTTTGCTTGCAATATGAGCATGGACTGAAGTACAGATGTAACATATGTATAACCACGAGGAGTGCCGAGGATTGTGGTATGCCTAGCGAAGTTCTCTCCTTCTTGCAGTTCCTTTAAAAAAGGGAAACACAAGATCATCAGACGGTTTGAAATGTCACCATGGGTACAGAGGACAGCATTGATTCTTAAGGAACTCATCGTTTTCTATCGCCTTCATATTTTCTCGGAACAAGAAATAGGAATGTAGGAAGATCAGGGAATTCGTGGTTCACCATTCACAGAAGCTTTCCACAGCTGAATTTGCTACAATGCGCGTCTATTGCAGATGGGATTCATCTAAGGATTTTGAATGCTTAATTGGGGGTAATTCTGAAGAACAAGTGCACCTTTGTATTTCCGAGAACATCCACACAAAGAACAATTCAGAATCAGCTTGGCTTCGCCCTTCCCGAAAGAGAGCACTTCTCAATTAACTAAGTCAAACAAACCACCAAGCTTCTTATATGCAGAGTAGGCATCTGAGCTGAACATGAGATTGATTCATAGTACTTAGTGCCAGTGTTCTGCTTGATTCATAGTACTTAGTGCCAGTGTTCTGCTTATGGCACCCGACTTCAACCTATGATTTTGCATCCGTTTCGATGATTTCTGTCCTAGAAGTTGGAATCCGTTGATTTCCTCAAACAAAGCACAACAGAATTCAAGAACCCGATAATTGATACACAAAAATGAAACAATTTGTTGAATTTATGAACAGATTGATGTATGATTAGCTAGCTACATAACCAAAAGACCATTATTCGGCATCCTTTTCGTCTCGGATCGAAACCTTCATCCGCGCCGATTCCTGCCTCACCCACATATCCACCTTCTCGGCCTCCCTCCTTGCTCTCGCCTCCTCTTCCCGCGCGATCTTCAGCCTCCTCTCCTGTTCCTGCACCGAGAACGTGCTCATATCCGACAGCATGTCCTCGTTCTTTCCCCAGTTCGGCTCTTCCACGTCCGACCTCAAAACCCCTTTCCCCGCTCTCTTCCGTCGGCCGCCCTTCGCCGGCGAGAACGAGAAGCAGCAAATCAGCCTCTGCGGTGGCGATGCCGGCTCCATCAGACGAAATTCAAGAACAGAGGAAAGCGCTAAACCAGATTCACAAATTTACACTCCTGCATCAAGCTCGGTCAATGAAATTGCCTCCTGACCTTGTGCATATGCCTCATGGCCATGGGATGTTTGACATGGAGAGTTCAATTGGAGAAAGCGAAGCAGATCATGGAATATTTGCAATCTGAAGGAGATAATTTCTTTCCTGAAGAGGACAATATCAAATTGTGCTCCTACCAGATTGCTTGTAGATGGCAGAGATGATGAGATCAAGGGCCCCATTAAGCACTAAGTCAATATCATACATTCACCATCTTCTAAATTGTCTTGATGAGGATTGGGCCAATGAAATTGGCATGCTGAGTGGGCTAGTTGGTGACCAGCTCACATCTATCTCTAACAGTTTAATAATCTCGCTTAGAAACAAATAACAAATGTCTAATTATTTTTGCAACTTGTGTGCAAATATAGAATTCATTAGCAGCATGCAAATTCTCCCCTCAAAAGTTAGGGGTGCGCATCGGTCGTTCCGACCTGGTCCCATACTGGACCGGACCGTCCCATATTACTTATTTTTTAAAAAAATTTTAATTCTGAAGTAAAACCTAAGTTGGTAACTTAGGTTTCAATTTTCACTGAAATAAAGTAATGACTTCCATATATATAGAAGCAAGCCGATGCATTTCTCCATAATTTTGACTGTCCATGATGCATATATATGTGTATATACACATTCTTTTATTATTTAACACATGTTGGTGCGATACCATGTAAATAGTAATGACCACAAAATCCAGTTGAAAACTAGTTGGTCGTCAATTAGCGCCCCACACCCGATCATTTAAACATTTATCTACCGAACAAACCTAAAATAATGCTCTCTCTCTCTCTCTCTCTCTCTCTCTCTCTCTCTCTCTCTCTCTCTCTCTCTCTCTTAATGTTTGGAGACTCCCACTTGTAGAAAATAGAAGGAAAAAAAAAAAGAATCACCAATTCCAGCGATCCGGTTCCAAGATCGAGTGGGCTGGTTCCTAGCTCCACAAATTGAAATCAACCTTGCCCGATCTAGTTCTAGGTTCTAGGGTGGGCCAGTTCCTACGTGAGCGCCATGTCAACATCGTTTATTTTCTAGCGGGGTGAATTCCCTAAAAAACCCCAAACTTTAGATCAAGTCCCAAATCTGCCCCGAACTTTTTTTTGTCTAAGAAAAAACCCTAAACTTTAGGTCCAGTCCCAAATCTGTCCCAAACTTTTTTTTTTCTCGAAAAAAACCCCAAACTTTAGGTTCAGTCCCAAATCTGCCCCAGACTTTTTTTTATCTCGGAAAAAATCCCAAACTTTAAATTCAGTCTCAAATCTACCCCGAATTTTGTTTTATGTAGAAAAAATCAGCAAATTTCAATTTATTTTAAAAAATATACCCCCGTGATCCCATCCCAACTTGACGTGGCACTTCCACGTCATAACAAATCAATATCAGCAAAGTAATGGGGTGATAGGAATAGACCGACGTTGAGTTTTCACTTCGACAACAAATCAAACCAAATAAAAATTGTTGAAATTCTCCGAAATAAAACCAAATAAAATCATTTATTATCGACATGGAAATGCCACGTCAAGTTGGAATTGGATTATCGGGGTATATTTTTGAAAATAAATTGAATTTTGGTGATTTTTTTTACATAAAATAAAATTTGGGGTAGATTTGGGACTGAACCTAAAGTTTGAGGTTTTTTTCAAGACAAAAAAAAGTTTAGGGCAGATTTGGGATTTGACCTAAAGTTTGGGGTTTTTTCTGAGATAAAAAAAACTTCGGGGTAGATTTGGAACTTAACTTAAAGTTTGGGATTTTTTCTGAGACAAAAAAAAGTTCAGGGCAGATTTGGGACTTAACCTAAAGTTGAGGATTTTTTAGGGAATTAGGCCTTTTCTAGCGTCCATATAGGTAAATTTTTAACTATTCTTATTGACGGAACTTGACAGAGGATAAATGTGCCACACAAATACAAGTTTGAGATTTTTGGTGTCTCGGAAAAAAGTTTAGGGTAAATATATCATAATGGGCATAGTTTATGATTTTTGGTGGCTTTTACCCTTATAATTATACTCTCCAGTGCTTATTATTACTTTTAGGTTTAATTTACAAAATCTATGATTTGGTTTTGGTTTGGTTATGTGATTTAGCAGATCACAGAATTAAGAAATTGAGATTCAATTTGATGCTATAGATATTCTGATATCATAGATATATTGTAACATTGTCTGAAGTCCAAAGATAGTCCTTCGTATTATGGCATTTCTCCTTCAACTTTTCTTTTTGTAATCAAAACCTTTCCGTCTTTTTTCCACAGAAAAACTACGGAAATCAATAGAAGTTGAACATGTTTGGTAATCTTTAAACTTGCCGCATGACCCAGAGGTTCATGTCCTACCACACAATGCTGGAAAGGGGTGTCGATTTTTCTTTCGTGTTCTCGGTTAAATTGATGAAAATTCTACATTTTTTTTTGTCGGTCCTACTCGAACTCTCCGCTCACCTTAGACTTTTGTCCTGCCCCTTGCAAGACGTGGGAGTCGAAACCCACATCTGAAACTACACGTTCCCATCCCTAATCTCCTAAAAAGGTGGGGAATCGAACTTCCCACCTCCCTCTTCCCAAGTAGAAAAGGTGGCCACTGGGACAAACTCTAGTGGTTTGAAAATTCTATATTGACTTGCTCATAAACTTACCTACATTACTTGAGCTCATCCTAAAATTCCCCACTAAAAATGTGAGTATTCCAAAAGTTTAGATTGCAAGAGAATAGTAACTCTTGCATGTTTTGTGTATATCTTAAACTCCCGTCATGTAAAGGCTCGGACAATATAGCTTGGAGCACGCCAATTTTGTGTGTCGATACTTAAAAAAATGTAACAACCCGGTCCGATAGTCAGGGAGTGACATTCGGGTGACAGAGCCTGAACAATGAGCGGCTTGCGGTAGACTCCTAGGATGGTGAAAGAGGCAGGAATGACAGGGGGAGAGCATTCTTGGATTATACATGTGAAGCTAGAATTAACCAATAAGATGCTTCTCATAATGTAACGGCAATATTTAGCATTGGAACTCCGTTGTTAAGCATGCTTCAATGAGAGTACTGTGAAGATGGGTGAAGTGTTTACTTGTACGCTATAGACAAAGCCGTGAGGCAATGACGTGGGATGGGTTAAAATAGAGAATATCTGGAGTGAGTTAATTAAGGGGTGTCACAAAAAAAAATTTTATTGGGTGACCAGTTTTTTACCTGTGAGTTGGGCAAAGAGAGTTCCCCTTGTACACCATTGATTGCATACGGGCGTTATACACATTAATTACATATCTTCAATTCCTACCAATTAACAACCTTCACATTAAATGACCTAATCAAATCTCTTAATATATAATTTTAATCCATGGCATACTAATTCATGCAGATACTCATCGGCTTTTGACCTCCCATGCGCATGAAAAAGAACCCATCTTTATTAATACATTTTGGGTTTATTACCTGAACCAATTGCAACCTCACTTATATACACACTACAGGAAGAAAGAGGTGAATCTATATGTCTATGTGTATGTGTATTGGCATGTATGCGCTTTCATTTGCTCACTGACTGACGAGACAAACAGTGGCCATGTTAATTGAATTTCATGCAGAAACCAGATTCTTTTCCAGGAAAAAACGGCTTACGGACTTCCCTGAGAAATCAGTGGTTACCAACCAGATCGCTTGCCGGGAACAATTTCTTACCGTCTTCTTCAACGTTTGACCTTCCATGTCGCCAACGAACCAATCTCCTTTATATAAACCCTCTTTTGATACACAACCATCTAAATAACATCTGAGCATCGTTAATCATGGCGACGCCTGATGAGCTATCTCGTCCTCTTCGCAGCGTTGCCCTCCTAGTCCTTCTCTGTCTACTGGAATCCGCTGTCGGCAGAAGCGGCGGGTTCACTGCCGACCTGATACACCGCGATTCGCCGTCCTCTCCATTCCACGACCCCTCCGCAACTCACTCTGACCGCATGCGCAGTGCAGCCTGGCGCTCAATCTCTCGTGCGCATCGCGTCTGGGCCAGACATAGTTTGAATATTCAATCCGAGATGACCTACAGCGGTGGCGAATACTACATGAAGGTGTCGATCGGATCGCCTCCCTTCGAGACGATTGCAATCGCTGACACAGGGAGCGACCTCTCGTGGACACAATGCGAGCCTTGCATTGAATGCTACCGCCAAAAGCCGCCGATCTTCGACCCGCGGAACTCGTCCACGTACGAAACTGTCCAATGCCTCACGAGGTTGTGCCAGTCCTTGGACGGGGCCAGGTGTGGCGGCGACGATGGAGGTGTGTGCAAGTACAATTACACATACGGCGATGGGTCCTTCACAAGTGGTGACATGGCTGTGGAGACCTTCAGGATGGGAACACCCCCTGGCGGCACGATCAACCTCCCAAGGATTGCATTCGGGTGTGGCTACGACAACGGTGGCATCTTCGCCGACGCTGGCTCAGGTATTATCGGTCTCGGTGGTGGCCCCTTCTCGCTGATCTCCCAAATAGAGGGCTCCATTGGTGGCCAATTCGGCTACTGCCTCGTCCCCGTGTTTAGTAAAGGCACGAGCAAAATCAGCTTCGGCAAGGACGCTGCGGTCTCTGGCCCAGGTGCCGTCTCGATACCTCTTGTCTCAGAAAGCCCCGAAACGTACTACTATGTAAACCTAGAAGGCTTCAGCGTCGGAAAAGCAAGGTTCTCATATGGCGACAACTCCGTCGGCTCAGAAGCCAAGGAGTCCGCCAAAGTCGTGAACATGATGATTGATTCCGGGACGACCCTAACATTCATGCCGTCTCAATTCTTCCAAAACCTGGAGAGCGCCGTAGCTGAGACCATCCCCTTGCCAAGAGTCCCAGACCCCCACGGCATGCTCGACCTCTGCTACAGGAGCCCAGGAGGCGAGATCGTTGCGCCGGTCGTGACGCTACATTTCGCAGGCGGCGCCGATATGGCACTGAACACGGTCAACACGTTCGCGCAGTTCGCACACGATCTGGTGTGCTTCACGATAATGCCAACGGACAATGTGCCAATACTCGGGAACCTCGCACAGATGGAGTTCAAGGTTGGGTTCGACTTGCGGAAGAGGATGGTGTCGTTCATGGCCACGGATTGCACAGGGCAGTGACATAGTTTGAGGAGGAGTTGCATTTGGAAAAATAATGGCTTGTTTTTTTGCTTTTTCTGGTTTATGGTCGGCCTTTTACTCAAGATCTGTATAGATTAAGAAGGTTGATTCGAATGAGCTTGACCCATGTAAACTAATTATTTCGCTTAAACATAGTATTATACTAGGTTGCAAAATTTGAAAATGCAAGTTGATGCAATCCGAATTACCCTGATGCTAGAGTAACCGCAGGAGCATTTGCATATGGAAAAAAAATCATGTAATGTGCATATTTACAAATGGCTTACCTAGATGTGATGTCGAATGCAAAGGGTATCATATTCACTAATTCAGTGAAGGAGACCTATGTAGGGCTTGAGCACCTACAATGTGACATCAAATTTGCCATCAATCCCTCTGCTAAATCTTAAATTCTAGCATGCAAGTCGGACACTAATGTCAGCCATGCGCAGACAGAGCGAGTCTCAAATGCATATAGAGCAATTAAGTTAGGATCATGTGAGAGTCAACATGAAGTGTCAAATGATTCTTAAGGACCCATCATGAGATTGACAGAAACTATAAATTTAATAATAAATGCCTAAGAACCTGAGATTGCAACTTGAATTGGTCGATTTTATTTATTATGAATTAACAATAAAACACTGCAAGAGTCCATCTTGGTGCAATGTCAAAAACTGTCGCTTTGAGCAGAGCCCGGAGAGATATTACTTGAATTGGTCAGTTCTGTTGATTATGATGTGATTATGAATTAGTGAACGAACAACGTGACAACAATGACATTTACGCCCAGAAGAATGGAGTCAAGGAGATGATCCTTTAAATTTTTATCTTGATAATTTCTACAAAAACATTTTTAAATAAATTTTATATTTAAATGTAATTCATCATTACTTGATACAATTAATTTTATATGCTCACGATATATATTTTTGCGCAAATTAAAACAATAATATCTTATTAATCGAATTTGGAAAATTAAAAAAATAAAACAGATGCTTGTGAAAGAATCATCCTCCATCGATATCTTGTCTCTTCGGTTTTTATATATGTCTCTCTTGATTCTTGCGAATGTAATTTAAAAAAAGTCATAAATCATTATCCAATTTCTTTTATTTGTAGCTTTTTCCTCTTGAACTTTTTCTTTGGTTTAGAGCGATATTGCCAGCCTTTTCAATCCAATTTTATTTCTGGCCTTGACTTTGTTATTTTACTCTGACTCTATAGAAATGAAAGAGACTTTTCTTCCTTCGCGAGAAATGGGGTGAGTCTCACGAGAAAAATTAAATTGCAAATGACTGAGTTTCATATTTCAGCTCCCCCTCTCGAGTATCTGCCCTGTCTATGGGTTCCGATATCTAGTAGCATTCCACAATTAGATTTTGGCAGTAGCAAATGACCTAAATTAGATTCCCTATCACAGCCAAGAAGTGAATGTGAGTGCTTACATTAGAACATAGATTGCCAGTGTACATGTCACGTCATATGATGATATAATATGTTCTTCTAGGAAAAACAGTCAACATGATAAAATAGCTACAAAGAAAAGAGCGTCTACATGCAAAACTTACCAAAAACACAAGTTCACGTGAAGCAAACATAAATCCAAATCATAGAAATTCGTAACAATTTAGAATATAAGCCAGACACACGACAATTACTAACCAATGCCATATTAGTATTTGACTGCATGCACAAGGCACAACTCCTTATTCTTTAGCGCCTTCCCAATCTTTTCCATCTTTTTCCCATTCTTTTGGAGTAGTGCAAGAACCACCTGCTCTTCTCGTCAATGATCAAGTTCCCTAGCACAACGCCGACCATAAACCCGACTCCAATGCCAATTAGCACAACTTTCCAATTCATGTTGAACAGAGACTGTTCACCGTTTTCTTCCTCGAGAGGCGGTGATATTGGTACTATATCCACAGTCATTTTGCAGTTTTTTGGCAAAGGACTTCCACATAACCCCTCATTCATGGCATATGAATCTATCCCGAATGTGTTGAATTGACTTCCTTGTGGTATTCGTCCCGACAGTCGATTGTGAGAGACATTGAAAGATGAAAGGAATGTAAGCTGGACTAGCTGTTGAGGGATCTCCCCTAAGAGCTTGTTTTGAGAAAGATCTAGAGATTCAAGGATTGTTAGATTTGCCAAGGAAGGTGGAATGCAACCGGTGAGAATGTTGTTTGAAAGGTTAAGCCAAATAAGCGACTTCAAATCTCCAACGAGATCAGATATGTGTCCTTCGAATTTATTATTGGAGAGGTCAATTCCCATAAGGGCATACGGAACCTTCGAGTATTCCCTCTCTACGCCTTTATTCATCAATCTCATTTCATATTTTGCAAATATTGAATTCTGGGACGGACCATAAAATTGCACAATGCCTATATATTGCAAATGATCTTGAGCAACAATTACTTTCATGGCATGGAAACTCTGCAACAACTTGGAAGGAAGTTCACCATTGAATCTATTGTTGGAAAGGTCCAGGATGTGCAAATTGCTGAAGTTAAACTGGCTTCGATATGCTTCTATTGGACCATGGAACTTATTGGATTTCAAGATAATAGCTTTCAGCTCGGTCAATTCTAATAGCCCTAAAGGGAACCCATCGAGAATTTGATTGTAACCAAGGTTCAAATACTCCAGCATCGTACAATTCGCCAAAGATCTTGGGACGGGCCCTTGTAATCGATTCTCTGTGAGGTCAATAAGCTTCAACGCACAACCTTTTGGATAAGCTTGAGGAATCATGCCCTCAAGTTTATTTTTCCCGAGATTCAAAATTGACAAAGAATCAATATTTCCCAGACATGAGGGAATTGTGCCATTGAGACTATTGATGGACAAATCAAGAATGACAAGGGATCTTCCTCTACAAATAGATTGAATTTCTCCAAAGAGGAAGTTGTTGGAGATATTGTAATAATTTACGGATGGAGGTGGAGTGGGGAGTGCTGTTTCAAGCAAGTTCGAACTAATGTCAAGATAGCTCAATTTGGGTAGTGGCAAATTGATCCGGTTGTTTTCAAAGCCAATTAGAAAATTGTGAGAAAGATCCATATAGATCAAGGATTCTCTGCTACCTTTCCACATCCACGTAGGAATACTCCCATTGATTTTGTTGTGTGCTAGAGTTACCCGCTCTAATCTGCTTTGGTAGCCTAAAAACTTTGGGAACTCATGTAAGTTGCATGACTCTAATCTTAACCAGAAAAGTTGTGGAAGGGTGGCATTGATCTCGGTCTTGCTGACAAAAGATATGTTGTTGAAGTCCAAAAATAAATATTTCAAGTTCTTGAGTTTGTGTAAATCCACAGTGCCACTCAAATTATTCCCATAAAGATTCAGAATTTCAAGATCCTTGAGTCCCCATAATGAGTTTGGAATTTCACCTTGCAAATTGTTGGATTGAAGGTGAAGCTCAACCAACTGTGTCTGGTTCATAATTGAAGGTGGAATTCGACCACTTAGCTGAACACCTGCCAAATGTAAACACACCACACTCGTTAGTTTGGCTACTAATTGAATCTTGTCATTTCCTTTTCTGTTTTTCTTTATTGACAAAACAATCTTGCTATCTGAATATTACCTGAAAGCTTCAAATGGGTGAGTTTTGCCAAGTTGACAAGCCAATGCAAAATATGATCACCTGTGAAATTATTGAACGAGAGATCTAGATATGACAGCTGGGAAAGGTTGGCGAAGGAAGTGGGGATTTCACCTTGAAAATTGTTGTATGATGTATCCAGAAAAGCAAGTTGAGAAAGATTACCTAGTGAAGTGGGAAGTGAACCCGAGAAATAATTATTCCCAATTGATAACTCATTTAACAAAACAAGGTTTCCTATCGACATAGGTATTTCCCCTGAAAAGTTCATGCCCTGAAGAGACAATGATTTCAGAGGACTACCCCACTGCTTTTCTGGAAAAAAACCAAAAAGGTTGAAATTGACACTAATGTCGAGAATTTCCAGGTTTGGTAACTCAAAGATGCTTACCGGAAATTTTCCGGTCAATCCACATACTGCAAGTCTAAGCGACTTCAAAGAGGAGAAGTTTGCAAGTACACGGGGGAATGGCGATAACATGCTTACACGAGAGAGATCAAGTTCTCTAAGCATAGTTAAGTTTTGAACGAAGTTGTCTATGTCGGGCAACTCAAGAGTAATCAACTCAGAAGACAAGTCAAGAGAAATTAGCCTCAAGAGCCGCGAGATATCTGAGGGGACTTTCCCAAAAAAGTCCGAATTTGAGAGATTAAGGTATTGTAACCTGGAAAGATTGCTGAAACCGTATGGAATTGAGGAAAAGTTGAAGTCATTCAAAGCGAGATTGATTGATTCCAAGTGGAGTAGGCGAAAGAGGCTAGTGTTGGAATTTATGGTACCAAAGAGACAGCTATCACTAAGGTCGAGGGCTATCACATGACCGGTGGCCTCATCGCACTCTACGCCATCCCACGAGCAGCAATCTCCATGTCCGTCTAGTGGCCATGATTGAACCTTTGGATGAAAACAGCGATAATCTGCTATGCTGGTTTGAAAACTTCTCTTGAATTCCATCAAGGCAGAGCTCTCATCCGGATGGCATAGTGGCTTAGCAAGTGAAGTATGAACCATGACGAGAAGTGCGCTCCAAGTGAGAAGCACAAAGAGCGAGGTTGCCATGACTTTTGTTTTCGTTACTGGAGTAGGTGAATATGCGCCAAATGTAGTGCAATTGAGAAGCTTTTATAGACAACGATAACCAGCCACATTCGACGAAAGTTCGCGCTACTTGCATCACATGTTATATGTGAAAACAGGATTTGGCCGTATCCCCACGTCTCAAGTTAATTAAAAAACTAATTGTTGACACGACTCGATGAAAGTTGGATAGTCGACTTACAATATAGTTAAAAGTCACTTTCCAG
Source organism: Syzygium malaccense (assembly GCA_031216405.1). Classification (NCBI taxonomy): domain Eukaryota; kingdom Viridiplantae; phylum Streptophyta; class Magnoliopsida; order Myrtales; family Myrtaceae; genus Syzygium; species Syzygium malaccense. The sequence continues at coordinate 7,975,336 of CM062257.1, forward strand.
ATACTGACGTCCAAAGTGCCAACAACACAAGTCGTTGAGATCCCGGGAGGTACGTAACAGACCTTTCTTCGTAGCCATCTTTCAAATCTTTGAATTCTAAAATCTTTTTAAACATGATAATATCTGGAAAGTGATAGATGGATCTATGCGTAAGACAACATCAGCAAGGGATGAGTATGTTTAATCCCACCGTGTTGATCGATTGGTTAAGTAACTGATTTCCATACTTCAAATTTCACATTCACATCACTGTGTTTCCCATCAGAGTAATTTTGGAGCCAAGCCGGCCACCTTAAGACACGGAGTCCTACTCGGTACATGTCTTGTTCATAAGTGATCTGTCTTTTTTTTTTTTTTGACAGAGACCTTCATATATGCACTAACATTATTTCCTTACGATCGACGATCGAAGGACAATGTGGCAAGGATTCTCCGAAAATCAAGCCTATTAGTAAATGATATAACTTATAATAAGTTCGAAGATGGAAAAGTTTTCTTGATGCGTGTAGCACGGGTAAATCTACGAGCTTCCAGTCGTAGTTGCATGGTCCACTGAGACCGCGTGTTACACGTCTGTGCCAAAAAGAATAAATACAAAACGAAGACCAAACTTGAAAATTACTATAAAAAAAAGAAAGTAGCTTTCGAGTCTTTGAAATCGGCAAACAATTAAATGGATTGACTAACAGTGTTATCTAATGGGAAGCATCAAGATGAGACCAGTGACGGTGCCAGAAAAAATTGTCCAAAAAATCTCAAACCTATTGTACGGCGGCCAATTCAATTCTAAAATTTTCAATTGTGTCAATTTAGTTTCAAATATTTTAACGATTTATCAATATACAAAAATATTCCAGGGAATGCGTGGGGCTGTGGCCCCTGCAAGTCCCCTCCCCGGTCACTAGATAAGACTTTAGGGCATGTTTGGTTATCCGGAGTGCGTGAAGCCATTGGAACGAGAATGAAACCCTCATTCACTTTCTCGATATCGTTTTGCAAATTCAAATGAGACAAAATATAATGGGAAGTAGAAATGAAAGCTACTACATTACTGCATCACTAGATAAAACTTTAGGGCATGTTTGGTTATCAGGAGTGAGTGAAGCCATTGGAACGAGAATGAAACCCTCGTTCACTTTCTCAATATCATCTTGCAAATTCAAATGAGACGAAATACGATGGGAAGTGGAAATGAAAGCTGCTGCATTACTGCATTTTTATTGATATAGGGGAAGATGGAATTGAGTGAGAATCAACTGGGAATATATTAATAAATAAAAAAAGACGCAAGCAGGCAACAAAAGATCACCAATAAAATCCGACTTATTAGCCCCAATTCGTCAATGCCCGTCTAGAACGGATGCCCTTAAAAAAACTCCTTCACACTCTGTCATGCGTTCAGCAAGGAAGAAATTCGACGGCACTAAGTCTTTTCCACACCCAAGTAAGCGCACCAAGAAAGTCTTTTCCACACCCAAGTAAGCGCACCAAGACAATATAGATGATCCAAACCTGTGCGTGACCCAACAAGTGTTGTCGTTTCAGGAAGACTTTCACTCCTCAGCATTTACAATTCAGTCAACCGCTGTCCTAGAGCCATTGTGCTCGAGCAAAAGACATGACATTCTATCAGTCCGTGTCTTTTCTTCTCCTTTCTGCGCAATTGTAGCTGTAAAATATTTTCCCGGACAACGAGTTTCGTCCGCAGAGAGAGACCCCCTTCATTGTTTTCCCGGACTCAGCCGAGAAAAAGAAAGAGAAGTGAAGGATGCCAAGACGGGTGTCCCCTTCTGTTGGTTCGCCCTTAACAAACCATGAAAAGAACCATTCTCAATGTCTCTTACGACCAGACGAAGCCATTCCAATTTCAATAAGGAATGGCGTGTCGCGCTATCGGATGCGCTTTTAGACTCTTTTTGTTTCGAGACCAAAAATACTACATGAAATAAATTGACGAAAATAAAATCCATACCGTAAAAAAGATATGTTGTAATTTCGATGTGTCATGACATGAAAGTAATATTAAATTAATTCCTATTCCGGTACCTCACGAGTCACTGCAATTCCTTTTATCTTATTCCGATTGTCTCATTTCCTATGTCATTTACTATGCACCTAACGGAGCTTTAGGTTTTATGAGATCGTTGCGTAAGTTTAATTCCTCGCACTTCTCGAGCCTACAACAATAGCTTACGCTTACCAAGCTTAGTATGCTAAAATAGGGCTACAGCAAGCAAGCTTTCCCCCCTTCGTTTGTTGTGGGTCACGCCTCACCGCAGCCTTTGAATGAATGAAATGAGCGGCGATTCGAAAGATGTTAATAATGTCATTCCCTCCTATCGAGGAGAAAGAGCCAGCCGTAGTCCCACTAACAAGGACCAAGCCTTCGAGAGGCATCCTTATTACTAGGGTTTTTACTCCTTTTCTCATATAGGGATCTCGCTAGCCTCTCCCCTGTAAAACTAACTTTTAAGGAAGCAGATGAGCTATCACCTGTGCAAAATGTTAAAAGCAAAGAAACCGAGTGCCTCATCCTCTATGTCTAACCCCCAAGAAGGCATTAGACCAGGCAATTATCGATTTACTCGTGTAGTTGACAAGTGTTGCTTCCACCCGAAAATGATAGATGTCATTATTAATAAACAAGCACTGCTAATGCACTTGTACACTCCTCAAATCGCAGATTACAATAAGTAACAACAACTCTTAACAAAGAGGAGCACAAGCGAATAGAATCATGATTAAGGAGAGTGTGACCGTATCGGTGTTTGTAGCTTTTGAGTCCATTAATCTTCTTGAGTATATTAGTGGTCTAGACTTCACTTGGCTGTCATCTTATCATGGTATCTCCAAGTTTTCACAAATTACTTGTTTTCCTAAACTTATTCACCCTCTATCAAGGTCCATTGTTAACCATCCATCAACGTCCATCCAACTTTTAGGCGTCTTTCCATTGTATACTTCCGATGCCATTAATGGTGACAAAGTATTTCTTATATTAACATTACTAGAAATAAACAACATCTGCATTTATCAATTAATAAGAGATAGATAATTTTGTCGACTTCAAAACATCATAGAGCAATCTCCCAACAAGTTTTGCATCTTTAGTAATAATTTCAAAGAAGATTGCGTGAAAGAGCATTTTACTAGAAGAGAAAACTAGAGGTAACAGGCGTTAGGTAAAACTAGTATGACTAAGTCCCTGAAGCCCCAACATCCCTGGTTCACAAAGTCTCGTAACCAACTGGAATATGTTAGTGGCAATTCTAATTAAACTTGATCAATGAATGAGAAATCAAGTTGCAGTCGGTAAGGCTTAAGAAATCCCATACAAAGCATAAGCGCCACCTCTCAAGAGGATTATTCGGACCCGATTAGCACTCCGAGGGTCATGACACACAAACATTGATCTCACGCATGATTGTGGGCTGACCTCGACCCAGAGGACCGCCTATAGCAAAAGATTGTCCACCCGTTATCGCCTAATCATCGTCGTTAGGCCAGGTCTGAGTTGCTAGATGCTGTTGTCTAGCCCCGAACCAAAGTCCTCACACTCTCTATCCTCGTGGAATTGTAATGATCTTTGAGTAATGATCTGATAATAGATACTGGACGATACCTGTCTCGTCCACCTTCCTTTGCCTCATATTATTTTTCCGGGGTTGAATGGAGGGCAAGTCGCTCCGTCATTATCGCTCTCGGACGAGATTTGTGACAGTCGAAGAGAGTCCTACCTCGCACGATGGTGGCGACTGCTGGCTTCGATCGTTACACAGCCCGTGGTGACCAGAGCCTTCCCAAGAACAATGGCCTTGCGAAACTCTTCATCTCTTCCTCCGGCGAAAAGAAAGAAAGAGAGCAGGATTTCTCAGCTTCCTGATGAATGCGTGATGTTTCTATCCATTCGAGTTAAATGGAAATAGAGGATAGATATGATGAGAAGTTATTATTAGACTTTGCCAATAAAATTTAAAGAAGCGGTGAATAACTTCGACAGATAATGAAATCAGATTCTAAATTTAGCACAAATGCACGCGCTCTAAGTTCTGGATCGAACTGACAATTACCAAAGTGGGCGTCACAAGAAAGGCAAGGTCTCAGCACGGTTGGCGTATGGCAAAAGAAACGCTGATTTGGTAGCGTTTTACATTGCATCCTTGTTTCCCACTTTGAAGCAGAGTAGATTTTGCAAGTAGAGAATGTCCTAAATTAGATTCTCTATCGTCACGGCCAAGAAGAGAGTGAATGCTTATTGGCACATAATCACAACATACATTAGAACGTAGAATGCCAATATATATGTCACATTATAAGATCATATCAAGGGAAAACAGTCAGAAAGATCGAATAATGACAAAAATAAAAATAACGTCTACATATAATAACTTAAGGAACGCGCGAATCCACATGAAGCGAACATAAATCAGAATCTTAGAAATTTATAACTGTTTTTAATACAAGCTAGACACATGACGGTTACATTACTAATCAGTGTCGCATAAGTATTTGATTCCATGCACAACTCATTATTATTTAGTGCCTTCCCAATCTTTTCCACCTTTTTGCCATTTTCTTGGAGTAGTGCAAGAACCAACTACTCTTCTCGTCAATGATCCAGTTCCCTAGCACAACACCGATCAAAAACCCAACTCTAGAGTCAATTAGCACAACTTTCCAATCCAAGTCAAGCGGAGACTCTACGCCATTACCTTCCTTGAGCAAAGATGGTGGTAATGGTAAGTTATCACCATCCTCTGTACATTTATTTGGTCAAGGACTTTCACACAACCCGTTATTCATGGAAAATGAACCGGTCCTGATTGTGTCGAATTGACTCCCCCATGGTACTAATCCTGACAACTGATTATGAGAGACATCAATAGATGAAAGAAATGTATGTTGGGCTAGTTGTCGAGATATCTCTCTTGAGAGCTTGTTTCGAGAAAGATCAATAGATTCCAGCAGTGTCAAGTTTGCTAAGGAAGGGGGGATGGAACCAATAAGAATATTATTGGAAAGGTTAAGCGTGAGACGTGACTTCAAATCTCTAATGAGATCGGGTATGCATCCTTCAAATTTGTTATTGGAGAGGCCAATTCCCACGAGGGCATATGGAACCTTCGAGTATTCTCTTTTTGTGGCTTTATTTGTCAATTTCATTCCATAAGTCACGATGTCAAACCACTTCGCCTTAGCGTCTAGTGGAACATTCATATATTCCAACCGATCTTGACTAACAATTATTTTCATGGCATGGAAACTCTGGAACAACTTGGAAGGAAGTTCACCATCAAAACTATTGCTGGACAGGTCCATGACATGCAAGTTGCTGAAGTTAAATTGGCTTTGATATGTTTCTATTGGACCATGGAACTTATTGGATTTTAAGATAATAGCTTTCAGCTCGATCAATTCTAATAACCATGGAGGGAACCCACCGAGAATTTGATTGTAACCAAAGCTCAAGTACTCTAGCATTGTACAATTGACCAAAGATCTTGGGACAGGCCCTTGCAATCGATTCTCTGTGAGGTCAATCATCTTCAACGCACAACCTTTTGAATAAGCATGAGGAATCCTACCCTCAAGTTTATTTTTCCCAAGATTCAAAATTGACAAAGAATCAATATTTCCGAGACATGAAGGAATTGTGCCATTCAGATTATTGATGGACAAATCAAGACCGATGAGGGATCTACAAATAGATTGAATTGCTCCAAAGATGATGTTGTTGGAAATATTGTAATACTTCACTGATGGTTGTGGAGTAGGGAGTGTTGTTTTGAGCAAGTTAGAACTACTATAAAGATAGAGCAAGTTGGGTAGAGCCAAATTGATTTGGTTGTTTTTTCAAAGCCAGGTGACAATTGCGAGATAGATCCATATAGGTCAAGGTTTCTCTGCTACCGTTCCATAAGCACATAGGAATAATCCCTCCGATTTTATTGTTTGAAAGATTTACCCAAATCAATTTGGTTAGGTTGTCTAAAAACTTTGGGAACTCATGTAAGTTGCATGAAACTAAACTTACCTTGTAAAGTTTTGGAAGAGTAGCATTAAACTCGGTCTTGCTGACAAAAGATATACTGTTGAAGTCCAAAACTAATTTTTTCAAGTTCTTGAGTTTGTGTAAATCCACAGTGCCACTCAAATTATTCCTCCTAAGATCCATATATTCAAGATCCTTGAGTTCCCATAACTAATGATTTTGGAATTTCACCTTGCAAATTATTGTATGAAAGGTCAAACCCAAACATCCGCGTCAAGTTCTCAAATGAAGATGGAATTGGACCACTTAGCTGAACATCTGCCAAATGTAAACAAACCAGACTTGTTAGTTTGGCTTCTAACTGAATCTCATCATTTTTTTTCTATTTTTTTATTGACAAAAAACCTTGCTATCTAAATATTACCTGAAAGGTCAAAATAGGTGAGTTTTGCGAAGTTGACAAGCCAATGCCAAATATCACCTATGAAATTATTGGAATGGAGATCTAGATATGACAACTGGGTAATGTTAGTGAAGGAAGTGGGTGTTTGACCCTAAAATTTACTACTTGCTATATCGAGATAAGCAAGCTGGGAAAGATTACCCAGTGAAGTGGGAAGTGAACCCGAGAAATTACAACTCCCAATAGATAATCTATTCAAGAAAACAAGGTTTCCGATTGAAACAGGGATTTCCCTTGAAAAATTCGTGCCCGAAGGAGACAACGATTTCATGTGATTACCCCAATGTTCTTCAGGAATGAAACTAAAAGGGTTGTAATTGTAACTGATGTCGAGGACTTTTAGGTTTAGTAACTGAAAGATGCTTGCCGGAAATTCTCCATGCAAGCCACATTCTTGAAGTTTAAGCGACTTCAAAGAAGAGAAGTTTGCAAGTATACGAGGGAATGGCGATGGCATGCTTATAGAAGAGAGATCAAGTTCTCTAAGCATAGTTAAGTTCTGAACAAAGTTGTCTATGTTGGGCCTCTCAACATCACCCCACGAAGAAGACAAATCAAGAGAAATTAATTTGGAGTGCCGTGAAATATCTAGGGGGATTTTTCCGGAAAAGCTCGAATAAGAGAGATAAAGGTGTTGTAACCTAGAAAGATTGCCAAAGCCATGTGGGATTGAGGAAGAGTTGGAAGTCATTCAAAGCGAGATTGAGCGATTCCAAGTGAAGCAAGCAAAAGAGGCTGGAGTTGGAAGTTATGGTACCACAGAGACAACTGTTACTAAGGTCAAGGCCTGTCACGTGACCACTAGCCTCATTGCACTCGGCGCCATCCCATGAGCAGCAGTTTCCATGTCCATCTAGCGACCATGATTCAACCTTCGGATAAACACAACGATATTATGCTCTGTTGGTTCGAACACTTCACTTGAATTCAATCAAGGCAGAGCTCTCATCCGGATGGCATAGTGGCTTAGCAAGTGAAGAATGAATCATCAGGAGAAGGACGATCCAAGTAAGAGGCGCATAGTGTAAGGATGCCATGATTTTTGCTTTCGTTACTGGAGTTGCTTACTGAGGCAAAGTGCGATTGAGAAGCTTTTATGGACATCATTGACCGGTCGCATTCAATTGAAGCTCGCGCTACTAGCATCGCATGTAAGTTGATGATGCACATCGCGCGGGTTTGTCTGCTAGTTTCTAGTCGTATTTGCATGGTCCGCTGAGACGGCGTTTTATATCTGTGCCAAAAAGAAAAAACAACAAAACGAAGACCCAACTTGAGACATACTAAACCGGCCAAATGAAATTTTTCCAGTCTTTTGAAATTGGCAAACAATTGAATGGATTGACTAATAGGAAGCATCAAGATGAGACCAGTGACGGAGCCACGATTTGGGTTGAGCCGGCAAAGTTTGACGACGATAAGTCGAGTCCAAAAAAATTTCTTAGCGTGAGAATTTTGAATAACCTTACATTAGGCAAAGCGTATACTAGTCGTTATTAAGTTTACAAAAGCAGAAAGATCGATTCAGAATTTTCTCAAATTGTTTTCTTGAACTTGTCCATATAAATTTGATTTGTTGTTTGGACTAGAGAAACAACATTTTCTGGATAAATATTCGTAATTATATAGGATATCAAAGGCGATTTTTCATCAAGAGCCTTTTCACTAAAATATTCAATTAATTTTAGCTTCACCTATATTTAAACAATACTTTTCAACAATTGAAAAATTTGCCTTAATCTCATACGTTTTCTTATAGATGAAGGCGCATATGTGAAGTCAATATAAATAAATAAATAAATCACATTTTCTTATAAGAAATATCATAAGAAAAAGGATAAGTGAACATAATTGTCTATGCATATAAGATATGATCTAGAAAACATAACAGGTCAAATATGTGGAGAGAGAGAGAGAGAGAGAGAGATAATTTACTTTTATATAGTAGAAATGACAAGTGCAGTTTGATTTTATTATTAGTTTCATCTTTCAAAAATAGAGATATGTCGCGGTAATATCAAATTAGACTCTATGTAGCTTTGAGACCAAAAGCACGTATTTTACCTAACACCCGATAATTTTGGGAAGGGGGTTGAATTATCCATCGCCGGATACGACTCTGAGGGCATGTTTGGTTATCGGGAATGGAGCCATCGGAATGGGAATGGAAACCCGATTTCACTTTCACGATATCGTTCCGCAAATTCGAATCGAACGAGGCGGGAACGCAAACGCGAAGTGGAAATGACAAGTGCTGTGCAACCACATCTTTCCTCTCCAATTCCTATTTCCTTGAGTAGCTTTTTTCATATAGTTGGATGAAAATTTCGTTTCTCCATCGACTCCTGTCATATAAACAAGCTTTGCTTGTTCGTGATCAGCTTCTCCCTTAGCGTGATCGATCCCAAAGAAATTAAATTTGGAATTAGCTTTGGTAGTGTTTTACATTGCATCTTTGTTTCCCTCTTTGAAGCGGAGTCACGAAAAAGTTACAGAGGATAAATAAATTAGTGGGGATGATGATCAGGGCTACTAGCTTGTGCAGTCCCCGGGAGGAGGACTTTGCCTTTCGGCCACCGCGATCGGGAGGAGCGCGAGCGCGGATCCTGGAAAGATGCTTCTCGGACTTAAGCGGTCCTCGACCATGTTGTACAAAGGATCGCCCTGATTGGTGTTACCGCCTTTGGATGATCGCCGAGTCTTTGTTCGTCGGGAGCTAGGTAAAAGGAAGGTGTCATCAGTGCGACGAGGAATGTCTTGTGTGAATAAGGACCAGGGCACTTGTCCGTGGGGTTTGGATTGGATCAGCTGGTCGCGCAGTTGTCTCTTCCTCCAGGACCCGACCACCGGCTTCATCGACCTCCCTCCCATGGAATTGCCCCCGTCGATCCATCTCTTCTTGTCCCTGCACTCCCCCCTCACTCCTCGGCCACCCACTTGCCCTGCAAGGTCATGGCCGTGTACGAGGGCCAGACCACCATGTACCGCACCGTGGAGGCTGGGGAGAGGGGGACTCACTCGATCTCTGTCTACCCGTGGCCGGGGGAACAAGTGAGGGCCGGCCCCAAGGGAAGCCGGTACAAGGACGCTTGTTTTGACGGCCACATGCTCAGCGTCTCGTCTCAGTGCGGCGACCACAACGTCTCTCTCGACTTACGGCAGTACTACGATCACCCCACTGGCCCTGGGATTTTGAGTCTCGAGTAGCGTTGGCAGCTGGTCGATCCAAATCAACATTGAGGTACAACTGCAGCCCCTAAAGATGTACACGGGGGGATGGGGAACCCCTGGATGTTGCCGACGACAATAAGGACCGCGAGGAGGACCATGACTTGCACCCCAAGACTCAGGCTTCCCAACGTCTAGAAGCTCGAAGGACTTGTTACCCCGCAGATGGCGGAATGCCCGGAGGATCACGCTCTATTCATGGGTAAAAAAACCACTCTTTCACGCTTCCCGTCCACCGAGGCAGTCCGAGCAAGCGCTCTATTTACCTCCGACTTCGGGGACTAGCGGGGGATCTTCAACAGGGCCTAGCAGACGATCGGATCCGTTTATCCCGATTGTTACTTTCCTAGGGAGAACAACGGCAAGCCCTCGATGTGGGTTCTTCCTAGCCATTGCTAATTCAGGTCGAAATTCCACAGTCAATGTTTCATCGCTCCGCTTATTTCCTTCTACTTAGTTTACCTTCATCCGGTTGTTTTTACGTGATTCAAATCAACTTCTTAGTGCCACGGCGAACTGAAACGGCATCGATTAACCTCGTTGCAATGGTCGTTTCTTCGTACCATTCGCGCTACTGCTGCTACGCGATCCTTCCCTTCATGCGGGTCGATCTTAATGGAAGAGATACCTCGTTGTCACAGCACGGGCTATGGCGAATCCTGTAATTAGACTGGTAAAACTCTACGAGGAAAACATCGCTCTTGCTTGCGTAGGAAAAGTAAGCCATTCAAATGTTTGGTGGCCGTCACTGCTTTTATTTCTAAGGTTTAGTAGCCCCCTTTGACTCTGGAGGCTTCATTCATGCCTTCTTTTTCAAAATAAATGCTCGGTACAAAGTAATTCAGCCACGCCGACCGAACTGCATTTCGCTTTCTTTTCCAGAAATAAGTTTACATAGTTTTCCGACAAACTTTCGGCTTTTGGAATATTAACATTCGACTTCAAGGCTTCATTTATTTTGCGCAAAATATGACATTTCTAGAAAGTCATTTTTCAGGAAAATAACAATATTTTCCGATACGTGGTTGAAACTTGAAAATGAATTAGAAAATATTTTGAGTCGTTTGGTATGAAAAATCTGATTTGATTTTCGTAAATAGAAATACACTATTTGGGCGCTAATAACTTGCGCGTAAGCAGCCGGGGAATCGAGTACGGGCACTAGAATCCTCGGTCCGATCTTGATGGACCCCGATCAGGGCGCCGGGGATCAAGGTATGGGCACCTGCGTCCTAGGCCCAACCCTAATGGACCTAAGCGCGAGCACCGGGGTCCCAAGCCAAGCCCCGATGGACCTAGGGACGGTCTTTGTGGACCTGGGCACGGTTTTTGTGGACCCAGGCCCGAGTGTTGAGGATTTGAGCTCGGGTATCGAGATATCACACTCCGTCTTTGTGGACCTAGGCCCGAGTGCCAAGGCATCGGGCACAAGCACTGGGGCTTTGGACCTGATCGCGGACATTGAGGGCCTAAGTATGGGCACTGGAGTCCATAGCTTGACCTCGTTGGACCTGAGCAAGGGGCGCTAGGGATCCAAGCACTGGCACCGAGGTCATGGGCTTGGCCTCGATGGAAACTCAGCCCCGGGTGCCATAGACTTGGTCCTGGACGTCGAGGTCCCAAGAACCAGCGTTGGAGTTTCCGTGCCCAAGTGTAGAGTATCAAGTCAAGCATATATTGAAAAAATGATTTTCGATTTTTTGAAGAGGTAATCGTTTTCGTAAACTTTTTTTTTAGCGGACATTTTTCTGAATTTAAGTATAGGTTTTTTGTTGAATAGGAAAACATTTTCCGTTGACTTATTTTTCAAAGCGAACCAAACGCTAAAAAATGAGGAAAATGTCTTCTCGAAAAATATTTTTCACGAAATAAACAGAGCCCAAAAAAAGATGCATGAAAGTAGAGGGACGAAGCAAGAATGGCGTGCTAGAGAGGAACAGAAAAAAAAATTGATAAGCTTGCGTATGATTAGCGGACGGCCTGTGCATTATGCGAATACGTCGCATCAAAAGGGGAAGAAGCGGTAAACAAAAATTGAGGTGCCGACATATTTTCCAAAACGTGCGATGGCCAAACAAAATTCAAGCCCGCTCTTATTTCCTTACGACCCAAATTGAGAAGCCTAAGTGCCTACTTCGGAGATTGGAAAAAGTATTGACAGTTCAATCAATCTCAAATTTTGGCGATCTCAATTGCTGAAAATTAAAAAAAATATATATGAAAGATGTTCGATGTTGATCGATGTTTTCATCCGAGGTTTACTCTTTTTCGAGTTTTCAATTTTAGGTAAGTTTTTTTTTTTTTATCCTTAATCTAATCGAAGGCGGAGGAGGAGGAGGAGGAGGAGGGCCCGACCAAACCACGCGGAGGCCACGTGCGCGCCGCCCCGCCCTCAATCGCGCGGATGACAGCGAAGAAGTCAAGGCTCTTTCTCCCAAATTTCTTCTTCTGCTTCCTCTCACCGCCCTTCCCTGTCGGTTCCTCCCTTTTACTCAATTTACCTTTTTAACCCCGCCCTTTTCAATTATGCCACCGGGCCCACCACCACCACCACCATCCTTCTCTCTTCTGTTGTTACCTGTAAAGATAACCGCAAAAAGCCACCTCCTTTCTGTCCCCCCGCCCCCCCCGATCATCATCTTCTTCTTCTTCCTCCTCCGTCCCTCCGCCGCACCATTGGCCCCGCCGCCCGCCCCCCCTCTGATTCCGGCGAGGTTCCCGTGATCACGCTTCTTCCTCTCTCTACCCCCGGCGATCGCGGTCCCGAGGGAGCGCCGGCGAATCGGGTTCTTCGCGCCCGAGCGCATCGGGACATGGAGGCCATCAAGAAGCAGGCCAGCAAGCTGCGGGAGCAAGTCGCCAAGCAGCAGCAGGTGATTCCGGTTGTTCCCCGACCGAGCTCGCTCGCGCGGGCAGGGCGCTGTTGCTGCTCCCTTGGCGAATCGTTCGTTCGTTGTTGTTGTTGTTGCTGGTCCTGTTTTTGCTTGCTTGGGTAGTTGTTGTCTTAGCTACGTGGATAGGTTTGCTTGGGATGATCCGGATTTATTAGCGTGTTGAATTGTGGACTCGGAGAGGTTCTGTGCGTGTTCCTTGACTTGTTATGCTGCAGAAATTTGGCTTAGTATTGCGATATAACTGGCATGGAAGTGCTAGTCTTGCTCATAAAATCGAGATAATGCAGTTATCTGAACAATACCCAGTTAGCTTCATCTTCTCCTCGGTTATGTTTGAATGTTTTTTTTTGTGAATATTCGTGGCAGCGAACATGTGCGGTGTAGGTGGGACTATGAATTTGATACATCTGCTCTAATAGCCATTAGACTTCGTCCACGGGAGAATTAGTTGGAGAGGCATTAGTCAATCTCTTTGTTGGGTTAAGTAAACCTAAGATTTTACAGTGATTGAGGAATCCTCCAATATTGTGTTTTCTTGTTTCGGCAGGCAATATTGAAACAACTGGGGCACTTTGATGCTGAAGCACTAACAGTTGATGAGGAGGAGCTTCAGTGTTACCGGCAACTTCAGAATCTATACAATTCGACCAGGGTAGCCAAGGTAAAATTATCGAGTGTCTTTGACTAATTTCATGCGGGGTATATTTTCTCACTAAGAGGGGACTTTCAGATGTGATGCAAGCAATATGGAGATGATGATTTTGCTTGAGAAAAGTCTAAAACTATGTTATCTTGGACAGCATCTACAGAGGAATATTGTTCGAGGCGTCGAAGGTTTCGTATCCATAAGCTCAAAGCAAATGGAGATAGGTGAAGATAGGTTTTCTTGCTCATTCTCCATGCCCTTTCCAGTACTGACATCTGTATTTTGTTTCTATGTGGTAGTAAGAAAGTTGGCTGATGACTGCTGCAATTATGGAGTTGAGAAACAGGGCTCTGGGTCTGCTCTTGCGAGAGCTGCTCTTTCGTTCGGTACTTCGCACAATTCAATGGAAAGCGAGCGAAAGAACTTGCTTGGAACCCTAGGTGATCAGGTAATTCTGTTCACATCTTTCATCCTTTGTGATGATAAATGGTCCTTTGCACTAATTGCTGCTAGAAAGTCTTAATCGAGATTAGCCAACTTTTTTAGCAATTTTAGGTTCCATCTAATCATGTTACAGATATTATTAATAGGTTTCCGAGCCTCTACGGGTAGTTATAAATGGAGCTCCTTTGGAAGATGCACGTCACTTGACTCGCCGCTATGACAAGCTCCGGCAAGAGGTGGAAAACCAGGTAATTTTCTTGGTCACATCTTCATCAAGATGTTGTTAGAGATATATTAACTGTGTGGTAAAATTGTTTTTTCCCCTCCCAGGCAGCTGAAGTTCTGAGAAGGGGATCGAGATCTAGGGATTCGGCTCAATCCGCAGACAGTTCCCTGAAGCTTAAAAGCGCAGAAGCAAGATTGACTGAGCTTAAATCAGCTATGATGGCACTCGGTAGAGAAGCAACTGATGCTATGTTAGCAGTTGAGGATCAACAGCAGCAGATCACTTTCCAGCGCCTCCTTAAAATGGTAGTCTGCTTACTTTTTAGTGGGTCCTTTTTATTTTTATTGCTTTAGAGTTTACGATCAGCAGTTTTCTGGTTTGTGCTCTTTACATGCCTATTTCCCTATGTCATGAGTATGCAGTTTGAATATGTACACTGAATAGAGAAACTCTAAAAGAAGGAGGAGGTTGTTCAACAATTGGCAGACAGGATTTTGGTTATATTGTGACTATTTTAGTGTCAATGCACATTACAATGTTGCAATTTTCGGTATTTTCACTTTTGCTGAACTGGTTTTATTGGGTTGGCTTGCAGTTTTGTGTTGCGTATCATGAAAAAAAATAGCAATGCAGCTTTACTACTAATGCAAGTCTACTTCACAAATCCCTTTACACCGTTGCATTTCTCTTAACTGTGAGTTTGATATAGCTCGAACAAATTTGCTAGCAACTGTCTGTACATACTTTAGGATTTAGCTGACTTAGATGGCCTGATCAGGGAATTTTTTTCTGGGCAGTTTTTCTGGTATTTATTGTCGTAATTCTTTGATCCTTTAGGTCTAAGTACTTTCCCCTAAAATTAATTGTTTTCCTGGGCCATCTAATTTCCGGTCTAAATTATAAAGGTCGAGCAAAATTGTCAAATAAAGACCCGGAAGATTATAGCAATGACTTTATGCCGATACTATTCTTTCAGTTAGTGATAGTAAAGCTGGCTATGTAATGTAGCTTTCAGTGCAGTTTATTGTAGCCAGTTTGAAGTATGCCTTAGTTTCCACAGTTCATGGAATTACAAATCCTCAGAATTATAGTTGCAGCTTCTTTTGGGTACTTGGCATACTCTTCTGTGTTATCGTTCAACGAAGATAAGGCAACACTTATGTCCTATTCAACCAACAATAAAAAATTTGGCCAAAAAAAGACCCACTATAGCAAATTACAAATCAACCTGAGTAGAGGAATTTCAGCATATGACGTATTGTATGGCGGATTGTGCAAATGCAACTGCTTTAGATTGGTAGTAAAATTTAAATGCAAAGATTGCATTTTCCCTCCTCCATTTGCTTGCGGTAGTTGTTGAATCGGTAGTGAAATTTTCTTGCAGGTGGATGCAGAGAGAGATTATCATCGAAGAGTTGTTGCCATCTTAGAGAAGTTACACTCTGAGGTAGGTAGCTTTTCGCCCTGCTTCCTCATTCTCTCAAGTAACCAACTTTAGACTTCTTCCCAGAATATCCTACTTTTAACTGATAATAGTGCTCTCACTCTTTTATGTTATTTCTTAGTATTTTGAGTTGTTGCTGCTACTATAGCGTGGCTGAATATGTTGTCTCCTGGAGTAGATGATAGAGGAAGAGCAATCAAGCGTGCCTTCAGTGACATCAATGATGATGCAGCCAGATGGGGACGTTCCACTTGCTCATGAGGATGCCAAATCAAGCATATCAGATGATCATGGGCGCATTGATCAGTACGATAGCTACTTCATTGGAAAAGTAAGGTCTCCAAGCTCTATAGTTACAGGAAATTTAGAATATTTGCAGATGGGAACAGATGCTTTGACATCTAAGCTGGTCATAAACCTTTTCAGTTTCTCTTCTGAGTCACATACTTTCATGTGATCGCATTGTTTTTTTCTTCATGTAACGTCATTTGCATTTCAGATTTGACTTTGCTTTAACCAGAACTTTGTGCTTAATTAGTCCATTGCCGACACCACTATATTTTTTTTTTGGTCTATTTAATTGGAGTTTCTCTTGTTACGTTAGCTGCCATTTTTCACTTCCTTATTTTCTCTTTCCCTTTTTCTTTTTTAGCTAATAGCCTAATACTTCATGCGTCAGGTCATACACCCATTTGATGCTGAGGCAGAAGGAGAGTTGAGTCTATCTGTTGATGATTATGTCATTGTTCGGCAGGTACTTCTCTTTTCATCGCTGCAATTTCTACTTGCTACCAATCAACAGCTACATTGGAACAAGTTGGCGCATTTCTGATGAAGTGGTTTTGCCATCTATGTCATTTTTGGCACTGTTTTTAAACTGAGTGCATGTTCTTTTTCTCCAAAAATCTCAGTCCATCGGTCCTGTCTTTCGCCGTGGATTGCAACTACATTTTTTTTTCCGTTTCGTTTCATTGACGCCTGTCTCTTTTTCGGGGTTTTCACAAGGTTGCTCCCAATGGATGGTCGGAAGGCGAATCTAATGGAAATGCTGGATGGTTCCCTTCTGCTTACGTAGAACGCCAAGAGAAAGCACCAGCTAAAAGGGTACTGGAAACGACAAGCTCGAGAATCTGAAGCAAAAATCAATCTTGTGAATTAGAATCCGGAGGAAATATGTTGGTGCCCTTTTTTACTTTGTATCATATGGTGCCTCACTACTGTCGAGTTTTAGCCGAATAAATCGTTCTTTCATTTTGTAAATTATTTTATTTGGTGAATAAAGTTGTTGCCCAGTTGGTTCTTCTGTCTGTTCGAATTACTGAAGGAACGTGAATTGCATCCGATGAAACGTGCGGTGGTCAGCTTGAATCCATGATTGCTGTAATAATGACAGAATCATATGTTCTCTTTGAAAATAAGCTCTGACGGCTACCAACTTGAATTGACTACATAATTTATCAAATAAACAATTGTGAAAGGTGGCCTTTGCTTTTCAGAAAGCGCTTGATTGTTTGGTGTTCTCTCCTTAAAATAATTTCCGGGCCATCGACACTTTTGCATATTATAATATGAATAATCTTTTAATTGCACATTTTTTGTCCTATAATATTTGATATTTTCCAACAATCTATCGTGAAAATGTGCTTGTGGCAAGAGGGACACCGTAGGATTCTTGATGTTTGATTAAGAGGTAACATCCTCAAAGGAAATGAGCTTTCGCTCCTACAAAGACTTCTACGGTCTATCCCCATTCTGTGACTATGAGGCAGGTTTTACAGATGCGTTCCTTATTTTAATGTGCCGATACAAGCACGTCTCGCATCCCTAAGAAAGGGAGAGAGAATACCCCTTAATAGTTTTACATTTCAATGATCCTAAGATCCGGACAAAAATTAAGATGGGAGTCTTTTAAGGCAATTGTCCTTATTAGTGGCACGAGGGATATACAATGAGCATGTATTGTCTTGTCTTTCAATCTCACGAACAAAAAAATTAAATACGCGAGATATTTTCGAAAGAGTTTTAAGACATTGCTTGTTTAAAATTGATAAATCACATAATAGATGTTGCTAATAAACTACATTTTAAGGAAAAAAAAATCACGGGGAACCCAGTTTTGGCACGCGCACAATTATTACGGAACTCGCTTTGTTAATTTCGCATGAAACAAATTAACAATACAATACATTCCCCATTAGATAAAAAGCTAAATTAAGTGTAGATATACACATAAATTAGAAATTTGTCATCCCGCAATGCCGTTTTCCCACTTTCTCAAGAAGGCTAGGGGTGAAGACGTATAGTTTCATGTGTGGGTTTCGACTTTCACGTTCTGTAAGAAGCAGAGCAAAAGCCTGAAAATGAGATGAAAAGTAGAGGAGGAGTAGGTGTAAAACCGACAAAAAGAAATGGGAAAATTTCCGAATCGAGAAAACCATTTGTCAGAAAAATGAATTCCTAAATAATATTTTCTTCTACCGATATTTTCGTAATGGCGTGCATCTATTATAGTACAAGTATTTATCCACAATTATTTAGAATCCTAAAAAAGACTCTTTATTTTTAGCAAAAAACAAAAGCAATTTCGAATTCCTCTTCCGAATTTGTGAAGCAGAAAAAGAGGAAAAATAAAAGTTTTACTAACCAAAAACAAATAAAAATAAAAATAAAAATCTCTCTCCAACCAAAAGGACTGCCTCTCTCTCTCTCTCTCTCTCTCTCTCTCTCTCTCTCCAAGCAATGAGCTCGTCTTCTCTCTCATCCCCTTTCGCAGCTCCGTCGCTGGACCGGCGTCCAGCTCCGGCGAACCGGCCTCTCCGCCTTCCGCAGGTCCGCCGCCACCGCGACCTGCAACGGCGCCGTCGTCCGGCGGCATCGCTCCGCTCCTCCCGCCGCCGCTCCCTCGACCTCCGGCCGGAGCCTACGCGCCGCAATGCGCTCGAATCGCTCGGCTGCGCCGCCGTCTTCTTGGCAGTCGGCTTCGCCTCCGCCTCCGCCGCTCTCTCGCTTCCTCCCGTCGCTCTGGCCTCCGGTTCTCCCGCTTCCGCCGCAGTTCACCGAGAGGAAGGCCGAACTCGAGGTCTTTCACTATCGTTTCTCACTTATGTAGTGCCGTGCATTTTTGTACGTTGAGGGATGATGATTCTTGTCGTTTGAGCATGAACTAAGGAGTGAACTGATTCTGTTTTCACTTGCTGGATCGCTGGACCGTTGATTGGTTGATTCGCGAGTAATTTTTGTTGCGTTTGTGCTTGAAAATATGAGCGCAGATGGCGCCGGCGACGAGGAACGAGAGCGTGGGAGGGAAGATGTAGCAGAAGAAGAGGAAGAGGATGAGGAAATGGAGGAAGCGTTTGAGAAATGGAAGTCGAAGTCGTACGCTTTGACTGTTCCGCTGAGGGTCGTTGCTCTTCGCGGCTCCGTGCCTCCTCCTTGGATTAAGGTCTGCTATTTTGGGACTTTACCTTTCAACTCTCGGGGTCCAAATTTGGAGAAATGGGAATCGATGCTGTATTCTTGCTGATGATCCGGTCGAATTTGCCTAGTGCGTATTGTGTTGTGAAAAATTTCTTGCTTTTGATGTGTAGGAATTTATGCAGTCCCAAGGGAAGAGAGCGCGGCTACAACTTAAGTTGCGCGAGAGTCTTGACAGCATATTCTCGGATGTGTCGACTGCTTTGGCCAAAGGCAATGTCAAGCCTACGTCTACTGCTGCAGCTGATATTGTCACTGTTGGCGACTCGTGGCTTGATCTAGCTATAAAGAGAGGCTTGATCGAGCCTATAGAAGGGGCAGAAGAGCAGGATTGGTTTTCTGGCTTAAATGACAGATGGAAGGTAAACATGAAATAGTAGATGCAGCCAATCGTGTGCTGCAGTCCTTTTTAGAATTTTGTATGGCGAATGCATTCTATTGCCTCTATGCTCATGTCCATGTAATCTTGCAACCGAATAAGTAGATACTCGGGAGGTTTCCTGAAGTATTCTCTTCCTAGTTGCGAGATGCAGAATCTGATTGATGAGTTTGAAGACAACGCACCTGTCCTTTAAGTCCATTGTGTTGATTTTAAAACACTTGATCGGTGAATTTTGAATTTTAAAAAATTTAGATGAGGACTGGGCATGTCATATGATAAACGTTGGAGCAAGTGGGGTTGGAAATGTGCAAAAATGCGATGTTGATGCAGTGCAAGTGAAGGGAAAAAATGCTAGGGTGTTTGTTGCTCTCAAGAAGACAGACAGTGTGGTTTATTGCAGATAAAAAAGATTTTGATTGTAAATGAAGTTAAAAGTTCTATAGGATCATGGGCGGCATTCATGAGCTTGGAAACATCAAACGTCTGTGAAAAAATGCTAATTTGTGTTAATAACCAGCAACTAAAGCTTAGAAAATGGTGTTATTAAAGTCTGATAACAATGTAATTAATCAAACAACTGCTTGCTGAGATTCTGTGCGTGATTTGACTTTGATATAATAACTGCGCTTGCTTCTTACCTGAGCCATTGATTTGATGTGTTTGTTAGTTTAATAATTTTCATTTTCACTGAAAAGATCTCAGGTACTTTTATGCAGGAATTGTGAGGGGGCAACTGATACAGGCGGTAAAGTATGGGCAGCTCCCTATCGCTGGGGAAGCATGGTGATAGCTTACAAAAAAAGCAAATTCAAAAAGCTTAATATGGCTCCTATAGAGGTAACTTCTTGCAGCTTGATGTTAATTTGTTTAAAAGATTCGGTAAATCATGGAATGGTCCTGATCACTTTGCAAAGGTGTATGGCATGGTTAGTTTGGCAATGGTAACTGCTATTGCAATATTTAAGCTGCAACCGTGGTCCAGTCCCTCTGAAGCTTATGTATACCAAACATCATGAAGTTCTCTTCTACCTTATGCTTATGGTTGATAATGGCATTGCACATAACAAGATACATGAGTGTCCAGAGTTTGGTGAAACATGGGCTTGGAGTTTGCTGTAAATGAGGTGCATATCTGTATCGGCATTTGCTCTGTTAAAGTTAGAGTGACATTCTTTATGGTATTTGAACAGTGACAAATTCATTTCAAATTGGAAAAAGAATTTATGGTTTTCTTTCATGTAAATTGGCTTTTTTCCTGTTCATGGGTAAAAACCAATAAAGACAAAACTTTGGATGGAGCTTACAGGTATCAGTGTATAAACTGGAAATTTTCATGAAGGATATAATATAAATTTATTATTGTTTTTTTATTAATCAACTGCCTTAATCAACTTTCAACTCATAATGTCCGAGCAACCAATTGAATAGAGAATGCAATGTAGGAAATACCAAAGGACATAAGACAACTCACAAGCAACCCTGAATAGAATATGAATGCTATCTATCTTTCCAGCTCGTGTTTCAATAAAGATATACTCTTCCAAATTCAACACCCCGTGGCTCTCATTTCATATCTATGCTTTGTGAGACTGTGTCGATCTATGAGAAGAAGGTAAACAGTAGAAATTTAAACAAGGACTTTTCTTAAAGTACCTCTCTAGTTATTTCTTAGGTGAAGGCTTTTCTACCTAGCACATATCGTTTTAGTCAAAAGTTCCTTCAAATTCATGAAAGCAGACCAATGTAAAACTAATCTTGTAAGGTTCTCTTTCATTCAAACTCCTGGATGACTTGGACGAATCGTGTACTTAAGACTTGAGAGCATTCCTTGACTCCCCAAGAATCAAGCAGGCCAAACTAGCTTCCATTTTGCTCAACTTGAAGTGGCATGAGTTAGATAATCATAAGATATGATGAACTGTCATGATCTACAAACTTTTTGCATATATTTATTTGCATACAATAATTTTAGCTGTCATGTAAGATTGTAGGAATAACAGTCATTGGTGTATTGCAGGACTGGGAGGATTTGTGGAGGCCTGAGCTTGCTGGGAGGATTTCAATGGTGGATAGTCCTAGAGAGGTTATAGGTGCTGTTTTGAAGTACATGGGAGCATCATACAACACAGACAACATTGACTCAAAAGTGGTCGGTGGAAAAAATGCAGTCAGGCAAAATCTGGCATCACTTGCGAAGCAGGTATAGTAGAGTGCAGTTAGAACACCCATTCCCTCATAATGAGCTAGCTATATCTTTGAAGAAACTATAAGGTGAGAAGCCAACCAGATTTTCCAGAACTAGAGTGATACTTGTTCAATTGCTTGTGGAAATGGGGTAGCTTGGTAATTTCCCTAAGATGGTCAGAATCATCTGATGTTTTCATTATTAGTTTATGGCCATGAATGGATCTTCCAGCAATTATTGAAAACATCTGATCTTTCAATTTTTCGTGTTGGAAAGGGAACAGCTCATTGCATCTTGTATAGATCTTTATCTTTGAAAAGTTTTAAGGCTTGGGTCTTACTTTATGCAGGTTCGACTCTTTGACAGTACTCACTATTTAAAAGCTTTTGGGGTGGAAGATGTATGGGTGGCTGTTGGGTGGAGCAGTGACGTCCTTCCTGTTGCCAAAAAGATGCGCAATGTTGCAGTCGTTGTGCCAAAATCAGGAGCAAGCTTATGGGCAGATCTGTGGGTATGTGTTTGTGGAACCTTATCTCTTCTCCATATTCGTGTGATTCCATCTGTTAGTGACTGCGCACTAGCAATGTATGGAAGCTACTGTACTAGAAGGAGTATTATATTGTTAAACGTAGCTCTAGGATATATCATTTCCTGATGGTATTTTCTTCTTGTGATAGGCCATCCCTGCTGCCTCTAAGATAGGCACCGACCAAATCGGAGGTCGCGTTAGAGGCCCATCTCCATTAATCCATCAATGGATTGAATTCTGCTTGCAATCTGCAAGAGCATTGCCTTTCCAACAGGGGGTACTTCCAGGTGCTGTTCCTCAGGCCCTTAATAGTACAATCGTTGAAATGCCAAAAGAGCTCACCAAGGTCAATAGGCCGAAGCTAGATACAAACCTCGTGGCTGGAATACCTCCACCTCACATACTTAACAGGTGCGAGTTTTTGGAACCGCTGCCTGATGCTACAGTCTCTGATTATGAGTGGCTGATAAGAAGTATGCAGACATCTGGTCCTGGCTTTATTGAGCGTTTGCTGCATAAGATGTCAGTGGTGATACGGGTCCTTCAGCTCAGGCTTCATGCCAAGATGAGTTGAGACGATGCGGAGTCATAAGGTGCCTCATGTAATCAGCTGATAAGCGAAGTAGTTTTCTCTTTCTTTGACTCAAAATGACACAAGCGTAGATTTATTTAGAAATGAGTGGCCTTTGACTTGAAGGCCGCTCTAAGGAAATGGAAATTGATTCTCCGAAAATGCAATAGATAATTATAGGTCAAATTTAGTCATATGCATAAGAAAATGCTTCTTTTTGGATTCAAACGTTGTCCACATACAGATTATTATCTGGGCAATACCATGTGTACGAGATACTGTAAATGTTATGAAATGACATGTTTATCATTGAGCTACTCTTGTAACTTCTCTTGTGAAAGATTCACTGGGAAGAAGGGAAAGCTTGTTGTTTATCATGTCGATGTCTTCTGTTTTGTGGTTTTTATCCGGCAGCTTATTGCTCAAAAGGTGACTAGTACTCATTTTTGGCGTTACTAGGTAGTGACTTAGAATTGTACTGTTTGGTTATCTTTATTATTCCTTTATAACGAGAAACCTTTTAAGCTAAGAATATGTGCTGGATTTAAGAAAAATTCACTATAAATCCTTCTCTCGTTCTCGTGGATGTGGTTAACTAAAATGACTGTTGGAATGCAATCACGTACATCTCTACCACGAAACTAAAATTAAATTAGCACAACCAACAAAATATATTCTTGGATTGACATTGAAACAAATGATCATTGAACTTTGACTTACTATATAATGTCGTTCATAAACTTTTAATTTATTCAATATAGTCACTAAACTTTTTTAATATGTTCAGTTTGGTCTATAAATTATATAAAAATGTTTAATATTATCTGTGAAATTGAATTAACGAAAGGATAATATTCAATATTTTCGTATAGTTTATGGACTAAATTTGACATTTACCAAAAGTTCAGAGATTGTATTGAACAAATTAAAAGTTAAGAGACAATATTACATATTAGGCTAAAGTTCATGAACGATATTACACATCGGATCAAAGTTCTGAGACAATTTGTGTCTTCCAAATATCATCAGCTTGTTTTTCCTACGAAATTCTCCATGTATCTACAAAATTAATAGAAGGAATTGTTGGATGCAATTCGAAAGTAAAGATACATGGAGATGTACCAAGATTATGTTATAGCCAACAAGCTGAAAATAGCGTAATTACCGAGATGAATTCGATGGCAAAAACTAAAGGAATCGAATGCAATAATGGATTGAATCTCTCTAAATCTGTGAATGCGCATGTCTTGAATTTCAACCGCAAAAGGTGTTAAAGGGAGAAACAGTTAGAAGTTTTATCTCAAAACGGGGAGGACAGAGAGAGAGAGAGAGAGAGAAGTCGATGCTTACCTTAAAAGGCGTGCGATGTAGATACATGTCACCAAAAGAAGAAAGAGAAGAAGGAAAGGAAAAAACATACCAATCAAGAAGGAGACCCAACCCCCCTCCACACGCTTACCTTTCACCACACCCCGCCCACAGTAGACCCAACATTGTACTTGATCCTCGTCTTTTCTTGATTGCTCGCTTTGCAGGCAGGGAGAGAGGTAGAGAGAGAGAGAGAGAGATGACGAGGGGGAAGCAGAAGATCGAAGCGCAGAGAAGGAACGCTGAGAGGAACCAGAAGGCCAAGGGGTCTCAGCTCGAGGCCAGGGTCGTCGGCCTCAAAGTCACCTGCCCCATTTGCAAGGTTTCTCTCTCCACTCTCCTCTTTCCCCCCGCCCTTTAAATTTAATTCTGCCCGAATTGGGACAGATCTTGATTTGTGATCGAATCGGCGAGGGGGGGCCATCGTTGTACGGAATCATCGATCCGGGTCTCGTTGTACCATTTGCTTCCTTTCACGGCTTCAGCTTTTATGGGCATGAACCATCTCGTGGATTGGTAGCGTTTGAGCTGCGGGTATGAATTGGGTTGCTGTGCCCATTTCCATAAGAAGACCAAATCATTTGTTGCTGTCGTTGACTTCTGTGGTGGTTAATTTACGGTTAGAGTATTGGGTATGTGAGCGAGTGTTTCGAGAGTTTCTCTGGAGAGGGATATTCGTGCGCGATCTTGGAGATATCAGGAGCTGGACTTTTAACTGAGGCGGGATTCCTTCCTTTTGCCTTGCTAACGAGGTGTGGTGAGAACCTATGGCATCCTCGCTGAAGAACTCTGATTGGATCTCATTGACTCTCTTCAAACTGAGAGGATAATGATTTGGATGTATTGGAGGACTTTTAAGTGGGTGTATGTTGTGGAACGATACGGCAGTAGGTGAGGAATGCACAATTATATTGCTGCTTGAGAAATGCCATTTAGGTGTGTTCTTGCAGCAGTAGATGGACACTCTATTTGAATTGCATGAAGATCATGGCATATAGGTGTTATAGTTCTGCTGCTTTTTGGTATAGATGACAGCTTTTTTTGGGGATGAAATGGTTCTAAGTATGCGCCTAGTATAGTTTTTCTTTTCTTTTCGTTTCTTTTTTCTGCTTAAATACTTTGATAATTGGCATTTTATACTTGCATCATTTTGACATATTATGAGGTATGCTTAGGTTTTACATTGAAAATGTCCAATGTCCTTTTACTGGCGTTGTGAAGATTAATTACTCTTCTGTAGCATATTCGATGCTTGGGTTGCTGAAATTTTGATCTTTGCTTAAAATCCCTGGGGAGTTACACATTTGGGTATTGATAAGACCATTCACTATTTCTTGAAGCTCAATCTCTCCCCCAGATGAAGAATGTGAATAAGATACTGCTGTGGTAGGACAAGGGAAAGGTAAAATCTTAGGTAGACAAATCCTTGGAGTAAACTGAGTGAACACGTTAAAGAAAACTTATGGCGGGATGCCAGTCAAAAAAGAATAGGTGACCTGAGAAGACTTGGCGCAGCGGATTCCATGAGGACCCTGAAATATATGGACCTTGCAATGACGTAACACTTTCCGCGTATTCAATCCCAGCGAATGAGAGAACAGAAGGCTTTGTCTACTATACTCGGTTTTATGGATTCAAGGGGCCCCTTGAAGTAAAAAACTCCCAAGTCCTGTCTTCCATAATACTTTTTTCTTAGAGGAACGTTGTTTTCATCCTAGTGTGACTGTTTGAAGTGAAATAAGGCAGTTAGCTGGATATGTGGGCCTAGATGCTGGCATAATATTGGGGAAAAGAATTGCTCTAGTTTAGGGTTATTCCATACGTGAATGGTGCTAGGGTTATTATGCGAATTGGAGGATGGGTTTCTAAACGCGGGTAATTTGACACTGATCCGTTGGAATATCTGGTTGTAATTAAGATGTGCGGCATGTCTACTGGAGTATATGGTATTGATGCATCTTATATAGTTTATCACTGCTGCTAGGATAAGTTTTCACTAACTTTATGTAGGCATGATCATATATTAGACAGGGATGGCATATCAACTTTTTCTGCATGAAAATTCTCTCTCTCCCTCTCTCTCGCGCACTCCTTTCCTTTGAAGGTTTTATGTGTATGTCTGTTGTGCATTTTTTTTTTTTTATCAATGTTACGCCAGGTCAAGCATTTTTCATTCCACAAGTTCCTTTGTTTGTTTCCCATTGCGCACCTCTTCTTGTAGCTTTTCTTTAGCTGGTCTCACGTTACATGTTCGTCTTATGGCAATGGTTAACTACAAGGAAGCAACGGAGTTCATTGTTCTTTTTGTCTCTTTACCAGGTGCAACTAGCAAATCAGAATCAACTTGGGGATCATTATGCTTCCAAACATCCAAAGGAGAAGCCACCTACTGACTTGAGCTGATGGCGCCTTTTGTTTGTAGAAAAATCTGGAAACTGTGGAGAAAAAATTGATCCGCATGTAACAAGGGTCTATGTGAATCACAATAATTCGACTCGTATAACTTGGTGCTGCTTCTGCAAGTCTGTACTGCAACTGCATTTGAACTCTCGCGTTGTTGCTTTTTCCTGGTTGCTTGGAGTCGGTATTCGTATCATCCACAATGGCAATTTCGTATATAATACTTTGAAAGCGATGATCTCTAGAGAAACTCTAGGTATCTTTAATCTCTTACAAATTTCTCTGCTGCTCAAATACCTGGTTTTTAGAACATGAATCATGAAAAGGGGGCTGTAGTTAACTGCCTTGAGTTCAGACCCTCTTCCTGAAGATGCACCCTTATGGTGATGATCTCTTTCTCAAGCCTATCCTTGCAAGGTTGTGTGATTGGTTTGTTTATTGATATCTGCAAGGTGACGGGATACGATAAAAACTCTTTATCCTGGTTGAGCTTGTTGTGCATATGACATTAGAAGACCACAGATTACTTTTCGAGTGCATCAACAGACATGCCGGCGAAATTAAGATGCACAGAAAAGAAACTCTACATTTTCTTTTTGCTGAGATCTGCACGATGGTCGTCACATAAACCCTAGTAACAAATTGCGTAATCGAAGTATTATGGTGCGTGGTATCGCCATAAACATGGATTGGATAACAGTGGATGCCTACAAAGATGGAAGCTAATTCTGGTAGAAATATAACTCTCGGTAACAATGGAAGAAGAGAGGAGAAAAACACCTAGCAAAATCAATCGCCATGGTTAAGATTGTTTCATCCCAGTAAAATTCCCTCGATATATAGAGACGAGCAAAGAGCGTAAACTGTATCAGAAAGATAAAGGCAACCCACCATAGACATCGTGCAAACCAGATCTCGAACACATGGTGCTATCTTCAATGACTCTTCATCGATTGTAGTTTGAGCTTGTATTATATATATTTCAACAGAATATGCAGGATAAAGGACAAGCAATTGAAGAAATGTGTAACGAATACATACACCTACAAACATTACAAATCAATAAAGGAAAACCCTTTTCTCTCTACACAAATACCAGACTAAGAGAAGATCCCTACATGTAATTTTGCATTGCCATACTTTCTCTTCAAAATGTTTATCTGTCGTCTGTGCAAAACGTACCTCCAAATCGATAAGACCCTTTAGTAATGTCTCCAGCCTATCCACATTATAGACGCGAACATCGTCGCAAACAAAATTAGGTCAGTAAACTATCAATCCAGCCACTTCATAAGTTGCTCTCGTGAAGAAGCTTGTTCAAGAGGGTTGTCAATAGAGCATCCCTTCTTTCGGCTCGGTTCTCTTCTCGTAGCCTCCTTTGCTCTTCCTGCTCCCTCCAAGCCTGCTCAACCATCAGCCTCTCCCTCTCGAGCTTCTCCATGGACTGCCTCCATTCCTGCTCGAACAAAAGGCGTTCATGGGCACGCCTCTCCACCATATCCCTCCACTGCATCTCCATCGCCTGTTGCTGCTTGAAGAATTCGTTGAGCATATCAAAAATATCAGCGCCACTGCTCCCGCCAGAAACACCGCTGGTCCCCCCCGAACGCTTGTTGATCACTACCTTTTCTGCCTTCCTCTTACGAGAACCTGCCTTCAAAGGCCTCTCCTCGTCGCTATCGTCCTCATCTTCATCATCAACCTCCAAGAGTTCATCAGAAGATTGATTGCCCCCGTATCTTTTCAATCTTTTCTTCGCTTGGACGGAAGTCCCTTCGGATTCAAGATGGAGCCGCTGCATGTTCTTCGCTCTCTCGGTGAACAACGCGTGCAGCTCCTCGAAAAAGGGACATTTCCGTCCGTTCTCAGGATCCGATGTCTCCTTCCCCTGAAATCACAGCGAAGCGGGGGCTCAATATAACGAGCTGAAAACTCTATCCAAATTGCAACTTACTCGTTCGATCGCCTTCAACAAATTAAATAATTAACTCAAACCCGCGTGCAGAGGATCGCCTAAAAGCAGAAGAGCAAGACAAGAACTCGAGAACACGGGGCTACAGAGAAAGAATGCACGGGAGGCCATACAAACACACGACCCGCTTAGCTTAGCTGACAAAGTCATTTCCAAGACAAAAAGCGGTTCCTTAAATCTTGACGAACTAATATTGCAGCACGATCAGACTGATACCAGGGGAAGATCTCACAAAGGCAGAGCCACTTTCTCAAGCTCAAACCCAGGGACACACATCACAGGGAAGCTGAGAGACACATAACAACGAAAGGCGAACACCGCCGCATAGCTAAACAATAGGAAATGGATTCGTTTCAGAGGTACCAATGAGCAAAACTCTCGTTATCAAGTGTCAAAGGCATCATTTTTAGCCTATTGAACTCGGGGTATCATCGAAGCCCGCACGGATTCGACAGATTCGACCGAATACAGAAAGCGCGCGCGCGCGCGCCCCTCCACGACCACGAACGACGTGCGAAAGAGCTACCTTGTAGCGGTTCAGCAGATTCTTCCACTTGCACTTGCACTGCTCCGGCGTCCTCCGGTAGCCCCTCTCCCTCATCCGCGCGCTCACGATCTCCCACAGATTCTTGTTCCGCTTCGCCGCCGTGAAGTCCCTTTCCAGCTCCGCTCGTATCCTTATGAACTCCCTCGTCTCCTCCTGGCTCCACTGCGGCTGATGCTGCTGCTGCTGCTGCTGCTGGGTCGGCGCCGCCGCCGCCGGGGGGCTGCTCAGGAGCGACGGCGCCATCATGCCGATCCGGCCGAGGGGCTCGCCGTCGCCGCCGTCGTCGTCCTCGCCGGCGAACATGGCCGGGAAATCGGGGCTCCTCGACGCCGCCGCCGCCGCCGCCGTCGCTCGATCCGCGGGGGGTTTTAGGGTTTTTCTTTTCCCAAGGATCGACGGGTTTTCGCGGCTCCCTGGAATTCCGCGTCGGCGGGGGCGCGTGGAGAGAAGGAGGGGGGGCGATTTGTCGGAAAAGCCCAGGCGGTTTCGCGCCTATTCATAGCTATGCCACTGTCGTTTTTATATAACTTTCTTTCCCCATCTCTCTCTCTCAACGCTCCGTCCTGGCTGTCGTTTCGGGGGGGGGGGGGGGGGAGGGAGGAGGCGAAACGACACGAGGGGGGGGGGGGCGGGGGCAAAATGGTAAATGCGAAGGGCGGGTGACGGAGGTCGGGGGCGCCTCGAAGGTCAAAGAGGAACGGTAGGGGGTTGACTTTTGGGGAGGCAATGGGCAAAATTCTGGTTCGACGAGTTGGACATCTGACATTTTCCTTCGCGGGGAAGAGATCGACAGCGCATCGAAAATGTCAATGGGGCTCTATCCTAATTAATGCGTCCGGCAGAGAACTTCTGGGGGGAAACGACTTTTCGTCCCTGACGGGACCTTTACGAGGGGCCGAAAAAGCGTGTTTTGGCTGTCGGTATTTTTCGAAACCTCCTCGTGAAGCGATTTTCACGTGATTGCTGTTTGGCGGAGCTGCAGTAGCGGAGCAATTTAGATTTTTTTTTCTTTCGTCATTGAATCGGGTTTTTGAACTGATGTATTTAGGGGTGAGTCATATGTGAGATGTTGTTTGAAGTTTCAGGGGCCGTATCGGAAGAGGTTTAAAAATTCGCAGCTCGATGAGAATGGGTTTTAATGGGTTTTTTTTGCCTCGTCCCGTTTGCGACCCATTTAAGTCGGAGGATGTCGGCCTTTCGGACCAATTCTTTCTTTTCCGTCGCCTCCGCCGAGTTCTCTACCGAGGCATCTGCCGCCGTCGCATCTCGCCCGCCATCAAGTCTTCCCCTCCGTCGAGTCTACCTTTGAAGCATCGTGCCTCCATTGCGCCGAAATCTCCATTGTGAGAGGGGCTTTAAGCGCGAGGCCCCGATCACAATGATCGGCGATGTCAGATATGGGTTTGTGACCTGAGATTCAGCATCGCAAGAGGGAGAGAGAGAGGGGGCACACGACGGCAACGTTAAGGGGCTCGACGGCGGCTTTGTGGGGCTCGGACTTAGGTGAGACTGTATTGACTGAGTTAGACATGCGACGAAGTGGGTTCGAATAATTTATCTTCCTTGACTGAGCATATAGCAACTGATTGATGATGGTCAGCCCCCGATCGATTTGAATAACGCCACCTTTAAGCTTCTAGATCCGCTTCTTTGCACACTCTTGCGCATCTAGATCTTTACTTCACTTCTTAGTCCCTGTATCTTGTTGATTGAGAGAGAGAGAGAGAGAGAGAGAGAGAGAGAGAGAGAGAGAGAGAGAGAGAGAGCTGTTCTATTTCATCGATATGGCCAAAATTACCCCCCAAAAAAAAATCACCGTGGCCAAACCGAGTTGGGCTGGGAAAAATTGTCCAAAAGATACGGCAGCCAATTCAGTCATAAACATTTCGATTGTGTCAATTAATCCTAAACATTTTGACAACTTACCAACTTAGTCATAAATATTTTAACGATCGGACAATTTAATCATCCCGGCAATCTTTGCAGGAAATCGCTAACGTGACGATCTAGTTAGCATCGGTTGTCCTACATAACATATCTGATGCTGACGTGGATAATTTTGATAATTTTTTTTTTATTTTTTCCATTTTCCTTCCCTTTTCTTTTGCTTTTTTTTTCTTTTTTCGTTTTCTCTTTTACCCTTCGCCGCTCACCATCCTACACTAGCCTCAAGTGAGGGCTACCCATGCCTATCGCGGCCCTCGCCAGCCCAAGCGTAGGCATCCCTCACCCAAGCCTGGCAACGGCAGCCCTCTCCTAGGGCCGATGAAGAATGCTGCTTGTGTTGAGCCGTGCCAATTCGAAATGCACCCGAAGACAACTTTCTCTAGGCCACTGGGACGGCTCTTTCGCTCGAAGCAAACGCCATCATGACTCGTAATGTGATCCTGACCACCACCGATTGCCCCGCCGCCACCATCTCGACCTCCTCCTCCTGCCATCATTAACAGTCACCACCATCGTCGACAAGCATCGATATCCACCAACAACCGTCGTCGACCAACCACTGTATTCGACCTCCGCCTCAGGCCATTGTTCACCTTCACCCTCCCTAGTCTCTACCATCACTACAGCGGCTGCCGCCAAGTCGATCATCGTTTTTTTTTTCGAATTATCTCTTTTTAAGTGAATTTATCGACTATTTTTTCGCGAAATTGTCGTCAAAGGATAAAAAATTTTCGATGTTAAACACTCGCGAGGCTCCGTCGTGAGGCTTTGCAAGATGAGAAGTGAATTCTGGCCTCGGGCTTCACAAACATCTTCTGTTGAATTGAAGCCAACTTTTGCAATACGGTCCAAAATGATGTTTGGGCTCACTAGTCAGTCAGGCCACAAATAATGACCTTAATAGACAAGGATCATTGGGGTTTTGGACGGTCCATATGGATTACATAGAAAAAAATTCTATGGTTGGCTGGCTACAAGAACGATTATTATATTATAAATTTGTCAAAATGCGTGATAGACCCATTTTCTTAACCCATATTTGATGGCATGCGCTGTTATATATGTTAGTTATATTCGGTAAATGGATCATAAATGGATTTAGAATGATAAAGCCAAAATAATAAGGATGTTAAATGGGTTCACAACTTACTTAAACTCAACTCACTTCTATGACTCTCACCCGCCCTCACTCAATCTTACGCTCGCTCACTTCGTGCTTTCACCTTATTTTGGGTTTGAGTTTCCCTAAATTAAGCTAAATATGAAAGTGTTTTAGCAATATAAGTCGGGTATGATTGGGTGCAAGTCGGATATGGATTACTAAATTTGTATTGCATGGAAATAGGTGAAAAAAGTCAATTTGGATCGGATCATTTTCGATCTGACCTACCGTTTTGACGAGTCTCCTATACTAAAAAACTCAGGTTTTTAAATTTGATACTGGTGGGCTCCATGTCATTTTGATGGATCATGCTGGATCAGTAGTTAGGTTTAACACGCCACCGTCAATTTAAATTAACAATGCGAATTACAAAAATAAGCACATTCGTAAGAGCTAATAAACCACTATGATTATATCGACAAAATCGATCGACGGAATAGGCCGGCGGAGCGATACAACGGACTATGCGGTGACATATATACTTATATTATGTACATGTTTTATAAATAATGTCATCATTATTATGTAGGTTGTTATTGGTAAAAGAGAGAATGTTTTTTTATTGAGATTAAAATAAGTATTTATAGGCTTAGGGTTAAGCCTTGTACAATTACATAAATAACCCCAACTTGCTAAACTGTAGAATAATAAGTAATAACCCAATACTCCCCCTCAAGTTAGGGCATACATATAAAAAAGGCCTAACTTGTGGCAAATGTATGAAACTCGTCCACGTCGAAGAGGCTTTGTCAAAATATTTACTAACTGCTCCTCAAAACGTGTGTGCACCAACTGTATATCATCGTAATTTAGTCATGGCCACGGGCCAGTTTTGGCCCGGAACCGGCCTGGTCAAACCCGAGCTTGGCCAGTTGATCGGGCCCGCAGTTCGGAATCGAAACCGGCCCATGGCCTACGGGCCCGGTTCCGGTTCCGGTTCCAAATTATTTTAAAATATATATAATAATGAAATTTTTTTAAAAAAAATTCATTATTTAATTTTTTTTATAAAACAAATTGAACTTTAATTGCCATGCATTGTAAGTGTATTGATCTCCAATTGCAATGCTTGGCTTGGGTGTATTGAACTCTAATTATAAGGCTTGACTTGGATTTTATAAACAACCCCTTTGATGGTCTCTTCATTCCCATTCGATGTGGGACTCACGGTTTGCCTTGAACGCCTTCAATATGAGACTCTTGGCTTGTCTTCATGCAAATGCCAAGAGTCTCACATCGAATGGGAGTAAAGAGACCATCAAAGGAGTTGTTTATAAAATTCAAGCCAAGCCATGAGCATTTGAAGTTGTATGCCTTTTGTGGCTACGATCCTTTGCTAGTTAAGAGCAAAGGGTTCCATTGGACTGCCTAGAACAGGACCGGACCAATGGTCCGGTTCCCAGTTCTATGGTTTGTCGGTCCGGTTCCTAGTTCTAAAATTAAAAGACCGGTCTTACCGGTTCGGTTCCCGATTCTGACCGGGAACCGATCACTTCTACAATTTTCATTTTGATTATAATTTATATTGAATAATTCATTATTTCATATTTTTATAATTATTTATTTTTTATTTCATAATTTATTTTAAAAATTTTTAAATTACAAATCGGAACTGGCCGGTTCGGAACTGGAACCGGCCAGACTAGAACAGGAATCGGAACCGGCCGGTTCACATGTGGCCACGAACCGGAACCGCCGGTTTTGAACTGTGGCCATGACTACCGTAATTCACCTTTTGCCAAACAAAATGACAATCTACTTCTATATGCTTCGTCCGCTCATGAAACACGGGATTGCTAGCAATGTGAACAGCAGATTGATTATCACAATGAAGAGTAGATGATCTAGTCATAAGTAGTCCAATCTCAGCTAACAACATTCGAACCCATTGAAGTTCACCTGTAACATTAGTCATAGCACGATACTCGGCCTCTGCACTAGATCGAGAAACAACTAATTGTTTCTTACTTTTACATGACACAAGATTACCACTAATAAAGACACAGTATCCAAAAGTAGATTGGCGATCCGTAGGGCAACCGGCCCAATCAGCATCAGAATATGCTGTCACCTCCAAAGACTTAGGGTTAAAACAATCGATTATATGAAGATGACCCTGATTATGGAACACAAGTCCTTAACCTGGAGCTCCCTTCAAATAGCGAACTATCTGTAGGACGGCTTGCCAGTGAGTAGTACGAGCAGAGCTCATGAATTGACTCACCACACTAACAGCAAATGAAATATCTGAACAAGTAATAGTAAGGTAATTTGATTTGTCTACTAACCGGCGATACTTCTCTGGATCATGAAGAAGCTCTCCGTGTTCATTATCAAGTTTCACCCCAGGGTCCATAGATGTTTCACCATGTCTAGCGTCATGCAAGCCCACCTTTTTAAGAATATCAAGAGTATACTTTTGCTGAGAGAGAGCGATAGTGCCATCGGCATAGGCAGCCTCTGTGCCAAGAAAATATCGAAGATAACCCAGGTCTTTAGTGTTAAAATCCTTCTGTAAAAATTGCTTAAGCTGTTGTACATCTTCAACATCACTTCCGGTAACAATAATATCATCAACATAAACAATAAGAATAACACACCCCTTTGAAGAAGAGGACATACTAAACATGGAGTGATCCACAATGCACAAATACATGCCAAAAGTAATAACCGCATCACTAAAGTGGCCAAACCAAGTACAAAGAGATTGCTTAAGTCCATAGAGGGTTTTTCGCAACCGGTACACCTTCTCCCCCTAAGCAACAAACCTAGGTAGTTGCTCCATATAAACCTCATCGTGAAGTTCACCATGAAGGAATGCATTTTTTATATCAAACTGATGAAGAGTCCACTTAAACTGGGTAGCCAAAGAAATAACGATACAAACGGAAGGAATTTTGGCCACTAGAGAAAAAATTTCATCATAGTCGTTACCATAAGTCTGGGTATAGCCCTTCGCAACAAGACACGCCTTTAAGCGCTCAACTGAACCATCATAATAGTATTTGACGATAAAGATCCAACGATAAGCCACCAATTGTTTATCAGGAGGCAAAAGGACCAGCTCCCAAGTCTTATTATGATGTAATGCAGGCATCTCCTCCTCCATAGCATAGGCCCAACCTGGATGGGCCAAGGCCTCCTATATACTACTGGGCATAGATACATATGCAAGGGATGACAAAAAGAGAGACATCTTAGGGGTTAAGTTATGATAAGACACAAAATGAGAAAGAGGATATCGAGACTGAGTACACTGAGCAATAGGAGAATCAACATGAGCTAGTGGAAGAGGATCAGAAGCTAGGGCCAGAGGTGGTGGTGGGACGTCCGCTGTTAGAGAAGCATGATCCCAAATAGAGCGAGGACGGTGTGTATACACCTAAATAGGAGTTGGTGTAGGTAATCCTGAATCAGATGAAGCATCAGTAGAAGGAACTGGCAGTGGCTCTAGCTGAGAAGTAGTGGGAGATACAATCGGAGTCAGTGGCAATGATTGATAAGTTGTAGAAGGTGGCAAAAGATCTATTGTTGATGGCGCTTGAGAAGAAACATTGCCAAAATATGCTTGATCCTCAAAGAACATCACGTCAGCAAAAATATACTCCCGACGACGAGTAGGACTATAAGAGACATAGCGCTTTTGAGTACGATAGTAACCGACGAATACACATTTTTCAGCGCAAGGTGATAATTTGTCCAAACGAGGAGATAAAAAAATGGACGAAACAAACACACCCAAAAATATGAGAACGAACAGACCACAAAAAACAATCAAGATGAAGAAAAGCATAAGGGCGAGCTCCCTTCAACACGGAGGACGGAAGACGATTAATAAGATGACATACTGTAAGAAGAGCATAGCTGCAGAATGACTTAGGCATATGGGTGTGGAGAAGTAGACAACGAGCAACATCCAACAAATGACGATTCTTTCATTCAACAAGCTCATTTTGTTGCGGAGTGTGAGTACAAGAACTCTGATGCGATTCAAGAAATGGAATAAAGGTAGAAGAAGAAAAGTATTCACGAGTATTATCAATACGCAAACACTTAACAGGAAAGTCATATTGAGTACGAACTTCATTATAAAAATGGCGGAAAGATTGAAACACTTCAGCATGATCTTTTATTAAATATAACCAAGTTGTACAACTACAATCATCAATAAAAGTGACAAAATAGCAAAAACCAAATGAAAATCTCGACTAAGACCCCAAACATCGGAGTGGACTAACTCAAATGGCTGAGACGCAAGACTCAAAACACGAGGGGGAAAAGACACTCAATGGTGCTTACCCAACTAACATGTTTCAAAATCAAACTGAAGGCTAGAACTAGACATAAAGGGAAAATGTCGGAGTACGTCTGCTGAGGGTTGATCGACGTGATAATGTAATCGATAAGAATCATCAACAGCTTTCCTCTGAACGGTAGCGGCGGCAGCAATAATCTCAGGGTCCAAAAGGTACAATCCACGAGCCTCACGCCCACCACATATTCAGGGTCCAGTTTTACGATCCCGATAACACACGAATAGGAAGAAAATATAATATCACAGTCAAGATCACGGGTAATAAAACTGACAGACGATATATTATAAGGGAAGTGTGGAATATGGTAAACAGTCAATAAGGACACTGAAGAACTCAATGATATACAAACTGAACCTGTCACCTTAGATTGAGAACCACCTGCCAAAGTGACTAAAGTGGAAGGAATGGATGAGGTGGAGGTAAGAAGGCTCGAAGCACCAGCCATATGATAAATGACACCCAAATCAATAACCCAAGGGTGAGGAGTAGCCGTAGTGGACAAAAGACAGGTGGAATCATTGTGTTGTGCCAAAGTAGCAACGGGACCCGAAGGAACACCAAGATGTCGTGTCATGATCAACTCATCATATTCTGCACGAGTTAAATTCACCATACTCTATTTGGAAGGAGGTCTAGACGAAGAAGACTAAGGCTCAGTATCAATAGAAACATTTAGACCCCGTAACTCAAGACGGAGGTTATAGCAATAATCAACAGTATGTCCTGTAAGTTGGCAATGAGTACAAAAGCGACCCCCATGAGCTCCTCTAAAACCACTATTACCACCACTACAAAGAGCACCTCGACCCTGAACACCACGGCCACGACCACGGTTAAAACCATCTGAATTCCAATTTCAACGACCATTGCCACGACCACGAGCTCCTTGACCACCATGAGTCACCATAGCACTGCTTTCTTATATGGCTGAAGTTTTGGGACTAGAAGTGTAACGAGCAGCCCGAGAGTACACTTCTTTTATGGAAGGTAGAGAACCAAGAGAAGTAATATGTTGCCGAAGAGCACTGTGATATGGACCAAGACCTCATCGAAAGAGGACTACCACGATATCCACTTCTCGTTGCTGCATCTGAGTAACCGTGGTAGCCGATGAAAAGTAGGATTTGGGATGTTAATACAAAGACGAAAAACAAGCATGATACTCTGCAAACCCAGCATCACCAATTTTAGCTTCAAATAAAGCCTCTCACATATCGCAAACTCGACTCATATTATTCTGTCTGGAATAGAGAAACGCACATTTTGTCCACACTTCACAGGCTGTCGCACAATCCATGAAAAGATGGTAGACAGATTCAACCATACTTTCCCATAAAAGAGTACGCAATGTAGCATCAATGACCTTCCATTCTTCTTGATTAGCCGGATCTGCAGGTGGTTCTTCTTCAAGCCATCTGGACTAGCGATTAGTATAAATAAAAGTAGAATGAGCCATTGACCAAGTAAGATAATTAGTACCGTCCAACTTAACCATGGCAGTGTGTAAGCCTGTCATACCATGAGTACCACTATAATAGGTACCAAAAGATTCTGAACTAAGGGTAACATTAGGAGAAATCACCCCCGAAACAATAGGTGGAGAGCTTATTGGATCAGTAGACATATCCACAAACTAAGAATAAAATACCACACGCTATCACAACACCACTGAGCACTAGAGGGTGAAATTCAAAGAAACTTTTGCTTTTCATACTTACTATTAGTCCACTATCTAAAACCTAGTTGACTAGTCGGTAACCACAATGACAACACCATGAGCATACATGAATCTCACCCAAACCACCACAACTTTGTGATCTAATTATCACATCACTACAAACAACTCAATACCAATCAAAACACACCATTTGGCTGAAGCGGGGGCCTTGACGTCAATGGAACAGCACGGGGTAGCAGTGTTTTACGGGCGTTGACATCAATGGGACACTAGTTTCGTTTTTCTTCGTTTTAGAATAAAGACGACGCCTTGGACAGCAAGCAGGAAAAGAAGAAGAAGAAGAAGAAGATGATGATGATGATGAAGACGCCTTGGCACGGCTAACCAAGAGAACTAGCAAAAACGACACATTGGTGCGGCTGACTAGGAGAACTGGCAAAAACAACACCTTGGCGCGTCTTCTCTCACGTAGGAATGTTGAGCTCTAATACCATGTTGTTGATAAAAGAGAGAATGTTTTTCTATTGAGATTAAAAGAAATATTTATAGGCTTAGGGTTAACCTTGTACAATTACATAAATAACCCCAACTTGCTGTAGAATAATAAGTAATAACCCATATAGGTTAATATCACGAAAAACCCCGATTGATATACATGTGATAAATTTACCTCAAACTAAATTTTCACCAAAAATCTTAAACTGGTATATATGTGACAAATTTACCTCAAATAAAATTTTGGAGCACCAAAAACCCCAAGACGCTATGTCTGCGCATACCAATTTGGGATTTTTTGTTATCTAAAATTTAATTTTTGATGAATTTATTACATATGTATCAGTTTAAAGTTTTTTTATAGTATCATCCCTTAGTATAATAACGAACATTCTACGCCCATTTATTGCGGAAAAGTCTCCAACCACTCAAGCTATAAATGCCGTTGTCGCTTGATACATATGACACTCCAATTTATTAATCCCAAAAGAAGAATTCAATGAATTACATTCAATCAGAAAATAATGGCTTTCAACTACTTCTGCATAGCGGTCCCCATGCCTAGCTCCTTCTTCCCATTTTAGCCTTTTTTTCTCTTTTCTTTTTTAATTCCCTTTTTGAGGTTCAAAATTTTGAAACGAGTCCTACTGGAGGGGCTCCTTTTCTCTCATTTCCTTTGAAATTTTTACAATTATTTCTTTTTGGTCGGATTACAATTATTATATAATTACATATGTTGCACGGCATAAGAGATAAAAATTAAAGAGAACTTTTTCTCCTACCGAGTGAATAACAAGAGTAAATATTTAAAAGTAGGAAAGACGAGATAGCAATGTGTTATTGTCAATCTGGAGTAGAAGCAAAAGCCATATAAATGTTGGCCTAGTACCCTAAAAAATCTGTAATTGTAGCTCCAATCCTAATTCTATTTTGAACTATTTTAATCTTATAAAAAAAAACCCCAAACTTTCGGTCCCGTTCTAGTTTTACTTTAAATTTTTATTTTCATAAAAGATTACAAATTTTTACTTGAGTCAGATATATGTCCTGTTAATCCTCCCTCCAAAATCACCTTTAGTGATCCTACATGGCATTTTCGTGTCATTACTATAGTTTTCCCCTAAATATTAGATCCAAGACATCTTCTTAGATCCGAAATTTGGATAAAACTAGAGCAATCAGGGTTGGCTTTCTACAATTTCTCTTACTCTTAAAAGAGTCGTCCTTCCATCTCATGCGGAGATCGTCACTGTCGCACTCGATCCTCAATCTCTTGTGCTCGGGAGTCTTCCATCTCTCGTGCTCGGGAGTCTTCCATCTCTCCCGGTCGGAGAGCTCGCGCTCAGGATGCTCGAATAGCTCATACTCATGAGTTTTCTATCTCTTGATTGTTGACGAAGAGTTAAAGAAATGTATTCGGAAATCCAGTAAAAATACGTGATTTTTTATAAGATAAAAAAAAATTTACGATAACATTAAGCCGGGACAAAACTTTTTTTGAGTAGACTTATACTGAACTTAAGGTCGAGGTTTTTTTAAGGGTGCGAAGCCTATAGCTGCTATGTATCTTCAAAGGCAAGAAACTTGCATGTGCTGCATTTGATGAAACCCTTGGCGGCTAAGCCTGCATCTCAAGAAAGCGACATTTAATACGAAAAGCTGACGATAAAGCTGGTAGCCCAAACAGCCACCGCAGACCGTCAATGCCCCATGAACTGCCCTTAATGATAAGAACTAATATTCTTCTGCCTTATGAATCGCTAAAAACATTTGTAGAGCACGTGGGGAAAGACGTGGCACGTGTCCTAATTTTCGCGCAGCTTGCTCTGCTTTGGTCTTGTAACTTTTGAATTCATAGCTCGAATGCCGCGACTTTAAAAAAAAAAAGGCTCATCAAAAGTGCCAGGAGTTTTAATGTCAGGTAGGATTTCCCGACACTTAGATGATCAGCTGAAAAGTTACAAAGTTACGACATTAAAATTGAATACCGTTTGAAAATTACGACATCCGTGCCTGATAAACAACCACCGTCTTTCGACCCTTATCAAAATTGAAAAAGAAGAGGAAACATTTTTTAAAATCCAAATAATGAGTGGCTTTTCTTTATTATTAATTTGGAGCCCCATTCGCATCCTCCATCATCCCGATTCCCTACCACACATCCTTATCCTTTGCAAGCACGCAACCACCTGCTACACCACCAGTACTTTGGCTTCTCTCTCCTCCAACCATTTCGTCCGACCTCACTAACATAGTTTATTTCGCGAGTAAATAAATATTTTTTAAAAATAATTATTTATATCGCTTAAAATAATTAAATAATAATTTATATCTAAATATATTCGCGTATCTTGTAGTACAAATTTTTTTTATGCTCAAATGCTCGGACAGTAGCCGTCACAAACCCTATTTTTCCGATTATCAACCGCACTTATTTATTGAGATTTCAATCGCAAAATTGCATACCGTGCAGCGCAAAAAAAACAATCAATATTGAAATTATGGCACGCATAATTCAAAATTTATTTATGCCATTTGCGCATCATTTTTAATTCGAAAGCGATAAGATCTCGACAAAATCGCCGCGTCAGAAAAAACCGACCATAGGAGAAGAATTCGAAGACATCGCTGCCATGTGCATTGCATCTTTGCTCATATTGCAATATAGTTTCCTTCCCCCATCTCTCTCTCTCTCTCTCTCTCTCTCTCTCAGACACGCGCTGGTAGACGACAAATTTTCACTTTCGGCTTCATAAAATATCTCCTTTTTTTAAAATTACAAAAGGGGCACAAAAAAATATTTTAAAAATGAAGAAACCCTATTAGAGGAAAGGAAGGGATTGAGGAAAGCAAGGGAAAAAAATCTGTGACTTGGAATTACCGTTTTGCCCCCGTTTGATGGTAACTCATCCGATCTGAACAGACTGAAGGAAAAGGCAAAATCTCTCGCCGATGGCCGGTCCTTGATTCACCAATTTTCCGGCCCATCGCAGCCGCCGCCGCCGCTCATCCGGGGCAAGACATGGACGGTCACGGCCTGCACCGCCGGCGGCGGGTCCACCACCCAGAGCCTCGCCGGGGCGGCGGCGACGTCGACCACCGCGATCCCGCCGTCGTCCCCGCCGCACACGACGCAGACACGGCCGCCCCCGGCCGCGACGTGCTGGGCCCCGCGGAGCCTCTCCGAGGCCATGACCTCGTCCCAGCGGTCGCGCCCCTCGTCGTACCGGCTGAGGACGCCCTTGACCTCGTCGACGACGTAGATGGCGTCCTCGTCCATGGACGCGACGGGGCCGAGCCAGCCCCCGATCATCCCCTCCGGCATATCCCGCCACGCGTCGGCGGCGACGTCGTAGACGAGCCCTTGCTTCGCCGCGTGGCCCTTCACGTTGACCATGCACAGCTTGCCTCTCCACCCGACGGCCTCGATGGCGTCCCTGCAAAACCGCCCGTCTTTGAGCCTTTTCATTTTCCTCCACTCCCAATTGGCGCTCTCGTCTTTCTTCCTCGTGCCGGGATTTCTGTTGCCGGACGTGTTGAGATCCCACTTCTCGACAGACCTCGCCACGTCGGTGCTGAACTGCGACCCGATCCCGCTCGCCAGGTAGACGGCGGCGCCGAGGACCCCGGCGGCGCACCAACGCCGGGGGGCGGTGAACGGCGGGCCGGAGGCCCACCTCCCGGCGATCGGGTCGAAGATGAGCGGGCGCGATATCGCCGGGAAGAAGTTGCGGGCGGTGGCGGCGAGGAGGACGAGCTTGCCGGCGACGGAGACGGTCTGGATGGGGAAGCGCCAGGAGAGGAAGGAGGGGTGGCTGACGAGGAGGCGGAGCGGCGCGTCGGGGGCCGGCGGGGGGAGCGCGCGCCACCGGGCAGCGATCGGGTCGAAGGTGGCGAACTCGACGTTGCTCAGGTGGTCCTCATCGTTCTGGAGCGACCGCGACGGCGACGAGGAGGAGGACGACGGAGGCGACGGCGGCTCCTGGGACGAAGAGGGTGATAGGAGGGCGTAGAGGGAGAGGAAGGGAGGGAAGGAGGGGGTGTAGATGACGCGCCGCCACGAGCGGCAGACGGAGAAGAGGAGGGAAGGGGGGACGCGGGCGAGGCAGAGGCGGGCAATGTGGTCGGGGAGCCCGGGCAGCAAGGGCGGCTGGTGGGGGTGGTCCCGGTCGTGGTCGGCCACCTTGTGGCGCTTGGCGGCGGAGGAGGAGGCGGCTGCGGCGGCGGCAGCTGTGGAGGGGGTTGAATCGGCTGTGGGAGCGACGGCGTTGGCCATTTGTATGGGAGGGAGGAAGGGAGAACAGCGAGCTTGTGAGGCATTTTATATTGGTGTTTTCGGTTTTTTTATTTGTTATTTTTTTGCCTTTTTCTTTGGTGGGGATCAATTAATAACGATTTTATTCGGACCATAACTTTTTAGGAGTTGCCTTTGCTTCCTTCAAACGACAAGAAAAGTTTTTGTTGTTATTTGACGCCATATTAGGCAATTGCCTGAAGAAGGTGTTATCGTGATTTGATACGTAGCACCTAATTGATAGAGAAGTTACCCAAAAAAAAAATCGCGATTTAAGTAGGGATCGCACCGAATCTCGCTTGAAAAAATTTACCGTAAATCAAGTGAAACTCCAATAAGATGGTGAAGCTTTTGAATTTTGCACAAATAAGTCCTAAACCCATCGTCACTTGCGAGCGTGATTGGGGTCGTAGCCATTTCGGTGGAAATAGGATTTTTTTTTTATTGCCTGAGTGTCGATTGAAAATAAAACTTAAAAGTCT
The DNA here is from genome assembly GCA_031216405.1 of Syzygium malaccense. Taxonomy (NCBI): domain Eukaryota; kingdom Viridiplantae; phylum Streptophyta; class Magnoliopsida; order Myrtales; family Myrtaceae; genus Syzygium; species Syzygium malaccense. The sequence goes on from CM062257.1 coordinate 8,018,475, forward strand.
ATTTAAGATCGAGTGAAGACGATGGCCGCATTTAGGTTCTCTTAAACATGTATTCTATTTGATTATAAAGCCATTTTTAATTGATTTTTGACCCGAAATGGGCCAGTTCGTCACGAAGACCACATCGAAAGTGCTAACTAACAAAGAGAGTTGAGACGCCACCGTAAGAGTTGGATCTCAATGCAGCAATTTCCATTATATAAAAAAAGAGTGTTTACATCGCATCCTACTTCAACTAACTTAAACTTTTAGAAAACGATGAATATATATTCGGGAAAATGATTTTCTCTTTGAAAAATCGAAAAATAATATCCAAATATATGACTAGGTATTAGCATTTGCACCCGAAACTCTATTTTAATTTTTAAAATTTTCTTTTTCCTTCTTCCTCTATCGGCCATAGGCGAGGGTCAAGATCGCTAGCCTCGGGCGATGCTCGAGCCTCACTTGAGGTCGCCAGAGTCCTCAACCTTGCCGGAATATGGAGAGGTCGAGCCTCGTCAGTCTTGGGTGAAGCTCGTCCCTTGCCTGTGACTAGTCTCTTACCGTGGCCATGGCAAGGAAGAAGGAAAAAAAATAAAAAAAATTAGAATTTCTTGGTAATTTTCATTAGGAAACTCAAATAAGGTTTTCCATGCCAAATGGCAGTAAATATTTGAGATGCACATCAATCGTGCAAGGCAATCGACAAATTACACCATATCAGTTGTTTAATTGATATAAAAACACTTCCTCCGTAGTGGAACCATTAGACCTTATCTTCTCCGTTTCAAGTGTTGGAAAAATCGAATTGACAATTTGTTATACGAGATTGTCTTTGTCCAGGCGCCACTGGATCCCGAAAAAGATCAGAGCCACTTCAAGGAGGGACGGGGTCGCGATAGCCGCTTCTCGGCTTCCCGCGTGGCTAGCAATGCTTCACACGCGAGTACTTCCGAGAGCACCAGTCCCGCGGTAATGGCTCCAAAAAGTGCCTCGGTTGGCAGCTACCATCCACCGCCGCAAGAAGTCAATATTGGATGGACAGGAGAAGAACAAAGAACAAGAGAGCACCTCCTCCTCCTTTCCTTTTAGTACCCTCCATCAACGTGAGGCCGAAGAAGCTACGTATAAAAAGCGACTTTTAAACGATGATGAATCAACAAGACCCCCCATCTAGTCACGCATTTGCTTAGGTTTGGTTGGCCCAAAAGCCCTTTTGACCGCCAAGAAAGGAAGGAAGAAAGAAAGGAAGAAATTCTTCCCCAAGATTAAAAGAAGAAAGGGGAGGCGCCCCACGCGAAAAAAGCTGCCCGTCGTCATTATTAAATGCAGTTGGTGGGAATTACGTATAATTTAAGATGAAGAGCAGATACGCGTGGTCGCGAGCTTCCTTTTTTCTTTTAAAAAGTCGCTCCGCCACCTGCTCGCCCAGACAAAAAGGCCAGCAGCGGCGTGGGGGGAGTTGGGGAAAAAGGCCATCTTGTCGCGTTCTTGCTCTCATCACGTGTCGCCCATCCTCGCTCCGCCGGAACCCCCCCCATCGGTTTTCTTTTGTGTTTTTTTTGTCGCTCCTTTATGTTGCGCACATGAACGTGCGGTGCCCACGGGATCGAATTCCGAACCTGATACTTTCTGGCCTCGTCCCCGAGTCCCTTATGCCTGTTGGCAATAGCCGATCGTTGATCTCGCCGGTCTTGTGGGGACTTTCCTTAAATTCTATAATTTTCTCCTACGATGGCCTCCACTTCCTATCTCCATCCTGTGGGCATGTTCTCATCTCGTGGGGTAAGTTCCACGAATACCTTCATTATTTTAACGTGACGGTACTCTACCCATACATCTTGTACCCTCAATTCTCTCATGCATCTTTATCTTCCCTAAAGAGAGAGATGCCCTTTAGAAGTTTTACATCCCAGTGATCCTAAGGTCCGGACAATGCTCTAATCACGTTTGGCCCAAACTCTCTCTGCAGGAACCCGTTGATCTCTAACCTCGCCGGTGTCTCTCGATCGCTTTGCAAGTCTTACTTGCGGATTTGTTTGGGGTTATTTTCCAGCATTTGCGTTGTGTACACATGTATGTCCACACGAGAGCCTATATTTAGAATTCTAAGTTGCGTTTAATTTTTTTTTCCTTCCCATTTCGAACCCTCCTACATTTTCAAGTATACCCACAATTAAAACTCACTTGCCCAAAACCCTGACCCGTCCACTGCTTGGCCCTTTTCCTTCCGGTGCCACTAACACTAGCCGCGTCGTTGCCATCACCGCCAATCACCACCCTAGTTGTGCACCACCCTAGTCGTGCCACGACCCGTCAAGCTCCACCGGCATCAAACTTGACTCGGAGAGAGAGAGAGAGAGAGAGATGAACATAGGGCTCAATTGGGATCAGCGGTGACGCTATGTTGGTCGAGGTCAGTGGGGGGGCCATAGCAAAGAGAGGGGGGAATATAGGGTTTACGTGAGTTTGAGGGTAGATTGGTATATTTGAATTTGGGATTCTAGTCTCAGATGCTAATTGTGTATTCATAAAATCTAGGATGCAAATAGTTATTGAAATGAAAAGTGGAGATTGCTTTTGAAATTTCCCTTTTTCTTATTAATATTGCTCGAGATCTTAGCACAAACTCGAGTTTACAGTGCCATCTGAGCTTCAACTAACGCTTAGTCGTGTCAAGCTCGTCAAAAAACCCATTAAAATCGAGGTCAAACTTGAAAATCAAGCTCAATCAAGCGCAGTTGAGTATCCAGCCTTGAACATCCGAGCCTAGTGGAACTCAAACATCGAACTGTCTCGACTCCACTCGACTCAAACATACCATCAAAGAAAAGGGTCACAGACCTCGTCTAGACACCGTGACCGAGGCACAACCATTGCCGGCGTCTCTCTCCTCCCAGTGCGAGATACAATACAATGACCGATGCATCAATTCATGTAAATTAATCAGCTAGACGAGAGCATCACCCTTTTTCCATACTGAGGTGCCCGTGTCTCGTGTGGTTTCATTCACATCCGATGCTTTCTATTGGTAATGAATTACTTGGGCCACAGGTCACTATAAATAGAAAAAGGCGCTTACATTCAAGTTCTGGCTCTGGATGCTTTTCTTTTTAACGCGTCTTATGTGATCAAAATCATGGAAACCCAGGTATCACGTGAAAAGGAGAATGTCAGATGATTCTAACATAAATCATGTGATGTGTGGTTGGGTTATCCCCGTCTAAATTATCATTATTGGGTTCACAGCGGGATTAATCTAGTACTTGATTTTTTCAATAAATCCACGAGAAAATTAAACATGCAAATCAAATTCTTAAAAATCGAGTCAATAGACCGTAATTATAACTCCACGGACATCACTGTGGAATGCTCTTAAACAAATTCCCGAAAAGAAAGAAAGAACTCCTTAACAAATGCTCCATCCTCGCCGTGAGGCCGAGCAGCTGTCTTCATTTGAGATTTAGATCTACCATCCTTACTAAAGAGGTCGAGTTAATAATCATAACATCTGCGTATTGTCTCGTTACTATGGCCTAAGGCATCGATGAGGGGGCGGGAACACGAGATCCCCCGGTCTCCATTTCGCGGGGCCGGCTCCACCGGTATCCAGAGAGCTCAAAAAAAAAAAAGGCAAAAAAACAGATGGCCTGTTTTGGTTAAAGCAGAATAAAAAGAGGAAAAGTCTAGTCCCAAAAAGGAAGAAAAAGGAAGTTGCTGGGAAGAGGCAAAAGGCTTTTCCCCTGGCCCTAAGCAATGGCAAAGGCTGGTGGAGAGTGGGAGGGACATGCACAAGCTTTACGCATTCAATTCCTTCTCTTTTCTCTCTCTCTCTCTCTACAGCTTTATCTCGTGCACGCACCCCCTCGTCTCACCCCCTCGTCTCATCCCTATTCCCAAGAGCCAAAATGAGCTGCTACTTCTCTCTCTCTCTCTCTCTCTCTCTGTCTCGAGTAAATAAAGCACCATCCGATAGAGAGAGAGAGAGAAAGAGTGCAGCTTTGTTTATGTCTGCATCTGGATCGCCCGAGATTCGAGGAGTTTGCTATTCTTTTTTGTTGGCTCCGTACCTCTTTTCTGACGCAATAGGTGATGATAACTTTCCGGATTCTAGATTCCAAGATGGAACCAACCTATCCTGATCACCCTTAGATGCGGATATGGAGATCGTGACTCGGAGCCATCTTTGAGCGAGGATGGGATTCCAACCTTTAACTCCCAAGCTATATAAATCCTCGGTCACCCCAATTAATTGAGCCAACTTAGGGGTTAATAGGCAAATCGGATATCCGAAAATTTTGTATCAAGAACAATGAAAGCTGACATTTAAAGCACACTGTAAGTCTGTAACTATATATTTCTTTTTCCAATCAGAAAATTTGGTAAAATGCGAATTCGATTGGCTTTGAATTTATTGGGAGTTTGATTTGACTTCTTACTTTTAACTTTTGTTTATTTACTTAACTTGGTCGGTAAAAAAAAATGGAATTGACCTTGACAGCGCACGTGATCTTGTTGGGAAACAATGGGACATGGACAAACATTTCCTCCCAACCGAAAATTCTAATCCGGATCCGAAAAATTGGGTCAGGTTGCCGATTTGACCTAAACGGGTTAAGCACCATTCTTGCACGCATTTTATGAGAAGAAACAAGAAAAGTCTCAAAATTTTGGTTTTTGGTAGGTAAGATATTGAAAATGTGCTATTGAACTAAAGTCAATTTTAGAAAGTATCTAGATACCATGACTTCGTTTGTTTTGTAGAAAATGAATGATTTGAAAAATATTTTCCTAAAAATAATCGCTTTACAAAACAATGAAAACTGTTTTCATTGAATAATTATTTTAACTTATACAAGCGATCATTTTTAAGAAAATGTTTATATAATCATTCATTTTCGCGAAACAAATAGAGCCTATATGTCTAACTCTAAGCGAGTACTAGTAGATACCTGGTAAAAATCATAATATAAAGCGGGAAATATCTTGCGAAAATCGTGGCTTCGCCAAAGATGAAAAGAGCCTAAAGAAAAGAGGTAAAGATGTCAACTTATAAGCTTTGGAGTTAGAAACCTAAGTTATACAAACCCGAATGAACTTCAAGAGAGGCCATTGCAATTATATAACATTGACGTCGATTCGAGATACTCATCAACCGTCTAAGGTAATCGACAGATTACATTGCATCAATCGTGCAAATGATGTATAAACACTTCCTCCATACGGTAGGACCTTCGGAGCTTATCTTCCCCCCTTTTGGGTCCTCAAGAACAAAATCGACGAATTATTATTATTATTATTATTATTATTATTATTATTATTTTGATAACCCAGGGAACCCCCGCACGGCCGACAGCCGGGAGGTAAACCCTGGGGGCGACACGTGCTAGCCACCACACACGTGCACCGGTTAAGTCACCCTGCGGCGCCCGGGATTCGAACACTCAACCTTTTGCGAGAGGAAGAGTGCCCTTTCCAGCAGCGCCACCCAGGTGGGTGGTTCGACGAATTATTATTGGAGATAAGTATTTTCAAGAAAACAATTCTCTTAACATAACTCGGAATTATCTCGTCAATATCCTTATGTTTCTATGAAGAAGAAGTTTTATCGGATGGTTAGAGGAATAAGGACAAGAGAGGACCCCTCATTTTCTTTTAGTAACCACCAATTTGTAGGCCGAAAGTACCTATAAAAGCGATTTAGACGATTAGTCAAAGGCTCCATCTAATCATGCATGCTTTTGCTTGGCCCCAAAAGCCCCTTTTGACCGCCGTGAAAGAAAGAAAGAAAGAACGAAAATGTAGTTGGTGGAATTACGTACGTAATCAAGATAAAGGCGCAAATACGCGTGGTGGGGAGCTTTTTCACTTGCTCCCACCCCCATGCACGCACGCAGACAAAGCTCGTGGCGTGCGAATGGCCAAAAAAGCAATCTTGTCGTGTTCCCCTAATCACTTGTGGTCCACATTCGCCCTCTGCTGACACCGCCAGTCGTTGAACCTCTGTACTTTGTTGATTATTTGATTATAAGAGAAGTAGTGTAAACAAACACGTAGGCTGTATTCGTTTGACGAAAAATATTTTTTAAAAAAATATTTTTTGAATTTTTCAATGTTTGGGGGCAGAAAATGTTTTTCTCCGAAAAATATTTTCCGCTCAACGAGGGAAAACATGACCAAATTGACGGAAAATGATTTTCGCTTTTCAGAAGCGGAAATCATTTTCCGCCAAACTCCTCCTTCCCCCCCCCCCGGTTGCTGCCGCTGCCCCCCCAGATGTTGGTCACCGCTGCCAATAGCCGGTCGCCGCTGCTGCCGCCAATGCTGATCGTCGGCCGCCCGCCGCCGCCTGTCGCTGGCCCCCGCCGGCGAAAAATATTTTTCAAAACTTTTTCATATTGATCGCCGAATACCGGAAAATTATGTTCCGAGAAAATATTTTCTAGGAAAATGACTTCTGGAAAAAGATTTTCCAAAAACATAATATTTTCCGCCAAACGAACGGAGCCGTAAGATCGTTCACATTTTAAGGGGAAGATATCAAAAGGTGTCCCTCACGTTTTCGTGTGCATATCTAGCTGTACTTTGAGTATCGAAAGTATACGATCAGCATCCCAAGTTGCATCTTGCGTCCTGGCTTTATGCATGAATTTGTCATTTTCCTTTCGGATTTTGCCCTTCCCACCATTCAAATCCATCCACAAATGAAAACCGACTTGCCCAAAATCCTAATTCACTCGCTGCTCAACCGCTCCGCTCTCGGCGCTGCCGACACCCGCAATGCCATCGCTGATTCTAAGCCACGACCCATTGAACTCTCCCTGGATCTAAGTTAGGCCCGACTTGACAAATTCGTGTAGCTCCATCAAAGTGAAGCTCGACTCGACATTGGTAAAGCTCGATGACGGCCTTGGCGGGGGGGGGGGTGGAATGGTTTCGGGCTTGCATGAGTTTGAGGGTGGATTGGTCCTTTTGGACTTGGGAATTTTGTTTGAAGATGCAAATTGTACGTTTTCAAAACTCACGATGCAAACTGTTATTGGAAAAAAAAAGTGGAGATGGCTTCTGAAATTTTCCTTCGAGTTATAATGTACTCTTAGAGTTCATGGTCTTAGTGCCATCGGAGCTTCCATTTATTAAATAATCAAGTTGAGTCAAACTTGGCAAAATGCGTATTCGAATTGAGGTAAATCCTGAAAGTCCAGTTCAATCAAGCATAGTTTGATGTCTGAGCCCAATCAAGCTCAAGCATTGAACTGTCTCGACTCGACTCGACTCAATCACACCCATAAAGACAAGGGTCATGAACTCGCCTAGGCAGCATGACTAAGGTGAGGCCATTGCTTGCGTCTCTCTCCTCCTATGCGAGATACTGTAGAATGACCGATGCATCAATTCATGTAATAAATTAGCTAGAGCCAGGGTATCACCCTTTTTTATCCTTTGCGGTTTTATTTGTATATGATGCTTTCTATTAGTAATAAATTACTTAGGCCATAGATCGCTTTATATGGAAAAAAAGGCATTTCCTTGAAGTTCTGGCTTTGAATGCTTTCTTTTATCGCGCCTGATGTGATATCCATGAAACCCATGTTTCCGCTTTTGTTTGTCATTGAAAAAAGTGGAAAGTGAGATGCTCAAATTGATAATTGATTTTATCATAGATCACGTGATACATAGTTGGTTATCCATGTATACATTACTATTGGGCTTTCAAGTTGCAATGGCATTAATCCACTACTTGGTTTTTTTTATTTTCAATATATCTCTTTTTCTCAATTGTAAGTGAAAATAAAAAGAGATTATGGGATTAAAGAGCAATAGTGCCATGGCATTACGAAAAAAATAAACACGCAAATCACTTTTTTATCAAGTTGATACTAAGGGTGATCAGTTTCAGAGTAGGTAAGTTCTAGACCTGGAAACCAATACCTTGTCATGGAATATTTCTAATTTTTGGAATCTAAAACAAACCCTGTTGACCTTAGACTAGTAGAGCTTTTTTTTTCTTTCTTTTGTTTCATGATATTATGTGTTATGTTAAATATGAATACAATTCCTTCTACTTGAAAATAATACGTCGAATATATTCAATTTATGGAAACGAGTAAAAAGACCTTGCTTAGGGTTAAAGGTAAACTGATTTGCAATCGTTTAGTTCAAGGTTCTACCCTAGGTTCCAGGGTAAAACCGGCTGGTTCTCAGTTTTTGGAACCCGAAATTGCATCGGTAACCTTATGAAACAATCTCGGCCCTATCCATGGGTTCCGGTTCGATTGCTCATTTCTAGTTAACACTCTGTAAACATAACTGCACAAATATCGTGGTGAAATCCTTTTTACTCACTCAAGGCTCGAGTTAGTATCATTATATATGCACATTTACTTACGATTCCCGCGGCTGGCTCCAACAGCATTGAGAGAGCTTGAAAAACCAGCCAAAAAAGAAAAAAAAAAAAGAAGCAGAAGAGGGCCCTGTTATTATGATTACTAAAACTAGAATGAAATAGAGAGAAGTCTCTCCAACATTCAAGAAAAGAAAAAGTAAGTTGCTGGAAGACAGAAAAAAGGCTCCCCATGAGCAGGCAGCAAGTTGGAGAGTGGAGACCATGCACCAGCTTTACGCATTCAATGCCATTGCCCTTTTCCTATTCCCTGTCTCTCTCTCTCTCTCTCCAATCTCCAACCTCCGCCACAAAGTTTGAATGGCCCCTTGTTCACGCACGGACCCCTTTCTCTTCTCCCTCTTCCCAGGAGCCAGCCAAAACGAGCTCCCGTCTTGAATTCAATGTATCTCTCCCTCTGTCTCTGCATCTGTCTGGCGCTCGCCAGTCGTTTTGGGGCCTCGCCTAACTTTCACGTGGTCGAGTAGTCATGACTCGATGGACGGTTCTTCATTTATAAAGAGAGAGAGAGCGCGCGCGCGAGTGATGAGAGGAAATAAAATCCATTTGGTTTAACTTTTCCAAGAAGCTTTCAGCCACGAAAGCCCTTTGGAAATATGCTAGGACATTTGGTAAGCATTCCCAATGAGTTTTCGGCTGAAAGCCAGTATTGTGAATGCTGAACCTAATTTTTTCCTTCCCAAACTACCCTGACTTATTATTTAATATTCCGGTTTTGACCTTGTTGTTACTATTCATCTTTTTCGTGAAAGGGCGGCTGGGTAGGGTAGCCGACAAAATCGGATCTAGCCGAAGAAGGGCTAGCGAGGGGCCGGCGAGGTTGCCCGACCTAGGCGATGGCCGCCTAGGGTTGCGCGATCGCCTAGGCACCGTCGACCTGGGTCGCGCAACCCAAGGTGACCACCAGCGCTAGATCTGGCTCGCCGGCAGCCGTAGCCCTTCGCCGGCTTTGGCGAAGGGTAACTTTTTTTTCAAATAAAAAAAGGTCCTAAAACCCTTTGCAAAAAAAAAAAGCCAAATACTACTTGAGCCAAAGTAACTTCGCAAAATTTTTTTTACCAAACGTCATTTGTATTTCCCCAAGAGACTTTAACCTAAAGGTATTTGCATTCCCCCAAGACTCATTTGCAAAGTTGAATTAAACGGGTCTTATGACCAGCTTCATCCATGTCTTCATGTCGATTGGCTCACCGAGACTGGAGGAGCATGCTATTTTTCGGCACCAGACCTTTTGCTGATGTAATGGGTGAAGACAAAACTGCCCTGATTGCTTATGGATATGGCGACCTCATCCGGGGGCGGTTTATGAAAACGGCAATCTGCACGCGGTTGGTGGGATTTGGCTTCCGGTTTCCCAGCTAAAAAAACCTGTCGGCGCCCCAGCCAACTAAGCGGACCCTAAGAATCGATGGGCAAACTCACATATGCGTCGGCTATATGTATTTTTAATAGGCAAACCGATAGAGCATATCCAATACTTTGGTGCCAAACACTGAAAAGTTCACATTTGTCGGGCGCTCTTGGAACATTAGTTGAATATGTTCGATAAGAAAATATCCAACTTTCAAAGCGTTGATTACACATGTCAGCAAAGTAATTTAGTGCATCAGGGATTCCAAACTTTTTATTTGATTACCTGATGGTTGTAAAAGTAAAGTGATACAAATCTCAAGACTCTACTCGTTTTGCCTTGATATATTTATAGTCGATTGCGAGGTTGATTTTGACTAATGAACTTATTAGTAGTTTTGATTTGTGACTTCTTAACAATTTTTTAAACCTAATTAGTAAAAAATGAAATTGACCTCGACAACCCACATGATCTCATTGGATGTTAATAGGATATGGACAAATTTTTATCCCAACCTGAAAAAAAAATAAAAATAAAAATCCCATGCAATCTAATTCGGACCCCGAAAATTGGGTCGGGTCACTGGGTTGGCCTAGACAGATTAATCACCACCAGTCATGCGCCCGTTATGACAAAGAACAACGAAAAGTCTCAAAATTTTGGTTTTGGTAGGTGAGATATTGAAAATGTCCCATTGAACTCAAGTCAACATTGGAAGCATCTCGATACTTAAATTTCGAATACTAAGTGAATCGAATTCTATTCATAATTCATGGCTTCGGAAAAAGCCACAAAAAATCCAAAAATATGCTCAATGTGATGTATTTACCCTAAACTTTTTTTCGTGACTCAAAAAATCCAAACTTGTACCCGTGTAACACATTTGCCATTAGTAAAAAATTCGTCAATGAGTATCGTTAAAAATTTATTTACATGAACGCTAGAAGATAAATGTTAATTAAGTTGAAACATCATTTGACAGAACCTTAACGGAGGATAAATATGTCACGTAGGTACAAGTTTGGGATTTTTTATGTTACAAGAAAAAAAATTTGGATAAATGTGTTACAATGGGTATAATTCGAGATTTTTGATGTCGAAATAAAAAGTTAAAGGAAAATGTGTCACAGTGAACATAGTTTGAGATTTTTGGTGGCTTTTTTCCCAAAATAAAAAAGCCTAAAGAAAATAGAAAAAGTATTGTAAATTAATTAGCGAGATACAGTACAATGATCGATGCATCAATTCATGTAAATTAATAAGCTAGACAAGAGCATCACCGTTTTTCCATAACGAGGTGCCCGTGTCTCGTGTGGTTTCGTTCACATTCGATGCTTTCAATTGGTAATGAATTACTTGGGCCACAGGTCACTATAAATAGAAAAAGGCGCTTACATTCAAGTTCTGGCTTTGGATGCTTTTCTTTTTATCGCGTCTTGATGTGATGGAAATCATGGAAACCCATGTATCACGTGAAAAGGAGAATGTTAGATGATTCTAACATAAATCATGTGATGTATAGTTGGGTTATCCACGTCTAAATTATTATTATTGGGTTTGCAGCGTTATTAATCCACTACTCGATTTTTTTTTCAATAAATCTCTCTTATGAATTATAAGAAAAAACAGAGAGGAAATTGTGCGAACTTTTTTTTGTCAAATGAAAATTATATTCATCATTCAAAAGAATACACAAGAAATACACAGAGTTCATGGCAAAGCAAATCGAAATGGAGCAAAATTCAGAATACTGCAAAATAAAGCCAAATCTAGAAAACAAGGAGGATCGGGAAATTATGGGATTAAAGCGCCATAGTTTCACCTGTTTCGGGAAAATTAAACACACAAATCAAATTCTTATCGAGTCAATGCACCGTAATTGTAACTTCACAGACATCACGGTGGAACGCCCTTAAACAAATTCCCGAAAAAGAAAGAACTCCTTAACAAATGCTCCTTCCTCGCCCTGAGGGCGAGTGGCGGCGAGTCTTGATTCGAGATTTAGATCTATCGTCCTCACTAAAGGGGTCGAGTTAGAATCATCACATGTGGCCTAAGGCATCGACGAGGGGGCGGGAACACAAGATCCCCCGATCTCTGCTTCTCGGGCCCGGCTCCACCGGTATCTGGAGAGCTCAAAAAAAAAAACAAGAAGAAGAAACAGATGGCCCTGTTATGATTAAAGCAGAATAAAAAGAGAAAAGTCCAGTCCCAAAAAGGACGAAATGGAAGTTGCAGGGAAGAGGCAAAACGCTTTTCCCCTGGCCCTTAGCAATGGCAAAGCTGGTGGATGAAAGCTGGTGGAGAGCGGGAGGGACATCCACCAGCTTTACGCATTCAATTCCTTCTCTTTTCTCTCTCTCTCTCTACAGCTTTATCTCATGCACGCACCCCTCGTCTCATCCCTATTCCCAGGAGCCAAAATCAGCTGGCTACTTCTCTCTCTCTCTCTCTGTCTCTCTCTCTCTCTCTCGAGTAAATGAAGAACTGTCCACGAGAGAGAGAGAGAAGCAGCTTTGTTTATGTCTGCATCTGTATCGGCCGCCGAGATTCGAGGAGATTAATATTCTTTTTTGTTGGCGCCAAACCTTTTTGCTGACGCAATAGGTGATGATAACTTCCCGGTTTCATCTTCTTCTTCTTTTTCTGTTAACTCGGGATGCTGTTAGAGATATGCATCAATTCCAATTCAACCCGGGAACCAAATCGAACTGACCAGATCTAAGTGATTCCCGATCCCATATTTACATGATCAACGGATTGGCCAAGATTTTTTAATATGAAGTAAACACTAATTATTGAATTATCTTTTTCTTTTAATGTCAGGAAACTCTCAACCGTAGAAAATAGAATAAACCCAAAAAAAAGAGAACAAAATCACGTGTTTTGGCATCAGGTGAGCCAGCTTCTGGTTGCATAAACGAGGAACCAATCCTACTCGGTCTGGTTCCAGGTTCTAGGATGGGAACCGACCCATCCTGATCACCCTTAGACGCGGATATGGAGATCGTGACTCAGAGCCATCTTCGAACGAGGATGGGATTTCGACCTTTAACTCCCGAGCTATAAATCCTCCATCACCCCAATTAACTGAGCCAACCTAAGGGTTAATAGGCAAACCATAGATCCGAAAATTTTGTATCAAGAACAATGAAAGCTGACATTTAAAGCACACTGTAAGTCTGTAACTATATATTTCTTTTCCCAACCAGAAAATTTGGTCAAATGCGAATTCGATTGGCTCTAAATTTATTGGGAGTTTGATTTGACTTCCGGATCCAAAAAATTGGGTCGGGTCGCCGGTTTGACCTAAACAGGTGAAGCGCCATTCTTGCACCTATTATATGAGAAGAAACGAGAAAAGTCTCAAAATTTTGGTTTTTGGTAGGTAATATATTGAAAATGTCCTATTGAACTAAAGTCAATTTTAGAAAGTACCTCGATACCATGACTTCATTTGTTTTGTAGAAAATGAATGATTTATAAAATATTTTCCTAAAAATGACCGCTTTACAAAACAATGAAAACTGTTTACATTGACTAATTATTTCAACCTATACAAGCGATCATTTTTAAGAAAATGTTTATATAATCATTCATTTCCGCCAAACAAATGGAGCCTATATGTCTAACACTAAGCAAGTACTAGTAGATACCTGGTAAAAATCATAATATGAAGTGGGACATATGTTGCGAAAATCGTGGCTTCACCAGAGATGAAAAGAGCCTAAAGAAAAGAGGTAAAGATGTCAACTTATAAGCTTTGGAGTTAGAAACCTAAGTTATACAAACCCGAATGAACTTCAAGAGAAACCTTTCCAATTACAAACATCGACGTCGATTCGAGGTACGCATCAACCGTCCAAGGCAACCGACAGATTACACCGCATCAGTCGCGCAAATGATGCATAAATACTTCCTCCATATAGTGGGACCTCTGGAGCTTATCTTCCCCCCTTTTAGGTGCTCAAGAACATAATCGACGAATTGTTATTAGAGATAAGTATTTTCATGAAAATAAATCTCTTAACATAACTCGGAACTATTTCATCGACACACTTATCTTTCGATGAATAAGAAGTTCTATCGGACGGTTTGAGGAATAAGGACAAGAGAAGACCCCCCATTTTCTTCAAGTAACCACCGATTTGTAGGCCGAAGGTACCTAAAAAAGCGATTTAGACGATTAGTCAAAGGCTCTATCTAATCATGCATGCTTTTGGTTGGCCCCGAAAGGCCCTTTTGACCGCCAAGAAAGAAAGAAAGAACGAAAATGTAGTTGGTGGAATTACGTACGTAATCAAGATAAAGGCGCAAATACGCGTGGTGGGGAGCTTTTTCACTTGCTCCCACCCCCATGCACGCACGCACGCAGACAAAGCTCGTGGCGTGCGAATGGCCAAAAAGGCAATCTTGTCGTGTTCCCCTAATCACTTGTGGTCCACATTCTCCCTCTGCTGACACCGCCAGTCGTTGAACCTCTGTACTTAGTTGATTATTTGATTATAAGAGAAGTAGTATAAACAGACACGTAGGGTCGTTCATATTTTAAGGGGAAGACATCAAAAAGTATCCCTCACGTTTTCGTGTGCATATCTAGTTGTACTTTGAGTATCGAAAGTATACGATCAGCATCCCAAGTTGCATCTTGCGTCTTGGCTTTATGCATGAATTTGTCATTTTCCTTTCGGATTTTGCCCTTCCCACCGTTTAAATCCATCCACAAATGAGAACCGACTTGCCCAAAATCCTAATTCACTTGCTGCTCAGCCGCTGCGCTCTCGGCGCTGCCGACACCCGCAATGCCATCGCTGATTCTAAGCCACGACCCATTGAGCTCTGCCTGGATCTAAGTTAGGCCCGACTTGACAAATTCGTGTAGCTCCATCAAAGTGAAGCTCAACTCGACATGGACAGAGCTTCAGCCAAGCTAAACCAACATACTTGGAGCTCGATGCTAACACCCATATTCATTGAGCTCGACATTGGTAAAGCTCTATGACGGTCGTGGCCGGGGGTGTGGGGGGGGGGGAATGGTTTAGGGATTGCATGAGTTTGAGGGTGGATTGGTCCTTTTGGACTTGGGAATTTTGTTTGAAGATGCAAATTGTACGTTTTCATAACTCACGATGCAAATTGTTATTGGAAAAAAAAAAGTGGAGATGGCTTCTGAAATTTTCCTTCTTTGACTTATAATGAACTCTCAGAGTTCATGGTCTTAGTGCCATCGGAGCTTCCATTTATTAAATAGTCAAGTCGAGTCAAGCTTGGCGAAAAGTCTATTCGAATTGAGGTAAACCTTGAAAGTCCAGTTCAATCAAGCATAGTTTGATGTCTGAGCCTAATCAAGCTCAAGCATTGAACTGTCTCGACTCGATTCGACTCAAACACACCCCTAAAGATAAGGGTCATGAACTCGCCTAGGCAGCATGACTAAGGTGAGGCCACTGCTTGCGTCTCTCTCCTCCTATGCGAGATACTGGAGGATGACTGATGCATCAATTCATGTAATAAATTAGCTATAGCCAGGGTATCACCATTTTTTATCCTTTGCGGTTTTATTTGTAGATGATGCTTTCTATTAGTAATAAATTACTTAGGCCATAGATCACTTTATATGGAAAAAAGGCATTTCCTTGGGGAAAATTACCAAAAAAGTCCTAAACCTTTTGTAATTGTGCCAATTTAGTCCTAAATCATTTTTTTAATCAATTTAGTCATAAATCTTTTATAATTGTGCCAATTCAGTCCATCTAGTCACTTTTGGCTGGCCGGCGCTGATGTGGCCGCCGGCCAGCTGACGTGGCGCCGATCGGCGCCACGTGGTAATATTTTAATATTTTTTATTATTATTTTCGAATTTTTTTTCTTTTTTTTTCCTTCTCCCCCCTGGCCGACGAGGACCCAGCTCCGGCGAGGCAAGCTGGGCCCTCGCCGCCGCTGGGCGAGGGCGGAGCTCGCCCAGCCATGGCGAGCTCGCCATGGCAGGGCATGCTTCGCCTCGCTAGATCTGGGCGAGGGCGGGCTCGCCCAGCCATGGCGAGCCCCGCCTCGCCGGAGCTAGCGAGACTCGTCCAGCGGCGGCGAGGGCCCAGCTCGCCATGGCTGGGCGAGCTCCACCCCGCCGCCCCTAGGCGAGCCTCGCCCAGCTCCGGCGAGGCGGAGCTCGCCCAGCCATGGCTAGCTCAGCCAGCTCCGGCGAGGGCCCAGCTCGCCTACCGGAGCTGGGCCCTCGCCGGCGAGCCTCCCCCTTGGCCGGACAGGCCAGGGGGAGAAGGAAAAAAAAAAGAAAAGAAATTCGAAAATAAAAAAAATATTAAAATATTGCCACGTGAACGCTGCTGGCGGCCACGTCAGCGGCGGCCGGCCAAAAGTGGCCGGATGGACTGAATTGGCACAATTGCAAAAGGTTTAGGACTGAATTGATAAAAAAAAGGATTTATGACTTTTTTGGTAATTTTCCCCATTTCCTTGAATTTCTGGCTTTGAATGCTTTCTTTTATTGCTCCTGAAGTGATATCCATGAAACCCATGTTTCCGCTTTTGTTTGTCATTGAAAAAAGTGGAAAGTGAGATGCTCAAAAAGTTCTTGGAGAAACGAAAAGGAAATTGATAAATGATTTTATCATAGATCACGTGATACATAGTTGGTTATCCATGTATACATTACTATTGGGCTTGCAAGTTGCAATGGCATTAATCCACTACTTGGTTTTTTTCTTTTCAATATATCCCTTTTTGTCAATTGTAAGAGAAAATAAAAAGAAATTATGGGATTAAAGAGCAATAGTGCCATGGCATTACGAAAAAAATTAAACACGCAAATCACATTTTTATCAAGTTGATACTAAGGGTGATCGGTTTCAGAGTAGGTAAGTTTTAGTCCTGGAACCCAATACCCTGTCATGGATGATTTCCAATTTTTGGAATTTGGAACGGACCCCGTTGACCTTAGACTAGTAGGTTTTTTTTTTTCATTCTTTTGTTTAGTGATATTATGTATTATGTTAAATATGGATACAATTCCCTCTACTTGAAAATAATACGTCGAATATATTCAATTTATGAAAAGAGTAAAAAGACCTTGCTTAGGGTTAAAGGTAAACTGATTTGCAATCGTTTAGTTCAAGGTTCTACCCTAGGTTTCCAAGTAAAATCAGTTGGTTATTAGTTTTTGGAACCCGAAATTGCATCGGTACCCTTATGAACCAATCTCGGCCCTATCCCTGGGTTCCGGTTCTATTGCTCAGTTCTAGTTAACACTTTGTAATCATAACTCCACAAACATCGTGGTGAAATCCTTTTTACTCACTCGAGGCTTGAGTTAGAATCATTACATATGCACATTTACTTACAATTCCTGCGGCTGGCTCCAACGGTATCTAGAGAGCTCGAAAAACCAGCCAAAAAAGAAAAAGAAGAAGAAGAAGAGGGCCCTGTTATTATGAATACTAAAACCAGAATGAAATAAGATAGAAGTCTCTCCAACATTCAAGAAAAGAACAAGAAGTTGCTGGGAGACAGAAAAAAGGCTTCCCGTGAGCAGGCAGCAAGTTGGAGAGTGGAGACCATGCACCAGCTTTACGCATTCAATGCCATTGCCCTTTTCCTATTCCCTCTCTCTCTCTCTCTCCAATCTCCAACCTCCGCCACAAAGTTTGAATGGCCCCATGTTCACGCGCGGACCCCCTATATCTTCTCCCTCTTCCCAGGAGCCAAAACGAGCTCCTGTCTTGAATTCAATGTGTCTCTCCCTCTGTCTCTGTATCTGTCCAGCGCTCGCCAGTCGTTTTGGGGCCTCGCCTAACTTTCACGTGGTCGAGCTGTCATGACTCATTGGACGGTTCTTCATTTATAAGGAGAGAGACAGTGTGCGCGCGTGAGTGATGAGACTAAGTAATACCCGTTTGGTTCAACTTTTTCAAAGAATTTTCGAGGCTGAGAATCCTTTGGCAAAATGCAAGGGCCTTTGGCAAGTATTCCTAATGAGCTTTCGGCCGAAAACTAGCATTGAGAATGCCGAAAGCTCAAAACTAGTCCAGACCAGCTTTGAGCTTTCAGCATTTGGCAAATATTAAACCTAATTTGTTTCTTGCTAAATTACCATAACTTATTCTTTAATATTCCGGTTTTGACCTTGTTGTTACTGTTCATCTTCTTCGCGAAAGGGCGGTCGATGACATCGGATCTAGCCGGCGAGGGGCCGGCGAGGGGCCGGCGAAGGGCCAGTGAGGGGCCGGCGAGGTCGCCCTACCCAGGTGACGGTCGCCTGGGATCTTGCGACCGTCCAGGCACCGTCGGCCTGGGTTGTGCGACCCTAGGCAGCTGCCGATGCCAGATGTGGCTCGTTGGCTGCCGTAGCCCTTCGCCAGCTCCAGCGAAGGGTAACTTTTTTTTTAATAAAAAAGATCCCAAAGCCCTTTGGAAAAAAAAAATAATAAAACACTACTTGGGCCAAAGTAGCTTCACAAAGAATTTTTTACCAAACCCCATTTGCATTTCCTTAAGGGGTTTTAACCTAAAGGTACTTGCATTTCCTCAAGGCTCATTTGCAAAGTTGAACCATACGGGCCCTAAGACCAGCTTCATCCATGTCTTCATGTCAGTTGGCTCACCGAGACTAGAGGAGCGTGCTATTTTTCGGCACCAGACCTTTTGCTGATGCAATGGATGAAGACAAAACTGTCCCGGTTTCTTATGGATATGGCGACCTCATCTGGGGGCGGGCTATGAAAGGGGCAATCTGCATGCGGTTGGTGGGATCTGGCTTCCGATTTCTGAGGTAAAAAAATCTATCGGCGCCCTAGCCAACTGAGCCGACCCCGAAGAGTTGATGGGCAAACTCGTATATGCGTCGGCTATATGTATTTTTAATAGGCAAACCAATAGAGCATATCCAATACTTTGGTGCCGAACACTGAAAAGTTCACATTTGTCGGGCATTCTTGGAACATTAGTTGAATTTGTTCGATAAGAAAATATCCAACTTTCGAAGCGTTGATTACACATTTCAGGAAAGTAATTTAGTGCATCAGGGATTCCAAACTTTTCATTTGATTACTTGATGGCTGCAAAAGTAAAGTGATGCAAATCTCAAGACTCTACTCGTTTTGCCTTGATATATTTATAGTCAATTGCGCGGTTGACTTTGACTAATGAACTTATTAGTAGTTTTGATTTGTGACTTCTTAACAATTTTTTAAACCTAATTAGTAAAAAATGAAATTGACCTCGACAACCCACATGATCTCATTGGAAGTTAATAGGATATGGACAAATTTTTATCCCAACCTGAAAAAAAATAAAAATAAAAATCCCATGCAATCTAATCCGAACCCCGAAAATTGGGTCGGGTAACCGGGTTGGCCTAGACAAATTAATCACCACCATTCATGCGCCCGTTATGACAAAGAACAACAAAAAGTCTCAAAATTTTGGTTTTGGTAGGTGAGATATTGAAAATGTCCCATTGAACTCAAGTCAACATTGGAAGCATCTCGATATTTAAATTTCGAATACTAAGTGAATCGAATTCTATTCATAATTCATGGCTTCGGAAAAAGCCACAAAAAAATCCAAAATTGTGCCCAATGTGATGCATTTATCCTAAACTTTTTTTCGTGACTCAAAAAGTCCCAAACTTATACCCGTGTGACACATTTACTATCCGTAAAAAATTCGTCAATGAACATCGTTAAAAATCTGTTTACATGAACGTCGGAAGATAAATGTTAATTAAGTTGAAAAATCATCCGACAGAACCTTAACGGAGGATAAATATGTCATGTAAGTACACGTTTGAAATTTTTTATGCTACAAGAAAAAAGTTTAGGATTAATGTGTTAGAATGGGTATAATTCGGGATTTTTAATGTTGAAATAAAAAGTTTAAGAAAAATGTATCACAGTGGGCATAATTTGAGATTTTTGGTGGCTTTTTTTCCCAAAACAAAAAAAACCTAAAGAAAATAACTAAATATGTCAAATTATAAGCTGTAGTATTTTCTTTCTCACGCAAATGCGTGGCCCCAATTTTGCAGCGAACCTTTTCGTTTTGGGCCCTTTAATGGGCCGTAGACTCCATCATCGAACGCTTTTTAGTAGAGGGAAGGCCCATTTAGGCCCAACAGTTGCGCCCGGCGACGCGGAGTTGAGAAGCAGAGAGAGCGCTCGTTGCTTCCTCCGGCGGGAAGAAAGGAGGGAGGTAACGTATCGGCCGCCGTCGCCGCGCCGATTCGGTATCGACGTTGGGTGGGGAGAATCTCGGCGTCGGAGGAGGAATCGGAGCCGCGGTCGTGCCGCTGGTTTGGGGAGGAGATGGAAGTCGGCGATGTGTTGCAGGAGCTGCTGAGCGTGGAGGTCGAGCTTCAAGACGTCCAAGGTCCCTCTCTCTCTGTCTCTCGCTCGCTCTCTCTATGATGGTCGCCATTAGCTGTTCCTTGCTACGCGACGACTGCAACTGATGTCAGGAGTGAAGCTTCTGATTTTCAATCAGGAACGGCTTGAGGAGCACTGTGATCATTTGCGAACAAAACTGAATCGTTCTGCTTATGCTGAGAATTTGGGTTCATGAAAAAATCAAATGGGTCCTGTAAAAATCCCGGCTTTGTGCATTTGCTCATCCGTTTAGCTTGGCCGCGTTTTTGGCGTTGCTGTTTGTTTTGATTCTTTGCGGACTGCAATGCAGACCAGATAAAGGTTTTGCTCGATCGGCAAGAGAAGCTGTATGAGCGGCAGTCTGAGCTGAAGTCGTTATTGGAAGCGTGCGAGGATGTCGGGAGCCCTGTGAAGGATGGCGCGTCGACGTCGGCGGAAGATTGGTCGGGCGTGTTTGACTGGGATGCTCGAGCCGACGACGTCAAGTTCAACATTTTTGGGATACGCAAGTATCGAGCGAATCAGCGGGAGGTCAGTGCTGGAAATATCCATGTTACGGTTTTAGTTGTTATGCTGGAGGTTAATAGTAGGAGCTGAAGTTCTTGCCCAATTTTGGGATCTTTCCAATTGATTTTTTGCTCTGTATACTTTGGTTAATCTACATTCATGATCACCCTGTGATTTGCCTTCCAATTTGAAATCATATAGATCCGCTCCCTTTGTTGATGTGAGTTTTTACAATCATATCATAGTAATTGCTGAATGTATTTATCCGTATAATTATTTCTTCAGAGTGAATGCAATGAATCTGAAGTTTCATATACTACTGTTCTGACTCAGTCTGCTGAAAGGCAGACTCATTGTCATGTTTTCTTCTAAATCTGTCAACTGTGGCTCTTGTCATTACTTTCATACAAATATCTGCCTGCGCAATGTATTTGTAATGGGCATGTGTTACTGTTACAATTTCCATTTGTTGCCTTAACCCAACATGTTGCCGAGAATTACCAGTTCCTTGTTTCCAGATCATAAATGCCATTATGAGTCGAAGAGATGTCCTGGTCATCATGGCTGCTGGTGGTGGCAAAAGCCTCTGCTACCAGCTTCCCGCCATTCTTCAGGAAGGAGTTGCCCTTGTTGTCAGTCCATTGCTTTCTTTGATTCAGGATCAGGTGTTTACCTATTTTCTGTTCCCTTGTGAATGTGTTATACTTTGTGAAGTTCATTAGTGACATAAACTTATGCAAAATTACCATTGCTTAGGTGATGGGTCTGGCTGCATTGGGCATTCCGGCACATATGTTGACATCAACTACTGGCAAGGACAATGAAAAGTTTATATACAAGGCGCTTGAAAAGGGTGAAGGAGAGCTGAAGATACTATATGTTACTCCAGAAAAGATATCCAAGAGCAAGAGGTTCATGTCAAAGCTGGAGAAATGCCACCATGCGGGGCGTCTTTCTTTGATAGCAATTGATGTAAATATCTGAATTTTCTTTCTGGTTTTGGTCTTCGGTTATCTCTGAGCTTTAGTGTTGGTAAATATTGGTTTGAGCAGCCTATGTTTCTGTGTATGTAGAAAGGTGATATAACTTACCACTTCGAACTTGAAAGTTATGCTACTTCATAACGATAGATAGACAAGACTATCATAATGTCTTAAACCAAGGATGGTGGGCCAGTTAGACTGCTTCAAGTGATAACAAGCTTAAGAAATGTAGTTTGACCAGTTTTGTTGATCTGAGTTAGGTTGTTAGGGGGGCTGCCTTAAGTTGAAACTGCACCTAAGGCTTGTCCTTTAGCATTTAAAACTGGTTTTGACCAACCTGGAAGAATCAGCTTGCTAGTTTTGGTATTACATTGTTCATGGAGCAGCACCTAGGATTCAAATCAAGGACTTCATTATGAAGGTAAAATTATCAATGACGTTTGATCCAGTTTACGTGTACCTTACGTTAAAAGCTGGAAACATGAAGTACGATGATTGTATTTTGGATACAATGAGCTTTTAGAAGGTGTGTGATTAGTCGCAGAAGTTACTGGATAGCACTGTCCAACTTTGATTTTGTTTTCTTCTGCAGCTACATCTCCTTTGATTGTCTTTAAAGTAGGTTTAGTCTTGACAACTGCTTACTCAGGATAATTGGCTAAGTAGAGAAACTTAGAAAGAATGTAATTTTAGCGAACTTATAGTCGGTCAACATCTTAGACTTGTCACTGCAAAAAAAACAACATCGTAGATTTGTCAAGATGTCACTTTGCTCATCTACAGAGGGCGACACAAGGGGAGGAAGTAGAAGGAAATGTCATTATATTTTCTTCCCTTTGGTGACATTGATCATGCACATTGACATTGCCTTTTAGGCACTTGTCTTTCATGATCATAACCTATGGACCATTTGGTTAAACATGCTTTTGCAGAGTCTAATAAATGCCACTTCAACTAATTGAATCTTGATGTCAATGGCCTTCTTGCTAAGGTCGAATATGGTCATATAGTTGGTTATACTAAGTCCTTGCTTGTCTGTAAACTGCAGGAGGCACACTGCTGTAGTCAGTGGGGTCACGACTTTCGGCCCGACTACAAAAACCTTGGTATCTTGAAGACTCAGTTTCCCAACGTTCCTGTGGTTGCTTTGACTGTATGTCTTCTCATATCTTCTTTCTATTGATTTTTGGATGACATGGCTACTTTTATAGTTAAATGTACTAATTTGAAGAATTTGCGATCTCATGAAAGATTGGTTGTTTTATTTTTACAGGCAACTGCTACTTGGAAAGTGCAAAATAATCTGATGGAAATGCTGCAGATCCCCAAGTGTGTTAAGTTTGTCAGCACTGTTAACAGGCCAAATCTCTTTTATATGGTATGTCATTGATTGATTTATTGAATCTTTAATATAACGCTACATACTAAAGAGCCAACATTTATTATGGATGCACTGCAGGTACGGGAGAAGTCATCGGTTGCTAAAGTGGTTATTGATGAAATTGCTGAATTTATACGGGAATCTTATCCCAATAATGAATCTGGAATAGTTTATTGCTTCTCTAGGAAGGAATGTGAACAGGTTAAGTCCATCCTTCAACTCCTTTTTTTACTCTTTTTTGGGAGGTGTAGTGTTTTCTGTTTTTCACTAGATAACATTCTTCCAATTCGCTTGCAAGCGGGGCTGCAAACTGAGATGAATAATGTCTCATGCAGGTGTTTAAGATCATCGAACTCAACGTCCTTTCATCAATTCTATTTCTTTCGCCATTATATGCTCTGTTTATGTTTTTCTAGTTATTGGCAGTTCAGTATTATAAATTCACTAACTAATTTGCATGACTAATTCAGTAAAAACGTTACTTTGTTACTTGTTAGACTATATCTCCTTGTAACAGTTGATTAGAAAAAGAAGGTCAAGAATTTATGTGGGGCATTTCTTCATTTCCCCTCACGTGTAGACTCAAATTTTTGGTTCACAAGTGAAATTGATAACATGGACAATAATGTCGCAGAATTGACAGAATGGATCAAATAAATCTATAGTGTAATATGGTGCATCCAACAGAACAAAGACTGGGAAATTTTCTAAAGTTGTTAGGATTGGCGGCTTCATAGTAATATAAAGGTCTTTGTGTTGATTTAGCGAAAAGGGCGATGTCGTTTTCTGGTGAGGTTGCCACATACCATTTGTTCTTAGAATCACTTTTTTTTTGTTCTTATTACAACAATTGGTGAAGTCACTGAATTACTTTTCTATGCTTACGTATCTGTACTTTCTTTGTAACTAGTATTAAATACTCACTTGTGACATGTATGGTGTAGAACAGGTTGCGAAGGAGTTACGAGATAGAGGAATTTCAGCGGATCACTATCATGCAGATATGGATGTAAATGCTCGCGAGAAAGTTCATATGAGGTGACATGGCTTTTGCATGCTCACTTTCGACGTCAATAAGTTCCATGACTCTCTATCTGTCTGTCTGTCTGTTTATCTGTCTATGGCTGTTCACTTGCAAGATTCTGGTGCAATTCTACCTAGATTTGACTGACACAGAGGCTAACATCATTATCACCAGCACATTATCAATGAAGATGGCTGCTTTATGTTTTTGTGATAAATCAGTCTTGTTCTGTCCAACTGTGCTATTTCATTATCTTAATCAAACTGAGGGTCTCCAAGTTTTATATGAGCTTTATCTGCTGCTAGAAGAACATTACCCTGAAGTAGAGCAGTCTTTTGACTGTAGCTGAACTAGTATGATATTTTTGACAATGTGTTCGACCTCCAAAGTTGTGGTTTGCATATTTAATTGGACTGCTGAGAGTAGATTTCAAAATGCTTAAACATAGTTAAGAAAGAAATGATGGAGCACACAGACACACAGGAGCACACAGCTCTCAACGATTCTTCAATCCCCCTTCCCCTGCCATGGAGATAGTTAGCTAAAGGTCCATTTACCCACTCCGGACATTTTTTTTTTGCATAGATGTGCTTGACCCTTTAATGTTTGTCTGTTACAGGTGGAGCAATAGCAAGCTGCAAGTAATTGTAGGGACGGTATGTATATGCAGATCAATTATATCCTTTTATCTAATTCACTTTACCATACTTTTTTCTCATGGTTGTAGGTGGCATTTGGAATGGGAATCAACAAACCTGATGGTTAGTATTGCAAAATGCTATTTGTATGCACTGATTTCTTTCTCAAAGGTCTTTTACTCTTTGAATAGGAAATAGCTGGTCATGCTTATTGATCTGAAACAGTCTTTACATTTATAGCTCCATTTCTGAGCTTTAGACATTTTTTACTAAGCATACTCTTTGACAAAGTGATCTGCCAGATTTGCCTCATTTTAGAGTTCTTTTGACTAATTTAGGTTGCTATGTAATTCATCTAATAGAGCAGCTGATGTTGATGGAATCATGGGAAGGCTAGTAGATTATTTTTTCCCCTTTGGTGAAGTAAAACCCTTTGTCATCACCTTCTATTATTCCCTGGATTAACTAAACTTAGCTTCTCACTAAATGAAACACATTGAAGAGATCTTCTGCTGAAACTAATGCATGTTCTGTGCATGAATGGACATTCAAGGTTGAATGCCTTGTGTCACATCTGAATTTGTGAAGATGAAATAATCTCAACCCTTGAATGTATTATAGATCAAGTGTCTGTACTGAAGCACCAAGTCTGTCTCCTGTGCGCATGCTCTCATGTGCCTGCGTAGAGATTTTGGAAGTTGCCATCATTTCTTTGAGAGACTTTTAGCATAGGCTCTCATGTATGTGGCTTTGTTTGTGGAACCCTGAGCAGCCAAAATATTTAATTTCTCGGTTTATGCATATATCTGTCCGAGCACTTCTCTTTTTAATCTGACTTCAAGTGTTAATGCTATTTCCACCTGGTTTTGTACTTAATATCGTTATTTCTTGTAGTCAGGTTTGTCATCCATCACAGTCTGAGTAAATCAATGGAAACATACTACCAGGTTTTCAACCTTTACCTTCCGAACTGCTTTAGATAAAATTCTTTCTTTCTGTAACACCCTTTCCTTCAGGAAAGTGGGCGGGCTGGAAGAGATGGACTTCCTTCAGAATGTTTACTATATTATAGGGCTGCAGATGTTCCTAGGCAGGTATAATTTTTCTTTTAGTTACTCATTTTCATATTCTAGCGCACTGTTCATCCATGAGATGTCGGTCTTTCTTGGACAGAGTTCGATGGTCTTCTATGAGAACTCCGGGTTGCAAAACCTGTATGACATAGTGCGGTACTGTCAGGTATTGTCCTTTTTTCCCCTCCTAGCGCTGGACAGGCTCATGATCTTAGCAGTTTTCAATTTAAAGCTAGGGTGCCTTGTACAGCCATGCAGTATAAAATAAATACATGTAATTTAAATAGAATGTTCTTGTGCGGAAGGGAGCCAAATTGCTGGTTTTGGTAATTTTGGTAAAAAAATCAATTTGAGCGTAACAAACTTATAATGCTAAGAGTATGTGCCCATAGGATTATGGAGGTCGATATCCCATATGCTGGATTATTCCTCCTCTTACTACAATTAGTAATACTGCATGGCAAACATCTGTAATCATATTCAAATGTTACGCTCCAATCCTTACTATATGAAAGTGTCCCCAAACTCATGGTGCAAAGTTCGGACACTTTGCCAAGGTCCCACCTCCTTAATTTTTATAAATCACTAAAGTAGACATTGGAATCGTACCTCACCCAACATTTTTCCCTGTGTATTAACATAAGTAAATGGATAAGTTCCCATTGCATCTGCACATTCTGGTGATGGATGTGGTAATGTATGTTTGCTAAATAAATTTCAAATTTCCAACTCATTCTTGTAGAATTTTTTCATTTTTGTCCTTACTGATTAGTTGCTTCATGCTGTCCACGGGCAGACTAAAAAGTCTGACATTTTTTCTGCTCCATCCTTCTTAATTACGATTATTTATGACATCGTGGATGTTGAGGAGAATAAAATCTTCCACCTGAATAGTTGTAGCTGAATAGAAAAGTAAACTTTTATTTCTATAATAGCCTTAGAGATCATTAAATTTGTCAATTTAATCTCTTTCTAAGTTGTTTCTGGTGTTACAGAGTAAAAGACAATGTCGACGAAGTGCTTTTTTCAGGCATTTTGCTGAAGCACTGCAAGACTGCAATGGTATATCTGTTCATTATGATTTTTAGTTCAATAGATAATGCTAGAGATGCTACAAATTTCTAGTAAGACTGTTTACTGGGTGAGATGACAAAATCATATGTTTGCACAGGCAAATTATCTCCTGTAGCGGTCTTGCTTGTTTGACTTCTAGTACAGTTTGTCACTTCACTCAGTAAATTGAGTTTAGTAGATTTTCTCTGTATAACCGGCATTGTTTTAGTTCAATGTCCTAAAATTGTTTATTGACTAAATCATGATTTCACCGCCACAGGAATGTGCGACAACTGTGCCTTCTCTAATGAGATCAAAGAGGTGGATGTATCTGGTACATTACCTTGGACTTTCAATATCCATTATATATGCATTTAGCTTTTAACAAAAATTTGATAAAGATTAAGGTGTCGGATCTTATCTTTTTTCTCTATGGTTTTTCTTTTCCTTTCTATGACCGTACATGTACCTTCTTTGTGAGTTCATTTTAGAGATGTGAATTCCCCCTTTTTGATTGTTAAACCTTACAGTCAAATTTGTTATTGTTAAACCAATGTGGTTTGGAACTTGGGCCTCACTTATAATAGAGTGCATCCAGATAAATGGAGTGGACAGACTTAGAAATGGAAGTGCAAAGGGTTAAATATCTGTAAATTGCACGAGAATAAATCCTCTACGAAATTTTCCCGCCGCTGTGATGTCTTTTTGTTTTTTCAAGAATGACATGTTTTTTCATTTTTTTTTGCATCATGCTTCCTACTACCTTTTTTCATTTTTTTGCTTTTGATGGCATTCTTTTAAAGCTGCCTTCTAGCATGTTAAATAATTCAGGTTTGACTGGTGGTCTTGTCTGCAGGTCACGCAAAGCTTGTCATTTCTTTGCTTCGAGATGTACAGGAGAAGGATCAGAGATTGACCATGTTGCAGCTGGTTGATAAAATAAAGACAATGCAAAAGGAGTTAGGTTGCTGTTTGTGAATATCAATATTATATAATAAATGCATGTAACATTAAAATGAACGCATACTTGTTGGGTTTGTTTGTGAAATTCTCTAGCGATTTGAGTACTTCATTTGTGAATATCCATTTGGTGATATAAAAACCTAAAATGTAGTTCTTTGGCCCTTAAGCTTGATGGCTTCATCCTCTAGTTTGACATGATATTCCGACGGTAAATTTAGAGCTTAGTATGGCTATGTTATTTGTACTCAATTGTCTCTAAATTTGTAGCAGTCTTATATGGATTGCAGCAAGGATACTCATGTCGAAGTAATAAATGATATAAGATATGTGCAAAGATACTTGAAGGATCGGGTTAAATCTTAGTTATATAGTTAAACATACATGTGCATGAGAGAAAGCGATTAAGTTGTCCTGGGGTCTTTTCTAGAGACGATGTTATTTGGTATCAATCGGACAGCTTGGCAATCAGCTACAAACGGACGGGTTTCTGTAAATGGGGTTTCCTTTTGTTTCAATACTGATAAATCTCCTATTATGTGAGTTATACTATCCATTTATTTTGAATGATCCGTTTTTCTTGCTTGATAACGCCAACTCCAGGAGTCTGTAGCTTCCTTTTGCAATTGTACCTTCTTCTGGCTTTATTTTTTCCTCATGTTATCTTTTCTGCTGTATACCTTCTCCAGGTTCTGATCTTAAAAAGGAGCAATTAGAGCAACTTGTCATACAGTTGATATTGGATCGAGTGTTGGTAAGAACTTAGAGTCTCCTGACATTTTAACTTATTTTTGTGATTTTTCTGCTGCTTTATTGTCAGTTTGTCTGGGATAAGAAATAGTACTCGGATCTGTGTCCATGGTGGACGCTAGAGAAATTCTTAATCACTCTTGCTAAATAATGGTCTTTTGATGTGGTTAATTTTTGCATAAGTGACGACATAACTGAATTTTAATATCTTTCTAATCTTCTGAGAACTGCTTGAGGTAAGATGTTACGCCTGTGTGATTTCCTCATTCTAGAGTTCTTTTTTTTTTCCCGTGAAGACCTTCCTTGATATATACACCTGCTAGTAACATGTTCAAACTTTCTTGGTGAGTTCTACGTCTTGTTTTGATTATGTAGAAAGAAGAATATCAGCATACAGCTTATGCCACAAATGCTTATGTGACAGTTGGACCATTGACAAAGCAAGTTTTGCAAGGTATGTATTCTAACACTGACCATTGACAAATGCTCTATCTTAAAATGTTTAAGGTCGCAAATGATTTGGCTATGTGGTAGGTCCAACAGCTTCTGTGAAAGAATGGGATGTATTCTAATGCTTACAGTGCTTATTTTTACGCAGGAAAGATGATGATTAAGCTTGAGGTTTTAAGCAATCAGAAGAGAATGAACGACAGTGTCAAATCTACTAAGCGCAGCCTCACCACCTCTGGTTTAGAGTTTAAACTTGATGAGCTACGAAAGGAACTCTCTTCTATTCATGGGGGAATATTACCACATTCAGTCTTGACAACTCAACAGATAAGTATGATTAGCGCCATAAAACCCAGCTCAATAGAAGAGGTAAGTGTTGACAATTATTTGCATTGAGAATTGATATCTCCTGGTTCACAGTGTTGAATAAAAATGCTTACTTTCTTCGTCAAGAAGAGCGTACCTGATTATGTTTTCATGACGATGAGGAATGCCATTGGAACATGTATTGAAAGTCAAGCGTTAATCATATCAACCGAGCTCATTTTTCTGACTGCATCCAAGTCTGAACAATCGAATGATAGAGTAACTAGTTCAACTTGATGGTTTGTGTCCAATCAGATTGGTGTTTTTTGACCTGTGTGCGATTGGGGAGAAACATGATTAGTTCAGAGCTCCTTCATTATTCATGCTAAATAGCTCAGAGAAGTTTTAGTCTCCAACTAATTTACTGAATCCAGTGATATCGGTAATTCATTAATCGTATAAAAGGTTAATGCCACCAAAAAGATGAAAAGCGTTTGCTTTGTGAAGCCTGCCTGAAAAATGGACTGGCCCCTAGCTAAGTTAGTGCAAAGTGGTACAGTCGAGTTTGGTGATCTTCATACTGCCTAAGCTAAGGAGACAATTTCACTGCATCTCTTTTTGGGTATTCATTGTCACTTGGATGAGGACTTACTACACCATTAATTATTCTGGCAGCTGGAGAGCATAATTGGGAAGCTCAAGTCGGAGAAGTATGGGAGTAGAATTCTTGAAGAAGTCGAGAAGTACGAAGGCTTTGATCAGCCTGACAAGAATTCGTCGCATAAAAGCCAAAGCACTGATGATAGACCATCGAAGAGACCAAAGACGAAAAAGCCTCTTGTTCTTATAGAGACAAGTGAAGACGAAGCATGATAATTATCTCGCATCTCTCGAACCATTTTGTCGAAGTACCGTGAAACTACTCAAATGGATGGGAACTAGATAATGCGAAGTAGATTCGCACGCTATGGTCCTATTTGTAGTTGCCTCAAACAGGTGAATTTTGCTCTATCCAATATGTATTCCTCCTCTTGGTGGATGCACCTTTGGCGGATCGGTTTAGTTGTTCATGAGTAGCTTACTTGGTACTTTTGTGGCTGGGTCTCCAATAATGCAGTGCTTTGGTTTAGGGCCTCAAATTGTGACTCCCTGGCTGTTTCAGGGAGCGTCAACATTAGTAGCCGAGGATGCGACGAAGAGTTCTTCCTTGCTAGCCTCTCTTCTTTCCTGCTCCAGTACCATACTTATACTGCGAAGGTCGATGATTGTTTTTGAGAAGAGGCCGTATGGTTTATTGTGCAGGCAGTAAAGATACCGCATGATCTTCCGGAGTTATAAGAAATGCGCAGCAGCTGCTCGAAGAACTTAGTTTTCTTTTGGTGTAAATCCACATATTCCTAAGCTTGTTTACCTAGAAATCTCTTTCATTCCTTAAACTGTATGCCTCTTCTGAACCTATTTGTGTAGAGCAATCCTCTCTCCAATTGTGCTCAGATCGAATACACATTTGTAGTCTGAAAAGAAGCTTCATTCGCATGGTCACATTTAAGACTCACTCATTTGAGCCTCCGATAAAATTTAGCCGATGTGACACGCGTCGAAAGCGCATTGAAGTTCCTTTTCTAATTGGAAGGATCGTGCAACGGCGACCTTCTGTTCGAAGATGTTGAAAAGAGTTTTGAAGGCGTTTTGTTCGCCTCCTGTTAATGATATTAAAAACAGATTCGTTTAAAAAAAAGCCCATTAACGTAGTTAATTATCATAATTAAAAGAGGACTTAGATTTGAAAAATCGAGTAAGAAACATTGATTGTACTCTTAAAAAAAAAGGGTATAGGGAAGCAATTGCCACAATAGCTCAAATTTGAGGATGGAATATCGAAGGATCAATATCACGAAAAATCTCTAATCGGTATATCTGTAACAAATTTATTAAAAACTAATTTTGAGGATACCAAATTCCCTAAACTGATATACCTTTGATAACTTTTACTTTAAATTGATATGAATTTTCGTGTGGACGTGAGTTATTACATATATCATCCAATTCAGTAATTTTATAGAAAATTTGACAGAAGTTAACTGAAGGTAATTATACCAAGAGTATATCAATTGACTATCTTTGTTGACTTAAAAAATTAATTTAAAGTATCGATTTAGAGTTTTTGGTAATGTAAAAAATTATCGGAATAAGTCCGCCGTTTAGTACCTTTGGTGGTATTAGCCAAAGATTGGTTTTTTTTTTTAAGGATTCGCATAAGGAGTCAAACACCACCCTCCCCTCTCTTTGTCTGTGTCTCTCTCTCATGCTCAAAACGAGCGACTTCCTAATTCTGCTCCCTCAATCGTTCCCCGTCTTTCGTCGATAATCGCTCTCTCGTCCCTCTCTTGCTCGGTTAGGTTTTCCGGCGAAGCTCTGAAGAAGATCGGTCCTCCCTTGCAAGAAGCCGGCGGTCGGCATGAAGCTCTCCTTCAACGCCTCCAAGAAGCCCCCGAAGCCGGCCGCCAAGCCCCTCTCCTCCGCCGCCGCCACCTTCCCCTTCGCCGACGATGGCCGCGGCGATGCGGCCCCGCCGCCTCCGTCGTCGGCGCGGGAGCAGATCACCCGATTCGATTCCTCCGACGCCCCGGCGGAGGACGGGACCCGAAGGAACCTGCTGGTCATCCCGCCGAAGCCCAACGAGTGGCGTCCCGCCAAGCGGATGAAGAACCTCGACCTGCCTTTCGACCCGGACTCCGCCGCATCCGCCGCCGCCTCCGATCTCTCCCGGTTCCAGTCCCAGTCCAGGTCCCTCGACGAGGAGGCCAACGCCGCCGCCGCCGTGTCGTACGGCCTCACCGTCCGCCGGAGAGAGGACGGCGGCGAGCTGTCGGGGGACGGTGAGGACAAGCCCGAAGCGCCCGGGAAATTGGGTAGGCTAGATGATTCCGGGCTGAAACTGAGGGAGGAGCTGGCGAGGTTGGGGGACGATCCGGGGTACGAGGACATGCCCGTGGAGGAATTTGCGGCGGCGTATCTTAGGGGTTATGGTTGGCAGGAGGGGAAAGGGGTGGGGAAGAACGCCAAGGAGGATGTTCCGATAAGGCAGATTGAGAAGAGGGGTCGAGAGAGGTTTGGGCTGGGGTTTGAACCCGAGAAGCCAGTGCTGGAAGAGAAGGCGAACGGGAGGGATAGTCGGGGAGGTGGTGGGAGGTTTCGAGTCGGTAAAGAGGTGAGGATTGTTGGGGGAAGTAGAGAAGACTTGTTTGGTTTGAAGGGAAAAATCGTGGAAGTAGTGGGCGGCGGCGAATCGGTGATCCTGAATCTCTCGAGGAGAGAAGAGGAAGTCAAGGTCAGGATCAAGGATGTCACTGAGTTGGGTTCTGCTGAGGAAGAAAAGTTTCTGAGGAAGATGAAGGAGCTTCAAATTAAGAATGATAGTTCGGGAAGTCGTAAAAGGAGTGGAGATGAAGGGAAGAGAGATGTTCGAAATGGTGGAGATAAGAGGCGTGACAGTGGTAAAGTTGGGTGGCTGATGAGTCACATAAGGGTTAGAGTGACCAGCAAGGATTTGAAAGGTGGGAGATTGTATCTGAAAAAGGGAAGGGTGGTCGATGTTGTTGGACCTAAGATTTGTGATATATTGATGGATGAGAGCAAGGAACTTATTCAAGGTGTAGATCAAGAATATCTTGAGACTGCATTACCCAAGCGTGGGGGTCCGGTTTTCGTTCTGTCTGGTCGTTATAAGGGTGTCCATGGGAGTCTAGTGGACAGGGATTTTGACCGAGAGACTGGTGTCGTCCGCGATGCTGATAGTCAGGAGTTGTTCAACGTGCGGCTTGATCAAATTGCTGAGTACGTTGGAGATCCAAGCTTGATTGGATATTGATTTGCTCGATGCCTCAACAGTGTCTCAAAGACGGTAGGCATTCCTGTTTGACATGTCTCCTGTCTAGTGTTTGGGAAAATTTAGGTCATATTTGATTGATGCATTCAGTGTTGGCAGTTGCTTGAGGTGATGGTGATGATGTTAAGTAAACTTTTCAGTTGTCCTTTAGATTCATAGTATGTCCATGTCGAGATGTTAAGTAAGTTTTACTAGCTGAAGCTATTTCCTTGTCAAATAAGAATATTGAGGTTTTGTTTTAGAACTTATCTCTCTTTGTCTATCTATTTTATTGCAAAGTTGAATTAAGTTGATGAGAGTAAACGAAGAGGGTATAGAAGTCACAGAGATCAAAAGAGAAGATGTTGCACGGAGAAAACTTTGTTTGGGTACTTTTTTTTTCCACTCGAAATGTACTAAATAATAAAATGTTGATATAGTGAGCTGTAATGGCAATAACAACAAACTGCATACTTGACTAGTTCGATCTCAACCTCATAACAGAAACTTATTCGGATGATACTTCAAAACCTCTTTGTAAGCATTTTGCTTTAAATGATTTTGATTTTAAGTTGTTTGGAAAAGAGCTGTATGGATGTTCCCTTTGAAAGTGGATCAAGATCGGTGACAGTGGTTTCAAAATGTTGTGCATGGTGGAAGTAGCGAGTGTGGATTTCTGAAGATGGTGCAGGTTGACTTGTAACAGCTTGTCCCTAGCCTTATGATTGTCAACATACAATTATATGGACCCAAAAACAGTAAAGTTTCATAACATAGCAAATTTTAGATTCCAGTATCTTGGTCGTGATACTATTTATTTGCATCAAAAAGTAGACGAATGGTACATCTCATCTTGAGTTGAGTTGAGAGGAGCTGCTTACTTAGTCAGACAATGCTGAATCGCTCATCATTTTTGCTCTCTGCTTGGGATTTTGGTGCAATCAATTAGTGTCTCTGGATTGAATCAATCAACCAATCACTTAGTTTGTCTTTGTGCTTGGTTCCTGGCAAATCATTCCTAGATGGGCAATTCAATAAGTTTATTGCTTTAGGTTTATGTAGTTCTTTGGTATGGTTGATGAGCCATAGTCGTGGTAAAAGTTTTAGGAATTGATGACTTTTATCTGATAAGGCTGATTTGATAATTTGGTCTCGGGTTGTACAGAAGGTTTTCTGTTAGACTTATTTGTTGGGGTTCCCTTAAGTGATAACTTGATAAACCTAACCAAATTGCTAGTATATGTTGAGGAAATAATTTTGTCATCAACAACAAGACTATGATCCCTCTTTCACCTAATGAAAAATGTCATAGCTGATAGGTGTTCAATGTCTTTGCAGCTTGCATTTTCCTTTATGGTTTTCTGGCATCGAAATAATTTTCTTGCTTGATGTTAGCGATTAAAGTTTCAACTTCTTAGCTTCTTATCTGTTATTGCTTTAGAGCCGTATCTCACAAATGATGAACTGACTACATGGTTTGGTTTGACTTTTAACCTTATTAGATTGATTTTGGTGAAATTTCTTACTGAAATCAGTTTTTTTTTTTGCTTTTTTAAAGTATCTCCAAACGAGACCCATGAACCATAAGCATCCTAGTTTACACGAAATGCGATAGTCTTTTTTTAAGTACAGTCGAAACAAAATTATATTAACACGGTTCAACTTTATTTTTAGTTCCCACCTTTTCTTCCTTACTCACTTATAAGTATTTGCGTTTTGCTCTAACTTTTATCTTGGATGGAAGACATTGAAAGGAAAAAACAAAAGAACCTACTCGCAATGATTCTATTATCTGGGTAACTACAAGGGAAGGGAATGGAGGAGGAATTCATTTACTTCCTTTTGGACCCAAAGAAAAAGTTTCTCCAAAGTAAGAGGTACAATGGATGGAAGTTGACTTTGTGCTGATACATATAATTATAATCACAAGAATGTCCTTAGTGAAAGTGGCAAGCAAGAGAAAGACAGAGGCTACTCAAGTCTGTCGGTCGATTTTATTTTCCTCCACATAGTTATCCCCATCATGCATCCAAACGGGGGAAGGAGTTACAGATTCTGTCCAGTATCTAGATTTTACCTGCCTATCTTATTTTTTCCCCACAATACTTGACTCTCACTGCATAATTGGCTTTCTGCATACATGGCCACTTTTTTCTTACACTTCATATCCAATTATCAGGGTTTTGGCTCGTATTTGCTCATGGAGAATTGGATCCGTTGCTCTGCAGGGATGGGTATATGATGCATTTGAATTACAGGGATATGGCTAATATATGCTGAACACCTAAAATGTTATGAGGAGCAGCAGATGACCACCCAAGATTTGATACAGATACTTCCTATATATTCATCGAACCATCCGTGTTTGGATCTTGACATCCACAATTCTTGGTAATTCATTTGTTTGCATAGCTCTGTGATGGAAAACCATCCCATCCATAGTTGGATGTTTTTGATCAGCACTACTGACATCCAGGTTGCCATAAGGATGAGGAGACTGCAGGGCTGCTTTGTAACTTGTCCAGATTACTTCCAGGCGATCGAAGTGAAGAGGTTCTCGCCTCCCTTGTTTCTGTCTCTTTTTCAGGGTCCCTTATTGGAGGAGAAACAGATGTTTGTTGTATCTTCCTCCACCGTGCAGACACAATATTTGCTTCTGCAAGCATTGTGGCGCGATTTTATCCAGTGTTCGTACTGGACGTGCATCGAGTTTGTTCACTGCGAAGATCCGGTATATCGCGCTTGTTTTCCTGATCAAGTTGGGACTGTGGTTCGATGACTCGGAGATTGTGTTGTCCCTGTTGTTTCCAATTAGCGCCGCTTCCCGGTAGTCATGTACTGCCTTTGCCACTTCTCAACCCCATGTTGGAAGGGGCAAGTAGCTTTAATTGACACTCTGTAAGGTTTCATATTTAAGAGACCGAACGGTGACTTTGCTAGAGAGTGTTTTGTGCTGCTAAGGAAAATCACACAATAGCTGTGATAGAAAAACGGCGACATTCCCAACTAGGTCTCCCCCTTTTTAGTGGTTTTGTTAAGGTAGGGGCGGGGCGGTAAGAGCTCTGATTAGAAATGATGCTTCAACTCCAGTGGCTCATTATCGGATGGACGGTCATGCCCTCCCCCTTGGATTGACAGCTCACGGGGTTGCTCGAATCAGTAGCACCGGGAATGATTCGATGTTATTCGGTGCCTTGCTCGTGTCTGCGATTCACCGCCGGCCATGGCTGCCCTCGTGGCCGGCCTGTGGGATCTAGTTGTTCATGGGAATTAGTCAGGGTCAATGGAAGATAACGTGAGAAAAATCAAATCGGGGCTATTCGGCCACTCTTCAAGTGTATGAAGATGGCCTGACTAAGCTTAGGTGTTTTCATTTCGACCGAAAAAAAAAAAAGGCTTGGGTGTTTTCGTCCAATGTCCACAAGCCCGGGCCGTGTCAGCATCCTGAACAACTGATGGGGCCAAAAGCTGATCTGTCCACTTACGCTCGTACCAAAAGAAGCCTTAGTTTAAATTAAATTCGATTTGAAAATTGATATCATGCACGTTCGACCAGTGCTTGCAATCATACATTATTGTCGTCTAAAATAATGATCGAGAGATTCATGCGGTATACGGAGATGTGATATGATTGGTTCGCGAATACTTTATCGTCCAATAATGAGATTTAGGAATATCGTGCGGACAAAGAGCAACCTTTTGTCGGGCGTGGCCGTGCTGTCAAGTTGATTTGGAATCCCTCTCTCGATATCAATTTGGCTTTACTTGAACTTGCAATTCGTGTGTGGCCACAGTAACGGGCTCGTTAGCGTCGGTGGGGCAGTCGTCTCGAATCGAATCGAACATCTGTATTCTCTCTCGTCTACAGGAAGAAGTTGGGGGGCGGGGGGCGCTTTCAATTAGAAATCAAATTGACAAGTGGACCGCTTCAAGAAGACCAAAAAAAATTTTTTAATTAAAAAGAAAAAAAGAAGAAGGAGAAAACGGAAGCTTCTCTCTTCGTGTTTCAATTTCAGTCTGCATGAAGATCGGCAAAGCAACTCCGGGGAAACAGATGGGCGGCGGCGGCGGCAGCACCGTTCCTCTCTCGAGGCGCGCGTGACTCCCCCAATTTTCTCCAAAATTTTTTTTAATAAAATATATTTCTTTTTTGTCAATTAATTATGGTTTTTGACAAGAGTATTTTGTCGACACTCGGTCCCCCGGCGGTGTACAAATGGAGGACCTGCCACTACTCAGTCGCGCCAGCATCACCATCGCACTCCAGCGTGCAGGTTCTTCATCGGACCTCGCGCTCCGTCGTCGTCTTCGTCCTCTTCCTCCTCGCCGCCTTCACGTGCCTTCATCGGGAGTCCCGTCGTCCTTCTTCCGCCGCTCGGGCCTAAAGCCTCTTCTCCCTCCTCTGCCCGGTCGCGTCTTCCCCTCTGCTGCTGCTGCTGCGTCGCCGTCGCCGTCGCCGTCGCCGTCGTCGTCTCCGTTCAGGTCCGTTCTCTTGGTTCGTCGTTTTCGATCGTGCGTGCTGTCGGCGGCTGGTTTTTGGCTTCGACGCGGCGAGCCCAACCGCTGGAAGGAAAAAGAACAAAAGTTTGGAGTCGTTCCATCTATCTCGGGCAGTTTTAGGAGGTCGTCGTCAGGAGTAGAGCGGGTGATCGAGCTTTTGGCGCTCGTCTGTGGTGTATGACTCGTGAAAGAGAGAATAAGTCGAGACGATTGCATGCATGCATGCATCGTTGCTGCTTTTTCGGAGCAGCTATACCCCTTCTTTTTTTTTCCCCTTAATCCGAAGTTGCGATGAGATTGAACGAGTAATTCGATGGCAAGCGATATGAAAATCTCCTCGTGATCGCGACCGTGTGTTCGGAATTCGAGTTCCGGCGAGATGAATCTGTGTATAATTGGAGCCGCAGGGGGGGGGGGGTTGGACCGTTGAAGAGAGGTGGTACATGTGCGAGTCAACAAGCTGGATTTGCTGTATTGCTGTATTGCCTTCCTACTGCTTCAATTAATTTTTTTTTCTGAATATCAAATTGGTCGTGAAAATGCGGCAGATTTCGATATGTAAACGCGCATGATGTTTCTCTATTGTGGAAGTCCCTGCGTGTCAAAAGCCTTCCTGCCAATTTTATATCTTTTCATATTTAACAACACGCACGATTTTTCTCTGATTTGCACACAAAGTTATCAATCTTTGGTTCTTATACTACAATCAGTACTCTACGATGGGGTTTAGCATTTTTGTATCCCTGGTGTGTGGAAAAATAACAAATAGGTGTAGAGCAGAGTGATACCGGTGCGAATTTGTGGCGTGCAGAGACGGGACGGCAAACAGTGAGGAGCCGAGATTGAAATCGAAAATGAGTACTCAAGAAGGTCAGGTGGTAGCTGTGGATGTCACCACAGGGGATATGATTTTCGAGCCTATTTTGGAGGAAGGAGTTTTCCGCTTTGATTGTTCTGCAAACAATAGAGATGAGGCATTTCCTAGTCTTTCTTTTGTCGACAGCAAGGATAGGGACACGCCAATAACGAGTCATCATGTCCCTTCTTATATCCCTACTTACCAATGTCTCCTAGAGCAGCAGATTGTCAAACTTGAGGTCAGCCACCACGTGCTCTTATTTCTTTCTCATGTATCAGTTCAATCACTTGTTGGTTGGTTTGTTGCACTCTCCGGATGGTGACATTTTCAATATTTTTAGGAACTTTTTTTGCTTGATTTATGTTTTCCAAGTGAGTATGTATTTGTCGAGTCCTTAATAACATTTTGTTACATATGATTTAGCTACCTGATGGGACCAGTTTTTACGGCACTGGTGAAGTCAGTGGACAGCTTGAGCGTACGGGAAAAAGAGTTAGTCCCTATTTGCCCAACTTTCCATGCTAGCATTTGTTTTCTTCTCTCCTTGATTACTCAGCGATCTCTCCTGTTTCAGGTGTTTACATGGAACACGGATGCTTGGGGTTTTGGCCCTAGCACTACATCTTTGTACCAATCTCATCCTTGGGTGCTAGCTGTTCTTCCGAGTGGAGAGTCACTGGGGATTCTTGCTGACACGACACGGCGTTGTGAGGTGTTGTAAAACTCATACCTATGATCACATATTGGAGTAATTTCTTGGAAGCTCCAATTTGAACTCGTCTTAAGCTTGCAAGTGACATTTTCTCATGGGCAGATTGATCTGAGAAACAAGTCAAGAGTACAGTTCACAGCTCCATCCTCATACCCTGTCATTACATTCGGTCCATTTGCTTCACCTGGCGCAGTTTTAACATCCTTGTCTCACGCAACTGGTAATTATGCTGCACACGTCAGCTTCTTTCCATAAGTGTGCTATTCTGCTTAATTCTGCGCTCCCAATCATTTTCAATGCCTGGCAACTTTTCTAAGATGCTAATTACTGTGTTGAAAAATGTGTCAGTGAATGAGCCGACCTCAAAACAAATTTGCCAAAAATCTCTAATGGACCATACGGCAAAGGAAACAAGTAAAAAAACACGACCCAAGAACATGGAAGAAGTCTATTTTGTTAGCTTACCGGACATGTC
Organism: Syzygium malaccense; assembly: GCA_031216405.1. NCBI lineage: Eukaryota > Viridiplantae > Streptophyta > Magnoliopsida > Myrtales > Myrtaceae > Syzygium > Syzygium malaccense. Next base: position 8,058,127 of record CM062257.1, read on the forward strand.
AGTTAAGATGCAAGGATTTTATGCTTCCTGTACCGCAAATTCTACCACTTCTTTTATCTGGTCTTTTTCATTTTGTGGGCAAGTGATATTTAAAAATTCTTAGAATCTTTTCTGCAGATGCTCTCTAAACTTTGAGATCCTGATTTCGACATTTGATGCCAAAACACTTGAGGCATGTTTACTGCTTTTGTCCACCATATGCTTTTTATTACAAGTATATGCTTCACTCAAGTGGTTTTCCTGAGTATACATGATATGGTGTTAGATTTACTGACACAGAAAAGTTGAATGTATTCATTTCATCAGGATATCATGCATAATTCTTGTTACCATGAACACTCTGTTTTTCTTGTCTTTAAATGAAGAAAAAGCTTCATGCTAATGAATGAAGTGTTCAAAATAAATATTTCTGCCTTTCTATGACTTTTCTTTTCTCAAGAAACATCCATCTGTGGATTTCTAGTTTAGTACTAAATGGACTTTACAGGACCACCGGAATGACTGGACAATCTTCTTGATACTCTGTGTATTACTTTTATCGCTTGAGTTAACGACATAGCTTGCATTTATTGTCAGGAACTGTGCTTATGCCACCAAAGTGGTCCTTAGGCTATCATCAGTGCCGCTGGAGCTATGACTCTGATAACATAGTTAGAGAGGTTGGCCATTCTGATGCATCTTGCTTGATTCTACAATCTTTCCTCCTCAACCCTCATTTCCTTCTACCTGATTCGATAATAATGTCCAACTTTTACTTTATGCTGTTGGCATCTCATTCATGAGTTAATGCATGATAGTTTTTTGGCTCTAATTTTTGTCAATTTATTGCAGATCGCAAGTAAATTCAGAGAAAAGAAGATTCCTTGTGATGCTGTATGGATGGATATAGATTATATGGATGGGTTTCGCTGCTTCACTTTTGACAAGGCATGGACTCCCATTTTTTGTTAACCCTGTCATTGCCTTGTTTAGAAAAATTACAGATTACATTCATCTAAGTAGGTCCAATTATACATCATCTACCTCGCTTTCAATAGGTATCAAACCACTTGCAACTTATGTCTGGATGAAAATTTAATGTTTTAGCCAATTTCAAAAAGAAGTCGCATACCTATGATGAAATTTCTCCTAAAACAAAGCATAACAATATATTTACATCATGAAAGTTCGCTTGAAACAAACCATATAGCTACATCTACATGTAAGATGTGCGAATTTTGTCAAACATGAATGAGAATCTGTTTTTCATCTAGGCATAAACTTGAGGAAGAGGTGTTATTCATTTTGGAAATGAGGTTGGTCGTGTGGAATATGTTGTCAGTTAATACACTTTGGAGGCACTGCAATGATCGGTGTTCTTTTATTTTCAACCTTTGGTCGGTGCTTGATGCAGAAATGCCATGCATCTCTGTTTTGTCCATCGTTTCCATACATTTAATCCACTGAGTCCTTTGAAATTGGTAGTCACTTTATGTTCGAAACCTCCAAAGCGCATTCATGTCTGGGACTTCTTGCCTCGCTAACTTATCTAATAGTAAAAGGACTTAGGTTCAATGCTTAGTAAGCGTAGACACCTTTCTAGTAAATAAAGAGTGCTATTTTCAGCTTGGAAACTGAACCAGAGGATTTACTCTCAGGACCGCTTCTCTGATCCAAAATCTTTGGTAGATAGTCTCCACCAAGACGGGTTCAAAGCCATATGGATGCTTGATCCTGGTATCAAATGTGACGAGGGGTATTTTGTCTATGACAGTGGTTGCAAAAGTGATGTCTGGATCAAAGCAGCAGATGGAACTCCATTTGTTGGTACCTTGCTGTCTTTCACTGTGGTTTTGGCTAATCTTTGTTGTTGTATGTTTGGTTTTGCTTTTTCCTTTATGTCTTTTCCTTTTTCGTACCATTTGAAATTTAACTAACCCCTAAAATCTGTCAAAACATGCAAATGTTTACACGCCGAGTCATTTGGATTTAGCTGAAAATAAAGCTACATGTTTGTATGTGTATATATATCCAAAATTCTGAGAGGAAAAAACTGATCAGACAATGCTGAGTAGCTGTTTGCTTGTCAGGGGAGGTGTGGCCCGGTTCTTGTGTTTTCCCTGACTTTACTCAGTCAAAAGTCCGTCACTGGTGGGCTCAATTAGTTCAGGATTTCATTTCTAACGGAGTTGATGGTATATGGAACGATATGAATGAACCATCTGTTTTTAAGGTAACTAGTACTTTTAGTTTCTGTCATTTTCTCTTGTTAGACTATGGCTTACAACTTCGCTTTCAGTCTGTGACGAAAACCATGCCCGAGAGCAACATTCATAGGGGAGATGATGAACTTGGAGGTCTCCAGAATCACTCACATTATCATAATGTATGTTTTCCAGCCTTTTGCTATTTGTTGTTTGTGCTTCCCGTTTTAGAGTTATATGGAAATAGATATTAAGCAATTTTGTGATGTATCCACCATGATTGTACTGGAAAAGCAAGGGGGGTCAAGTATTAAAGAATGAGTTACAGTTAAGGGGCGTGGGGGACAAAGAAATTGTTCTCATTGCTATTACTCAAAAAAGCATATTGATTCAAGGTCAAGTGCTAAATGCTTTTTATTGAATATAGTAGGATAAAATGTGATATTTTCCGGCTTTCCACATTCCTAGCACAAGCAATATCATGCTTGAACTTTTACATTTGGCATTATATAAAATGAATGGTGAGGCTGGCAGAACGAAAGAGTGCCTTGCTTTCCACCTCTCTATCTGAGGATCTTCTCTACCAAATTTGGATTGTGCACTCTGAGAGACTTCTCTCCTGTGACCTCAGTATTCTCTTCCATGTGTTTAATCACAATCATATCATTAAATTTTGGAAAACTGAGACTGAGCTAGTGGAAGAAGAGTTCTTTCTTTGTAAAGCATTAGCAATGCCACCATTGCAAGATTAGGCAGGAGGTTTATCTTTGGTCGTTTGGTACTTTCATCATTTATAAGGGTTGCATGCAATTTTCTTCAAAAAACACTAATATGAATGGGTTCAAATATTTTCACGCAAAACTAATTGGCGGTTCCATAACTATGGTACCAATGATGTGAAGACATCAGCAAACAATTTGTATGGTTTTCATTCATCAGTCAGTTTGCTGTCTGAAGGAGAACATGACTGAAGAAAATTATTATTTTCGTAGCTCCGGAATAGACATGTGGCTTGTGATCACATTAGACAGCAGTCCAGTGATATGGAGATTGAAATCGAGTGATTTACTTGCAATAATCTGACAGCGGCATGAGTTACAAGCTTTAACCTTAAACATGTAAGTTTTGAAAGAGAACCACAGTATTGGAGATTAAATCAGTCTAGAAACTTTGGTTAAGTTAGTCTCATCTTTATCAAACAATAACCCGTGCAGGTTCTGAGATTGCGTGTAGAACCAAACAGCTGATCAATATCATCCAAGCATTACAAGAAAAAACAGTAAAAAATTAATTCTATCTACTACATCACAAAGCGCAAAAGTGAAATGGAATAAAGGTCAATTTTTCGATTCTGGCTTGCATGTGCAATCCACGTTGCGCGGTTTGGTCCTCTGATGCTCCCTAAGTAATTTTTCAAGGCTTCTATTTAGCTATAGCTCTAGTTTGAACCCTTTCGTGGAAAGCAAAGAAGTGAAGAAGACAAAAGGAAAAAATACAGTAGTTCAAGGCCTCAAAATGATCGGCAATTTTACCAGATTATTGATGTTCTAGCGGTAGTGGGACAATAAGACAGAAAAGATATTAGAATGTACTCAAAATTAGAAAAACAAATAAGTAGTTCCACTCCTCTTCTTTATTCAGTGACATTATTTTGAGAGCATGAATTTTTATGGTGATAATTCCGAAGAATTTCCTTGTTATAGATGCCAGTGACAAATAGTACATCCTAACTATCTTCGTGACTTGTAAGCATTGCTTATGTAGCTGGTACTCTTGTTTTTGTCCACAAAAATCTGGTAACTCAGTTTTACCATCCGTCACAGGTTTATGGACTGCTGATGGCTAGATCTACGTATGAGGGCATGAAATCAGCTAATGAAAACAAGCGCCCTTTTGTCCTTACTAGAGCTGGATTCGTTGGTAGCCAGAGGTTTGCAGCTACTTGGACTGGTGATAACCTTTCAAACTGGGAGCACCTGCACATGAGCATCTCGATGGTACTTCAGCTGGTAAGTGTATAATGGAGGCTATGCTGCTTGTTTTTGCGTCAAGATTTTCCGTTTGCTTTTGTTTTGCACTGAACTTATTGCATTTTCCTGTCCAACTTCCATCTTTTATGACTTATTTATGGATTACTTCAAGGAAATGACAGTAGCAAATATAGGTCTTCCCTTCCAAGCTTGTGTACTCAAGGTGGAGCTGAAGTGTCTAGAAACATCAGGATAATTATGATATGTAACTGCAGTGTGCAGCATGGACATAAAAATTTGGTTTGCGTCATCAATCACGTGGTAATCATTGTGCATTAGAATGAGCGAGAGTTATCTTAATTTCTATTTCCCTACATAGGTGATGCTCCTACGTTATTTAGGTATAGTTGCTGTATGCCATGCTGCCACTTTGATTTAAATGAGTAAGCTTATGTTTGACAAGGCAGGACAAAGCAGTAAGTAACTCTGAACAATTGAGTTCTAGTGTTTGTTGGACACTCTTTGCGGAATTAATTCTCAACTGTATTTTAAGCGATGTAGACCCTTTGAAGCACTAGCACGTGGTTTTGTTTGCCCTCAATTTGCCATGACTTTAACTATGAATTTTATCAACTTTACTGGGAGCTTATCCACACGGTTATGCACTCTTCTGATAAGAATCCATTTTCTGAAAGATCCTAGCTTTTGTGCTTTGTTGGGTCTCAGACAAGTGACAAATTCAAAGTTCCTAAATTTTGCACAGGTTTTGGACTCCCATCAACAAACTTGACGCGGTGTTTTTCAGAATAATGCACATAATGGATATTCCCTTATTAGATCATCAGTCCTGACTATTCTTAATTTTGTTCAGGGTCTCAGTGGTCAACCACTTTCAGGACCTGATATTGGTGGATATGCAGGAAATGCATCACCCAAGCTTTTTGGAAGGTGGATGGGTATAGGTGCAATGTTTCCCTTTTGTCGTGGGCACTCTGAAAAGGACACCAATGACCATGAACCTTGGTCATTTGGTGAGGAGGTTTGTGCTCCTTTTCTTGGTGACGTGCTCCTGTCTTGTGCATGAACTTTTTCCTGATGATTTTTATTTCACTCATTCAAATTAAATTCTCTCTAATCTAAAGCACTTCTGTCAGCTGACCTTGCTCCCAGTGTTTTGAACAAAAGGTTTCCCTTGTCCCGTATAGATAGACACGTTGTCAGGAAGACTTTAAATTTCTTAAATGGCTATGAAGATGTGAAATAAAATTATATTTCTCAGTCCTTAGAGAACCTCTTGTCCTCCCTCTCATGTAAAGTATATAAAATCAGGACTAATTTAGCATGCTGACTATCTAGTATCAGATTACCTTCACATTGCTGGAATGTATAGATTCCTCTAGCTGTCATTGGCACTTATTTGGTAAATTCATTGGTTACCTTGGAAGATCTTACCGAATTGATCTTTTATTTCTTTTTTGTCTCTCTTGCACTAGTGTGAGGAAGTCTGTCGCCTAGCACTGAAGCGGCGCTACCGCTTTCTTCTCCACATATATACTCTTGTCTACATGGCTCATAAAACTGGCACTCCCGTGGCAAGTCCAACCTTTTTTGCTGGTGGGTTAGCATGGTGTTGGATAGCATTCTTCCCTTCTTAGTACATGTATAACTGTTCTTATTTGCGTAGGTATCTAAGCATATACAAGTTCTTGTGCAGATCCCAAAGATCCCAGGTTAAGGACACTGGAAAATTCATTTTTATTGGGGCCACTCTTGGTTTGTGCAAGGTTATCCTCTCTTCACTTTAAAAATTAAAAATTTTGACCTTGCATATGTCATGAGGATACATGCAACCTGAGCTCCTTGCTGCTTCTCCATATTGTATTGCAGTCACTAGTGTCTTTCCCTTTTTCTTTCCCTTAGGCTCAGTTAGCCTTTGCTTCTCACGAATTACATAGATTTCCTACATACCTATGTTTTCCATGTTTGAGTGTACGTGTCCCACTGTGAGAGGAAAAGCCCTACCGACGAGAGATTGATTAGGTTAATGTATCAGTACGTTTTAACGTAATCTTACTTTTAAAGGTCTTCTGCATTTTGTGGCGTTGTTGTCATAGAGATTTGCCATCTGGTAAGATAATGGGAACAGTGAGCAAAGGATATGATAGTTATCAAGTCTCAAGTTTGTTCTTATTAGTCCTGAAAATAACAGATGATTGTTTGGATTCTTTTGCTCAAGTTTCTGGGTCTTATAAATGGTTCTGCAAGGGTTTAATAGATCGCATTTGGAAGGCTTTAAGCCGAATATCAATCCATGTGCATCTGCTAATGTCATTTAATCTCGATCAGCTCTATGCCCCATGGGGAATCAAATGACTTGCAGCACGTGTTGCCCAAGGGTATTTGGCTGACCTTTGATTTCGATGATGCACACCCGGTACCACAAGTTCTTAGTTTCTCTGTAATGCTCTTCATGATACTGGTTTGCCGGCAGTTAATGTTATTTCGCTTTAACTTGATAGGATCTGCCCTTATTATTTCTACAAGGTGGGTCAATCATTCCTTTGGGTCCTCCCCACCAACACGTTGGTGAAGCTAATCTTTCAGATGACTTGACACTCCTTGTGGCTTTGAATGAACATGGTAAATCTCTTCCACTTGGTTTTTCTTGTGTGAGTTGAATTTTTCGAGGATAGTGTTGCATCTATGATTTTGATTATAGACAGGCCATAGATATATTCAACTTGTTATTTGGAATGCATTGAATTACTGATTAGAAGTCTAATAATTATTGCCCATCGCTTTCAATTGAAATATTTACTGTTTCCTCTATGGATTCTCGTAATTTAGCATTATGTTGGTTGTTGACAGAATCAGTAATTCTAGATGTCTATTTACTAGATAATTTCTGGTTGCTCAAGCTTAGAACAACTTAAGCATGTCATTAAGTGATTTAATTTCTCAATCTTGTTAAAGGTACTTGCTAAATTGTGTCCAATTGTTTTCTTTCCGTCTTTTCAGTAATTAAGCTTGTCTAATTCTATATTTTCCCATTCTGCGACATGCTTCTTTGTAACACACAATTGTTGACAAGCATGGAAAAACTTTTTCCACAAAAGTTCTCAATTGATACTGTATAAGTTGACGGCAAAGTGAGGCAATCAGTTTACATTTCAGTTGCTATTAGGCTGAAGGTCAAAATGCACTTGCAAGAGAATCTTTTTGTTCAGAAATATGGAAGGATGGATATTCGATAAATAGCATGTGACTACCAAGTGTTTCATCCAAACCTTTCTTTGTAAAGAAGACTGGTTTAATTTTATCCACACTCTGATTTGTATCTTTCTGCCTAACAGGGACTGCGAAAGGCATTCTTTTTGAAGATGATGGTGATGGATATAAGTATTTGGAGGGAGAATATCTACTAACTCACTACATTGCTGAACGTGAATCTTCACTGGTTACCATAAGAGTGTACACAGAAGAAGGTTCGTGGAAGAGGCCAAAACGTCGTCTGCATGTAATGTTGTTACTAGGTGGAGGGGCAATGGTATATTTCCTTTCATAACGCAGGACGCTTGTTTTATCTGATTTAAGAATTTGTTATTAAGCACCATTGGAGTTCTTATTTGGAAATTGTGAACAAATATGATCACACACAGGTTGATGCATGGGGCATGGATGGTGACTCTATCCAAATTACTTTGCCTTCAGAGCACGAAGTGTCTAAGATGGTAGCTGCAAGCGAGAGGAAATATAATGCACGCTTAGGTAATGCTAGTTTGCAAGTTGGCAACCCTGTGATGTATCTATGTCTCTGAGTATGCATTCATTACTTTTCCTGGCAAAATGGAATCGTTTTCTGCTGTGGATGTGGCTGGACCACTCTCATTATCTAGTTCTTATGAAACCAATTTTATAAGTTTATGTTTATATCCTTTTTGGTCTTGATAACCTATTCCTTTTGTGATAACTAGAGCTAAATCCTGATTGATATACTCTAGGCCACGGTTTTTTTCGCCAGTTTTTTATCTGGAAAAATGCTGGTGAGATATCCCTAGCTGCAGCAATTTGTGGGTTTAACTGGCTTTTTTGATGGAAGACAGATACAAATTTCCATTCACATTGGTAGAGTATATATGCTACCATAAGAATTGATTCATTTTGTGAACATGTCAACGACATGGAACTTTAATATTTGTATATCAAATTTATAGTCATAAATGCAAAGTGAAATCATGACTCATGGTTTGGAAGAGATACTTTGTGCTCATTCATATTCACACAGAGAAAAGTTGCCTCCCTAGACTGCTTACACTTGTTTCAATCCCTTACTAATTGCTATCCATTAACTTTAAAAAAGTTCATATGAATGATATTTCCAGGACATCCTTTTGAAACTTTTTGCTGTGGGAAGGAAAGAGAGTTAATAAATCTGTGAACATTACTGCACATCCTGTGGCAGATTTTCTAACAGTTTGCTGATATTTGAGGAAGGTGGCTCCTCCTTGACAGGGGATGTTGTACTTCGTCATGGCTTATAATGGGTTCCAAAGAAGAATGTTTGAAAATCACTGTACTTGTTGATATCATGCAGTGACTTTGCCTATATCTTCTGCATCTTCTCCATGCACCCTTTTGTTTCTTGATGCAAGCGACTTTTCATGCAGAGAGCTGTAAGCGCATTCCAGACGTTGAAGAGATTTCAACCCATAAGGGTGTAGAACTTTCGAGGACCCCTATTGAGTTAAAAAGTGGGGAATGGATAGCCAAAGTTGTTCCTTGGATTGGGGGAAGGATCATATCAATGGAGCATATCACTTCAGGTGATTTGACTGGGTTCTCAACCATCCTGATACTATTAGATCTATTTAAATGTTTTTGAATTCCAACTTTTGAAAGTGGAAGCTTTGCTGATATTATTAAAAAGTTCGTGCAGCGATAAGACTTTGCTCATTTTCCTTATCAGTAAGTTTAAATAAATGCCAATTCTCTTCAGCAAAATACAATTTTGCAGAATTTGAATTGTTTGGAAATGTGTGATGCTCTTAGGTAGCTACATAGCTGACTATCAGATATATAAGAGGTTCAGTTCTAATCCATAGAGATTCCTTTTGCACTTGATTACAAGTATCTATTTTTTGTCTGTGCCGAAGAAGTAAATTGATGTTGTTGGATAGACTTTGGTGCAGCATTGGCTACAAAGCTTTGCTTACTTCTGTCCCTCCCTTCTTTATTAGGATATGTATGATGCTCCTTTGCTGCATATGTGACAATTTGGCCCATAAGAAGTTCAATTTAGCATTGCCCACAAACATTTGCATTACTCCAATAGCATCTTTATCTTTAACTTAAACTGCCTATGAAGCAGCCTGTCATAGACCAGATATTTCTTGTTGTTATAGGCAATTCTGAAATTTGCTGTGGTTATAACAGTAATTATGCCATAACCGGTAACACAGCCACTTCAATTGGTATTTTCTCACTAAAAGCAAAGATAAAGTAATATAGCATCACTATAGTGTGCAAAAGTTGAGACTTCGTTAATCATTAAGTTTGCTTCTATCTCATACTTATGCGTGCTACACAACTGTGATCTGTATGCTGTCACTGCCACGACAATGATGACCATTACAGTTGATCCTCTATATCTCTTTACGCTGAGGAAGTTTGAGGTTGATCTGATGATTAGCAAAGCATGAAGGCAAATGCTATAAGACAATTATGTGTGAGAACACATATAAGTTATCAGAATTTAAGGTAAAACCTTCAATTTTATTTGTCCTTATCGCAGGTACACAATGGCTTCATAGCAGAATTGAAATCAGTGGATACGAAGAGTATAGTGGAAGAGAGTATAGGTCTGCTGGATGTACTGAAGACTACACTGTCATTGAGTAAGTTTCTCAACTTGTGTCTCAGTTTTGGTGATTACCTCTAAGCAGCATGAAGAAAATGAGCCAAATAGTTAGCTTGAGTTAATAGAAGATTAATTTCGGCTCTGTTTGGACTGATCATTCTGGGTCTGAGTATGTTTTTGGACCATTGATTGCGAAGCAGAGGCCAAACATGGCAGTAGCAACGATATGATTACTGAATTCTGTACTGGAAAGATTTGTAGGTCACATCTATCTACACATTCATCGAGTCTTCTTGAGGAGGTCTCGAGCTCAAATCTATCTAGGTTCTATTTGCCTCCTTTTGTTACATATGTCACAAAGTCCAGCCTATGGATTGGGGTGGGGTGGGGTGGGGTAGGGGGGTGGGGGGGATGGTTAGTGTTACTTTAAATATTAGTCTGCGTTTTCTTGTAACAAGTTAAACTTTTAGAATTGTTGGTGGTAAAGTATATAAATATTTTTAATTTAAGTTTTTAAGTGTTGAAATATATTTGTGATATTCGGCTATTAGCTAGTAGTTAGTAGGTGGTCATGAATAAGGAGATTAAGATTTTGTAAGGGTCTCTCTTGCTTTATAAACAGAGCCATTTATATACTCTTTTATTTAGGCATTGAGTAAAGGTGTAGTCTTTATTGATTCTCTCTCTCCCTCTCTCTTGAAGATCCTAGAAATTTACACTTGTAACAGGGGTACTTTTTGTCACGACATGAGTTAGACTACATCCTTTCATGGCTTTGGTACCATAGGAAGTGAATCAGAATATTTTTAATCTCTTTGTGCATGTCTCCATCAGCATTTTCGAAAGGCCTCAGAATTCTTTTTAGTAATCTAAGCAGCTTGCAAATTTGACCAAAGTAGAACTTTTTTTTTGGGGTCAAAACCAAAGTAGAACTTGACCTTTCATTCTGTAGAAGCATTTGACCACTCGTAATCTGCTTTATTAATTATTTATCAACATTAATCTATAAAGCTTTACAATTAGACAACCATTGCTCTCATTCCCTATTAACATAACCTTGAAAACATTATTTTCTTTTGATTTACAAAAGTAACAAAACATAGGAATTTTATTTTCTTTCGATAGATTGACCTTGTGTATGTTCTGCATTCCCTGTAGGGGAAATCTTGAGCATGCTGGAGAGGAGGAATCTCTTATGATGGAAGGTGAAATTGGCGGTGGAGTGGTTCTTCAACGACTCATATCTATCAGAAAGGACAACCCTAAGGTCTTTCGAATTGACTCTAGCCTTGTAGCCAGGAAAGTTGGTGCTGGTTCTGGTGGATTTTCAAGGTCAGCTCAAACATAGTCTTGGAGAAAGTTACACAACTACAAGGGACTTTTGATAATAGGCCTCTAAAAATGAGCAATTATGTTAATGCTAAGAAAATGTTATTAAAAACTCATTCCTCAGCACTATTGAGGACACATGCTTAAAGTTTGGCCTGCATATTTCTTACAGTGAATTAATATAATCAGAAAATTAAATGGAGATATCATCAGAGAGCTGCATTGTATGCTTTTGTTTCTGATCTGACTTTCAGGTTGTTGATAATCACCTATTATGGCTGTTTATATTCTGATGTAGGTTGGTCTGCTTGAGAGTGCACCCCGCATTTGCCCTGTTGCACCCTACAGAATCTTTTATCTCATTTACAGCCATTGATGGTTCTAAGCATGAACTCTGGCCTGATTCTGGCGAGCAGACTTTCGAAGGGAATCTTCTACCTAATGGTAATTTTTTGTTCTTCCCTTTGTCTTTTGGTTCTGCATTTGTCATCTGCTGCAAAGGCCCGGGTGGGTAACTGGATAGCTATACTCCCTAGTAAACCAAGATCCGGTTGCATCATTCCACTTTTTGGAACTCTTACATTGGGTTGCCAAAACTTGCATTTGGTTATCTGCTGGAAGACCAGGGTAACAGAATCCCAAATTCCTTGTCAAACCTAGACTAAGTGCATTGTTCAAGATTTTGGTAATTCTACCACCTTGGATCGCCAAAAAGGTGGTCAGCATTGAATTTAACACTACGGTATCAGTTTAACAGAAATATTCCAGAAACCGTTGACGCTTTAAGAGATTAACAAGAGATAATAGAGTAGAGATAACAAAAATTAGCTAAGTATTGGAGGGGCTCAGGCCTGCTCCTTACTCCTCTCTTCAGGTACTACCAGCCCAGCCTCCAACCAAGGCTGAGTCCACTACTTCCACCAAATATATTACAACTCATGCCACCTGTTCCACACAACTTCAGCATCAGTTGCTTCTACACTAAACCCTTGTATAGAACCAGCCACTCCTTTAGAACTGAACAATGGTCTCCTATCAATGCTTCCATATAGTAAAGCCTCTCCCTCTCATATGAATTTGTAAAGACACTCCCACAGTGCTTACTAGAGATAAGATGATACAAAGATAGTTCAAAATATACTTGAGGTCTTTCTAAATATAGCACAAGTGGAAGTACAAGAATCAAGGTGTAGACTCTTCATATTGGTGGTATTCTCGTTATAGCCTCTTCTTGTCTCCTGCTTCGAATTCCAGTCCTCAATTCTCGTTGATCAGAATGTCAGGTCCCCTAGCCAGCCATCATCGTCTTCCACTCTTCCATTCTTGTGTGAATCTTCATATGGCCTTGTATTAATCAAAGTCAAACTCCTTCTACGAAACCACCAAATCAACTGCGGTTCCCCCATATCCGATTTCATCAATTAGCTACTGTATATCCTAAAGTTCCATTTAATCAATAGGTTGAGCATGGTGATAATCTTCACTTTCTTCAGATGGTCATATCTACATATGGTTAAAATCTTCATCAAGTGGATGTCCAATCACCCTAGATAATTTCCGTACATCTTTTGAGAGATCAATACATTTGCTTCAGCAAATTTCAATCTACTCAATATTTTTCCATGATAGATGGATATCTAGCTTTCGGTTAGGATCAAATACATTTGATTAAACATAATTCCGTCAATTGTCAGATCTTCAGATTGAATCATTCAAAAACTCAATTTGAATTTTGAAGTTGCAGATTTTGCTCAGCGCATCTTGCTCTTGTGATAAAACATCCTGCTTCTATTGTCAGCAAACTTCCTGCTTCTACTGGCAGAGCACTTGTTCATATGTTTACAACGCTTGCAGCTTCTGCTTTCCTGTCCTCGGTGGAATCTTCTCTTCTTTGTCTACATAACCTAAATGACCATTCACTAGCATCCCAATCAAATGCACTTGATAATAAACCAGTATTCAGTTCCATTGTCATTAACGTATTTTTCTCCTAGTTTTCAAAAGATTACTTGAAACGATAACCTTTTGGATAGAACGACCATTAATTGGTCCTCCAATCAGCAGCCACTCACTTTCGACGATTTTGTTCCAGCAAACGAGGATATTCTTTATCCTACAGCATTACCGTCTAATTTTTTCCAGGTGAATGGTCGCTCTGGGACAAATGCCTCGGTGTGGGACTGGTCAATCGGTTCGACGTCAATGAGGTCTTCATGTGTATGATCCACTGGGGAGCCGGAACGGTTAATCTGGAGCTGTGGTCAGAGGAGAGGCCTGTTTCAAAGGAATCCCCCCTGAAGATTTCCCACGTATACGAGGTGGTAAGGATGTCCTGAATCTTCCATATTCCACTGTGAAATAAAGAAACTGAGAAGCTAAATAAACATTCGAGCTGCTCTGGCTGTTATCCGTGCGGAGACAATCGTCTGTTGCAGTGTTTTGAGTGAACGAAAACAGGGGCATTATCCCAAAGGAGAAGTGAGTTTATATGTGCGCTATGCTGTGTTACTGAATTCCAATCACAAACTTGTATAGCTGTACAAATCTTGTTTTTCAGCTATGACGATTGGATGGCCAAACCCGTTATGATCTCTGCTTATAATACTTCCACAACCTGCATCTGGGAGTAATATTTCGAATCCGAGTTAAGTGGAAGATCTGCAGAATCATCACAGTTGGCAAAAACAAACAAAAGAGAAGACACATTTCTCTGTTGACATGTCCCTAAACACAAGCCAAAATATTCTTTGGAAGACGGTATTTATGAATCAGCTAAGGGAATTCTATCGAAAATGGATCGACTAATTATATGATTTAGCCAATCTAATCACCTGTTTGGCTTTTGCCGTCGGTTATACTCACGGTCAATTAACAGAGTTCCAGGGTCTTCATGGGCTCAATTTCATCAATGGCAGGGCGATTCCTTTGAACGAATGAGACTCTATCAGAGAAGCCAATAATCTACTTTCGGAGATCTCTCCCGGGGACGAGAGTAGGTTTCGAGCTGCAGGGTGATCTCAACAGAAATCACTTAAAGCTCCGTTTATTTCACGGAAATGAATGATTTGGATAATATTTTCTTAAAGTTGACCGTTTGTTTCGCATATAAAACTGAATAAACGAAAAATATTTTCATTGACCAAAAAATAAAGTTGAGTCATATATTATTATCGATAATAAAAATATTTTTTGTTGACTAATTATTTTCGCCGGTATAAAGAACCGTTTTTAGGAAAATGTTTTCCGATCTATAGGTTCAATTTGTAAAACTTCTTGTAGTATAAGCTCTTCCATTCGAAAGAACCAACATGAGAATTTACGTTTTGCTGTAAAGATGTTGCTAGATTTTGTAGTTTCTAAACCCTGCCCAGTTAGACCCGATAATTGTCGGCTATAGTCATAAACATCCAGCTGCTATACTCCAATCCCCAAAATTTAGCTGCTATCTCGGTCTCTAACAAGTTCAAATTCAAAAAGCATCGACCCTAGAACTGGTTACGCCCGATGCTAGTTACCCTGTATTACAATTACCACTGGGGATCCCTCGGAGTTCCAGGAGAGAAGACATGGCTTGAGCTTTTAATCGACCACTTCAAGCAGAAAAAAGCTTCTCCCCCGGCGAAACTCCAATTCCTCAATCTAACCGCAAACCAATCCCTTTTCTATCTCGTAAATCTGCCCATTTGAAAAGTACCATCGTGAATCAGAACTGATGATCTCGCTCAAACATTTACTAGTTCTTCATTCGGCGACAACAAGACGAGGTTACTCTTCGCTCGAGCAAAATATTAGGTGAGTTGAATATGTCACGTAGGATTATATAACACTCCATCAAATAAATGCCACGCGGCAAGATGGGTCCTGCTATAAACCTTTACTCTCTCCCATCTGTCTCTCTCTCTTCCGTTACTTCTCTTCCTGAATATTATCTCCCCGCCATTAACCTTTCCCTCTCACCCACTTTTCACCATCTTCTTCTTCTGGTACAAAATTTTGCTCCTCCTTTCATCCAATGAGGAGAAATATCAAAGAGGCTTTTATATGGCCAACATGATAAACGATTTTGATAGGAATTCAAGAAATAATGGGGAGTCTAGCTATGTTCCTTCTTCCACAGGCCTCATCTCAGGTCTACCCATTTTTGTATTTGTGAATAGCTGGTCCAAAAATTAGAGTGGGGATTGTTAAGAAAATTGTGAATTGTTATGCGACAAAAGAGAGTGGTAACATAAAGATTTCGCTGTAATTTTCACTGCAGTAGAGATTACTAACGCACTCAACTCAGAAAAGATTAGTAAGACCCTCAAGTTATCTGTGCGGCTTTCCCTTTTCCTCATCTAGTAGGATTATTGTTTCTATACATTTGCTCGAACCACTTCATACTAGCCGCAAATAGCAAAAATGATACGTTCCGTTTGTCAATTTAGGGTTCTTGATGTTCCAGGTGTTGGTGGAGGCATATATAGGAACCTTGCTATGGTCCCTATAGTCTTTCACCTTACAAAAGCATAATTGAACTGCAGATTATAAACAACTATAGCATCTTATTCATATATCAAAAAGCATACATTCGTCCTTGAAGTTATCTTCTTATTACAGTTGCAATTTGCTGGTTGATATTGTGCAGAAATCACTAAAAACATGAAGAGGTTAGGAGATGAACTCCTTAAAAAATGTGGAGGATTACCCTTGACTGTCATTGTGCTTGGTGGACTTTTGGCGGTCAACGAGTGGGAGACGGTTTACAAAAACATCAATTTACATTTTAGCGATAAGAGTGATGTATCAAAAGTGTTGGCCTTAAGCTATGACGATCTGCCATGGCATCTAAAGCCATGCTTCCTCTATTTGGGTTGCTTTCCGGAGGATGCATAAATCCCTGCAATAGAAGTTCTACACGTGTGGATTGTTGAAGGCTTTGTGTCGCCCGATGCATATGATAAATATAGAAAAATTACAATGGAAGACATAGCAGAGCAATATTTAATGGAGTTGGTTGACAGGGGAATGGTTCAAGCACGATTCAAATTGAGTGGAAAGATCAAAACCTATCACCTCCATGACTTGATGCGAGACTTATGCATCTCCAAGGCTACGCAAGAGAGTTTTCTTAGCATTCGTAACATTCAGCTGGACAATGAGATGGAGTATTGTTCTTCTTCGATGGCAACTTGCAAAACATGAAGGCTTTCTCTTAATATGCGTGGGAGTGCTAAAGGAAACAACTTTCCGAGAGTCAAACAAATAGGAATGACCATGCTCCACCTTCGACCTCTTATGTTCTTCTATTCTAGGGGATTTGTTGAAGGGATGTGGGAGCAATTTCGCCTATTTGCATCAACAATAAGTTTCTCAGAGTTCTAAAGCTAGAGCGCCTAATTAATATGAGTGGAAGTTTACCTAAAGTAGCGGGAGACCTGGTTCATTTAAGATACTTAAGTTTAGCAGGAAGTGAGTTCGAGGGCTTGCCGCAATCTATGGGGAACCTTTTATGCATGGAATTCTTGGACCTGTGTGTGAGACAAAGAGTAACTACGCCAAATGTGTTGTGGAAGATGAGAAGGTTGATGGATCTCTGTCTTCCCTACCAATTTGCCGTCGAGAAGAAATTTTATGGGGATCAGAAGAAATTACAATTGAACATTTTAAAGAGTCTACATACGTTGAGAAACTTTTATATGAACAATTGTGACGTGAACGATATAGCAAGCTGGGTCCCGCTATAAACTTTTACTCTCTCCCATCTGTCTCTCTCTCTCTTCCGTTACTTCTCTCCGTGAACATTATCTCCCCGCCATTAACCTTTCCCTCTCACCCACTTTTCACCATCTTCTTCTTCTGGTACACATACTAGAAGCACACCACTGCCATTATAAAAAGAAAAGATCTGAAAGTGGAGTAACGGGGGACCGCAAAATTTGATTGGTGGGCCCGATTCGCCACATGTCATCAGCTGAATGGTGAGCTGCATAGCCTATGTGAAGTATTCAACTCACCTAATATTTTCTCCGAGGAGATTGGGGTTTTAGAGGTGGGGTTGTTTTATATAGTGACGGCTCGGGGGTGTTTTCGTAAATAATCTTGGGGAGACAGGCTTGCGTGTTCTGCTGGTGCATGTATGTATAAGTATTAGGTAGTCCCCGATTGCCACGTCAATGTCGTCCCGGACAGGAGAAAATATTGAGCAGGTCTGTCTTGCCTCACGTCACTCCACTCGTTGCTCGCCACGTGTCCGAGTGGACTCCGAGTTTTCGGATTTTTTTTCTCTCTCCTTCGGTACTCTCTCTTCTCTCATTGTTTTTTGTTTTTTCGATTTTCTTTTTGGCCTTTTTGAGGCCATGGACGATGCTCGTTGTCGTGGATAATAGCGTCACCAGCCAGCCATGGACAACAGGATCACTAGTCATGGACGAGAGGCTCGTGGGTGATGCCAACACTTGTCCATAGCCGTCGTCATCATCATTCGGCTAGATTCGTTAAGCACTTGGAGACTGAGGTGAGTGAGGCAAGATCTGGAGTTCTCTAGATCCAAGTCCAGACAAGCGGCACACAAAGTGATGCCGACACTCGTCCATGCCCGTCATCGGGGCCATTCGATTAGATCTAGTCGGCTTTGTCAGTGCTGGCGACTCTACCGATGGCGACGGTGTGGGAGGTGCGGAGGTCGGGCTCAAGGGACGTGTAGGTGAGGAAGAGGGCCGAAGGGAGAGGGAGAGAGAGGAGCAATAAGAAGAGGAGGAAAGAGAGCGAGGCTGCTGTTGTTGCGGAGAGCGAGCTTAGAGGGAAAGATAGAGGGGTAACGGAGGATAGAGATTAAAGCTCCGTTTGTTTCAGAAAAAATATTTTTTCGAAAAATATTTTTCGCGTTTTCCGGTGTTCGGGGGCGAAAAATGTTTTTCGTGAAAAAATATTATCCTTCTCCACCCCCAAATCTTTCATTATTTTCAGGAAAATGATTTCCTCTTTTCACAAAGAGGAAATCATTTTCCCTCAAAGTGAAAGCAAAATTACTCATGAGAGGGAAAATATTTTCCGTGAGAGAGAAAGTTGATTGCCGATCACCGCTATCGGCCGCCGGTCGCCGGCCAACGCCGCCGCCAGTAGCCCACGGCCGCCGTCGGTCGCCGCCCGCCGTCGCCGCCACCGGTCGCTGGTCGCCCGCCGCCGCCTCCGCCGGTCGCTCGCCGCTGCCGCCCGCCCGCCGCCCGCCCGCCACCGCCCGCCTGCCGCCGCCGCCCGCCACTGCCGGTCACCGGCCGTCGGTTGCCAATCGCCGCCACCGGTCGCCACCGCCGATGGCCGAACGCCGCTGGATCGGCGGTCACCGAATACCAAAAAATATTTTCCGAAACTTTTTCAAATTTTAGCCGAACACCAGAAAACTGTGTTCCAGGAAAATATTTTTCCGGATTCCTGAAAAATATTTTTCAAAAGGAGAATATTTTCCAGCAAATAAACGGAGCTTAAAAGAAAAAATTTGACAAAGTGACCTCAATATTTTTTCTAAAGGCGTGAGTTGGAGTGACAGTGAATGCCTATGTGGATAGGGTGAGGAAGCGACATGTGTCGACCCGAGGCAGATTTTCACAACTGAATTGCCGATCTTGGGCACGGACGGTGAGATGAGGTGACGATACTTGGGGAGCAGTGCAAGGGCAAATATGGCCTTTTGACCAAAGTGTCCTCTCTAACATTGGTCACACAAAATAGCCGTGTTCCTTTGGACTCCTGCGATTTTTTTTTTTTTTGGGGTCGGAGACACCTAGGAAATTGGCGAGCGTAATTTCTCGATTTTGATTTGCAAAGAAGTTACTGGAAATGGCACACCACATGATCTAGCCATAAAAATTCGTAATTTTAGTAAGCGAATGATATTTCGACCAAAAAGTAATCAAATGATATTGGATGCCATTATCTTATAGTTCTCAATTTAGGGTTGATACTGATAAGGGTCACGTTGAATTTAAAGGGTGAGGGGGAATTAACCTATTAATAAATTTCCAATTACATACTAATGAACATTGTGTCGATCCACGCATTCGCGCATGCTATCATTGACTCGACTCCATAGACATTTTGGTAATCGAATGCAGAGGAGGGGAAGGAAGGGGCATTAATTTGAAGTTTCGAAAAATGGCAATCTGAGTTATATGCTTTGGTGATAACTTTCCATGAGGAAACCAAAAGGTTTTCTTTAAAATAGCATTATATAGAAATCGGGTAAAGAAAGTCTTTTTATCTTTTGCACTTGATCGGCTTTTGCCGTTGGCTGTACTTACAGTCCAACTAACGAAGGTTTCCAGGGTCTTCCTGGGGTCATCTTCATAGTGTCAGGGTGATTCCTTCAAATGAATGAGCTTCTGCCCGGGAAGCCGATAAGCTGCTTATTAGAGATCTTCCCAGGGGACGACCCGTTCCCATCTGCCGCAGGTGATCTCTGCAAAGATCATTCGATGTGATTCTATTTGTAGAACTCGTGTATAAGCAGGCACGGTGCCGTATCCCTTCCAGGGCTTCTCTTCTGGTTCGACTTCGTTCCGCCTCAAGGAGCGCAGCTACTACCAGTTCATCTTGTATTCGTTTTTGCGAGGCATGGTGGTGTGCTTAGAGAAAGAACACATACCCTAATCTTTCATCCAAACCATAGTTGCCAGTTAGGAATAAACAATGGCGGAGAGGCTCATACTGATACCGTCACCCTAAAATCAATTATATATCCTCGCAACCTTCAGCATCTCCCAACAGCTGGCAACGTTTAGAAGCTGAGGTAGTTAGTTGCCTGCTGTTCGCTGAACTGACACCCACCACACGGAATCGCAGTCACGATAACCATCTCGCCTCTTTGCTTCGTGCTTGCTTCAACCTGGATTGAATTGGTTCACCGACACCTGAGAATTTCCATTTAAATCTATCCTTCCATTCGAGAGAATCAGCGTGATTTTACCGTCTTCTGCCAAAAGTATGGGCCAGTCCATACTTTCCCCTGCAACGCAATTTGTAATTTCCAAGCCCTTCCCAGTTGACACAATAGTTTTGGGCTAGCCATACTTGGAACTGCGATTCTCCAATCACCGAAAGTTGACTCCTATCTAGTCTCTAACAAATGTAAATTCAAAAGGATCGATTCTAAGACTGATAGTTGTTCCCTGTTTTGCAATTACCGTTTGGGCTCCCTCGGAGTTCCAGGAGAGAAGACATGGCTTGAACTTTTATCAATTGCTTCAAGCAGAAACCTTCTCCCTGGACGAAATCCAATTCTTCTATCAACAGCAAAACCAATCCCCTGTTGCCAAATTGGATTTCTTGAAACCAACGGAGCCCATCATATCTCGCATCATTTTTATCTCATAAATCTGCCATTAGAAAAGTGCTATTGCGAATCAGAACAGATGACCTCGGTCAAATATAATTTCTTCGTTCAGCAACAGTTATTCACATGGAGCGAAAGGAATCAAGTAGAATTACCAAAAGGTTCACGATGGTGAACTCCAGCAACCAACATCATATTAATGAACACAACAGCGGATTGTACACACTGTAACGAGTACCACTATTATTTCATAGTAAAAGACAGAGTCTTGGATCATATAATGAACTCATAATCCTTCACAGCAGTCTAGCGACGCAGGATATTTCAGTGATAACCAAGTGGAGCAGGAGCTTCCTTCAGCTCACGTCCCTGGTAATGTATGTCCTGCAACAATTCATCCATTTAAAAACAGTCAGGTTTAAGTATACTATCGCATGAATAAATAGTACACGTGCTCGAATAAAATTTCAGAGGCACTATGAATAAGATCATTACCGATGCAAAGTGGTTCACATCCCGGTGATGTGCCTCATCTGCTCTCACCACAAGCACGACATCCCTTAGAGTGGACCCTTGGGGGAGCTGCCAATAGTCGATGGCGATGGCTGGAGCTGGGACATTCTCGATATTTCCATTGTCCAACTCCTTCAGGAACTCGGTGTACGAGTGTATCGCCTCTTCTTCGAGGTAACCAACCACCCGGTGGGCGAATTTGGGAGACATCAGATAGCCCGCAAAGTAGGCATTGAAGAAGACGCCCTGGACTGCAAACACAAGCGCGCGCTCGTACCATCTTGGCTGCGAAACCTCCATAAAGGTCATGAGGTGCATGCGTTCATTCTCAGCTTCTTCTAGCAAGGCTTTGATCCAACCACCACTGTGCTCGAACCGCCTCAGCGATTTGCAGTGCAGAAGCAGTCCTCCAACCATGCCCGGTACCGCTGCCACGGTCTCTAGCATCATCGCTCGGCAGCCATATCTTTTCTGTTTACAAGAAATAAATAAATGTTCATGTCAAACTCTTGGAGTGGATCGCGTGTGTTTAGCCTCTTACGCCCTTACATATCAACGATACAATTTAACATAAAAAAAAAGTCCAGCTCCGACGATGGACAGTGGCTGGAAAGAAGACATTCTCCCCCTAATTACCAATTAGATGCATGAACTCGTATTTTGAATGCATATATACAATGTCAAAAAATATAAACAAATACTTTGATATTTAATAAAGAAAAGTCCAACATCAACTTCACATGACTTTTATAAACCTTTGAGGTGTTTTATTAAAATAAAAATTAAATCTTAAAAGCTAGAAGAAAAACACAAATCCCCCTCAAAAAACAATAAAGAAAAAGAAAAGTAAAGGCTGAAATCACAAGTAGCCATTCAAACGCACTCCAAAACTTGTTGTCCAAGAAATCTCTGTCCATGTCAAACAGCAACTTAATAACCCTGATTCCTTTTGTCTCCACAGGCATAAGTCCACATAAAACATTGACTAGTCCATGCTCAATGGAACAGCAACATCATGCAATCGCGTGTTCTAAGTCAAATATTCCAATAGATCTCGACATGCCTAGGCCTTGGTGTATGCATAGATCCGCCGATAATACGACTTTCCGATCCCACACGGCTTTAGAATCAGACGGAGAACTAGGCGTCCACCCGCCACATGAGCTAAAGTTTGCCGGATCACATCCCTATCCAGCCCTAAATCAACGGGGACACGAGGACGTACCTGGAAGAATATGTCGGTGGGGTATCTCATGGCCTTGACCGTCCAGAAGGCCAACTTGTCCAGGAACGTCAGCGGAGCGTGGTGCTTCTTCAGATCTATCGACAGGTCCGCCTTGTACGTCTCCGACGGCTTCATCCACCGCCCCACCCGTCACAACATCTCATCAGCAACCGAAGCAAACAAACATCTCCTCCAAAAAGCAGACTCGAACGCAAACAAGGCAAAAAAAACAAAAAAAAAATGCACGTTACCCGAAAGCAAGTCCACCTCCACTCAGTACCGTCGCCCTTGGTGACCTTGGAAGGCTCCACGCCCCAATAACTCGCGATGGCTTTCTCGCCCCGGCTCGCTCCGTCGGAACTAGCGACCCCGCGCTTGTCCTGCCGCGCTTCTTTCTCGCCGAGAGCCAGGGTGCTCTCGTGGCGCAGCCCGATCGCCGGAGCCCTGAGCCAGGCCGTCGCCGCTCCGCGAGCGGGGCCGGAGCAGAGATGCTTCGCCCCCGCGGCCGCGGCCCCGCCGGCGGAGAGGCCGCGGGCGACGGTGGCCGTCGCGAACGCCCTCTGGCCCAGCGCTGCCAGGGTGGCGCCGGCGAGCTTGCTCCCGTGGTGCCGTCCGATCATCATCGTCGCCGTGGCCGTCGCCGCTCCGGTCAGCGAAGGAGGAGGAGGGAAAACCGATCGTCTCCGCGCGCCCGAGGGTATGGGAAGAGTATCAGGTTCGTTTTGCGTTGGCGTTTTGTCGTGGGGTTTATGGCTTCACGTCGAAGGCCTGACGGGAGGTTTTCGAGAGGCGGTTTCCTTATATAGTGACGGCTCGGGGGTATTTTCGTAAATAACAGCGGGCGAGACAGGCTCGCGTTGCTTCGCTGCTACTGCTACCGCCTCGAACGAAGGCGTGAGTTGGGAATGACGTGGGGCTGCCTACGTGGACTGGGCGAGCATGCGACGCGTGTCGGTCGGGGATTGGCCACTGACAACTGGAAATTGCCGATTTTGGGGCACGGGAGGAAGGTTCGATGATAACGACGCTACTTGGGGAGCAAGGCAGACAGCGAGGCGCTTTCTTGGGGATCGTTCGAAATTCGATTTACATGGAAAATATCAGGTTCTGACCAAAATGCCCTTCTTTTTTTTGGTAAGAAAAAACGCATTTCTTTATAACTGCGCGTGTTGGCACTACCTCGCAGCAATGAATTCTCATTTAACGGCAGAAGGAGTGATTAGTATCGACTCATCCCGAAATTTGAAACTGAATTAGAAGGAGGGTCGGTTCCCAATTTGTGAGATCGGGAATCGGCTTGCCTAGTCCTAGAACGGGACCGGATCGAACAGACCTGTTCGGTCTGATTTCTAGGTGGATTTAGGAACGAATGGTGATATCTCTTTTTTTTTTCTTCTTTTTACTATTATTTGCAAGATTTCAAGTACCGTTGCACAGTCTAAGCTCTTTTTTTTTTTTTAATATTTTGGATATTTAATCAATTGGAAAGACACTAAAGATGTGATAAAATATGATCAAATCGGTCCTGGCGGTTCGGTCCACATCTGGAACTGTGAACCCGACCAACAATCACTAGTTCCAAATTTTAGGAGCCGGGAATTTGCCGGTCCGGTCCAGTCACCCCCTAGTGCATGCACCGTTTCCTTGGACTCCATGGGCATTTCCGTAATTGACCGCGGATTCGAAGTTTCCAAAAAGGCAATTTGAGGAATGCTGGGTCAAACTTTCCAAGGAGGAGAGCCAGCACGGGCTCACCTTTAATTAGAGTGATTAATTAAGAGTTAATTCATCGAAGAGGCTTTCGACCACAGAAAAAATATAATAAAAAAATTGAAGAGGCTGCGTCGTAGGAATTGATCAATTAAGGATTGCGGTCCGGGAACGATGGACGTGTCCAACTTTTCCTCGTGGCCCTCGAAGAGTCCCGCTCCTCATTGGCCGCGATCACGTAAGCGCTTACATTTCGTGCTTAGTGGCGATCAACGTCCCTATCGTTTAACCGAGAATATAAAATAAAACAAATCAAAACATGAAGCAGTTGTTAATGTAAGTGATTCTTTTGGGTTGAATATTCTCTAAACGTGAATTTGGCGTGTGGTGGACGCGTGACCCTTCGAAGGTCCTAATAATTTCCTTCAGTCCATATATATATATATATATTAAACCCGAAAATTGATAAGCAAACACTCATTATGCCCACTCAACTAAATTAAACTCAAATTTTTTTTCCACGCGTGACGCAAGACGCTAGTGTTAATTAACTAATAAATAAAGTTGAACATTCTTTCCCTCAACTAGAGGAAAAGTCGACCTTGACCATTTATCGCCATCATCGAGTACACGAGACTTGACCTTATCGAATTCGGAGACTGGACCATTTCAGGAGCACTAGAACCTGGACCGAGAATTCGTGCGATTTCATCGTAACATTCTAATTGTTAGTTCGTTTCATAAGCAGTCATATGATGTTCTATAAGCGGTGCCAAAAATATATTACGTTCATTCATTTTTTTTAATAGAACGGGAGCAATCTTTTCTAGAAAAAATACTTTCCGATATTTAGAATATGTTTTCATTTTTAAAATCTTAGGGGGAAGAGCCAACATTTGACAGAACTTTGGAGCTGTCAGGAAACCTCCATGAAAATATGCCGAAGTACACGGATGTACTACACGAACGTACTACATGAACGCACATGAATGCGTACATGAATTCGTGTACGACTTCAAAGACCTCTCGCTAGAGAATTTGAGCACCTTTGTATTTTCGTTAAAAGGCATTTCTCAATTCTCATGAACATCGATCATATCAATTGGATCCCAAATCAGGAAAATTCCAGGAAAAAAGTCTTAAACTTGTTACAATTATGCCAATGCAATTTTAAATTTAATTTTTTTTGTCAATTGAATCCTCAATCTTTAGCATTTATGCCAATTTAGTTCATTCAGCCAATTTTGACAAGAAGTCGCTGAAATGGACGCCAACTGTCCTATGTGGCGTGATCAACGCTGATATGAACAATTTTGAATAATATTATAACATTTTTTTATATTTTTTAAATTTTTTCTTTTAAATAATATAATAACATTTTTGTGAATAATTTAGTACATTCGGTCAATTTTGACCGGAAGTCGCTGACATGGTCACCCGCTGTCCTATATGGCGCGGTCGACGCTGATGGGAGCAATTTTAAATAATATTATAATGTTTTTTTTTCGATTTTTAAAATTTTTTTTCTTTCTCTTTCTTTTTTTTCTTCCCTTCTTTCTTCCTCTAGTTGGTCACCTGGTCTCATCTTTGGCCGATCGTCAAGGTCTAGTGACCGGCTAGAAGAAGAAGGAAGGGGAAAAAAAAAGAAAGAGAAAGAAAAGAAAAAAAAAAGGAAAAAACACTTGAAAATATATTAAAATATTATTAAAATTTGTCTGTGTCACTGCCAGTCGCGCTATGTAGGATGGATTGCGTCATGTCGACTATCTCCGACGAAAATTGGCCAGATGGATTAAATTGGCATAAATACAAATGTTTATGACTCAATTGAAAAAAAAAAGACTTAGGATGGAATTATAGATTTAAGATTTTTTTGATAATTTTCTCATCCCAAAATCATATAGTTATCTTTAATCAATGGTTAGAATGACATTAGATCCGGACTAACTCAACGGCTTAACCGATGAGATTGGATAAGATTGATCAGGTGCTTAAAAGGCTTTAATACATACGTGCTTCCATTTGATACGTAAGATTAAATCTTTTTTTTTGTACATTTAGAGATTACATGATAACAAATCGTTATGGATAATAGTCCACACTAAATTAATGGAATTTCTCATATAAAAATATAATATATGAATCAATGATATCCGATTGGAGCAGGGGCCTCCTTCAGCTCAAGTCCTTGGCATTGTATGTCCTGAAAAATTCAATTAATAAAATCTTCTATAAGTCTCAAAACAACAATCTCATAAGAATTGTGATATAATATGATGTGCAAGTGTAAACTACAACAAAACATGTGCTTAAAAGTCACGATGGAAGCGGATGGCTGATCATTTCGCATTCGTCAATTTTATAATCGATGGTGTTACACCATGTTAGCTGATGATGTAACGTGTAATAACCATCGAATATATTGTCTCATGTTACAGTCCCTTCACATGTTTAAACCCTAAAATTGATGTTTTGCGATAATGTGCCGGGGCTAAAACTAGGTTGCTCATTGGAATTCATATAATGCACATGTCCGAAAGACATGCCAATCGAACAAGATTAGGTCTTACCGATGCATAGTGGTTAAGGTCCCGGTGATGAGCCTCGACGGCTCTGATCACCACAAACACGTCCCTCAATGTCGTGTCCGGGGGCAACCTCCAGTAATCGATGGCTATTGTTGGCGCCGGCCTATTCTCGAAATTGCCGTTGTCCAGGTCCTTGAGGAACTCGGTGTAAGAGATCACTGCCTCTTCCTCCAGGTACCCAACAATCCTGTGCACCAGCTTCGGAGAGACGACATAGGCCAAGAAGTAGGCGTTGAAGAAGATGCCTTGGACGGCGAACACGATCGCGCGCTCATACCACACGGGCTTTGGGACCGTTTGAAATTTGATTTACATGGAAATTATCAGGTTCTGACCAAAATGCACTTCTTCTTTTTTGGTAGGAAAAAACGCTCTCCTTTAAAACTGCACGTGTTGGCACTATCTCACAGCAATGAATTCTCATTTAACGGCAGAATGGGTGATTAGTATCTATTCACCCTGAAAATTGAAACTGAATTAGAAGGAGGGTCGGTTCCCAATTTGCGGAATTAGGAACTGGCTCACCTAGTCCTGGAATGGGATCGGATCGAACTAATTTGTCCGGTCTGATTTCTAGGTGGGTTTAGGAACGAATGGTGATATCTCTTTTTTTCTTCTTTTTCCTATTATTTGCAAGACTTCAAGTGCGGTTGCACAGTCCAATCTCCTTTTATTGTTTTTTAATATTTTGGATATTTAATCAATTGGAAAGACACTAAAGATGTGATAAAATATGATCAAATCGGTCCCGGCGGCTCGGTCCACAGATGGAACTGTGAACCCGACCAACAATCACTGGTTCCAAATTTTAGGAGCCGGGAGTTTGCCGGTCCGGTCCGGTCACCCCTAGTGCATACACCGTTTCCTTGGACTCCATGGGCATTTCCGTAATTGACTGCGGATTCGAAGTTTCCAAAAAGGTGATTTGAGGAATGCTAGGTCAAACTTTCCAAGGAGGAGAGTCCGGGAACGATGGACGTGTCCAACTTTTCCTCGTGGCCCTCGAAGAATCCCGCTCCTCATTGGCCGCGATCACGTAAGCGCTTACATTTCGCGCTTAGCGGCGATTAACTTCTAGTGCTTAATCAAGAATAAAAAACCAAATAAAATATGAAACACTGGTTGATGTAAATCATTCTTCGGGTGGGATATTCTCTTAACGCGAATTTGGCGTGTGGTGGACGCGTGCCCTTTCTAAGCTCTAATAGTTTCGGATTGATCTATTTAGACCTATCAAAATGGATCATAAATCCATTTTTTAACCCATATAAAGTATAAATTAATCATAAATGGATTTGTTATATTTACTAAATGAATCATAAATGGGTATAGGTATAATATGGGTGTTAAATGAATCGTAAATGGGTTTTTAACTTATTTAAACTCAACACATCTTTATCGTTTTCGCTCAATCTGGATTAATGAGTCAATTTGGATCGGACCATTTGTGATCCGATTTAAATCCGATCCGATCTACTTATTTGATAGGTCTAGATTTATCTATATCTGTATAGTTATACTTGAAAATTGATCAGACCTACCCGTTATGCCCACTCAACTAAAATGAACTGAAACTTTTTCTTCCAATTAACGATTCACTTCTATTCGTATGTATTCCATCGATGGTCACACCCACGCGTGGCACGAGGCTCGACACTAGTGTTAATTAACTAATAAAAGAATTTGAACATTCTTTCCCTCAACCGGAGGAAAAGTCGACCTTGACCATCTTTAAGCCATCATCGAGTACGAGACTCGGTCGTATTGAATTTGGAGATTGGACCATATCAGGAGCCCTAGAACTTGGACCGAGAATTCGTGTGATTTAATCAGAACATTCCAATTATTAGTTCTTTTCATAAGCAGTCAGAGGATGATGTTTTGTAAGTGGTGCCAAAAATATATTTCGTTTATTTATTTTTGTAAAAAATAAAGCGACTTTTTTAAGAAAAATACTCTCCGATATTTAAATATATTTTCACTTTTAAAATCTTAAGGGGAAGAGCCGACATTTGACAGAACTTTGGAGCTTTCCGGAAGTCCTGTCGAGAAACCTTAATCAAAATATGCTGAAGTACATGAATGTACTACATGAACGTACGTGTACGACTTCAATGATCTCTCACGAGTGAATTTGAGCTCCTTTTGTATTTTCGTTAAAGGGCATATCTCAATTCTCATGAACATTGATTACTATCATATCAATTAGATCCCATAACAGGAAAATTATTATAAAAGTCTTATACTTATTATAATTATGCCAACACTGTTTTAAATTTATTTTTTTTGTCAATTGAATCCTCAACTTTTAGCATTTATACCAATTCAGTCTATCTGGGCAATTTTGATCGGAAGTCGCCGACATGGACGTTTGATGTCCTATATGGCGTCGTCGACGCTGATGCAAATAATTTTCAATAATATCATAATATTTTTTCAGATTTTTTTTTTATTTTTTCTTTCCTTTTTGTTTTTTTTATTCCCTTCCTTCTTCCTCTAGTTGGTCACCTGATCTCATCTTTGGCCGATCGCCAAGGTGCAGTGATCAGCTAGAAGAAGAAGGAAGGGAAAATAAAAGACAGAGAAAGAAAAGAAAAAAAGGAAGAAAAATTCGAAAAATATTAAAAATTGTCTGTGTCAGTGCTAGTCGTGCTACGTAGGATAGCTTGCGTCATGTCAGCGATCTCCTACGAAAATTGATCGGATGGACTGAATTGACATAAATGCAAAATGTTTAATACTCAATTGAAAAAAAAAGGCTTAGGATTGAATTATAGGTTTAAGATTTTTTTGGTAATTTTCTCATCCCAAAACCATATAGTGATCTTTAATCAATGGTTAGAATGACATTAGATCCGGACTAGATCAACAGCTTAACCGATGAGATTGGATAAGATTGATCGGGTGCTTAAAAGGCTTTAATACATACGTGCTTCCATTTGATACGTACGATTATATATATATATATTTTGTACATTTAGAGATTACATGATAACAAATCGTTATAGATAATAGTCCACACTAAATTAATGGAATTTCTCATATAAATATATAATATATGAATCAATGATATCCGATTGGAGCAGGGGCCTCCTTCAGCTCATGTCCTTGGCATTGTATGTCCTGAAAAATTCAATTAATAAAATCTTCTATGAGTCTCAAAACAACAATCTCATAAGAATTGTGATATAATATGATGTGCAAGTGTAAACTACGACAAAACATGTGCTTAAAAGTCACGACGAAAGCGGCTGGATGATCATTTTGCATTCGTCAATTTTATAATCAATGGCGTTACACCAAGTAAGCTGATGATGTAATGTGTGATAACCATCGAATATGTTGTCACGTGTTATGGTCCCTTCATATGTTTAAACCCTAAAATTGATGTTTTGCGATAATGTGCCGGGATTAAAACTAGGTTGCTCATCGGAATTCATATAATGCACATGTCCGAAAGACATGCCAATTGAACAAGATTAGGTCTTACCGATGCATAGTGGTTAAGGTCCCGGTGATGAGCCTCGTCGGCCCTGATCACCACGATCACATCCCTCAGTGTCGAGTCTGGAGGCAACCTCCAGTAATCGATGGCGATTGCCGGCGCCGGCCTATTCTCGAAACTGCCGTTGTCCAAGTCCTTGAGGAACTCGGTGTAAGAGATCACTGCCTCTTCCTCCAAGTACCCAACAATCCTGTGCGCCAGCTTTGGAGAGACGACATAGGCCAAGAAGTAGGCGTTGAAGAAGACGCCTTGGACGGCGAACACGATCGCGCGCTCGTACCACGCTGGCTGTGCGATCTCGCAGAAGGTCATGAGGTGCATCCGCTCGTTCTCCGCCTCCTCCAGGAGCGCCTTGATCCACCCGCCGCTGTGCTCGAACCGCCGGAGGGACTTGCAGTGCAGGAGCATCCCGCCGACCATGCCCGGCACAGCCGCTACCGTCTCCAGCAGCATCGCATGGCACATGTGCCGCCTCTGCAGAAGATCGCATTCACTCAGAATTAGGAAAACAAAACGCCAAAGAAATTTAGACTAGGACCCTTTGTTTGTTCAACAGAAGCTTCACAAACATAATTCGTGTAGCTTAAGTATCTAAATTTTTCACTGTACTAGTAGAGTGGTTCAATTGAGATTTCAGTCATGTGAATGAGCACTGATGCGAGCAGTTTGAGCTAATATTGCAAGAGATCTTGACAGGTTCGCCGAATTTACGTGTCCGGTGCTCAAATTGTTCTTCTGAAAAATTTCCTAAGCAGTCAGAGTTGGGAAAGGCAGACCAAGAAGTGCTAACCTGAAAGAAGAGCCCAACGGGGACTTTGAGAGTTTGAACTGTCCAGTAAGCAAACTTGTCCATCAGATTGTTTGGTTTGTGGTGCTTCTCCACATCAATAGAAACATCTGCCGTGTAAGCCTCCCATGGCTGTCCACGAAAAGAAGAAGAAGATAAACAAATCAATCACGCGTTGACCCAGATAACAACTAGAGCACAGAAATCTGACCAACCAGTCAACCGCACAAAGTTCCATCAAACTCAAGAAAGGACATGTTCTTATGCAACAATTGAAGGGGGCTTTTGTGATTGTGTGCATACCCTGAAGCAATTCCATTTCCAGGCCGAACCGTCCTCTCTGGTGATCTTAGGCGGAGCGACCCCCCAGTAGCTAGAAATGGCCTTGGTGTTCTCACCCTTCTCCTCCTGTGCGGCATCAGTGGCCAGGCTGCTCTTATATCGGACCCCGCCGACCTGACCGGCGTGCCTCAAATTAACGGACGCCTCGGCCACCAGACCCCGGCAGGCCGACGTCGAGAGCACCCTCTGGCCGAGCTGCCCGAGCAACAGCCCGGACATTTTGGTTGCGGCACTGGGGTTCATCAGGTGCAGGACTTCAGAGAAACGGCGATATTCAATGCAGATGATGGGAAAGAGAGAGAGAGAGAGAGGGAGAGCTGTTGAAGATGGGTTGGTCGTGTGTCGAAACGTTTCTGGTCTTTTTCTTTCTGCGGTGGGTCTGACTATGAATTCCTGAGTTCATGGAAGGCATGCATTTATACGAGAGGGCATTTGCAGGTGTTCTACGGCTCCGAATGATTGTGTTCGCACCTGCGAAAGTCGAAGGAAAGAGCAGAGGGTTTGAATAGTTCGAGTCCTGCTTTGACACGAAATCCTGCGGAGTTCCTGGAACGTTTGTGTTGACCGGTGGAGAGAGTTGACCCCCGGAAAATTATGCATTCTTCAGGAGAAAAGTAGGGAGTGCTTGTAGTTTGGTAGTTTGCAAATGCAATTAGAACTTTGAAAAAATAAAAGAAAATACAAAGAATTGCAATTGCTTTTGTTGGTGGCGTGATGTCATAATTTAACTTTGGGAAAAACGAAATATATTCACCGAGAATTTCCTAACTTTTTGGGGCGGT
Source organism: Syzygium malaccense (assembly GCA_031216405.1). NCBI lineage: Eukaryota > Viridiplantae > Streptophyta > Magnoliopsida > Myrtales > Myrtaceae > Syzygium > Syzygium malaccense. Next base: position 8,090,228 of record CM062257.1, read on the forward strand.
GCACATTTTGTCACTCTTTGAAATCTCGTATTTCTCTCTTCTATTTTTTTTTTCTTGTGAGAACGAGTTTTGCATAGATAGCGTTTCTGCTCTCAAGCTATTGGCGTATATTGATTTGTTCAAGATTTTGCTTCTCTAAACTCATTGGGACCTTGTATCTTGAAATTGATCATAGACAGAGAAAGAGAGAAAGAGAAGTTACACGGTTCATCATCTAGCATAATAATATCCAAGCGATAATATAATCGTCGTCTCTCCAGAACAATCTCGAAGTAATTCTAAATTTCATGAAACTGGGTTTCTACATAATCCCAAGAAAAAAATTGTTGGGCGATTTCTATAACGTTTCCCCACGATTCCATCCGTTCAAGGACATCACCATTTTTGTCCGCATTTGTAGTAGGAACGGGATTGATTGAGTAGTGGTTAGTATTTTGAACTCTTAATTTATGGTGGGATTAGGAACAGGAGGACATGCGAGGAAGCTTCCTGCGAGTAGGTCAACCTGCTTCGCTCTCGACCCGCTTGAATGTGAACGTTCAAAAGCATCCTGACGACTTACCATTAAAGACAATGTGAACATAGTGTTGATCATATAGCTTGACCATAAGATGATGTGAACATACAAAAAGCTTGGAACCTTCTCAGGACTTGCCATTCCTTGGAGTGGAGGGGATAGCAACCACGTCGCGTATGTGGAAAAGTTCCAATGGTCTTCCCAACAGGCTGAGTGTAGTCCTTGACACAATTGGGGGCTCTCCCAAGGAAAAAAAAATGCCATAATTTGCTCCGAGCCTCTGTGATTGGTAGATTATAAACATGAATATCGGTCGCATGCAAACTTGACTAAAATTGAAAGTAAATGATGGTCCATGTTTGTACTACGCCGGTCAAAATAACAATCGGAAGAAATCTCCTATAACAGGACGGAGGAAAACACGCGAAAGGAAAAAGTAGTCTTAGGCACGGGCCGTAATAGAGAAAAGTATTACCCGACATGCTTTTTTTTTTTAACTACAAATGTTTTTTAAATTGTCCTTCCACGAAACAAGATATATCTATAATATATTATTGGGATATGCTATCTCAAGATGTGAAATTAGCCTCTATACTTTGAAATCATTGGTATAACTGTGAATATAGTACCTCATGCAACCAACTTCCAACAAGATTTCTGAAGGAATTCAGTGAGGCTATTGAGAAATTATTTCGTGAATACAGTGCATGCGTGTATTAAATTGAACATGGATCATCATATCTAGTGGAACAAAGGATGAGCACTGGGTACACCTCGGCTGAATTGGGCCTGAAGGTCAGGCCTAATTTGTCGCCCAAGCCTATCTATAAGATAGAATTTACACAAAAACTCTCAAGCTGGGCTTGAGCCCGTAGAGTTGGAGGTTTTCGGGCTTACTCATGTAAGAACGTTGCCCAAGTCCAAGCCTGCTCATTTACCTCTCAGCCCCTATCCGCCCGTCGATTGCCTCTTGATGAGACTCGCATGGACCCAGAACTTTTGATAGTTTGTGTTCGTGTTCAACTCAGTTTAGTAGACATACCACAATCATGTAATAATTTGTCGATGATACGATATAGGACATTTCGATTGGAAACCTCAACAGAAGTTGTACAATGGCAAGATCACAAATTCAAAATGTCCAGCTCCACTGGAAGTTCCAAATTCGAGCCAAATTGAACTGCGAAAACCCCACCCGATGTCGATGAATGACGAAGAAAAGCATAAACTAGATGTTGCCAGATGGGGGTTCAAGTTGTCAAAGATGAGGAAGAACTTGTTCAGTAACAGAAGCTGGGACTGTTCAATGGACAGTTTAAAGAGTTGAATTGAAGATTAGAATAACAGAGCCAGGTATCACAACAGTCAGCATTGTCTTCCAATATAATGGCCAAAGACGGTCTTTAGGGCACAGCAAAGAGCCCTTGCGAATGAGCCTCAGGGACAATGTACTCTACTGTTTGCCGCTTCCTTGCTGGCCAGTCAAAGATCCATACAAGAAGCTTTCCCCTCTCGTCAGCAGCAGAAGCAACTGGGAATTCTTTTCTCCGGATCATGTAGCAGAAGCTTGCCTAGAAAAATCAAGAAATGAAAGAAGTGAATCGATCACTTATTATTTTAACTGGGTTTTCCAAGTTTTTGCTTATAGTATCTCTCTTGCACAGAACTAGGGTTTTATAAGGGTGATGGAGATTCTTGATTAGATCAGGACATGGAAGAAGGTGAATCAACAAAGTATTATTGTCAACTCCTGCTTATGCTCTCCCCGATCTCTCTCGCGACACAAGTGTGCTTGCACGCACATGCACGCGACTTGTCCTAACATGTACAAGCTAGTTCGTAATAATTAGTTGCCGTTGGCCAAAAGAAAGAAACGAAAATCGAAGTATGAGAATCTTGATCTTCCCTAAGGAGACACGCTAATTAACAAGAGATCTTGGTAACTTTCAAGATTCAGTCCAAGCTCTTTTATCTATCACGCGCCGAATAAATGTTACATATCCATACAAAAAAGACCACATATATGAACAGTTTTGCTATATGTCATAGAATTAGTACTAATCTGTAAGATTAATTTGCAAACTAATGGTCCATGGATGTAATCATGTAAACATCCTCAACAACTAATTAAGCACAAGCAAAAGCCAAAAGCTTTTCAGTTCAAGAAACTCATTGGCAATGTAGCTTTGGATTGCACGTCACTGAGAATACTAATAAGAGCTTGTATAAGGTTATTACGTTATCTATGTAGTGTACAAATGAATTTTCAGCAACTTTTAATCACTTGTTGAATAATTGGCCGCTAATTTATTACCACGAGACGTGTAAAAGTCCAATAGATCATGCCAAGCGAGACTTGTCAAAATGACGGAAACGAACGAAGCCACGCAAGCCATATCGCTTGATAATGGGTATTATATGTTCTTTATGTGGATGTAACATCTTGGATTTACATTATGTAATATTGTCCTCTTTGGGACCATTGATCCTGACAGCTTTAAAATGCGTTATATAGAAATAGAACCCCAAGCCTTATAAGGCTGTTCAGGACTCCCCTCTTTGGGACCATTGACCCTGACAGCTTTAAAATGCGTTATATAGAAATAGAACCCCAAGCCTTATAAGGCTGTTCAGGACTCCCCCTAGGTGATGTGGGACTAGAGAGGCTCTCCCCTTCCTCTTATGCGTTATATAGAAATAGAACTCCAAGCCTTATAAGGCTGTTCAGGACTCCCCCTAGGTGATGTGGGACTAGAGAGGCTCTCCCCTTCCTCTTATGCGTTATATAGAAATAGAACTCCAAGCCTTATAAGGCTGTTCAGGACTCCCCCTAGGTGATGTGGGACTAGAGAGGCTCTCCCCTTCCTCTTATGAGGACAGTGCCCTAGCTGTGAGCCCACACGTGGTAGGGAGTCGGCTCTAATATCACTTGTAACATTCTCGATCTAGATTGTGTAATATTGTCCACTTTGGGCTCTCTAACCCTCACAGCTTTAAAACACGTTATACAGATATAGAACCCCAAGCCTTATAAGCCAGTCCAGGACTCTTCTCCTAGGCGATGTGGGACTAGAAAGGCTCTCCCCTTCCCTGCGCACGTTCGAGGACTGAGGCGCAGACACAACGCCAACCCTCCTCCCTGTGCATTGCCATCTGGACCATGACAGTGGATAAACTTAAGCTTTTGGGTTGGACTTTTAAATATGATATCAAAGTTAGTGCTATCCTTTTCGCGTATGTGCGTCACCCCCATCAATCAAATTTAGTCCCAATCCAATTGGCATGTGAGAGGGGGTGTTAATATATTGTGGATCTTATATGCTCTTTAGATACATGCTATCTCCCTTTACCTATAAGTTTAATTCTTTGTGTTGGACATTTTAGCAATCTTAAATCAATATGAAGACATTATTGGGCACCTGATTGATATAGTAGGACAAATAAGCATCCTCCCGAAGTGCAAGAACTTTCGTTGGACAAGTATGAAAGCTGTGCAAGTTAGGGATAAGCGGTTCTAAGTCGAGTTCCAAACCTAGAACTTGAAACTTACCTCGTTAGGACTAGTTCTCAATTTTTGGAATCTGAAACTTACGCTCTTGGAATCGGTGCTCCCACCTAGTATATTTACTACACTCATATACTAATTTGCCGACACTATGATTGGAAATGTTAACAGAAGTTGTACAAGAGTATGTGCTCACCACAGACCAATTTTGCAAGGTAACCTTAGATCTCCCAATCGATATATATGAGCTCTCCTATAGTTCCCAAATTCGAAATGTTAAGTTCCATTTGAAGTTTCAAATTCGAGCCAAATTGAACTATGAAAATGCGAAAACTCCACCCGTTCTCAATGAAAAAGGAACAAAGGCAAGAAAATACATATTGTCGGATGGGGATTCAAGCTGTCAAAGATGAGGAAGAACTTGTTCTGCAATACAAATTGGGAAATATTCAATGGATAGTTTAGAGAGTTGAATTGAAGATTAGTAGAACAGAGCCAGGATTAGCAAAAGTCAGCTGGGTAACATCATTGTTTACAAAAATAATGGCCAAGAGACGGCTTTTAGGGCAGAGAAAAGAGCCCATGTGAATGAGCCTTAGGGACGTCGTACTCCACCGTTCGCCGCTTCCGCGTGGGCTAGTCAAAGATCCATTCAAGAAAGTTTTCCCCTCTCGTATACTTCAATGCAACTGAACGTTTTCTTTCTCTTTCTCTTGGCCACTTAATACAGCAACATTTTATCCTCGCTTCTTATTTTTTTTTAACAGGAAGTGTGATTGGCTATCTCTAACTGTGTTGAGAGGCACTTGGGTTGTGCTAGAAAAGTTTCACACTTGAGATTTGGTGTGGCGTGAACCGATTAACAATCCTAGCTAGCCAATTACTCATTGGCAAAGCTTGACTGGATATGTGCGGTCTTGGATTTGGGCTCCTTTTTTATGATTTCCGCTAGTGAATGTATTGGCCTCTGTTGCACATCCATGCACATGTGGGTAAAAGTCCCTATGCTACTCTCTATGGTGCTTGCACAATATCATAATCAAAGTAATCTTGTAAGATTCAAAACTTTGAGAGTTAAATTCCTTGTAGGCATGGCAATGTAAAAACATAGGTGAATTATGCAGTCACTGACGAAAAAAAAATCATGAGACGAAGTCTTGGTGTCGATCATGGGCACTCAGAAGTGTTCCCGCACGCGATAGTCACGTTCGGCCAGCTCTTGATTGAATTTTTTTTTTCCATTCCGTTCTAAGAATGCAAAACTACCAAGGCTCCATATGCTGTTGAAAAGGTAGCTTCAAGAAATGGCAGGTGTGATGTCCGTACTGATGTTAGCAGCAGCAGCAACTGGGTATTCTTTTCTCCAAATCATATGTTGCAGAATCTTGGATAGAAAAATTAAGAAAAATGAAAGAAGGGAATCCATCAATTATAAATTTAACTGGGTTTCGCCAAGTTCTTGCTTGTAGCATCTCTCTTGCACACAATTAGGGTTTTATAAATGTGGTGGAGATTCTTGATTTCATTAGAATAAGGAAGAAGGTGAATCAGCAAAGCACATTGTCAACTCCCACTTATGCTCTTCCCGATCTCTCTCCCAACATGACCGTGCGCACATGCACACACAAGTACGCGACTAGCCCTGACATATAATAAGATCTCGATGCAAATGAGTTTATAAAATTTCATCGCTGTTGGCGAAAAGAAAGAAATGAAAACCCAATTAAGAGAATCTTGAACTTCCCTAAGGAGACATGCAAATTGACAAGAGCTCTCATTAACTTTCAAGGTTCAATTCAAGCTCTTTTTTGTTTATCACTAGTCGAATAAATGTTATGTATCTAGTCAAAAAAGATCACAGATACGTCGTAGAATTAGAACCAATCTATCAGATTAATTCGCAAAATTAATCCTTGCTTTTTAGTTCCCTCAACCACTAATTAAGCACAACCAAAAGCCAAATTCTTTTTTAGTTCGAGATTCTCGTTGGCAATGTAGCTTGTATAAGCTCATTACTGTATCTGTGTGTTGCACAAATGAATTTTGAATAATTTTTTAATCTCTTGTTGAATTACTGGCCGCTATTTTTTGACCTCGAGATGTGTAAAAGTCAAATAGGTCATGCCAAGCGGGACTTGTCAAGATGACGGAGGCAAATGAAACCATGCAAGTGGGCCAATGACACCCCTCGAATCCACAAATATTTTCTTTTTTGTAGCTGTCAATTACGTCGGGCATATTGACGAGAATATTAAATTTTTCAATATGAATTTTACTATAGAAAAGACATTATTGTAAAAAAAGATTTCTATGCGTTTTTTATTGATGGCATTGACATGCACAGAGCTTTTGCAAACTACTCTAATCCTGGAGTTTTTACTGGCTTACAAAGATTCCCATGCACTATTTTGGTCCATAAACCATGATGTGGATAGTCCATAGACCATAGAAAAGAAAAGAGAAGATCAAAATAAAGCTTAGATAGAACAAGTGAAAAGAAAATAATTTATTAGCTTTGTAATTGTTCATGTGAGTAGAAGAAATTCGAAGGGGAGAAAAAGAGAAGCAACGAAAATCGATTCAAATAGCTAGAAGTAATCAAGAGTTTTTATTACCTTCATTCTCGATGAATAGTGAAAGTACAAACTAGTAAGGTGGATCACTTTGTTTGCACACATTTATGGACAATTAATTTCGCTGATTAAATTATTCATTTTCTTTTCTTTCCAAACATTAGACCGTCCTTAATTTATTGCAAGAATAACAGCTTGATTTGGGTTAAAAAAATAAATAGCAAATAATTAGAAATTATTGTGTGGTCCACTTTTTCGAGAATTTGTGGTTCACAGCATATTATCATCATAACAGTAGCCCGAGACTAGTATGCTAACAAAGCCTTCCTTTCAATTTATGTTCATATGGGACAATCGACCTTATCTAAGAAAATCAGTTTCCTTTTACAGCAGTGACGTTTGAATCTGCCCAAGTTTCCCGAATTTAGTGTGATGAGTTTGAGAGAAGATGATGGTGGGTCAGAGAAAGTGATGATAGGTGGAGATTCCCGGTCACTGAGGGAGATGCCCTCTTGTTTGACTTTTAGATACTATCGGGCCTTTAGTCGTGAGCGAGAGCAACAAGGAACCGAAAACACACACACGACCCTCTGTAAATCCGTACTCTCTCAGCCTCTCTGCTTGGAAGATGTCAGCCTTAAAGATCCCTTATAAATACGCTGTGATTCATCAGTTCATGCCGTATTACTGAACACACTGTCTTGTTGTCTCCTCCCCCTCCATCTTGTTCTGCACCATCATTCTGGATGGCCACCAGTTCTTTGACGCAGTGTCCTCCATTAGGATTCGGAGGGAAGTACTACCATGTGTCTGCAGATGGAGGAAGCTGTGTGAGGCAGAGCAGCTTCTTTGGAGGCCAAGCTGTGCTCAATCAGGGTGTTGGGTATTCAGTCGTTCTTGGGTTTGGTGCATTCTTTGCTGTCTTCACCTCTTTCCTGGTACCTGTTCCACAACTCATTCACCCTTTTCCTCTTGCGTGCACTACTTTTCTTGTTGTTTTCGGTCTCTATTTTTCGTGTGAATCCAAGAATCATGGTATTTTTGGTTGGAAGAAAGCATTTCTCTTCACTGATGATGAGGTTGTTCCAATTTTGACTATTTGGTATGCATGATAAAATATAAAATTCAGGCAAAGTACATACTGCTTTTATTTGCTATTACTGTGCCGTAGAAAGCTCTGTGGCTCTTTCTTCGGTTGTGGGACTAGAATTTTCTGTGGCACTAATTAATGATTTCCTGCGTTTCATAACAAGGTTTTCATTAAGTGCGGATTGTTATGATCCATTGCTTTCATTGGTTGCTTGATGAAGGACCTTAAGTTGATCTTTGAAGAACTTGTTGCACACTTTGACATAGAATTGTTACTATATGCAGATAACCTCAGATTTGTAAGGAGAGTCTGAAATCTGCAGTCTCTCTTGATAATCTGATGATCCCATCTAACCCGATGATCAAGCAGGGTCTTAGATGTATCACATATTTCTCTTTTCTTGTCATTTTCTTGTCGATTTTCTTTCCAAGGTTATGGGAGTACTCATCATTTTACTTTGAAAACTCGGTCAATATCATGAACAATGATAAGTCCTTTTGTGAATAGCTGTATGTTCCGATTTAATATCAGTGCAATCAGGTCTATTCCATACCATCGATTGACTATACGAAAATTGTGCAGGCAAGCCTGTATTCACTATCCAATATTCATGAGATACTAGTCAATCAATTTAATCAGTAGGAGTGCCTTGCTCCTTTCATTTTGTTTGTGTTGAGAAAAGAGTATCTTGCTTCTGTAACACGGCTGAACAACTATAGTGGAGTCCTCTTTGCATTTACTTAGCAGATATATCATTTCAAACCTAAATATAAGAGAGCAAATATTCTCATCTTCGAGAGAAAAATGGACACGTATAATTGTCTTTGCTATCACATTCTAGTTGGAAAACTGCATTTCTACATCTCTAGCATCCCAGACTGGCGCTAGCTGCTCATTCTTATCCTCACAAAATCGAATGAATCGTCGGCACGGTTCGGAACCTTAATTGTGATTCTGATTGCTGAATAGTAATTTCCTGTGATGCCAGGTCTGGCTGGAGAAGCGTTATGTCGGATCGCGCCACACTTCTGAATGGTTCAACACTGCAGGAAGGAATGTCAAAACTGGACTAATAGCCAGTGTGATCGTTTCTCAGGTATTTCTCCTGCATTGTTAGTTAGGCAGATTGGACAGAATTCCAGCTGACAACTTATATTTCTCGGGTTGAACTCTTGAAGTGGACCTGGGCCGCTACAATCTTGCAAAGCTCCAATGTCGCCTGGGAATATGGAGTTAGCGGGCCGTTCTGGTATGCAAGTGGTGCCACAATCCAGGTACGCGCAACTTCCATCCGATTGCTCCTTTGTGTTCATTGACTTTTAACTTCCGAGAGAAAATAGACATTGGAGTTCTCACTGCTGAGTTCCTAAGTGCTTGCAAATAGGTACTCTTGTTCGGTATAATGGCTATAGAGATCAAAAGAAAAGCTCCTCATGCCCACACTGTCTGTGAAATCGTGCGAGCTCGGTATGTATCACCTGGTCCAAGACGTTACACTTTTATTTTTTGGTTTAACTCGTGTCGCGACGAAGTCTCTTATGCTAATTAAGTAAGCTCGAATTTCAGTTGGGGAACTGCTGCGCATATTGTTTTCCTTGTCTTCTGCTTCATGACGAACATAATTGTCACCGCGATGTTGCTTCTCGGTGGCTCTGCAGTCGTAAATGCTCTGACTGGAATGAACATATATGCTGCTAGCTTCTTGATCCCCCTCGGAGTGATCGTCTACACTTTGGCTGGTGGCCTAAAAGCCACCTTCTTAGCGAGCTATATACATTCTGTTATAGGTACTTCGCCAAAAAACTTCGAAATTTTCATGTAATCTCTCCTGATTTGGAACACAGGTGCTAATTGGCTGATGATTTCTCTTGTAGTGCACGTGGTTTTAGTAATCTTTGTCTACTTAGTATACACGGCAAGCAGCGAGCTCGGTAGCCCCAGCGTGGTTTACAGACATCTCTTGGAGGTAGTGAGCAAATCAAGATCCTGTCAGGAGCCAATATCGCACAGCGGGCAATCTTGTGGTCCTGTTAGTGGGAACTATGGCGGATCTTATTTGACCATGTTAAGCTCCGGAGGGCTTGTGTTCGGTATCATCAACATTGTCGGCAACTTTGGTACTGTCTTTGTTGACAATGTAAGGTTTCGTCACCGAGAATGATCAGTTCATCCATATGCGGGCATAACTTCTTCCCTCTTATTAATTTTGATGCCATCCTTTGACTGAAACATAGCAGGGATACTGGGTGAGCGCCATAGCCGCGAGACCCTCATCGACACACAAGGGCTATTTGTTAGGCGGACTAGTGTGGTTCGCTGTGCCATTCTCACTGGCCACCTCCCTCGGTCTAGGAGCACTTGCGCTCGATTTGCCGATTACAGCTAATGAAGCAAGCCATGGACTTGTTCCTCCAGCTACAGCTATTGCTTTGATGGGGAAAGGAGGAGCTGTCCTCCTTCTCACTATGCTCTTCATGTAAGTTCTGCATCTGTCAACTGTAAGAGACACAAATGAAACAGGACGATTTTATTAGTTGATTCACATTTGTCGGGCAAAAAGGATGGTACTTCGGCATTGAACTAAGATCAAATATCGAACTTAAAATTGCTCCGTTCTTATGTGTCAGGGCTGTGACATCCGCCGGGTCCTCCGAACTAATAGCAGTGTCTTCATTATGCACATATGACATCTACCGCACTTACATCAATCCAAACGCAAGCGGAAAGAAAATCCTCCGAGTTTCAAGGAGCATCATCCTCGGGTTCGGGTGCTTCATGGGAGTGCTTGCGGTGATCTTGAACAAGGCTGGAGTTTCACTGGGCTGGATGTACCTCGCAATGGGAGTGATTGTTGGCTCGGCTGTCCTGCCCATCGCATTCATGCTCCTCTGGAGGAAGGCAAACGCGTTCGGCGCAATTCTCGGAACGATCTCCGGGTGCATCCTGGGAATCATAACTTGGTTGGTGGTCACAAGCGTTGAGTATGGCCGGGTGAATCTGGAAACCACTGGGAGGAATGCGCCGATGCTCGCGGGGAATCTCGTCTCAATTCTTACTGGCGGGGCCATCCATGCCATCTGTAGCTTCCTGTCGCCTCAAAACTATGATTGGGAAACTACCAAGGAGATCACGATGGTTGAAAAAGATAAAACTGACCTGCCGTCGGAGGAGTTCAAGGAAGAGAAGCTGAATAGGGCGAAGGCATGGATCGTGAGATGGGGCATCGGTTTCACTGTCGTCATCGTCGTGTTGTGGCCGGTTCTCTCGCTCCCAGCAAGTAAGTTAAATTCCTAAAGCCTTGGACTGCCTAACATATTGCGCACAACATTTTGTCTGCTTTTTCTGAAACTTTCCTGTTGCTTTGCTTGTTTGCAGGGGAATTCAGTAAAGGGTATTTTACATTCTGGGCGGTCATTGCGATTGCTTGGGGAACCATCGGCTCTGCTGTTATCATTGCTCTGCCGGTGATGGAGAGCTGGCAGACTATCCAGAGCGTCTGCGTCGGCATGTTCACAAACGACCAGCTCATGGAAAAGATCCAAGAACTCAACGTCAAGTTACAGTCGGTCGTATCGGCAATACCAGAAGCGGAAAGATTGTATCTCCTCGAGGTGGAAAAGACCAAGAAACTGGATGCTAGTGAGCAACAAGTCCTGCCTGCTTAGCTCGCTTGACGTGAGTTGCCAATGTGAAAAACCTTAGGGAGAGTGAAAGTTCTGCAGAAAAAAAGATGGGCGAACTTGCCTTTTCTTGTTTGTCATGTCATGTCAATCTTTTTGCATGGAGGAGCTTGCTTTGGGCAACAAAAGCCAGTGGCTTGGAGGCCACAATGTGTAATTTCCCCTTAAATGTTCCTGGTCTCATTGAAATAAAATCAAAGTCGTCTATAGTCTCCGCCTACTGTCAGTTCAATTTACAAGTAACCACTCACTTTCAGGAATTTACAAAGAAACTTTTTGCAGCATTAGGCCATATACAGTCATTGATCACACATAAGTGAACTTGCCCTCATTAACCACCCTTAACCATAACAAATGAAGTTCTCAGGAGCCTCTCTCTGAACGAAAGTGCCATGGACGGCCCCATATCCATGGTGTAAATGCGATTTGTGTCTGTTTCTTTCAGATTGTATTCGGCTGCTTGTGGTGAGTATGCCTCGAGCTACGCTCGCGACGAGAACTCAGAAACATAACCTTGTGGGTGCGGCCTTCTCGGAAGCCTGCTCGATACTTATTTAACGATTATACACGTACAGAACATGAAACCTTCCACAAGAGTCAAATCTTTTCCTCCCGCTCATCGCGAACCGGGTCTTTTCCTGACACTATCGTAGTCCCTTCAAAGCGAAAAAGACGATTGCTTTTATACCGAGTGACTTCAAAGAGAAACTGACGATTGCTTTCACACCAGGCGACTCGCTTTCACAAATTACCAACCCAATCACAAGTCCATTTCCAGAAGATGCGATATCATTCATTTCTATCCTCATGTTTAATAGCTTGCGCTCCCGAGCCGTGACCTTACCACCTACCGCCATTAATTAGCCTCCAAAACAGCCTAGGACGCAAACATTAAGGTACATCCTCTCAAAAAGGTTTCAAGCGAACACGTCGCACTGGTCCACAAGGCATTGAAAAAGAATTCAACAACTACCCATCATCAAAGTTCTCATCATCTGTTAACAACCTTCCCAACTTTCCTTCCAGCAATAAAAACATCTGCAGGATATGAAGCAACCAGCGATGTCATCATGTGAAGTCACTTTGCAAGAAAGTACTTTCAGCTATAACCTCTGCAATTGTGAATAACACATTCCCCAATTAAATGAAACAAAGAGAGCTTGAAATCTCTTGCCCATAAAGCTATGCCTCATTCCTAATGTCATTCTACTGGAATGACTCAAACCAAACATTCATACATGGAGTCATATTTGCTCCATCACTTGCTCTAAATCTGTGATGCTGGCGACGAGAGGTTCACCATATTCAAATATGGAGCCATCTGTCATGCAACAGTCACCATGTTCAAACATGGAGCTACATTTGCGCTACAACTTTACTCTAAATTTGTGGCGTCGGCGAAATCTTTTATGTATCATTCACCATCGCTAACACTATATCCCAAGCAACACATCCATCACATTCCACAACATAGCTCACAGTTGCGGATCAGAAATTTCTGAATAGACCTTCAGTTTTCGAGAACTTGCTAAGGGCAAGACACACAAAAAGTGAAGTGCAAGGAACATAATGAAAATGGCTCGGACACATGAAATTTTGAAAAGTACCAAAGAGAGTGATCACATAGTGTTCTTAATTCTTAGAGTACGAGTTTCAAACACAGCAACAATGAAGCCCTTAGAGGGAAGATAGAGTCACAGATATCAAGCAGAGGCAGCAGCTTCTTCCAACAGCTGCTTCACCTTTGTGATGTAATCACTCATTGCTTCATCCTTCGATTTCCCTGCCAACAAACAAAAAGAGCACTGTCAGAAATAGCAAAGACCGACACGAATCATCAAAAAAACGGAAGTTGCAAGATAAGAACTACTATTTTATTTTTCTACCTTCAACAGCCTTCCATGCATCCCACTTAGCCCGATCCCTCATGTTGAACATTCCAGGGCGACCTGCAAGTTACGTGAAACAGGCATTAGTTATCTCGGAGATGGACCTAGTTGAGAAACAAAGCGTTGAAGCGCAACAAGTTGCAAATCCTAAACCCATTAGATGGGGGTGAGTTACTGACTGGTGTTCACTGGTCCAACTGTGGCTTGCTTGAAGAGCCCATAGAGGATGAGCTTGTTCTCATTGGTTGTGCTCTCCGGCAAGGTCTTGGCTTTCTCAGCATGTTCCTCGAAATCCTCCTGCGTAAACCAAGTAAGTCATGACCCTAACAAGGATAACACAAAAAGTACACATCAACATCCTCAAAGCTCTATAAAAGCACGCAAGAAGAGAACAACTAACAAGTCTGCAAAGTAGATTAAAGAAGTTTGAAAACCAACATCAATGAAATAAAGTAAAACAAACGTTCGAGGAAGATCTATCCAGTCACCAAAAAAAATAGAAAGATAAAAGCGCACGATATTTTGAGGAAGATTAGTATCTTAAGCAACACATGGATAGGAGATGCCAGTGCACAATATTACTCGCGAAACAGCTTTCCCTTTGAAATTTACAGAGCGCGAGGGAAGATATAAGAGATCAGTTGCTTAAGAACGCAAATCTCGAAAGTGTAAAATGTACATATTCATCACTGGACGAGCCTAGACTGATACATAAGGATCATCCCGCTCCACCTTAGCAATAGGATGTACCTTTAAATGTTGCATGTAGAAAAGGCGATAAACCAAAAAGGCCAATCTAGCCGGTAAAATTTAATTCAATTTCCTCATTTTCTTTGCCCAGGCAAATCAGCTAATATAACTAGACAACTTAACTAAAAACTACGCCAATTCAAGGACACTCTGTCCAAGCACAAAGAGGAGCTCAGTGAGCAGTTTTGGCAGCAGCTATTTACAATCAATCAGACAGAAGCTATAGATTCACAGATAAGAAAAGATCACTAATCGCATGGTAAACAAAACAGATACCCAGAAGAACAAAACCAGGATAAATCAACGCAAAAATTCGTTAAAAAAGAAAAAAGAAAAAGTTTCACATCATGGGTTTCTCAGCAAGTCAAAGCATTGAGATATGATCTCTTAAAAAACCAAACTTTAGCTCAACAAAGCACCGATCTGATGCACCCAAATGAAGAACAACGCACAGAGAAATGGGTAAATCAAACACATCACAAGCCAGAGCACCCAGATTCCAAATCGCAACAACGACACAGGAAAGAACGATCTGATCATCAACTGAGAAAAAAGCAGGAAAATAAAACAGAGAGAAGAATTCGAGGCGGGCGACCTTCAAACCCATTTGCTCGATCCGCTTCGCTTTCTCGGGGAATTCGTTGATGTGAAGCGTAACGTACCGTGAGAAAGTGTCAGATACGTGCAAGAGAGGAAGGAAGCGGATGGATGGCTATTAAATAGGAGAAAAGACGGGCGATTCTACTGTGGCATCGCGTTTTCTTGGGGAGAGCTGGCGTCTTAAAAATTCGATTTTTATTTTCATCCGGAGTTGGAGAGAAAATATTAGATAGTACCGGACCGCCAAATCAGCATGGTCCCCGGTCACTCACGAGGCGCCACGTGGTCCACGGTGAGACCGGCGGGCTGGGACCCCTTTTTTACCCAAAAAAAAATTAAAGTTTTCGCTCCTTTAGCCTGCACTCCTCCTCTACACGCTAAAAGCCTACACCCTTGGAGAAAATATTAGGTGATCCCGAACCGTCAAGTCAGTGTGATCCCCGACCACTCACGAGGCGCCACGTGGTCCACGGTGAGACCGGCGTGCTGGGACCACTTTTTAACCCAAAAAAAATTAAAGTTTTCGCTCCTTTAGCCTGCCCTCCTCCTCTACACGCTAAAAGCCTACGCCCCCCTGTCCTTTCCGATCTCTCCCTTCTCTCTCTCTTCATTAATGGTAGCCTCACCTTCCTTCGCGAAAATATTAGGTGATCCTGGACCGCCAAATCAGCATGGTCCCCGATCACTCACGAGACGCCACGTGATCTACGATGAGACCGGCGGGTTGGGACCCCATTTTTACCCAAAAAAAATTAAAGTTTTCGCTCCTTTAGCCCGCACTTCTCCTCTGCACGTTAAAAGCCTACGCCCTCTGGAGAAAATATTAGGTGGTCCCGGACCACCAAGTCAGCGTGATCCCCTATCACTCACCAGGCGCCACGTGGTCTACGGTGAGACCGGCGGGCCGGGACCTCTTTTTTACCTAAAAAAAAATTAAAGTTTTCGCTCCTTTAGCCTGCCCTCCTCCTCTGCACGCTAAAAGCCTACGCCCCCTGTCCTTTTCGGTCTCTCCCTTCTCTCTCTCTTCATTAATGGCGGCCTCACCTTTCTTCTCTCTCCTTCTCGAGCTCCTCGGCGCTCCTCTCTTCTCAGACGAAGCCCCACATTCTCTCTGTTATTTCAAAAATCTGTCTCGCCCGAGAGCGATTCGCCCGCCCCCTCGCCTGCTGGTCCCGACCTCCGCCGTCGCCGTTGCCTCCGCCCACCCACCCCGTGGCCTCCGCCCGCCCAAGAGCAACCCGTCCGCCGGTCCCGACCTCCGCCGTTGCCTCCTCCCGCCCAAGAGCAGCTGGGTTCCGAGCTCTGACCGCCGTCGCCTTCGCCGCCAAACCCAGCTCGGTGGTCCTCCCCAACGGCCGTGGATGGGGGAGCAGTGGTGATCTCTTCTCCGTCGATTTTGTCGGCCTCTACTGTAAGTCCAAGCGGGCCAGGCGTCGGCTCGGCGTCTCCCGCTCCAGGGGCCTCCCGCGCCTCCTCTCCGCCGGCAACCCCGCGCTGCCTTCCTTGGTGAAGGCCGTGCTCCATCTCGAGCAGGCCTACCATTCATTGTCCCCCCGCGGCGAGCCGCCTCGTCAGTCCGAGAACAAGCTTCAGGTGACGTTCGTGTCTCTCGGCTTCCCTTCGAGTGTCTTGTTTGTCGCGTGGAATCTTGTTTTTTTTTCCTTCGTATTTGTGCTTTTGTTGCAGGAGTGGTGCTTGGAGGGGTAAGAGTGATCGGGAGCTTGTGAAGGTGGTAAAGGACGTCGCCTTGGAAATGGAAGTGTGAGCGGATACACTAGGAGACTTTGTTTCCAGTGTTCCTATTTTATCGGAGATGGATGCTCAGTAAGCTTCAAAGCTAGAGCAGTTTTAGGGCCCGTTTGGTAACGTGTCAAACAGTGAAAATTTCTGTTCTTTTATTCCCAGAAATAGTTTGAGGATAGAAATGCGTTTGATAAATTTTTTGTTTCCGGGCACATTTTTGCAAAAATTTGTGCCCAGAAACAGTTTTGGAAGAAAAACAAGAAGTAAAAAAAAGTTGCTTCTTGTTTCTCAGCACAATTTTGAGAATGAGTTCTTTTTTTTCTTTTTCTTTTTTTTTATTTTCTTCTTTGTGTTGTTCTTCCCTGGGCGGCAGGCCGGTCGCTGGGCCGACGAGGGCGTCATGGCCCTCGCCGGCTACCGGCGGAGGCGAGGGTGAGGGCTGGACCCTCGCCTTTTGGGCGAGGCGGCTCACCGTCGATCATGGCGAGGTCGGCCTCGCCTAATCTGGGCGAGTCCGGCGGTGAGGCAAGCGGCCAGGGCGGCGGCAAGGGCCACGACGCCCTGACCTGTGGCCGGTCGCCAGCACTGGCAACCGGCCATGGCCAAAGAAGGGAAGGGTAGAAAGAAAAAAAATATTAAATAATTTAAAATATTATTAATAAAAAAAATTTTGTGTAGTTACCAAACGTATTTCTGTTCTTTTCTATCTCAGAAATAGAAATTTTGGACAGTTACCAAACGCCTTCAAATGCTCAGAAATTATTTTCTGACACATAATAAAAAAGAATCATTTCTGAGTAGAAATAGTTCCTGAGTACAGAATGATTGTCATGCGTACCTTAGAATAGTTGGTAGTGAAGGTTTTGAAGAGGATCTGGGCTGACTGTGGTCTTCATTTCTTTCTCTCTCTTTTTTTTTTAGCACCGAACAGTTTGGGTCAGTGGCAATAATTTTGGATCTTGAAAATCTCATTTGGAATCTTGGATTGTTGAGTTTCTGGAGACCTACTTCGGATGCTTATGAGCCTTCTTTGGGTTGCTGCTTAAATTACAGTGTTGAGTTGATGTAGAGAATAACCGGTGTTCGTCACGGGGTTACAAACGAGTGCATTGTCCCCTGGTCCCTTTAGATGAACAAATGGGATGAAATAGCTAGCGTGCCTTGATATGCTTTCACTTCTTTTTCTTGAAGCAGTTAATGAGGAACCATTTAGGAGTTAGAATTGTGACGTTGCTGCTGGCTTCATATGTTCTTCTAAAATGTACTGCACGGGACTGAACACCTGTGGCTTAGTGATCAATGTGATGACGTGTTGCCAAATCACCCTTTTATGTTTACATGTTGTATACTGAAGTTAGTACATTCACGTCTGCCATTCGAGTGGAGCATTTTTGCATCCCATGGATCAGAATATTCTTTTAATGGTCTAAGGATCATCAAGAATGATTATAATTAAGTTCAAGATCCCAGGGGCTATGGTTCGTGTGAGATTGCTTGGGATTGCAAGTTGAAGCTTGTAACCATGCCGGAATATTCAGAAGACCTTAGTAAAATTTTGGATGCCAGAGATGGTCTAGCTTGCTGTGACGGAATATAACATCATTCAGAAGACCATCCCAAAGGATATTGATGCTTAGTTTCTTGGCTTCTTACACTTTTGGTAGATTCACGAGTCTGGATTCATGTTACTTCGAATATTCTATTATGAAGCATCAATACCCATCCAGGATTTCTTCTGTGATCGATCAATTTTGTCATTTTATCACCTTTAGTGTTTTTATGCTTCTGTCTTTAAAAAAGCATAGGATTTAATAGTTTGGATGACTTTTCCTTTGAGCAGGTTGCACAATTGGAGGACATAATAGCAAAAAGAAGAGCTTGTGGAGTTGGGTTTATTGCCCCGACCTCCACTGTTGCCTTCGCCCACCCAAGAGCAGCTGGGTCCCAAGCTCGTTCGCAATCTCCACCACCAGTCAAACTCACTCTCTCCCTCGCTGAAGTTCCTTCTCGAACGCACGATGAAGCAGCTCGTGTGGAGCAAATGATTTGTAGGTCGTTTCGCCTCTGGAATTCGTGCTCCGAGCTTCGGATGGTGGATTGATGTATCCGTTTCCTCCATGGTGGTGGTGCTGATCTAGGTCCTCTTCCACTGCTGCATCAGACCTCGGGAATGGAGGTCGTGGTTCACTAGGGAATCGGAGGAGGTAAGCTTGCTCGGCTTTCGATATCTTTCTGATTACGCAGCCTCGCAGTTGCTTCCGGTTTGATGGTGTTTCGAGCTCTTTTGAGGTTTTTCGATGTGTCTATCTTTTGGTTTTGGATTATAGGTCCTAGCTTTTAATTGTCTTGGAAAAGACCAACGCCTTAGCGATCTGATAGAGCAGATTAGTTTCGTTTTGATGCCGCGGTCTTGCAGACGTGGAGTTAGGAGGATTGGGATTGTGGTTAGGTTTTTTGTTTCGAGCTGCTATGTTTTTTCTTAGCTACAAAGGCTCATTCTTGTTTGGTTCCGTACCTTAGTCAGATGGGCTTGTGCGCCTTATGTGCATAGGCGGCTTGGATGCTATGAGGTGATTTGTTTTGTCGTTGGTAAGAGGAGATTTCCATGGTCAATGGCGTATTTCATCATTCTAGGATTGTTTGGTTGGAGGATATTTGTATATTTCTAGAAAGCAAAGTCTGCACTGGATCAATTAGAGAATAAGGAATTTCCGGAGCCTGAGAAGAATGAGGGCAAGGAGGGTGAACAGGATGAAGAGGAAGAGGAAGTAATTACGGAAGAGCTATGTTCTTTGATGTCATATACCAGTATGCAGATTCTCTTTAAAATCTCAGTTTCATTCATTACATTTAAATGGCTTTGGCTTGTTCATTTTGTTTCCTAGAAATGGTGAAACATATTGTTTTAATGGAGTCAGGTTTTAGTTTCAGACTATCACATGCTTTTGTTGCATCCTTGGTTATATGGCAGTGAAAGTAGGTGAAATGACAATGAATTAGTGATGTGTAGTGCACGACTGAGATCAGTAAGAGGATTTTCTACATTCATTATGTTGTGCAATTGAATGCTTCTTTTTTCATAACTCGTGAAAACGTTTGTCACCCATTATGTTCATCAGATTGAAGATGGAGGTTCAGTTGATTAAGCAACTGCTTTTGCCTTTCTTTGTAGTTCATCTTAGAACTCTTCCAAACTTTCTGAAGTTCATATGTGTGATTGAAATTCCGTAGTGGAAAATTTGTTAGAGATCTGCCTCTTGTTATTTCTCTCAAGTCCTTGAATATCACGACAAAAAAAAAGTCCTTGAATATAAAATGTTGCATAAGCATCAGTTCACGAAGTTCATTGCTGAATCATTTTTAGTATGACTCATCGAAAAAATGGCACTATAGTAATGAATGACTGCTTTCTGCTGTATACAGGATCTACTGGTTGTATTGATGAAACTAAGAGATGAGTATAACTACTGCCTCTTCTACGGATGTTGGGTGAGTTAGCATCTTGCAGTGGTTACTGTTCGATTAGATGAGTACATTATATTACATTGTAAGCTAGCAATGTAAGCTAAAATGCTACTTTTAGTAGCCGGGTACTAAATATTAGTAAGATTGACATGTGGGTACAATTCTCTTCGGCGTATTTTATGAAATGCTGTCCGTTTCTATCACCTTCCCCTTGGTGCAGTTGTTGGGATGCAACAGAAGTCACTTTACCATTTTCTGGTTCTTTTGGTCACAATCTACCATGAGAGAAAAACCTTTTGCTGCCATAAGTTATAATTATCTTGGAAAGGAAGGGTTTCTAATATGTCATATCCTTGGATGTTATGATCGAAGCTTGCCTTGGTTGATGTCCTTCTCTGGGGTTAGGTTGGTGCTGTGATCTATTTCAAACCATTTCATGCTGCATAAAATATCCCTCTAGAGAAGTACAATTATACTTTATTAGCTGAAAATTTAAAGATTGATATATTCCACTTGAAATCAGATGATGAAAGGGAAAATTCTGATAGAGGGGCGTGAGAGCAACTAACAGTGCTGATATTCCTGTATTTTGGTGTTTGTTTTGTTGTACAGTATATTCTGGTTTTCTTAAACTTAATAAGCCGCTTAGCGTTTATAAAGTACCAATGCTCGCGTGGTTTCTATGTGCTTGGGTTATGGCCCTATTCTCTTTTATGTCCTCCAATGAGTAGAAAAAAGGTGAAGATTTTGTAAGAATTGTCATGTATAATACTTTAGGTGGAGAATTTGTTAAAATCCTGTAAAAGTTGCTTAGGTCTCCTTTGCTTTACATGGTCCAATAGTATGAGGAGGTACGGGGTCATGAAAATAAAGATTCAGACTTTGGTAATGGAGTGAAAAGAAGGTAAGGATGCACATAGAAAGTGGGAATTGGAAGATATAGGAGCAGGTGAGGAGGAGAGGGTAAAATTTGTATGATGTGCTCACTCAAAAGGAAAGAAGTATGCAACAGTAGGTTGTTTAGTTCTTAACTGCACTCAAGCTTTTCCAAGAGCTTGTTTTTCACTCTTAACTTGGCTATTGGTTGCTGAGATTGACATATATTTAATTTCTGGCAGTGGTATTGGTTGAGATTGAATTTTATTGGTGATGTTTCGTTAGCATATGATCATTCCCGGTGTTTGTCATCTTTCCAATATTATGAGATTAGAATACAATCCATTTCCGATTATCTCTTTTAGCTGCTTATGTTGCAATAAAGCATCATGATAATGCGATAAATATCCTGTGCAGCTATGTCATGGGAATTGGTGAAGAAAAACTGAATGTGGCACTGTCATAATTACCTTTGAGGTATCCAATCTTGGCATGTCATTGTTGTACTCATTGTTTCTTCTTAAAATCATCTCTTTGATGTGACCCGGGTGGAGCATTCTTCCCCACTTTCCTTCCCTCTTCCTATTTATTTTTCAATATGATTCATGAGTTAGAATGAAGAGCAGACTGAGGAATACTTGCATTAAGTCCAGGGCCTAAAAGGCTAATGTCTAGCAGCATCTGTTTTTATGTCTAGATCATGTACAAGAATGCTATTGTTTTCTGATATCTTTTAGGAAGTTTATTGGCTTGATTATCACCTAATTTAAACAACATTGCTTATCATTGTACCCGCTTGCGGTGTTCTCTTCTCATCTTATAATTCTTCTTGTGGATAATTTGTTACTTCAAATGTGGTCATTATGTTTTGATTTGTCATATCTCAGGAATAGCTGGTTGTGCTAAGTCGGCCCTGTGCAAGGATCTATCAAGTGCCCCGGGTCATTATTGTTGGTGGTGTATCATTTATAGATGTTGGAGTAGCAAAATAGATCCCGTGGCTGCATTTTGTTACATTCTACTAATGAGGTCGTTTTTTTTATGTAGATGCAACCACCATATATCATGCCGCCAGGGGGTGTAAATGGATTTTCCTCATTCACTAGTCAGGTACCTATTATGAATATCATTTTAGATCCTGGTGTTGTTTCATTTTAGTAAAATATTCTAATGCTTCTTGATAACGGTTTTTTGTCGATAGATGTTGGAATACCATAATAGATCCCATGGAAACATTTTGAGTCAAGTATAAGTTGCATGACTTTTTTTGACGTGGGATTATTTGAGATAATATTTATGCAGGCACATTGTTTAGCAAACCGCCTTTTCTCAATGTATTATTTATACCTTTGTATAAGGGCCATCAAATTTTTTTCCACATCCTAGGATGAATGAATTGAACGATTCTGAAGGGCAAAAGTACACCACAAGTGCCATAACTTGTGTACGGCGATCACTTTGGTGCCATAATTTTTTTCGGATCACTTTGGTGTCAAGTCGGAGGAAAAGAAATCACTTTAGTGCCAATTTCGCCAGAAATACGACGTGGCATTTTTTATTAATTTTTTACGCCGACGTGGCTCGCCGGAGGCTGAGTTAGCGTGTACAGTCAGCATTTCTTATTTTAAATAAATTTTTCCAGCGTGTACAGTTAGCATTTTTAATTTTAAATATTTTTTTCCTCTTCTTTCCTTTTTCTTTTCTTTCTTTTCTCCTCTCGTCGGCCGGCCACCGGCGAAGCCCGGGAAGGGCTGGGCGAGGGCGGCCTTGCCCATGGCCGACGAAGGGCGGCCTCGCCAGATCTGGGCAAGGCGACCCTCGCCGGCGACAGGCAAGGCCGGCCCTCGCTGGATCGGGCGAGGGCGACCCTCACCGGCGTCGGGCAAGGGAAGCCCTCGCCTGGGCGGGCGAGGGTCGCCCTCGCCTGAGTCGGGCGTGGGCGACCCTCGCCCGCCCAGGCGAGGGCTTCCCTTGCCCGACGCCGGCGAGGGCCGCCCTCAACCAATCTGGCAAGGGCGACCCTTGCTGGCGTCGGGCGAGGGAAGCCCTCGCCTGGGCGGGTGAGGGTCGCCCACGCTTGACTCAGGCAAGGGTGACCCTCGCCAGATTCGGTGAGGGCAGCCCTCGCCTAGGTCGGCGAGGGCCGGTCTCCCCTGTCGTCGGCGAGGGTTGCCTCGCCCAGATCTGGCAAGGCCGCCCCACGCTGGCCATGGGCAAGGCCGCCCTCGCCCAGCCCTTCCCGGGCTTCCCTGGTGGCTGGCCGGCCACCGGCAACCGGCCGGCGAGGGGAGAAAAGAAAAGAAAAAGGAAAGAAGAAAAAAAAAGGAAAAAAATATTTAAAATTAAAAATGCTGACCGTACACGCTGGAAAAATTTATTTAAAATAAAAAATGCTGACTGTATACACTGACTCAGCCTCCAGCAAGCCACGTCGGCGTAAAAAATTAATAAAAATGCCACATTAGATTTCCGGTCAAATTGACACTAAAGTGATCTCTTTTCCTCAAATTTGGCATCAAAGTAATCTGAAAAAAAGTTATGACATCAAAGTGATCACCATACACAAGTTATGGCACTTGTGGTGTACTTTTGCCGATTCTGAAGGCATAGACAATGCATGGTAGTCCCATAATTCATCGGAAGGTGGAAAATAGCATAATGTAATATAGCATCTATATGTTCGACAAGTGATAGCACCGCGTATCAAAGATCCTTAGATTTGGGGACGACATAGTGATATTAGATACAACTTGCTCTTTTTATGTGTATTCTATCTTCACTTTTTTATCACGAGCAGGAGGTCTCTAAGTCAATGAAGTCGCCACTATGCAGCTGATCTATTGCAGGTAATGGCAACCAGAAGTCTCAATGCAGACTCCGCAAAGCTTTGACATTTTTAGGCTGATTCCATAAGTCAAAGTCGAAGGTTAAGATATGATAGGTTGATCAACTTTGTTATCTTTGTCAGCAATTTGTTGGGACCAGTGGTTTCCTGAGGCAGCTCTAGCATTTTGCATTAATCTTTTGATATATATGAGCTGAGATATGAGATAATTAGTTCGAGTAGAATGGGGCATTCGCATGTTACTTAGAGAACTAAGTAGAATAGGGCATTCACAAGTTTAGATACATTCTTTGCCGATCATGCTACTCATCATCTGGTCATTGATTCTATTAGCTTATCAAAAGATGCATGCTTGTGTCATATGATGTTTCATTTGAGCTGATTCTTTAAACTTGGATCTTTCTTATTTCTCTATATGCTTGTGGCATGAAATGGATGGTGATCGGGAAGCTTCCTTACCGTGTCAAAACCGCAATTGCAGGCTTTTGTGATGGCTGATTGTACTTTACATCGGGGCAGCGGGATCGAGGGCTGGATAATCCGCAACCTAAGATGGTCATTGGAGACGTGGAGGACCAAATTGAGAATCTGATGCGAGTTACGTGACGTCAACCGTATGAAGCATTGTCTTAGCTTAGATTTTTTTTTTCTTCTTTTTCACTCACATTTTCTCTAGTATAGCGTTTCTCCGACTCCATGTCCTTCTATTGAGTTGATGCCGATTTTGGCACATCATTTTGATCTTAGCAGTGTTAGGGAAAACATAAGCTATAGGAAGGCTCAAAATTAAGTTTGCGAAATTATTTGAAATAAGCAGACCTTTTGGCATTAAGTCTACAGAAATTCTTTTTGCATCTTTATAGCCATTCACTCACTCACTCTCTCTCTCTCTCTCTCTCTCTCTAAGCTTACTGATTACTATAAAATCTCATGTGGAAAACTTCAATAATTCGTTTCGGACAAATGATAAGTCCAAATTAAGATCCGTAAAATTTTACGACTCTACGACACCCTAAACTATCAATTCTACAAAAATGCGCAGCTCAACGACTCAAAAATCAAACTTCGTGGCGAATTATGACTTGAAGGCTGTCGGACGTATACTGTTCTCTTTGCGCGTGAAACTTCAAAAATTCATTTCAGGCAAACGATAAGTCCAAATCAAGATCACGACTCCACAACACCCTAAACTATCAATTCTACAAAAATGTTCAGTTCAACGACTCACAAATCGGATTTCGCAGCGAAATATGGCATGAAGGCTGCCGGAAGTACACTGCTCACTTCATGCCAAAAACTTTAAAAATTCGTTTCGGATAAACGAAAAGTCCAAATCAAGATCCGTAAAATCTCACGGCTCCATGACACTCTAAACTACCAATTCTATAAAAATGCGCAGTTTAACGACTCAAAAATCGGACTTTGCAGCGAAAAATTCCCCAAAATTCTGAATTTAAACTCTAAATCTAAAAACTTATCCGATTGGATGAACAAGGAGCGCAAGTGCTTATCGAGCGTTGAAATACAAAGTCGAATCGACTAAGCAAAATTCGTGTGGTACAAAACCTCTTTTCCCTCCTCTTCTCCTTTCCCTTTTTTCCTCTTCTCTGTTTTGGTTCTGTTCTCAACAAGGAGCTCTCAATCTCCTTTTAACTTAACCGAGCCACCGTAGTGGCTTTTGACTTTTTGACCTTTTTAAAAAAAACCCAAATATTACATCAAGACAAGCTACAACCAACGTCACCAAGTCTGAATACTGAGTAGATCCACAATATGAAACTGAAGAACCCGATTGTGGGATTATACCGAAGACAAAGATCGAAGCATATTTTGCAGACCTACTCCACAAAGCTAATATGAATCGAAGATCTTGATAGTACATTCATTCACAAAATCAAAATGGTAAATCTATCAAAAGTATGCGAGTATTACATATTTGGGGAACCACCAACAATTAAGCCCAACCAAAAGAATAATTATATGACGTTGAAAAACAAGAAAACCGATATTATCCGCATCAAACCACTCTTCGAAAAGCCTGCATTTTCTGAAGCTTCTGTCATTGTCCATCGGTCTTGGCATGTTTAGTAAATCCACCTCAAACAAGGCTCAGTTCATACTCGCCTACCATTGTAATATATCTCACCTAGGGAAGAGCCTGGTAGCCGGTCTTCTCAATAATCTTCAGGTACCGCACCAAAAACAGCATCAAGGATAAAAAATAAAACGGAATGAATATACTGAATAGATCCACTTGTTAAATCAACCCTTATCATTATTCCTGGTCCAAGCCACCCCTTCCTTGTAACTTTTGATTTGTTCATTGGCAAAACACCAACCTAAATATACAGAAAACAGAGCACATGCAAATTCATTACAATTATTGCAGCGTAACTACTGTTCTATGTCAACCATAACCTTCCCCCATCTTATATCGGTGGATGATTAGGCAAATACATGTACTAATTAAGTAAAAAAAGTCATTATCTCAATCCAATTGGCAAAGCGAACTCTCTCATCATTGGTTACACTTGCAAGCTTGAATTACACTTTAATGCAAGCCTAAATTACACTTCGACTATCTATGCCTGGTCATGAATCCAAATCCATGTAACTAATGCCACACAGAATATTAAAGAATAAAATAAAATAAATAAGGACATACGTAGAAGAATAAGATGAGCCGATTTTGTTTGATGTTTGAAAACCTCAAACGACACCTGATCCCCATATAGAGTAGAAGGCGAAAAGGAGAAGAAGGCGAAGCAAGGTTTATAGAAATCAAAATAGTATCATCTATATCATTTGCATGACAAAAGAGCTAAAGTGTCTTCCGAGTAACATAATGACCTGCCATAGAAGGAAAAGATTTCTCAATAATTCCAATAATTATTGTGGATTCCTCTGTTGATCTTGTGTGGAAGTAGTAAGGCATACCACTCAAACCATATAGAGTATAATGTAGTGTGCCGGCCAGCATATAATGCACTGTGTTTCTCACATAGCCCATCCAAATTTAAGTGACTAGAAATGTGCCCGAGAAAAGATTGCCACACACCACTATTATGTAGATTCTTAATCTTAAATGATAAATACCAGTTCAATTAGTTCTTACAAGTAAAATGAGCTTACTCCATATTTAATTTGAAGTCAAGGCTCCTCCTAACAATAATTCAATAGAAGCATACATAATGGTTTCTAACAGTGTTTGAGGATGACCTGAATAAAAGCAATGCTGGTCCATCCCAAGCCTCCATCTGACCCTTGTAGTACTCATAAAAGTCAACCACTTTGAGACAAAGACCAAACATAAGCAAAGCCCATTACAAGACAAGCAACAGGTCTGATTTTATAAGATATCTCCTCAAAGTAAGGAGTAAAGCCTGTCAAACGATAGGTGCTTCAAGTCAAAGGAAAATCACAGAGCTCCCAACAAAAACTCTGATTTTTGTGATGCATTTGCAGGTCACAGAGACAAATATTTAGGTCATGCATTCAACAGTCTATCTTATCACTAAAAGCTTCTCATTATGTAGGATTTGATGACCAAATTGCCAGTAAGCAACTGCCGGAACAATCTTCAAAAAAGTTCTTCAACATGTTCTTGTAAGAATACATTTATATGATTTAGTCATCCCTGCCTCCAATTAATAAATTCCTCATTGCTAACCTAGCTTACTTACCTATTAGTTTCTAATTACATAAAGTGAAAAAGTAGGACATATAATGATTACAAAGCCATTTCCCATTGTGAAAGAATCAATTTGGCTATGATAGATTTTATTTGGAAATGTACTTTAGCATTGGCACATTTTAGATGATCAATCTTCAGGAATGGAGAAACAATCTAGTGACACTAGAAAATTCCTTTGCAAAACCTAAGAGAACATTTGACAATGATCTTGGTGGAAAATTTGATTGACCAACAGCACATCCAAATAAGCACTAGGTGTGAAAAGAACTGTAAGTGAAGTACCTCAGGGTATCGATAAAGTAGGATGGTTCTTGTATACTTCTGGAACAAGAATCATTAGAGACTCCTCAGGAGCTCGGCCACTTCTTATCAACAACTGAACCAACAAAGAGAATGAGGATTCATGAAGGAAACTAACAAGACTGAAACAGTAGATTGATCATCCATTGGTTTCAATCATAGATAAAAACAGGCAAAAGTATGAAAGAAATAAAGATGCACAGAAAACATGAGGAACTTTTACAACAGAGAATGCATAATTTAGGGTCTTGCTTTATCGGTCATTAGAAGTGATCGTAACACTCTCCTATCGTGTTCCCCATTGAGCTTTGTAATTCAGCAAAGGTGGTAAACATCAGTCCAGCAAACGAATCTCACAATCATGGAAGAGAGACAGAACTAAGGAGGTTAAGATAACAAAACCACCAAAGACACAGAACAACAATTTTTAAATATTGGCCCTCTTTAAGTATTGGCATGTAGGCTTGCATATACTAATTTCAAATTTTATTTAAGACTTAATTTATTAATATTAAGCTCAAAATTTGAAAAGATGTGAAAGGTTTCTAAACTAACCAACCACAAATGCACAAAGCTTCAAAAAATGTACAATAATAAATTTTATCTGGAAATATATCTTAAGAAGATAGGGATTAGCTCACTTGATATCAACATGCTTCGATAACCACATCATATAGCAAACAAATTGCACTAGATTTATTTTTTGGGTCATAATTTGTAGTAGATATACATTTCTATTTTGTGTGCCCAACAGCATAAGCTTTTGGATACATTGTCGTTATCATTGCAGGAGAGTTGTGTCTAGGTTTCACTGTCAAATTAAACTCAACCGCATCATTATGCAGCAATAAAGAGAGGAACACGTAGTTATATATGCCACATTAGATGACCACACAAAAAGACTTAGTATCTGGAACATTCTACACATTAACAGAAAAGTTACACACTCAGTAGCATCCAAAAAAGCACTGACAAAAAGCAACTGATTGACCTAAGTTACACACTCCTTTATATAAAAAGAAAATCACATTTTCAATTTCTTTCTTAATTATCCAATAAGTTTCATAGCTAATAAAGTGAAAGATAAGATGATGACTCATGAAAGTGTATAAGCATGAAGATAGTGAAGGTTCGAAAAACAAAAATAAACTATGATGAACCACGAGAAAGATGACACGTACTTCTGCTGCACTATCAAGGTTTGCAGAGTCTGACGCTTTGGGATTACCAAAAGGACGGATTTCATTCTCACGACCATGCCAAACAGGGGACTTTAATGAGTTTTCACAAGATTGCATCCGATTCAAGTTGCCCTACACACACGTTTGGACTAGTTTAGAGACATTTATGAAGTCCGCAACATGAAAACAGCATAGTACAAAATGGAAGCAGTAGATAACCTGTATGGTGTTGATTGCTCCATTATGACCAAGAAACCTCACTGGTTGAGCAAGAGACCACCTGGGGCTAGTGTTTGTACTATACCTTCTGTGGTATATAGCGAAAGATGATGCATACAGATCATTCTTAAGATCCAAGTAAAATAAACTAAGAACTTCTGACCGAAGCATTCCCTTGTAAACTAGCATTTGATTCGAGAGAGAACAAACATAGAGCTCATTTCCCCAGTTTTCCGTACTTGCGGCCTTTTCAATCAAATTCCGGCAAATGTATAGTTCTCATTCAATGTCATCAACACTGTCTTCTTTTACAACTCTCACAAATACCTGCTGTATGTCAGGCATGATTTCTTTTGCATAGAAACCAACTACGGATGATTCTACAGGGACAGGCCTCCATCCAAGCACCTCAAGACCTTCTTGTCTGAAGATATTTACAATAACTGTGGAGGGAAAAGGCAAATCCACCACATCAAACACTAACTTCCATGGTAATTACATGAAATTGTGCAATCAATGCTCACACTTGGAAGCAAAAATACTAAGTCTAACAGAAAATAGCCATGCTCACACTTGAAGCAAGAAATAAAGGTGCCTTCATCTAGAAATTTTTGGCATCACTGATGATCATTCACGGGTATATGCACTCTTCCATACTCAAAATGAACATTAACTTCCTGACTTAGAATGATGTATAAGCCATAGGTGATCAGTCCCGTGCAGTACATTTTAGAAGAACATATGAAACCAGCAGCAATGTCACAATTCTAACTCCTAAATGGTTCCTCATTAACTGCTTCAAGAAAAAGAAGTGAAAGCATATCAAGGCACGCCAGCTATTTCATCCCATTTGTTCATCTAAAGGGA
Source organism: Syzygium malaccense (assembly GCA_031216405.1). Taxonomy (NCBI): domain Eukaryota; kingdom Viridiplantae; phylum Streptophyta; class Magnoliopsida; order Myrtales; family Myrtaceae; genus Syzygium; species Syzygium malaccense. The sequence continues at coordinate 8,120,022 of CM062257.1, forward strand.
CCAGGGGACAGTGCACTCGTTTGTGACCCATGACGAACACTGGTTATTCTCAACATCAACTGAACACTGTAATTTAAGCAGCAACCCAGAGAAGGCTCATAAGCATCCGAAGTAGGTCTCCAGAAACTCCACAATCCAAGATTCCAAACGAGATTTTCAAGATCCAAAATTATTGCCACTGACCCAAACCGCTCGGTGCTAAAAAAAAGAGAGAGAGAAAGAAATGAAGACCACAGTCAGCCCAGATCCTCTTCAAAACCTTCACTACTAACTATTCTGAAACTGCTCTAGCTCTGAAGCTTACTGAGCATCCATCTCCGATAAAATAGGAACACTGGAAACAAACTCTCCTAGTGTATCCGCTCACACTTCCATTTCCAAGGCGACGCCCTTTACCACCTTCACAAGCTCCCGATCACTCTTACCCCTCCAAGCACCACGTTCGCAACAAAAGCACGAATACGAAGGAAAAAAAAACAAGACTCCACACGACAAACAAGACGCTCGAAGGGAAGCCGAGACACACGAACGTCACCTGAAGCTTGTCCTTGGACTGACGAGGCGGCTCGCCACAGGGGGACGACGAATGGCCGGCCCGCTCGAGATGGAGCACGGCCTTCACCGAGGAAGGCGGCGCGGGCTTGCCGGCGGAGAGGAGGCGCGGGAGGCCCCTGGAGCGGGAGACGCCGAGCCGACGCCTGGCCCGCTTGGACTTATAGCAGAGGCCGACGAAATCGACGGAGAAGAGATCACCACCGCTCCCTTATCCATGGTCGTTGGGGAGGACCACCGAGCTGGGTTTGGCGGCGGAGGTGACGGCGGTCAGAGCTCGAGACCCAGCTACTGTTGGGCGGGAGGAGGCAACGGCGGAGGTCGGGACCGGCAGGCGAGGGGGCGGGCGAATCGCTCTCGGGCAGGAGAGATTTTTGAAATAACAGAGAGAATGTGGGGCTTCGTCTGAGAAGAGAGGAGCGCCGAGGAGCTAGAGAAGGAGAGAGAAGGAAGGTGAGGCCGCCATTAATGAAGAGAGAGAGAAGGGAGAGACCGGAAACGACAGGGGGCGTAGGCTTTTAGCGTGCAGAGGAGGAGTGCAGGCTAAAGGAGCGAAAACTTTAATTTTTTTTTGGGTAAAAAAGGGTCCCGGCCCGCCGGTCTCACCATAGACCACGTGGCTTCTCGTGAGTGGTCGGGGATGATGCTGACTTGGCGGTCCAGGACCACCTAATATTTTCTCCACATGGTCCGGCCAGTTTGGATATTCCTTGGGTGCATTGCATTGTTCAGGTGGAATAATTCGGGTGGTTGGTGGTTCAGGGCCGTGCACACTTTAATTTGCGATAGTAAAATATGTAATGACACAAATAATATATGAATTTTGAGTTAACGTGTAATGCCTTCTTGAATTTATAATAAATATTCAATTTGCTCCATAGATCATATGATTATTGTACAACGAAATTTGCTTATTTAGCTTCTAATTCTGTAAGTTTGAGCGATGTAACGTTATGCATGTACTATTAATGTAAGATATTCAACTCAAATCATGATATAACAATTCACGTTATCAAATAACATGGATAATCATTTTTCCAAATTGAATGCAAACAATCTCTCTTCTTTGGCCTTCAGTCATGAGAAGAGGGTTTCACCCTTGCCCCTTTCTCTTGTTGATTTTGTTTGTATTTAATGGTCCTTTTATTATTTTTTCTTCTCTCCCGATTTAAATCTGGGAGCTTTCTTCTTTTAATTTAGTTCTACATTTGACAGTTTGAACTCTCCCTATTTAATTATAATGTGACTACTATTCTCTCTCGATCTAACTATAAAAGTTTAATAAATATGCTTTTGGGAATTCAATACGCTTCTGCTCTATTTGTATATAGGTCCTCTGCCTTTCGCTTGAATGGTGATCATATAAGCTTTGGTATCTCGCTGAATCACGGAGATTTACTTTTCCAAATATTAGATTTATGTTTGTTCAACCTCTTTTTGTTATCTCCGCATAACGATGGTGTAAAGAAAGCTTAACTTAGGCACACATCGCAAACTAGCAATGCCGTAGTCAATGGAGAAGAAATTTCGACATGTGCTCATTACTGATAAAGATACGAGGCCTCCAATTATTTTTCTTGACAAAGCCATTCATGTGAAACAAGTGTGTGATTAAGGTGCTCCATTGATGCTCCTTGCTTTCTGGATTTGGCTTATTTTGCAGTATTCTGGGCTTTGCTCTATTTCGATCTAAATTGCTTTCGACAAAAAAATATTGAATTTAAAAAGATTATTATATTCTAATTTGAATTAAATATCTTATGTGAATAACTCATGCGTAAGTTTCTTTGTTCCACCGTTTAAACGCACCGGATAGGAAGCCAAATGAGCAAATTCCATTAACTTGAATTAATGGAAGGACAACATTGAACATTTATCAAAAGTTCAAGAATTACATTAAATAAGTTAAAAGTTAAAAGGCGACATCGTACATTGGACCAAAGTTTAAGCACTAGTTTTGTTTTGATGATGGAAAACTGTTTGTAGCAATGTGTTTGGATTATCACGAATAGAAATTCTTTTCTCAAAAATGATAACGAAAAATATTTCACTATTTTGAAAATAGAAAATCTTCGTTTTCCCAATCAAAATTTGCTTTCCTCATCTTTTTAATTTCAAATTCTTAAAGAAATTGTCGACACCCTGTCCACATTTTCTAATTTCCTTCGATTGCATAAGTAATGCTTAGTGGATTGACTCCTTTAAACTAACTGATTAACTTGTGCATTGATCATTAATAATCTTTTTATGGCCAATTTGTTTTACCTAATGACCATCACATTGTTCCAGCTTTCCTATCACATTCTTTTTATCAATGTTCTAATTTACATCGCCATAAATTCTCCATGAGTATTTTTGTTTTTAGATTTTAAAAGTGGTGCAAAAGAAGACATACCAAAGCTTTATCAATCTAATTATTCACCTTTTCTATAACACATGATATCCGAACTTTTCAACCCGATTAATCATCGTATAAGGCATGTATTATGCATTACATGTACAATGTACATCATGTTCAAGTACTACAAAAGATAACTCCAGCCTCCCACTATAGATAGAGACACCTAGATTCCATTTGCCCTTTCTTTTCCATTTCTATCTTAAGAGCCGAATAAATCTAGGATAAGGCATAATCGTTAATGATTAGGAATCAAACATTTGATTTTTTGATTTATTTAGCTCACCAACACCTGGACGTTATCCCTAATTGGTCCATTGAAATTACAGATGATCCATAATCGCACCTATACGTCAACAATATGGAATATGACAGTTCAAACTGTAGTTTTCAGATACCAATAAACATAAACGTAATATATGAAAAGCTTCTGAAAGATCATTCGAGCTAAGCAGATGATCTTGTTCATATCTCTCTCTCTCCTCTCTCTCTCTCCCCAGAAATTTTCAATTTTCAATTGTAAATTTATCTTTTGCTCTCTAATGTATCCTTTGTCCTACCAAATGTTTCTTGAACAACCAGTGTTATTCTTTGCAAGCACTTCTGCAAACTACCATGATATGATTTGATCCATATGGGAACGTTTGTTCGGGTACAAGGACGGTCGCGCCATTTTCAAATTCTAAACTCCAACGAAATCCGATGAAATAAGAAGAATGCAGATATATACACGAACTCCTTTCGAGATAAAATTCAAAGAAAAGATAACCTCTGGCCGTTCGAATCATGGAATGTTTAAACGGGGGAATTCAGTTTTTTTGGGTATCGATTTCGAATTTAGAAACACTGCTGGGTTAGTTCATGATCGTGATCATCATCATCTCCCTGGTTTCTATATAAGAACTTCTCACGACGACCAACTCAAGAACAGAAGAAGAAAAAGAGGAGGAGAAAGAGGGAAGAAAAGATGGGGAAGTCGAGCCTCAAGAGCGTCGTGTCCACATCGCTCATTGTTTTTCTCGTTTGCTGCTCAGTCAGCGAGCTCTGCAATGGCAGAGAGCTCGAGGAGAAGAGCCAAGACTCGACCGGGTCGAGCGGTATGATGTCGTTCTGGAGCGATTGCTGGCGATGGTTTCCCCGCCGCCACTTCCCCGTAATCCCTCCTCTCCCCCCCTTCTTGCGCCCTCCTTTCCCTTTCCCAAGGCCCCCTTACCACCACAGTCCTCCGCCGCAGACGCCGCCTCCGGCGTCCAAACCAAAGCCGACACCCTCGACACCGGCGGAAGGGCCGGTGGTAGGATTGATACCGCCTCGGATCCCAGTCGAGGGGCCGGCACTGGAGCCCACACCGCCGACTGAGGAGCCGGGACTAGGGGCGACACCGCCAACACCGGTTGAGGGGCCGGTGCTAGGGCCGACACCATCGACCCCGATTGAAGAGCCGGCGCCAGGAGCGACGCCGCCGACCCCGGTTGAGGGGCCTGCGTCAGGGCCGGCACCACCAACAGAGGAGCCACCAATTGAGGAACCGGAACTAGGGCCAACACCACCGACCCCAATTGAGGGGCCTGGATTGGGGCCGACACCGCCAACTGAGGAGCCAGCACTCGGACCAACACCGCCAATAGAGGAGCCTGCATTGGGGCCGACACCGCCAGCTGAGGGGCCTGCACTCGGGCCGACACCGCCAATAGAGGAGCCAGCACCTGGACCGACACCATCAACCCCAATTGAGGGGCCAACACCACCGACAGAGGAGCCGGTGCCCGGTCCAACACCAACATTGCCAATAGAGGAACCAGCACCGACGCCAAACCCGGAATCGGCACCTATACTGGCACCGGCACCAGCCAAGTGAAAGGCGCATGAATTCTCTCCTAAATATTGCTATACAGCCTATAACGTCAACATACGCAGTCTTTTATTATGTCATTTGCTAGGATTTTTATAGTTTTGCCATCGTCTTTACTTGATTCAGATCCAGCACCGATCTTTTCTGCTTTGTCTAGTTTTTAGAGGAATAAAAGAATTTGCTTTTAGTCGTTTTTCCGCGCAGGAGTATTAGTAGACCTGGTTAAATATTTTGGACAGATGCCTCGGTCTCTTAACAAAATATACGTAAAGATGATGATTTTGTGATCATTCGCATTAATGCTCACCCTGTGCAATTTTGTAATATCTGCTTAATTAACATATATGAAGAATTTATGAGGTATACCATTTGTCAAACTCGGTCACCATTAACGGTTTCAGATTTAGGAATCTTGGGGGAGCTCCAAAGGTCGACAATTGATCAACTTATACAATTGGAAAATGGATTTATTTCGAAGAAAATATTTTCCGGAAAACCTATGCTTAGTGCTTGGGCATGGGAACCTTAAGGCTTGTTCTCGGGTGCCTTGGCCCAGATCCATCAAAGCCGGGCTCGAGACCCTGGCACCAGTGCCCTAGTCTCAATGCTCAAGCCCTAGTCCATCGAGGCCGAGGCCTCAGTGCCTGTATTTGATGCCTCGGCACCCGACTCGAGTTCACAAAGGTCGGGCTCAAATCCCTGGCACTCGGGCCCAAGTCCACAAAGGCCGTGCCTAGGTCCTCAATGCTTGGGCTTGGGAGCTTGGCGCTTGGGCTTGGGACCTAGTGCTTGTGTCCGGATACCTTGCGCTTGAGCCCATGTCCATCGAGGTCGTGGCTCGGAAACTTGGTACCCATGCTCGTGCTTGGGTCCCCGGCAATCAAGTTGGGGTCTATCAAGGCTAGACCCGGATTCTAGTACCCATGTCTATTCCCATGCTGCCGAGTGCCTGGATGATGTATTTGTATTTAGGAAAATCAAATCAGACTTCTTTTTTCAGATAACGAAAACTATTTTCCGATTCTCTTTCATATTTGAGTCAAACAAAATGTTTTTCCTTAAAAATGACTTCCTGGAAACAGAACTCTATTAAATAAAAAGTCCAGCACCTTAAAAGGGGAGAAGTCTGGATGGTTTCCGCGTCCACATGAAAAGCTTACGATAAATGTTTTGTCACCTTCATAGATAGCAATATTACCCCCGCATCCCTATTGACACATATAAAAAACTGACCCCGAATTATGCGTATATATAAATTGGTCTGATCGTATAGATATATTTAAAAAAGTGCTCTGTCGCCTCTTGTTAAATCTTTTTAAAAAAATATATTGAAAATGTAATTTTTTCTATCACAGTAAATGACGATATTAAAATACGTAATTCGTTGATTTTTTTGGCGCATTGAAAAGTGTTATTTTTTTTCTTTTAATTATCTTAATTAGTGCTCGAGGTCATTTGTTAACAAGATCCATCAAAGTAATCACGAGTCTAACATAAACCTTCCGAAAAACCGAGAAGACCAATCGAAATCGACTCCTTATAGCTAGTGTTAATTCAAAAGAATCGAAACTAGGAAGTTTAACTTGAAGATGCTTTTGCATTTCCCTTTTTTTTTCTCAAAAGGTGAACGAGCAAAGGACGTTTCAAGGGTACATCGTGATGCAACAAAGTTCTTCCTTATCTTCAGAGATAACACCGCACATTCAAATGACACTAGATTAGAGGAATACCAAAGTTCTTATGGAATTAACAAAGAATCGCATGAAGTTAACTCATTGGAATAACGCAAATCGCAAGGAGAGAAGCAGAGCCGCAAAACGGAAATGATATGATCCCATTCAAGCAGTCGATGACAACCAGGATTCGGGACGGGGGTTGAATCCGAGTTTGAGTCTTTCTCCCCTCCAGTCTCCAGGGTGCGGTACAAGGTAATCTGGCCCTTGTGCATGGCCACAACCTTGCAGGGCGAGTCAGTTGGCAAAGGAGTCGATGGGAGAATGACAGAGGATGGAGGACCACTCGGCGGCGTGAGGAGGAGGAGGGGGTGGGCGAGACAAGAAGAGATAGGCGGAGGCGATGATAGAGCAAGTGAAGGGGTTGAAGAGGAAGAGAGGAGAAGTGGCCGCCGGCCGGGCCGTGGGGGAAGAGCCAACTGTGCGACGAGCCGATCCAATTCGTCCCTTCAAGCGAGTGCCCTGTTCTGTTCCTTGTTCACTCTGACATTCCCAGGCAAACAGATGGCAGCTTCCCTATCCATCCTCGTTATGCACAAGTATAAAATGCCAGGACACGTGAACTCTCTTGTCTAGAAAACGCCCAGTGCCAAATTTCGAGTTTATAGTGCAACGAAATGTACATGCGCTAAACATCCAAAGGTAAGATCTACCAACAAAGAGTGATCAATAGGCACCTTTGGCTAATTTGAAAAAAAAAAAAAGCACCTTGTTCAATCGTTTCGATTAGTAAAGTTATTGGGATTAGAAATGAACGATTTGCATCGGCTTTTAGTTAGATGTTTATAGGCCTAATTAAACGGAGGAGCCAACTTCGTAACGTTAGATTAAAGGCTCATTTGGTTCGCAGAAGGCAAAAAATATAAATGAATCCTACTAATTCACGCTCGAGTAAGATTAAAATCTACTTATGATGTGACTTTATCTATTGAAATCACTATGTATACACGAATTAAATGTACGTATTGATGTTCTTATCAAATCCAAATTTGCTTCAAATAAAAGTAGCCGAATTCAATCTATACTGTGACTATTTACATATCTCTATTTTCAAAAGTACTAAATGCGGTCGAAATGAACGCCCGAAACATATCTCGAATTATACTGTAGTCTTCCACATGAACAAAGTGATGAGCCTCACTAAAAATTTCCACAAATTTCATTTCCAAACAGCAGTCTAATATCTGCTAAGGGAGATACGTCAAGGGAAACAAATAATTAGAACATAATGAAAAAAAAGAAGAATGTCAAAATATAGATGGAACTCCCAAAACCGAGGTCGTCTGAAAATCTTGCTCAACATGATGTACCAAAAATGCATGAAACTATAAAGCACAAGGATACTCATTCAATTTTCAACTTCTCGTCTGGCTAAAATGTTAAGTACCCACAGAGAAAATTTAACCCCGTTAAATACTCGTCAAAAACATACCCCGTTAACTACTCGTCAAAAACATACTTTTAACCAAAATACAAACTGGCCTCACTACTTCTTATCTTCCTTCTCAGCCTCAGCGGCCTTTTTCATCCTCGCGCCAACATGACGTTGGTTCATGCGCTCCACTCGCAGCTTGGCATATGCGCTGAACGATTTCATCTCATCAGTGACCTTCACAAGTTCCACTGCTGGCTTTTCTCTTACAATGGGCAGGTAAGTTCCTTGGACTTGAGTTGCATTTGCAAGCTCTTCTGGAGTGGAATCACCAGCCTGCACATAAAGAAGGAAGATGAGATGTTTTCAATGAGAACAGGGTTCAGAATAAAATCGATAAGAATTTTTCAAGTTCTCAATTCTACCTTGAATTTCCGTGCGCGTCTTGGGAAGACAACTAACTTCGCCTTGTATGTCTTCAGCCTCTGCACATTAGTTTGAAGACCTTCCAGCGAGCGATTCTTGCGGCGATGATCAACCGCAATTCCAATTGTTGGAGCTAATTTCTTTGGGATGCCTGCTGCCTGAGATATACAAAATGCAAGTTAAGCATAAGGCTTGCACCAAATGCTGGAAACTGTAAAATAAATCCTTGAAGAAGGAGCAATCAGGGGAGCCGTTTAGTTATCACCAAAATTCTGGTACAAAAACGCAGTAATACGAAACCGCAGTGCAAAAAAGCATGCAAAAAAAAAGATTAAAACATGCCAACTTAGCATGCTGAAACCTGGATGAAACAACAAAAAGTTAAAAAAGAAAAGAACAGAAGCCCAAGTGCTGTTTAAAAAGGTAAATGAAGCTAATGATGCAAGTCTACTTGAGACTGGTTTCTCTGCCACTTGAATAGCCAAATGCGACTTTGACTGCATGTAAGAATTATATGACAGTAAGACAGTACAGGGGCTTTAACAAAGCTTCGTATGCAAAATTATGGTGAAAATAATGCTGGTGAGATACAAATAGCCTATCTCCTCATGATGCTTCGTGATTCGGGATATAAAGATCCAAAAGGGGCAGTGAACAATTTCCTAACTGACAAAATTACAAGCGGAACAGCTAGTCAAATGATTGCTAAATGTCATTGTCGCAAACTTTGAAAGGGCTCAATGACCACATCTATTCATTTTACTTGTATCAACACTAAAAAAATTATCCTAGCAAGGTAACGAAGATTCTTCATGACAAAGGAACCCATTCAAACAAATAACTCATTGTGACTATACCTTAAGTTCTTCAAGCGAAAATCCCTTCCCAGCCTTGACCTTCATATTATACTTCAGGGTTTGACCACGGACAACTGGTCGGAGTGGACCTGCTGTTGGCCTCGGGAAAATCTTCACAGCCTTCTTTTGCCGAGCTGGGCACAAAATAAAGAACATCAGGATGCTCCGAGAATAAGAATAGCAACTAATGGCATCACTACTATATAAAGGGAGCAATTCAATTACCTAAGCGTCTTCTAGCTTTTCTTGCAGGCTGGTTAAACCAGGTCTTGACGTAATTTTGCCAGTGCTTTCTGAAGTGCCCATTTGGCACAACATTGTTATGTTTAACCATGACTTACCTAGAAATGAAAAAAAGACAAAAGCTTTTAAGGTTAAGAAGGCTCTAAGATGTGGATATATGTTATCAGCAAAAGCTATTAGACTGTAAATACATGACGGATTATGGTCCAAACACATTAATGAAAAGTACATCAAATTTGCTTTTTCACTCTGCACAATGTTAAAACTGGTTTTCAGAGCCACAATAGAAATTCAGAAAACTAAATATCATAAGCACTGTATCTTCCACATTGCCAACACAATAATTTCAATTCAGAATAACCACTTTCACAAAAGAAAAGGAATGACACGGTAAGCGAGTAAACCAAACAATAGTGAGTTTTAAGTTTTGTCGACTAACAGCTTAAATAAGCTGAAACACGTTTGAGCTCAAATCGGGATATTCCTAGACAGCAGAAATCTGAGCAAATCTCATTTAAAACTACAAGAAACATGTCTGGATTTAAAACTACAATCTCCATTCAAAGGGCATCGACATTCTCAAACCTTCCCAAACCCACTGCACACTAGACCAACAAAATGGTACATCGCGAACAATTCCGACAAGTAAGCAGTGCAATCAGATAAAAATCAAAACTTGATTTCAATCTCCACAGCCCAAAAAAAAAGTAAACAGTTACTTCCAACAACGCATCGCCACGGAACTTTCATCAATCCGCATAAACAATAATTTCAACAGACGAGGTCGAGCGAGAACAAAACACGGCATTCCCAACACAATAATACATTCGGCAAGAAAACAAACACCCGCGATTCATGAAGAGAACACCTCCCTCGCATCTCACAACAGATCGAGCTCGCGAACTCAGCAAAGCGCGAACGACGACGACTGCGAATAATGCCGAAACTTTCCAACGAACAAGCGGATCCGAAACGGAGCAAAGAGCAAACAGATTCGAACCCGAAATGAAACGAAGCAAATCCAACGCGAATCAAACCGAAGAAGGGCGACCAAGAGGCTGAAGATCAATCATGCGATGATCAGCACCGATAATTTTCAAACGATCGAGCTCGAACGGTACCTGCTTCCGAGCTTGAGAACCGGGCGGTGCGATGGCTCCGACGGAGAGAAGCTTTTATATCGCTTCGTACGTAAAACCCTAGGGCTCACATATTGGATCCGATAAAGAAAACGCGTTTTGGGCCTGACCCGATTCTTTCAGCTGTTTTTGGACTCGCGTCGCGGGCCGAAAGCCCAAGGCCCAATAAGGCCCGGTGTGGACCCTTTTCTTTCCGGTGTCATTAGGGGCGCCGGTATCACGCATCGCTGAATAGGACAATTTCTTTTATTCTCGTGTTAATTTTGAATTGCTATATCCGCTAGTTTCCATGTTATATCACAACATATTAGATTATAAAAAGGCCGGTGTTGTATAGTACCAAAGGGACAACTCCTACCGAGGTCAAGGCCGACAACGTGACCGCTAAATTTGTCCCACTCCTCACCCTCCCATGAGCAGCAAATTCTATTTATACCAAGTGACTTGACTGTGATTCGAGTTTCGAATAAACGCAACAAGAACATGCTCGATTGATTCCAAGACTCATCTTGAGCTGTGTCAAGGCCAATCTCTCATCGACATGACACATTGGATTAGCAAGGGAAAAAAGTGTCAAAAAAGTCATAAACTTATTGCATTGGTGTCAATTCAGTCATAAATCTTTTAATATAGTGCTAATTCAGTTTTTCCGGCTAATTTTGATCATATATTGGTGACGTGGATGCCGGGCGGCCTACGTGACATTGCTGGCGCTCTTACGTGGCATCGCCAGCGCTGACATGGATAACTTTTAATAATATTTTAATAATTTTCAAATTATTTATTTTAAAAAAATTTCTTTTCTTTCTTTTTCTTTTTTTTTCCTTCCCTTTCTTCTTCCTCCAACCAATCGCCGGTTCGGTGACTGGTTGGAGGCTAGGGTAGACGAGGGCTCAAGCCTCACCCGCGGCTAGGTGAGGCACGACCTCGCCGGAGGCAAGGTCGGACCTCCCCCATGGCCAGTGAAGCTCGACCCTTGCCAGCCCAGTGTGAGGCCGCCCTCGCAACCATTCGGTGAGGGCTTGGGTCGCCTCACCCATGGTCGGCGAGGCTCGACCCTCGCCAACCCAATGCGAGTCCGCCCTCGTGGCCATTTGATGAGGGCTCGAGCCTCGCCAACGGATAGGTGAGGTTTGACCCTTGCATGATTCGGCGAGGGCAAGCCTCGCCTGCCCAGTGTGAGGCCACCCTCGTAGCCTCTAGTGACGGCAAGCCTTACCAACCCAATGCGAGGCCACCCTCGCGACCTCAGGCGAGGCATGATCTCATTGGATCTGGTGAAGTCGAGCCTCGCCAGAGGTTGGCGAGATCGACCTCGCTGGCCCTGGCTTTTGGCTGGTTGCCGAGGTCTGGCAACCAGCTGGAGGAAGAAGAAAGGGAAGGGAAAAAAAAAGAAAGGAAATAAAAAAATATTTAAAAAAATCGAAAAATATTAAAATATTATTAAAAATTGTCCGCGTCAGCACGGACAGTGCCACGTAGGCCAGCCGGTATTCACGTCAACAAAAAACCGACCAAAATTAGCCGGAAGGACTGAATTAGCACCTAAAAAAGTTTAGGACTAAATTGATATCAATGCAATAAGAGAAAAAGTGTCAAAAAAGTCATAAACATTTTGCATTTATGCCAATTCAGTCATAAACATTTTGTCTTTATGCCAACTCAGTCGTTCCGACTAATTTTGGTAGGATATTATTGACGTGGATGCCGATCGACCTATGTGGAACTGCTAGCACTAACGTGGGTAATTTTTAATAATATTTTAATATTTTTCGATTTTTTAAATATTTTTTCTCATTTTTTTATTTTATTCTTTTTTTTTTGCTTCTTTTCTTTTCCTTCTTCTTCTACCTTTGGTTGGCGACCGAACATCAACCACCAACCATGCCCGGTTGCCTAGCCTTGCCTAGATGAGGCCGCAGTCGCCAGCCACAAGCGAGGCCCGCCCGATCCTTGCTTGGGTAAGGGCGGTCGAGCCCTGGTGAGGGTAGACCTCACCCAAGCCAGATCTGGCAAGGCCAACCCTCGCCTAGGCCACGGTGGCCTCGCTAGGCAGCCGTGCCCTGGGCGAGGGCTGGCTTCACCAGATTTGGTGAGGCTCGCCCTCGATGGGGCTCGCCCTTGCCCAGGCGAGGGTCGGCCTCGCCTGGGCCGCCCTCGCTGGGGCTCGCTTGCCCTCGCGCAGGCGAGGGTCAGCTGGGCCTTGCTTGTGGCTGGCGTTGGCGGCCTCGTCCATGGCGGACGATGTTGGCCAGGCATGGCTGGTGGCCGGTGTCCGGTCACTGGCCAAAGGTAGAAGAAGAAGGAAAAGAAAAAAAGAAAAGAAGGAAAAAAATAATAAAAGAAAAAAATATTTAAAAAATTAAAATATCATTAAAAATTGTCTACGCCAGCACCAACGGTGCCATATAGGCCAATTGACATCCACGTCAGTAATATCCGGCCAAAATTAGCCGGAAGGATTGAATTGACACAAAAACAAAAGGTTTATAACTGAATTGACATAAAAAAAGGTTTATGACTGAACTGACATCAATGCAAAAGATTTAGGACTTTTCTGACACTTTTCCTGATTAGCAAAGCACGTGTTTACCCCAAAAATTGACTAACTTTTATTATTGGCAAGTGATAAGTTTGGTCGACTATCCAAGAGGTCATTTGTGAACATAGGGGTTGATTTAAAGTGTACTAATCTATAGCTTAGTAAGATCATTAACAACAAATGAGAGAAATTATCGATAGGTATCATTGCCAATCGACATCAATCATTGATGATTTGTCATTTGCAAAATTTGCTTAAGTGTTGGAATTACAAGACAAGTGAGATGTGTCGATTTCAACATGAGATGATGGTTTTAGTATCAATTGAAAGTTGATTATCCCGAGAACTTCTTGTGAATAATGACTATCATCGTACGAAACGTATGCATGTGATCACGAAAAGCGTGTAGCGTTATTTGTAATTAGAAGTACTGACTACTTATATGTAATTGGTGTTAGTGAGCTATAAATACTCACCATGAATATCGTAAATTTTCTCGCTCTTTTTCCTAAACAATAGCCAATGAAGTTTAATTATTTTTCGTTCAGTCTTATATCTCGTAAATTTACTTTCCAACACTTTAAATTCTGTAGCTTCTTCTCCATTTCGTCTTTCAATTTCCAGCCAAGTAATTTCTTGTCCAAGTTCGATGCAAAATCCTTTCCATATAAAAAACTAAAATCAATCTATTTGGTGAAAGATTTTCACTTTCTCAGTGAAACAGCATGTATGGAACATTGAGATCAAAATGACCTTTTTTTTTGGTCGATAGATCAAAATGACCCTAAGTATAAACTGTGACGCCCCAGAACGTCACGCGTGACACGTACCAAATAATAATATTAATAAATTGGCCAGCGGAAAACAAAGACTAAACATGAATATCACACAAATTTAGTCAAAATACTTTTCTAACTCATTAATAAACCCTTATCAAATTTACAACCCAGACAAAGCATCAAACAAGTACAAAAAAAATAAAAACTGGGTAGGTCAGGGTTGCCTATCTCCAACTAGAACCTTCATCCAAAAGTCTACCTAAAGTCTGAAGCTGTCACGAGTCGATCACTTCACCCTCCGCTGCGGAACCATCATCGTCTAGGTCGAAGCCCCTCAACGGGCCAATCAACTCACCCTCCAAGTTGAAATACCAAGCAACAAAAAGATAAGAAACTCATTCCGGAAGTCCCACATCAACCCATATCGTAGAACTACACTTAGTATATACGGCATCAAACTCTGGCGCAAACACATCCTCATAAACAGCATCAAAATGAACAGGACTCCAAAACGTAGGGGCTGTGGAACATCCATCCTACAAGTCTGAAAAAATGGAATGAGCCGAAGCCTAGCAAATGAAATCTCTAGTTTTAAGTTAGAAAATCAGCTTACCACTTCCCCTGGCATAAACACATACGTAAGCATAGCAAATAATATGCATAGAACCTGAATGCAAGGTATACCTTTTTCCGTCTTGATGTGCCGTAAAGTTCTGAATATACAACATATCATGATATTCCACTTGGACGCAAGCATGATGTAAAACATTTATGCTCATGCGATTAAGTTTATTACTTCATCCTCCCGAACACTCCCGGGGCATCCCGACCAACGGGGCATCCCAACTCCGAGGCATCCCGGCACACACCCGGGGCATCCCGACCAACGAGGCATCTCGACTCCCGAGGCATCCCAAAACACTCCCCGAGGCATCCCGACCTACGGGGCATCCCGACACACGGGGCATCGTCACACACCACTAAATGGGCGACGGAATTAATATTATTCCCATACAAGTCATGACAACCAAGTATTTGTATGCAAAAGTCCGCTTTGGCCCGTCCCATACCGAGCCATCACGGTTTTTGTACCTTAAAACCATGAAATGCATCATCCGAGCAATTTAAACATGAAACAATACATTTCAAACTCAGAAGAAAGTTCAGACTCAGAAGGAAGTTCAGACTCAGCAGCGAAATCAGACTCAGAAGCAAATTCAGACTCAGAAGGAAGTTCAGACTCAGCAGCGAATTCAGACTTAGAAGTAAGTTCAGATTCAGAAGTTGGTTTTGAACAGTAAAGTCTAAATCGATTTTTATAAGTAAGTCTGAACAGTAAATTCTGAACAGTAAAATCTGAACAGTAAGTCTGAACAGTAAAATCTGAACAGTAAATCTGAACAGTGAATTTTGAACAGTAAGTCTGAACAGTAAAGTCTAAGCAATTATAAAAGTAGAGTCTGAATTGTAAAGTCTGGATGTTACGTCTGAAGGGAAAGTCTGAAGTAAAGTCTAAAGGTAAAGTATGAAGTTAAAGTCTGAATATTTTTCAAAAGTAGACAGAACCAAATTTTGATAGCAAAGTCTGAGCAGGTTCAAATGTATACAGAACCAGATTTTGATAACAAAGTCTTAGCAGTTTCAAGGTACACAAAATCAAATTTTGAGGATTAAAATCTGCCCAGTTTCAAGAATAAACAAAATCATCCCTTTGAGTATTAAAATAAACATAATCATCACTTGAGTATCCAAATAAACATAATCATCACTTTGAGCAAACGATTTTCTCCCATTTTTAAACATACATAAAGCAATGATAAGAATCCAACAATCACCTAAAAAAATTACACTTACTCGTTCCGATTTAATCGTTTCGCTTGCCAATTATCGCCATTCTTTAAGGAAACAAATCACATCCATTTGAACGTGCATAGAACCAGCAAAACAGATTCAACCATCATCACAACCTCACCATTGCACATCAAAATAACCTTTCTCAAGCAACCAAGTTGCAAGTGCCAAGTAGATTTACTTAGCTTAAACCTAGAGTTTTCACTTACCTTGAACAGAATCTGAACACCCCAAAGGTTAAAACTCTTCCGGAAATTCTAGATCGGTGATGGTGAAAGTAGAAAGTGAAGGAGAGAGTGTGAGCTTGGATGAAATGATCTTCGGTAATTACCCATACGAAGATGAAAGCTGATAAGTATACGAAAGGGTGGGTAAATTCAACGCACTCACAGGTGGCATCTTTTCCTTCCATCATGGGCACGTGTAAGAGTTCAAAGAAGAAGTGATGGCCAAGGAAAATCATTACTTAGGCTAGGTGTCTAGTTGGGCAGAAGATGACTTAAGGGGTAAGGTGACTTTCGGTCAAGCTTCCTCTTTAACAATCACGTGAGGAAATAGGAGAGTCCAGAAGATATTTTCATAAGAATATCTCATCCCCTTTCCTTAACGACCAAATAGAAAAAGGCTAACCTTAGTTTATCAAAATTAATCAATAATAATAATCCCCACCAATATTGCACTACGACTAGCGTACACGATAACGTCTAAATATTAAACACGTCGGACTCGGTACGATTACGTTTCCGAATCCGCGTTTCGCGAAATACGATCTAACGAAAATTCCTACGCGTCCGCACGAATACTAACTCGAAAATAATATTTAGCTTTAAATCTAAATATCATTTTCAAACGTAGAAATTTCTAACGTCACAAATATATTATTACGAAATTTTCGGATGTCACATAAACTATGTACACTAATAAGGGTGACAAGATATGGTTTTTTTTCTTAATTTAATTTTTGTGTTTGTTATTATAGCACTAATGTCACAGGAGACAGAGGAGATTGTAATGCCATAGCCTGTACGGTACACAATTTTTATGGATAAGAATTCTGGGGCTTCTTAGGGCGCGCATGGAATCCATTCTGGAATAGAAATTCTGTTCCAGAATGGATTCCAGAATAGAAATGCGTTTGTTAAAAAATTTCCGGAATGCATTCTGGAGCAATTTTCACATTCTGGAATAAAAATGCGTTTGTTAAAAATACTTGATTCCAGAATGCATTCTTGATTCCAGAATGTATTTTTGATTCCAGAATGAGTTTTGGGCAAGAAAAAGAGAAACTACTTTTTATAGCTTCTCTCTTCCAAAATGCATTCTCTCTATTTTCTCAATTTTTCTCACTAATTTTTTTTTCAGAAAATGCATAAAAATTGAAAAATTCCAGAAAAATTCATAAAAATTTCCAGAAAAATAAAAAAAGTCAAGATTTCGAGAAAATAGGAAATTTGGTAATTTTTTTTAAAAATATAAAAAAATCAAAAATTTCAAAATTTCACAGAATGGCTTAGAATACCTTTGGGTACCTACTTTGAGTGAAATTTAATTTTTTTGAGGTGCCCAAAAAAATAAAAAAATAATAAAAAATTTCAAAATTTCACAAAATAGCTTAGAATACCTTTGGGCATCCACTTTGAGTGAAATTTAATATTTTTGAGGTGCCCAAAAAAATAATAAAAAAAACAAAAAAATCAAAATTTTCAAAACTTCACAAAATGACTTAGAATACCTTTGGCCACCCACTTTGAGCGAAATTTATTTTTGTTGAGGTGCCCAAAAAAATAATAAAAAAAACAAAAAAATCAAAAATTTCAAAACTTCACAAAATGACTTAGAATACCTTTGGCCACCCACTTTGAGCGAAATTTATTTTTGTTGAGGTGCCCAAAAAAATAAAAAATATTAAAAATTTCAAAACTTCACAAAATGGCTTAGAATACCTTTGGCCACCCACTTTGAGTGAAATTTATTTTTTTAAGGTGCCCAAAAAAATAAAAAAAATCAAAAATTTCAAAACTTCACAAAATGGCTTAGAATACCTTTGGGCACCTACTTTGAGTGAAATTTAATTTTTTTGAGATGTTCAAAAAAATAAAAAAATAAAAATAGATTTCTGTTCCAGAAATCAATTTCTGGAGCAGAATTAGTCATGTTTTACCAAACAGATTTCTTCTCCAAAAATCAATTTCTGGCAAGAATTCCAGAAATCAATTTCCGGCAAGAATTTGATTTCTGGAGCAGAATGGTTACCATTTGCACCCTTATTAGCCACTCCATAATTTTCTTTGAAAGGACTAGTGGGGTGACTAAAGGCAAAATGTCAAAGTCTTATATTAAATTATATGCTCCTCAAGCTAAGAATTTTACATTCAGGATTCGTTCGTTTTGCGAAAAATGAGTAATTTGAAAAATATTTTTTGATAAATGATTATTTATATTGTATAGAAAAATTATTCAACAGAAAATATTTTTATTATCCACAACAATATATGCCTAACTATTTTCGCGAGTGATAAAATAATTTTCCTTTAATTTATTTTTCAAAACGATATAAGTGATTATTTTTTCGAAAAATATTTTCTAAATCACTCATTTTTTGTAAAACAAACGCACCCTTAACTTAAGATGATCTCTATGAAAATATCTTTCATGTAGGATACTGCATCAGATTAAAAAAATTTGTTTCCAAAACTCTCGGTAACTCACTAAAATTGCAAGCTAATGTCAGGAAGAGTATGGGAAGTAGCAATGCCTAGGTGACTCGAACACAAGTACGACTTTTCCGAGAAAAACGAGAACTTGGTACGATTACCCTCAAAATTGACACATGATGACTCGTTTTTACTCATTTTTAATGGGAAAGACTTTATAATTAATCACAATGGAACATTTGTCCATCGATACTAAATGACACAATAACCAACAAGAATATCCTGACACGGCACTGATTGCTAATCCGCTGTTATGAATCATCTGAATATACATTCAATGAACTAAAGCAAGGCCCTTTCTACTTGTGAACCATGAAAATCTTTACACCAATCTTCTTGTTTTTAATGGACAACGAAATTTTTTACATCGTCCTCCACCATGTATATTAATTGGCTTTTCATTAGTATCTAATCATCTCAATTGCGTCTCTATATTCTTGAGTCATTTGGCTAGTAATATTACAACAAAACATTCTTACATTGCTGATGCATCCATGGACAGATATTCCTCTAAGAACCTAAAGAACTATAAGTTTCATGAGCAAGAAAACAGTATCTCCATAATAGTATACTAAACTACGCAAACAAACATAGATTAGAATCTTCAGACATGCATGTGTAACTGTTCTCAACAAGCTACTTAAACACATAGCATTAAGTATCTAGCTGCATATTTTCTTGTCCGCTAGAGCTTTCCTCACCTTTTCCATCCTTTTGCCATTTTTTTGGAGTAGTGCAAGAACCACCTACTTTTCTCGTCAATGATTAGGTTCTCTAGCACAACACCGACCAAAAACCCAACTCCAGTGCCAATCAGCACGATTCTCCAATCCAAGTCGAATAAACGCTCTTCTTCATTATCTACTATGAAAGATGGTGGTGGTGGAGCGTTATCATCATTTGTGCATTTATTTGGCAGAGGACTTCCACACAAACCATCATTCATCGCAAATGAACTGCTCTCGAACGTGTCAAATTGCGCTCCACGTGGTATTGGTCCTGATAGACGATTGTGAGAGACATTGAAAACCGAAAGAAATGTGAGGCGGGCTAATTGTTGAGGAATCTCTCCCACAAAATTGTTCCTCGAAAGATCTAGTGATTCGAGCACTGTCAGGTTGGCCAAGGAAGGAGGGATGCTACCAATGAGGAAGTTGTTTGAAAGATTGAGCATACGAAGTGCCTTCAGATCTCCAATGAGTTCAGGAATTGTCGCGACCTAAAATTTTTCCTCTTAGGCTAATGGATTATTAAGACTAAGCTTAACTCAGGCCCTCCCAAGCCCTACCAATTCGCAACTTAGGTTTAAGTTTTTAACATACAAAAATTTTCATGCTCGGAGTCGCCACTAATCTATTTGTGGTAGGTCGATTAGAAACCTAAATAAAATATAGGGAGATATGTTTTATTCCTACGAACCAGAGATTCTAAGCCCGGGGACTTGATTACGCTAGATCTAGTCTAACGCCCTTTCGGTACCTTTTCTTTTCAAAAATGTTTTGGCAAGCAATCTGGATCCATTTTAACTTAGTCACTAACATGTGAGGTGTTCATGCGGGTGCGCAAACCACCAATTTAACACCCAAGAAAGCATTAAATAAATTGCAAGTTGGAAGAATTACTTACCTCGAAGCAACGTAAGCATCTGCATTGTTAGCTAAAAAATCACATCAACAACCTAATATGATTTCTAATTAACAAGCAGTTCACTCAATATTTTTTAGGATTTTCACTTATTTAAATGAAAGCTAATCTACATGCAATGACGTGCAAAAATTGACACGCGAATAATGCAACCTAACATGCAAACTATATGTCATGCGACGACGTGACCTAATTCTGATGACGGGCAAATGATTTATTTTTTTTAGTGTTTTCTAATGAAATTCGGAATAAAAATATGCCTAAATTAACGTGCAACCTATGATGACTTAACATATCCTAACATGACTTATTTTTGGGATTTTTGTTAAAATTTGAAATAATAAATTACTTAAATTAAGAATGCAATCTATCCTAATCTACCATAAAACAATTCATTTTTTTTTGGGATTTTCATGAAAATTCGGAATTAAAAAAATAACCTAAATAATCTATTAAGATTAGAATATTACTTAATTTAAACTAGGAAATAGATTATCTCCAGTCCTAATTTAAATTAAATAATTACTCTATCGTCTAGATATATTTAGGATTCCCTAAACATGCAAAACTCAAATTCAAATCCTAACTGATATTTTTTGAATTTTCTTTTTTATTTAAAAAGGAAAAATAATTTAAACAGAGATAGCATCAACATTTAAAACAACCACGCGATCCGCAAAATTCGTTTCAAACTCGGATTAGGCACAAAAATCGAATTATCAGTCATATCTATAGGGTTATAGATATTGACGGAAAGTCAATCATTCAAATTTGGAAAGCAGATAAAAGTCATTATCGTACCCAAATGATTATGGATAGAATAATGATTTTCTGTATCGCCACGTATCGTACCTTAGGGATAAGGTCAGATAGTTGTCCAGATACATTGCCGAATTAGGAAAGTTTCCTAATTTTGAATACTTTAAAAATATTGCAGATATCAGATAATTATCCCAACATATCTAATATTCTACACGATATTCACGCAATATTCAAAAGCACAAATTAGTAAATTAAATATTCTGAAAAATATCAGATAATGTTCAATTACCTAATTTGCAGATAATTCCCAAATTCGAACTTGCGGATCGGGATGAGCGGCGAACGGTGGACCGACGACAAGGTGTCGGGAGCGGCGATGATACGGTGGGGAGCGGCAGCGGCGGTGGCACGCGTCGGGGGAAGCGGCAGCAGCGGCGTCGGCGTGCGACGGCTCCGGCGGCGGCAGCGCACAGCAACAGAGGGCAGCAGCGGCGGCAGTGGCGCACGGCGACGGAGGGCAGCAGGGCGGCGGTGTGGAGCGGCAGCAACGGTGTCGGCAGGAGGCGGGCACGGCGTCAGCGGGAAGTAGCAGCGGCGGCGTCGCGCGGGATGCGCGGCAGCAGCAGCGTCGGCGGCGTGAGGCACGGCAGCAACGGCGTCGTCGCCCAGGAAGCGGCAACGGCGGGCGCGGCGTCAACGAGAGAAGGCAGCAGCGGCAGGCGGTGTGGAGCGCGGCAGCAACGGCGGCAGTGGGAAGCGGCAGCAGCGACGTCGGCGTGGTTCTGGCGGGAAGCAGCAGCAGCAAGCGCGGCATCGGTGGGAAGTAGCGGCGTCGCGGGCAGCAGCGGCGTGAGGCGCGGCGTGAGGCGCGAGAGCAGCGGCGGCGCACGGCGTGGGCTGGCTCCGGCGGCCGGGCGTGCCGGTCTCCTTCTCTCCCTGTCTTACTCTTTCTCTCGCTCACGTGTGTCTCTCGTGCCCTCAAAAATTCTGTTCTGAAAATTATCAGAGGTCCCCCCAAAATCCTAACCTAATGATGTATATATAACGCTAATCTAGGTCAATTAGATGGGCTCTCTAATCCTAATGGGCTTAGGCTTGGGCTTAGATTTTAATTTAATTTAAATGGGCTGAATTAATTAATGATAATGGGCTGAATTAAGTTCAAATTAAAACAACCGAGCCCGTTTGACTTGTAATTCTCGGCCCTTGCATTTCAAGCGAGCCGAGTCCCATTCGATGAAATTTAAGCTCGTTCGTCACCGCCAGTCCGATGCAAAATGCAATTAATCCAAAATGAATTTAAACTATATGTTATGCAATTTAAATATTTTTTGTTTAGGGGTTAAAAATTTAATCCCTAATTTTCTATGCAAATTACACTAAGTGATGCGCCAAAATTTAGGTGTCAACAGCTGCCCCTCTTTGAAGGTGAGCTCGTAGAGGTTGCATTCAAAGACTAAATGATACCTAAATTTCAACCATGCAAATGCAATGAATGTTGTTTTTGTCGGGACTATGAGTCCCATTTTACAATGCATTAAGAAATGATGCATGCTGACCTGAATAGAAAACATACCTGGAATTACTTACCTGACATGAACAATAGAGCAATTCGAGGCACAACTTTCACTTGTATGTTGTTTTGGCAAATGTATGGGCTAGTCCCATAGGTATCGCCTGATATACGTTGATGAACTTCGGTGATCAGCAGTTAAGTCAAAACACACGAAAAAAGCTCGACGTATCCAATCATCATCTGGATTCGTGAGAACAGTTCCGATCTTTACGAACTACTTATACATCTCTATAGGTGTTTACAAAGATTTGGCCGCTTCACTTATACCTGCTCATAAGTGAATTGCGGGGGAAACTTTTGAAATCAAGAGGATATTCCGACCTTTGCATATACCTGCTCATATGCAAAGATTTGGCCGCCTCACTTATACCTGCTCATAAGTGAACTGCGGGGGAACACCTGGGGTTGAGAGAATATTCCGACCTTTACATATACCTGCTCATATGCAAAGATTTGGCCGCTTCACCTATACCTGCTCATAGGCGAGTAGCGGGGGAACATCTGAGATAATGAGAGTATTCCGACCTTTACATATACCTGCTCATATGCAAAGATTTGGCCGCTTCACCTATACTTGCTCATAGGTGAGTAGCGGGGGAATACCTGAGATTTGGGAAAAATATTCCGACCTTTACATATACCTGCTCATATGTAAAGATTTGGCCGCCATGCCTATACCTACTCATAGTCATGTAACGGGGGAATCTTCTCGAGATTGTATGAAAATCTGTGATTTGATGAACAAAGGGGCTAGCCCAAGTGTTCAAGAGTTCCTTGACAAAATACCTGGATATCATCAGAAGTACCTGAAAAGGTTTGATCAATAGACACCTGAACACAATCAAAGGCATCTAGAGATTGCAAAAATGATCAAATGTGGGACCTGACAATTGCTTGAACAGGTTAGGGATACCTAGATAGTCATAGACATCCTAGGGATAGAGATATACTTACCTGGTGATATCTCCAACTCTGAAGGCGTGTCTCCTGTTAGACACGATTTTAAGTAACATGTAATATGCATTCGCATACTGTCAAGAACACATATACACATGCACTATGATTTCAACTGATTTCCATGCACGATGGTTTTGTCAAATCAGCATTACAAAATTCGCTGGGGAAAAATCATGACAAGACAATCCGAACTCACAAGCGGATATCTTGAAAATGTCAAATGAGGGACTTCCGGTCCAAAAGGGCTTTCACTCACTCTCGTCGAGAAGTGGCTAACTTACGGAGAATCACTCCATCTCACCATCATCATGTAGACAAGGGTCTGAGTATTCTCGCAAGCAGTACGACTTTACCAATCTGAGAGGTCTTTGTTAGGACCGTAACATGGGTTTGGTCAATGGCTTAGCAAAAGAGACTCTTCGAGTCGAGGCTACTGAAAGAAAATACTCTGTAATTGTCTCCAGGTTTACAAGTCAAGAACCTGCAAAATGAGATAGAAATGGACTTGCTCGCACTTCTTCGAGCTAAGCTTATAAACATCAGAAACTCTACGTTAGTTCAAATGCCCTAATCTGAAGAGACTTTGCAAGGGACGTAACGCAGGCTAGGCTCATGGGTTGAGAAATGAATAGATCATAAGGCTCAAAATGTGTATAATTGGGGTGAGAGTTGGTGATCATCTCGGCATTGTCACCGGTCTTCTTCTTCACCAGGGATTGTCTTCTCAGTAGATGCTCCATTGACTTCGAGAGTTTATCACCTGACTCCTCAAGACTTTGGATACTTTTGTGACTTCGACACATCTCAACACTTTCTAATCCAAAGTCGTCACTTTTTCTCTATTTTTCATTCTCTTCTTCTTCTTTTCTTTTCTTTCACGGGCATTGGCCTTGCTTTTACCAGGCACACTGCTTTTTCATGCCCTTTAGTTTTTTTTTTGTTTTTTGGACTTTTGACACACACTGTCTACAATGCATACATTGGCGAGTCACACTTTGGCTTGTTTTGACCGAATGACTAACATTTGGACTCTCAGGGTCTTCGTCTTTTATCGACGCTCCGGATATGCTGCTTGAACAATGATGACTTTTGCCTTGCCCCAGTGTGGGGGATGATCACCAACTGGGTTTAAGAAATGAATTTGCAGGCTCAATTGGGCTTAACAAAGGATAAAGTGTGTATAGGATAGAGAAAGAAATGCTCTTCGTCATCCTAAGGCACTTGAACTTAACGTGAATTCATCTGAAAAAGCAACACTCGAAGATTGATGCAAGTGAGAGCATGAAAATTTCTACTCATTTTTCACCTTATGACGCTGACTTACCTCCAGTTTGCCCCGATATGGGGTGGTTCTTGACAGGGGTAATTTGAATGAATTTCTCCAAGTGTTTAGGCTCAAAGTGGCGAAACAATGGATAACCTGTAGTGTTTGGGACAGAGAAATGAATCGCCTCTCGTCATTTCAGTTGCCGTACCTTTTGCGAGATAACCCTTTGCCTTGCAGACATGGAATTCTTCCACTCAATTCACTGGGGATTAGTGCACGGGACTGTGTATAGGATATGGTTTGCCTTTCATCATCCCGATGTACCTCATTCAACACATTCAATTCATTCCACATGAGTTATCAGATTGTCCAAATAGATTCCCCTTTTGAAATCGATAATGTAGACTGACAAAATGATCAAGCATAATTTAAAGCCAAGGCACACATTCCATCTTTAAATTGATTGAACCCATTTATTCATAAGTGAAATGTTTGCGATTCAGAATATAAAACCAAACACTTGAAAACTTTCGCCGTAAAAATGTTAGATCTTATCAGGGATAATATATCTTCACAGCATCAGAATTAACAGGAGTGGAAAACTCACGACCATCCATTTCTGCGAGGATCAGGGCACCTCCGGGAAGCACCTTTTTAACTACATACGGACCAATGTAGTTTGGGGCAAATTTTCCTCCAGGAACAGGAAAGACTGGCAGTACCTTCCTTAGGACTAGATCATTTACCTCGAAGTGTCTTGGACGCATATTTTGATTGAAGGATCTAGCTATCCTCTGCTGATAGGTTTGACCGTGGCAAATGGCTCTCAATCGCTTCTCATCAATTAGGTTCAACTGCTCATGCCTTTGTCGCATCCATTCTGCCTCGGACAACTCCACTTGAGACAAGACTCGCAAGGAAGGGATCTCTACTTCGACGGGTAGGACTGCTTCCATGCCATACACCAAGGAAAAAGGGGTTGCCCCGACAGAGGTTCGGATCGAAGTTCGATACGCCATTAGTGCAAATGGTAACCTTTCATGCCAATCACGATAGTTTTCAGCCGTTTTAGTCAAGATCTTCTTGATGTTCTTGTTAGCGGCTTCAACTGCTCCATTCATCCGTGGACGATAGGGAGATGAATTCAGGTGCCGAATTTTGAACTCGTTGAATAACTGATCAATGAACTTGTTGTTCAAATTTGTCCCATTGTCAGTGACGATAGCCTCAGGGACACCATAACGAGCGACTATGTCTCGCCTGATGAATTTTACAACATTCTTTGCGGTGACGTTTGCATAAGATGCCGCCTCAATCCACTTAGAGAAATAATCAATCGCAACCAGGATAAATCGGTGTCCATTTGACGCCTTGGGATTAATCGGACCAATCACATCAATGCCCCACATTGAAAAGGGCCATGGCTCAGACAACTGATGTAATTCCGTCGGGGGAACATTTATTTTATCCCCATGAACCTGACAGCGATGACATCTTCAAACATGTTGGATGCAGTCACTTTCAAGACTGAGCCAATAATAACCCAACCTCATAATCTTCTTAGCTAACATGTGGCCATTCATGTGTGGACCACATATCCCCTCGTGTACTTCTTGCATGATTCTAGTAGCTTCAGCCGCATCCACACACCTCAATAGGATCGAATCATATGATCTTTTGTACAGCTTTTCACTACTAACAAAGAATTTTGAAGCCATTTTCATTATGTACTTCCTGTCGGCCGGAGTACTTCCCTCAGGGAATTCTTGTCTCTGGATGTAACTCATGATATCATAATACCATGGCTTTTCATCTGATTCTCCGGTCACAACCATACAGTAGACCGGTTTTGTCAGGACTTCAATCTTCAAGGGTTCTACCTCTAACCCATCAATCACTTGCAACATGGATGATAACGTAGCTAGCGCATCAGCAAACTGATTATGAGACCTCGATAAGTACTCAAAAGAGATATCTTCGAATTCCTTTATGATTTCTTCGAGGTATTCATGGTACGGCACTAGTTTGGTGTCTCTCGTCTTCCACTCTCCCACAGTTTGAAGAATAATCAGAGCAGAATCACCAAACACTTTCAACTTGGTTACCCCCATTTCCACTGCGGCTTGGAGTCCGAGGATGCAAGCTTCGTACTCGGCTATGTTGTTGGTACAGGGGAACACCAACTTTGCTGCTACAAGATAATGTTGCCCATCTGGGGATATTAACACTGCCCCAGTGCCGGAACCAGCCAAGTTTACAGCTCCATCGAAAAACATGGTCCATGTGTCTTCCTTTATTACCAAAATGCGATCTTCTGGAGAATATCTATCATCATCAAGGACTCCAGGATTTTCAGCTAACACATCGGCAATTACTCGACCTTTAACTGACTTTTGTGGCTTCATCTGGATATCAAACTCTGAAATTAAAATCTGCCACTTGGCTAACTTCCCTACCAAAGCTGACTGATCAAGTAAATACTTAATGGGATCGTTCTCAGTCACAAGCAAAGTCTGGTGATGCAGTGTATATTGTCGTAGCCTATGGAGCACCCATACTAGCGCAGCGCAAGTCTTCTCGGCTTCAGAATAATTCAACTCCGAGACGGTGAACTTCTTGCTTAGGTAATAAATAGCTCGCTCTTTTCCATCTTTAGGACTTTTCTGGGCTAGCATCACACCTAAAGACTCGCTATAAATCGTGAGGTACAGAATCAAAGGCTGGCCCGGCATTGGTGGGACTAGCACTAGTGGTTTCATCAGGTACCGCTTTAGTTCGTTAAACGCTTCTCGACAATCATCGTCCCATTCCACTTGAGCATTCTTCTTGAGAAGTTTGAAGAAGGGCTTAGCAGTTGCGGAGAGCTGGGAAATAAAACGGGCTATGTAGTTCAATCTACCCAGGAGACTTCGCACTTCTTTCATGGTCGACGGGGGTTGTAACTCACATATAGCCTTCACTTTGGAGGGGTCAATTTCAATGCCTTTACTGCTTACTATGAATCTAAGTAATTTACCCGAGGTTGCTCCGAATACGCACTTTGCTGGATTGAGACGGAGCTTAAACTCACGGAGCCTCTCGAATAATTTCTTCAAAGTATCGATGCGACTCTTCCCAGGTCGAGACTTGGCGATCATGTCATCGACGTAAACCTCAATCTCATTATGCATCATATCATGGAAGAGCGTCACCATTGCCCGTTGATATGTTGCCCCGGCATTTTTAAGGCCGAAGGGCATGACCTTATAGTGGAATGTCCCCCAAGGAGTGATGAACGTCGTTTTCTCCTTGTCATCGTCCTTCATTTTTATCTGATTATAACCCGAGAAACCATCCATGAAGGAAAACAGCTCGAACCCTGCAGTACTGTCCACCAAAACGTCTATATGTGGCAATGGGAAATCGTCTTTAGGACTGGCCTTGTTTAGATCGCGATAGTCGATGCAAACCCGAACTCGACCATCCTTCTTCATGACTGGCACAATATTAGCCACCCAGCTGGGGTATTGGGTGACTTCGATGAATCCCACTTTCAAGAGCTTCATGACCTCCTCCTCTATCTTCTTCGAAAGCTCAGGTTTGGTTCTTCGCAGCTTCTGTTTCTTGGGCGGCATGTCCGAATTAGTAGGTAGACTATGCTCCACGATAGAAGGGTCTAAACCCGGCATATCGACATACGACCAGGCAAAGATATCCTGGTAATCCTTCAGCAGTTGGACCAGGCATTTAGCTTCACCTTCGGGAAGGGTTGCCCCTATCTTCACCTCCTTGGGTTCTCCGGAATCACTCAAGTTGATGGTGATAGTTTGGTCTACCGTTAGGACTTTAGGTCTTTCATGATGCTCTAGATCACGCTGGAGGTCCGAGGAATCTTCGAGTTCATTGGTGTCATCGAGATCAGGTTCGGTGGCACATAATTCATCAGATTGGACCGTTCCCATACCCTTACATGTCACAAAATTGCCCCTGAAACATAAAGTAGGGGGTTCAGTAGGACAAACAGGGCTAAACAGTGTATTTTTATTTCTCTTTTTTTATTTTTTTGATTAATTTATTTATTTTGAAATTCTTTTCCAAAAAGTTTTAACATGAGGAAGCATGAAGAAGCACAGACCTCAGAATTCTCCTTGGACTATATTTTCTTTTATCGGTTGGATATCATCACCGGGCTGGTTTGATGTACCTCAACATGCCCTCAAAACGAAAATAACTTGTAATTTCATTGATTAACACCAAATGAATTACATTTATTGGAATGGAAATTG
This sequence comes from Syzygium malaccense, assembly GCA_031216405.1. Taxonomy (NCBI): domain Eukaryota; kingdom Viridiplantae; phylum Streptophyta; class Magnoliopsida; order Myrtales; family Myrtaceae; genus Syzygium; species Syzygium malaccense. The sequence goes on from CM062257.1 coordinate 8,148,951, forward strand.
CAACAATCAAATCCTAGAAATAAAAAGTCCTAAAAAGTAGCGCCCGAGACAGGGCAAGTCCTAGAAAGCAGTAAAAATTCCCGCGTAGGGGAGTGTGCGAAAAAAGTAAATGTGTTACTCTTGCGGGCCAGTGCCCATTTCCTCCAACGGTCCTTCCTCGATAGCTCCAATGAAGAAATCATCGAACAGGGCAATGATTCCCTCCATTGCATCATCAGGATTTTCTGTCACTAGAGGTGTTGGATCATCCATACCTCCCCATCCATCCGGGACAATGTCACGGGGGTTAACATAGAAGCTCGGGGGTACTGAGTATTTCACATAATAATCGAACTTGCCGCTCGGTTGCCCCAAAGTGTCGATCACCTCTTTCTCTTCATGCATCATTCTTGCAGGGCCCGGAAAGGTGGTACGGATGTGTGGAAGCAACCTACCACGCCCACGTTCTTTGCCATTCGGCTCTTCTTCGGATCGCGATCTATCCTGTCTATTTCCTCGACCTCGACCTCGACTACGTCCACGTTCCCCATTATTTGGCTCACTTGACCCCAGGTATCCCAACCCAGTAATGCGGGGTCTCTGAGAAACTTCCACCGGTTGGCGGATACCTTGACCATTTCTACCAAGGCCTTCACCCGGAGTAAAGCCATGAGAGACCATTACCCTTCCAACCATGACTGCAGCATTTGACACCTCAGGAATAGGCGGTGATGATCCTCTAGACGCATGTATGGTTAATACGAGCTCGAGCGACTGATAGCTCGATTCTATTTTGCAATCCGGCTTAACATAGGGGATAGCCGTTGTGTGGTAAATTGGGTGCTCTTCTTCACCGTGGACTGTGATTAACTTTCTGTCCACAACGAACTTCACCTTCTGATGTAGACTGGATGGCATAGCTCCGGCAGTATGAATCCATGGACGACCCAACAGAAAATTGAATGCAGTGGGAATGTCCATAACTTGAAATAGGACATTGAACATCGTTGGTCCTATCTGTATGTCAAGGTGGATTTCTCCCATCACTTCTTTCTTCGTTCCGTCAAAGGCTCGAACGGAGGTCTTCGCAGAATTTATCTTAGAAGGATCTATCTTCAGGCGGTGTAAAGTTGCCAGAGGACAGATGTTCAAGGCTGATCCATTGTCAATGAGTACCCGGGCTACATGCGAGGCCTTGTATTTGACAGAAATGTAGAGTGCCTTAGTATGCCCCCTCCCTTCTAGAGGGAACTCTTCATCTGAAAAGGCTATGAGGTCCTTGAGGAGTATAGAACCCACAAATTCCTCTAATTTGTCATGATCGATCGTTTCTGGCACATGGACTTCACTTAGCACCTTCATTAAGGCCTTCTGATGCTTGACAGATGTCTGGAGTAGCTCAAGCAGAGAGATTTGTGCGGGCAGCTTGCGCAATTGTTCAACTATGTTGTATTCGCTAGCCTTAATCACGGCTAGGAATTCTTTGGCTTCTTCATCAGTAACAGGTTTTGCAGGTTGAGCATTAGCTTGGCCATAGGAACGCCCGGATCTGGTAACCAAGTCGACATCGAGACTGTAGGACCAAGGGACTGCCTTATTATCACTGTACTCATACGGTTGAGGTATCTCGATCACTATTCCTTCATCAGCTGTAGGCGTGCTTACTACGATCTCCTCGTTATCAGACGCGTCTTCAAGCGGAGGCATGTCTTCAGGCAGAGGGTCGCCCTTGTCGCTCCTGGTGTTCAATGTAGCAAACTCCTCCTCCCAATTAATAACCACTTCGGAGATAGTGGAAACGATGCCAGTGTGGTCAGCATAAACAATTATCCCAGCTTCTACCATTCTTGAGATTCTTTCTCTCATGAGAGCCAGGGGCAGGTCCTCGTTACTCGGGTAACAACCGGCTTTCACTAACTCACCGTAGACGTCGGTAGTATACACCTTAACATTCTTGATTCGACCAGCATCGAAGCTAAATATGGCATTCACATTGCCTGCGTGATCAGGGAGTGGGTTATTCTGAACATTCGGCTTAGCAGGCTGAAATGAGAAAGCCTTCGTATCTAGGAGATTCTGGATTCGGTGCTTGAGGACATAGCAATCATCGGTTGAGTGTCCCAGCTCACCCATGTGATAATCACATTTCTTTGACGGGTCGAAGTTATAGAACTGCTCAGGATTGGGCTGCTTTGGCTCAGTAGTAAGCAAGCCTTTCTTCTGGAGCACTGTCAATACCTGAGACAACGATCCGGGGAGGGGGGTGAATTGCCTCCTGTTGTTCCTCCTCTGAAAAGGTTGATGATCCGAGTTTTGTTGCTGAGCTTCTGCTACTTGGATTGCTGGGGCGGAGTTAGCATTCCGCCGGCTCGGTTGGTTATAGGCCATATTTACTTCAGCTGCCGGTTCTTTCTCTTTTCTCGCACCAAATCTTCTAGTCGAGGAGGACGGCTCAACAAACCATCCATCCTTCAGCCCTATTTCAATTTGTTCGCCTATGGGGATGAGTTGGTTGAAGTTGTCAGCCGGAATGGCAACCATCCGATTATGGTATTCGAACGGGAGAGTTTTCACGAACATCCTCTTTAACTCACTGTCTATGGGTTCTGGGACAACCTGAGCAGCTAAATTCCTCCATCTGATAGCATAGTCTTTGAAGGACTCAGTCTTTTTCATCTGAGCACGTTCGAGATCATCACGGGTAGGAATGATGTCCGTTATGAATCTGTACTGCTTCAAGAATGCTTCACTGGCTTCTTTCCAAGTTTTGAGGCCATTTATCTTCTTCATGAGATACCAGTTCAAAGCAGGACCCGTCAAACTTGCTTGAAAGGCATGGATCATCAGGAGTTCGTTATCAACGTACGAAGTCATCTGTACGTGATAGAGCTGTAGGTGGGCTTTTGGACATGTGGTGCCATTGTACTTGTCGAAATTCGGCATTTTGAACTTCTTTGGGATTTTGATCTGTGAGTACAGGGACAGATCGATCGAAGGCGAATCCTGCGAACCTTCCAGCTGCTTCACTCTTTCTTCAAGTTTATTGACCCGTTCATCAGGTTTGTCTTTGTTGACGATGATCTGGACGGGGTCATCTTCTAAATCAGGAATATCGTCATCTCCGTCAACATTGACACTTTTTCTGATTTTCTGCTTTGGGACTGATGCTTCGAGGGATGCCGAAACAGGAACCGACCGGAGAGCTTTGATCTCAGCGGACATTTGTTGCATCGCGATGACAAGTTGCTTGATCTGGTCTTCCACACCAACAACACGCTCTTGCAAGTCGGTTTGATCGGCCATTCTGGCTCTCGACCGTGTACGAATGGGCGATCGTGATCGGTCCGTAGTTACCTAATTTTGGAACGAAATAGGCATTCAGAAGTGTTAAGCAAAATCACACGCCAATCCATGACATTGGTCTAACCGCTTTGAATTGAAAGGACCTCTTTATTGAAATGGCGAAAATTTTTACACCAATTAATGACTTGAAATTCAACTGAATATAAAGGCAAATGACTCAATTCCTAAACAAATTTTTTTAAAAACTGAAGCTGAAATGAGAAAAAAAACTTCGAGCTTTTTATTTAGCTTGATCTATAGACATATGGGAGGCGATTTCCTTCTTCAATTGCTCATAAGCTCGAGCTATCTTGGACGCCTTTTCTTCAGCTTCTTCGGCCTTCCTTTTGAGGCGATTGTTCTATGAGCGATTGGCGGGCTTGAGAGGCACCTTGGGTATCTTCGGGAGCAAATCCCGTGGGATTCTGTGCCGACGAATGTACTGGGTCGTCGCGAAATAGGACTTCTGCTCTCCCTTTAGTTCTCCTTCGGGCCGAGCTATCTTTAACACACGACACTTCCTCCACATCTTATTGAGCTGAGCTACGGTCGCTTCGTGGTCTTTATCATCATCGGCGAAATCAACTTGGAGAAGTTCTGGTTGTAACGCTGGAGGGAGCCCTTGGAGAATCTGATACTGACGAGACACTCTGGCGGGGTAGTATTCAATTGCTCCAGTGAAACCCAATAGTGGAACCGGTCCAATACCATTACATGTAAGCCGAGCTTCTTCGACTTTGGACCAGTTAGCATGCCATTGGAAACCTTGGGGTCTAGCGTTTTTCATGAAGATGATCCATTCAGAGTAATGATAATCGGGTGCACCTTCTTGTTTTTCTTTATACCTCAAGACGGGATGGTTAGAATCACTAAGCTCAGATATTGTGAGTAAATCGCCACACCCTTTTATGTGAGACAAAAACCAGATTTGCAAAAGTTCGAGGGGAGCATGAAAAGTTTTGTCAACATGTTGCTTAAATTTAGTGAGGGAAATGAAAGTCTCGGCTAAAATGGTGTTGATAAAATTCTTTTCAAGACAGACCTGTTGGACCAACCAGGCGATTGACGGACTACATGCATTCTTACAGTAAGGAAAAATCACGAACCCGAAAAATGCTAGCAAAAAGATTCTGCCTTTTTGAAAAGATGTGGCTTTTTCAAAACACTGACTCAGGAATGAAAAAGGACATGTGCCGCGATTTGCTTTTAAAACTTTTCCCAATTCATCTTTTCCGACATTCAAAAATTCGGCCAACATTAAAGTGGAATCAATTTCTAAAGGTGGTGTGACTAACTCCGACTCCAATGGTTTTCCAATGAGCACGCTATATTCTTCCAACGTCGGGGTGAGCTCGTGCTTACCGAATATAAAGGTAGAGGTTTCGGGACACCAGAAGTGCGCTAATGCTCGAACGAGGCCGGTACGGACTTTGACCTCCAGTAGGGGGAGCAACCTCCCGATGTGGCCCTCAACTAGCTTGCGGTTGGTCGGACTGAGTAGATTCCACCAGGCACGGAGCTCGTCCTTAGGAGCATCAAGAATCCGGATGTCTGCCCCTCCCATAGTGTATAGACCAAGACTCACGATCGACCTAATGTCATGGACCGACCAAAGAAAAAGACGAAACATAAATAAATTGCGATATAAAGGTTTAGAAATCTTACTTCACCGGGTAGAATGATGGCAATCACATAGACATGCGCATGAAACGTGAGGTTCGATTTCTACCTAGACTCTGGCTTGCAAAATGGAGACATGAGGATTACCGAGCTAAACCAGTCATGGTGGTGGTTAGGCTGGGATTCCCCTGACTCCGGCTTAGTCAAAGAGCCGACCCGGGTTGCAAAGGGTGCAACCGTGGTAGGTATTCAATGACACCATGAAAGAACTTTCGGGACCAAGAAAGGCGACCCATACCACGCGGGTGTGGTCGGGGTGTCCGTTTTCTCAGTACCATCCTAAACCTGTGCCGCCCAGGTCCGGCAGCGGGAAGTGTGTGCGGTGTAGTGTAAATGCAGGGCATGCACAGCAAGTTATATCATACAGCGCTTCGTGCATAAAATAAACCATTCATTCAAACACCTCCCTGCAAAACAAGGGTTAACAATCACGCCTCCCCTTATACCTCCCATTCTGCAAAAACATTTAACACCTAAAATGTTAGGGACGTACCTGGGATCCTCGCTGCCAAGCAAAAATATTTTTTTAAAAAAAAGAAAAACTGGCCTAAGTCCACTAAGAGTTTTAACTCAATTCCCCAGCGGAGTCGCCAAGCTGTCGCGACCTAAAATTTTTCCTCTTAGGCTAATGGATTATTAAGACTAAGCTTAACTCAGGCCCTCCCAAGCCCTACCAATTCGCAACTTAGGTTTAAGTTTTTAACATGCAAAAGTTTTCATACTCGGAGTCGCCACTAATCTATTTGTGATAGGTCGATTAGAAACCTAAATAAAACATAGGGAGATATGTTTTATTCCTACGAACCAGAGATTCTAAGCCCGGGGACTTGATTACGCTAGATCTAGTCTAACGCCCTTTCGGTACCTTTTCTTTTCAAAAATGTTTTGGCAAGCAATCTGGATCCATTTTAACTTAGTCACTAACATGTGAGGTGTTCATGCGGGTGCGCAAACCACCAATTTAACACCCAAGAAAGCATTAAATAAATTGCAAGTTGGAAGAATTACTTACCTCGAAGCAACGTAAGCATCTGCATTATTAGCTAAAAAATCACATCAACAACCTAATATGATTTCTAATTAACAAGCAGTTCACTCAATATTTTTTAGGATTTTCACTTATTTAAATGAAAGCTAATCTACATGCAATGACGTGCAAAAATTGACACGCGAATAATGCAACCTAACATGCAAACTATATGTCATGCGACGACGTGACCTAATTCTGATGACGGGCAAATGATTTATTTTTTTTAGTGTTTTCTAATGAAATTCGGAATAAAAATATGCCTAAATTAACGTGCAACCTATGATGACTTAACATATCCTAACATGACTTATTTTTGGGATTTTTGTTAAAATTCGAAATAATAAATTACTTAAATTAAGAATGCAATCTATCCTAATCTACCATAAAACAATTCATTTTTTTTGGGATTTTCATGAAAATTCGGAATTAAAAAAATAACCTAAATAATCTATTAAGATTAGAATATTACTTAATTTAAACTAGGAAATAGATTATCTCCAGTCCTAATTTAAATTAAATAATTACTCTATCGTCTAGATATATTTAGGATTCCCTAAACATGCAAAACTCAAATTCAAATCCTAACTGATATTTTTTTGAATTTTCTTTTTTATTTAAAAAGGAAAAATAATTTAAACAGAGATAGCATCAACATTTAAAACAACCACGCGATCCGCAAAATTCGTTTCAAACTCGGATTAGGCACAAAAATTGAATTATCAGTCATATCTATAGGGTTATAGATATTGACGGAAAGTCAATCATTCAAATTTGGAAAGCAGATAAAAGTCATTATCGTACCCAAATGATTATGGATAGAATAATGATTTTCTGTATCGCCACGTATCGTACCTTAGGGATAAGGTCAGATAGTTGTCCAGATACATTGCCGAATTAGGAAAGTTTCCTAATTTTGAATACTTTAAAAATATTGCAGATATCAGATAATTATCCCAACATATCTAATATTCTACACGATATTCACGCAATATTCAAAAGCACAAATTAGTAAATTAAATATTCTGAAAAATATCAGATAATGTTCAATTACCTAATTTGCAGATAATTCCCAAATTCGAACTTGCGGATCGGGATGAGCGGCGAACGGTGGACCGACGACACGGTGTCGGGAGCGGCGACTTGCGGCGATGATACGGCGGGGAGCGGCAGCGGCGGTGGCGCGCGTCGGGGGAAGCGGCAGCAGCGGCGTCGGCGTGCGACGGCTCCGGCGGCGGCAGCGCACAGCAACAGAGGGCAGCAGCGGCGGCAGTGGCGCATGGCGACGGAGGGCAGCAGGGCGGCGGTGTGGAGCGGCAGCAACGGCGTCGGCAGGAGGCGGGCACGGCGTCAGCGGGAAGTAGCAGCGGCGGCGTCGCGCGGGATGCGCGGCAGCAGCGGCGTCGGCGGCGTGAGGCACGGCAGCAACGACGTCGTCGCCCAGGAAGCGGCAACGGCGGGCGCGGCGTCAACGAGAGAAGGCAGCAGCGGCAGGGGGTGTGGAGCGCGGCAGCAACGGCGGCAGTGGGAAGCGGCAGCAGCGACGTCGGCGTGGTTCTGGCGGGAAGCAGCAGCAGCAGGCGTGGCATCGGTGGGAAGTAGCGGCGTCGCGGGCAGCAGCGGCGTGAGGCGCGGCGTGAGGCGCGGGAGCAGCGGCGGCGCACGGCGTGGGATGGCTCCGGCGGCCGGGCGTGCCGGTCTCCTTCTCTCCCTCTCTTACTCTTTCTCTCGCTCACGTGTGTCTCTCGTGCCCTCAAAAATTCTGTTCTGAAAATTATCAGAGGTCCCCCCAAAATCCTAACCTAATGATGTATATATAACGCTAATCTAGGTCAATTAGATGGGCTCTCTAATCCTAATGGGCTTAGGCTTGGGCTTAGATTTTAATTTAATTTAAATGGGCTGAATTAATTAATGATAATGGGCAGAATTAAGTTCAAATTAAAACAACCGAGCCCGTTTGACTTGTAATTCTCGGCCCTTGCATTTCAAGCGAGCCGAGTCCCATTCGATGAAATTTAAGCTCGTTCGTCACCGCCAGTCCGATGCAAAATGCAATTAATCCAAAATGAATTTAAACTATATGTTATGCAATTTAAATATTTTTTGTTTATGGGTTAAAAATTTAATCCCTAATTTTCTATGCAAATTACACTAAGTGATGCGCCAAAATTTAGGTGTCAACAGGAATGAACCCTCCGAACTTGTTGTTGGAGAGGTCAATTGCCACGAGGACATCCAGAATCTTCGCATATACCCTTTCCGTGCCCTTATTCATCAATGTCATCGCAAAAGTCATCCTTTCGCCAACTGAACTAAATTGCATATCTTGAAAAATATTCATATATACCAACTTATCATGACCCACCATGACCTTCATGGTGTGGCTACTCAGTAACAACTTAGAAGGAAGTTTACCATTGAAGCTGTTGTTCGAAAGGTCCAAGATGTGTAAATTGGTGAAGTTAAGATGGCTTAGATCACCTTCTATGGGACCATGGAACATATTGGATTGCAAGTCAATAACTTTTAGGTAGGCCAATTCCGATAGCCAAAATGGGAATGCATCATTAATTTGGTTGTGACCAAGATTCAAATACTCCAGCATTCCGCAATTTCCTAAAGATCGCGGAACAATCCCTCTTAGTCGGTTTTCTCTGAGGTCGATCATCCTCAATGCACAATCATATGGGTAAACACGAGGAATCATGCCATTGAATTTATTTCTCGCGAGGTTCAATAATATCAAAGGACTAATACTACCCAAACAAGGAGGAAGTGTGCCGTCCAGAAAATTGTTGGACAAATCGAGCACGGCAAGAGAGCTCACTTGACAAATGGATGTTGGAACTTCCCCAGATAGGAAATTGTTGGAGATGTTGTATAGCATGACCGAAGGAGGTGGAACAGGGAGGGTTCTTTCTAGCAAGTTAGAACTAACGTCAAGATACTCCGAGTTCGGCAAAGGAAGATCGGTATGGTTGTTTTCGAAGCCAGTTAGAAGATTGTGAGAAAGATCTATATAATTGAGAGATTCTTTACTATTGTTCCACATCCATATAGGAATAGTCCCTTGGAATTTGTTGTGTGATAGGGATAAGATCTCCAATTTGCTTAAGTAGCCTATAAACTGTGGGAACTCGGTCAAGTTGCACGAATCCAAGAATAAGTAGGCAAGTTTCGATGTAGTGGCGTTGATAACTGACTTGGTGAACGATATATTGTTGAAGGACAAATCTAAATCTCTCAAGTTCTTGAGTTTGAATAGATCATTTTCATCGAGAACGCCGTTGAGATTAAGCGACCCTAGGTAAAGCGTATCAAGATTCTTCAGATTCCAGAATGTGCTCGGAATATCACTGCGCAAGTTGTTGTGAGAAAGGTCGAGCCAAGTCAACTGCTTCAGGTTCTCAAATGAAGATGGAAATCCACCGCTTAGCCGATTATCTACCAAACAGAAAGAAAAAAAAGACGCAAGACAAGAGGAGCGTTAGTTACACCATGGACTAACTGCATTTGAGAATATTAGTAGGAGCAAATGTGACGCCACGTCATCTATGCACCAGCCCACTCAGTGGACGAAAAGTGGCACTGTGGGTCCCACCTTCAGAAAAATTGGAAAAGTCTCTCTCCCTCTCCTCCTCTCTGCCGGTTCGGGTCGCATCTCTTTCCCCTTCTCTTTCTCTCTGCAACTCCATGGAACCACCGATCTCTCGAGCTCAACCGCCGCTCGCTCCCTCCCCGACCACCACCGAAACCCTCGTCGCGACGGCCACAAGCAAAACCACCATCGCCGCCTCAAGAGCTTCGAGTACAGTGACGGCCTGAGCCCGAAGGCCTTCCGGCTCGGCAAGTTTGGCCAAGTCCTGAACCAAGGACAGCTTCTTCATCATCAACTTCTTCTCCCATAACTTCCTCAACTTCAACTCTTCCTCCTTGCAATTGATCCCCCTCGACGTTGCAATCTCGATGCTCGACTCGACGCACATCTCGTCCTCCCACAACCTCCTCAAATCCCTAATTTTCAGATTCACGCTCCCAATGTACCCGACGAACTCCGCCCATGCGCTGATGTTCGACAGAACACGCGAGTGGCAGCCATTGATGGAGGGGGTAGGGTTTCGGGCAGGAGGGAGGAGGAGAGGATGATCTTCGTGTCGTCTTGCTTGGCGAGGTAGGCCTTGAGGTGGAGGAGGAAGTCCGTGTTTCTAGTTTTGCTTGTGGCCATCGCGGCGGGGGTTTTGGTGGTGGTCAGGGAGGGAGCGAGCGGCGTGGAGCTCGAGAGGTCGGTGGTACCATGAAGTTGCAGAGAGAGAAGGAAAGAGATCCGACCGAACCGGCAGAGAGGAAGAAACTATTACCTGAAATCTCCAAGTCGGTAAGTTTTGTCAAGTTGACCACCCACTCCAAAGTATCACCACTCAAGTTATTGGAAGAGAGCGTCAGCACCGATAGCTGGGTAAGATCAGCAAAGGAAACAGGGATTTGACCTTGCAAGTTATTTCCGTGAAGGACTAGTGCAGTGAGAAGGGAAAGATTACCCAATGAAGAGGGAAGTGAGCCCGAAAAATGGCACTCCCAAGCTTCTAAATCATTCAAGAGACTAAGATTGCCGATCGAAGCGGGTATTTCTCCCGAGAAGTTGGTATGGTAAAGGTGTATGGATTTCAATGGAGAACCCCAATGTGGTTTGGGAAAAAAACCAGAAAGGTTGAAATTACTAGATATGTCGAGGATTTCCAAGTTTGGCAGCTGAAAAATGTTGACCGGAAAGTTTCCATTCAATCCACAGTCTCCAAGCGCAAGCGATGTCAAGGAAGAGAAATTCGCTAGCACAGGAGGGGTAGGTGATAACAAGCTTACAGCAGAAAGATAGAGTTCTTTTAACCCAATCAAATTATGAACAAGGTCGCCCATGTTGGGCAAATGAAATGTCATTTCCCAAAATGTGGACAAATCGAGAGAAACTAACTGGGATAGCGGCGAGATATCGTGAGGGATTTCACCGGAAAAATCCGAGTAGGAGAGATTAAGGTATTGTAACCTCGAAAGATTGCTGAAGCCATACGGGATTGGGGAGAAGTCGAAGCTGTTGTAAGCAAGATTGAGCGACTCCACGTGAACGAGTCGAAAGAGAGTGGTGTTGGGACTCATGGTGCCCGAGAGACAACTGCTACTAAGGTCGAGGGCAATCACTCGGCCGGTGACCTCATCACATTCGATGCCGTCCCACGAACAACAATCTCCACTTCCATCCAGAGACCAAGAGTGGACCTTTGGATAAACGCATCGCGAATCTATCGTGTTGGTTCTGAAACTTCTCTTGAATTCCATTAAGGCAGAGCTCTCATCCGCATGACATGATACCTCAGCAAGCCTAGTATGAAAGAGAGAGAGTAGGAACATCCAAGCAAGCAGCAGATATAATGATAAGGCTGCCATATTTTTCTGCTTTTGTGTTTTGTTCTTTTGGTTACTGAAGTGAGTTTTCGTGGGAGAGTGCAACGGAGAAGCTTTTTATAGGCAGCAACAATTCGTTCTGTCAATGGAATTATCTTGCTACTTGGCCATCCAAAGTGCTTGACCCCAATACTTTTCATGGATTTTATGTATGCCTTCTGTATGGGTTTGAAAATTGCACGATGTTAGACCGTATAAACATTTCCTTGATTATATGGGGCACGAGGGCAGCGGCTTGGCATTATCCCCTTTTATCTATATTTCTCTGTGATACTTTCAATATAGCATCAATTCGTTTCTTTTGGCAACATGTTGGAAATTGGCGACAAGCTCCCATGTAAAATTGGTCATGTCGTTTGATTTTGACTCACAGCCTCAAGGCTTAATTTCAAGTACGGAGGTTGTTCAACGTTGTCCGTTCATCCATATGAGTTGCTTGTGTGGACTTTCATCAATAAGCCCATTTTTATAGGTGGGCCCATGTCTCTTTAACTGTAAACTCACTTATACTTTCTATTCTCTCCATGCTTCACCTGAAATTATCACCAAACAAGTCATTTTGTTTTGGTATTCATCAAGTTTAAGACACATTTTCTCATTCATGGTTTCATATCGATTTTTGATTAGTGAAGTTTCTCTCTTAATTATATCGCGCGTGCTATCAAGCGTCTAACACAATTTGCGTATAGGCTGAGTAACAAATTTAAATCCTTTTACATATTTCATCTCAATTAGAATCTACTGTGGAGCCCATTTACCTGTCCAAAGACCATACGATATTTTCTCGAAAATGGCAGGGAGAGTCAAGAGGCCAAGCAGGATAAAGGCATCATCTATCAAAAGCTGTATTTTCTTGTGCCGTGCTTTGCCATTCATTGCCAGTATTATTGGCATGGTCCACTTACTAGTGACACCTCCCATCTTTTTCACGTAGAAAAGAAGAAAAAATTACCAAAACTTGACAAAACCGAACAAAGAATTTTCTTCATTGTGACAAACCAGTTGAACTAACCTAAGCACAAGGACTGGGATAATTGTACGTTTTCCACTATTTTAAGGGTATTAATAGATGGGTTTAAGTGTTAATTTACGTTGTAAGCCCTAAGTTTAGCAAGATAAGTTTAAAAAACATCTTGTGTTTTTATCGAATCAATTTGTATAACCAAGAAAATCGAGTAAGATAGTTCGGTGTTTTATGGCAAAAAGAAGGGATATATCAATATTTAACATATAGTTTGAGATACTTGTAAAACGTACCGTGCGTGCACGCATTAAGACCACACATTTTTTTTAAAACTGCATAAACATCAAATTTTCTTGAGCATATCGAAGATTATTTATTTGACTTTTAGCGTTAATAAATTAACAATATTTATGTTATTTAAAAGAAGAACTCTATGAAAAAGATGGAAACTAATATTTTCTCATGAAAATAAAAAAATAATGCAAGAATTAGTTATCTACCAAATTTTTTACGACTTCATTGATTTTTTTTTTCAAGTATGAAATGAGAAACACTCGTTTTAAAATAAACAAATCGAAAAAAATATAAACACGATTGAAACAAAAATGATGAAAGATAATATGATACTATTGAAATAGATTGACGTGCAGTCAGAATCATCAAATAAGGACATTACAGTAAGCACTGCACCATTTTTAGATAAAAATGGTTCTTAGAAATAACTTGATCCAAAAATTTAGACTAATCTCATCTAAATCGTCAATTAAGTGGTTTGTACTATATGGCTTGCGTGATCCACGATGGAGACGACTTTGATCTAATAATCCAAAGACCATACGCACGAAAACCACATATTTTTTAAAACTCCATAAACATCAAATTTTCTTGAGCATAGTTTGAAGATTCTTTATTTGACTTTTAGTGTTATTTTATTAACAATATTTATTTAATTTTAAAGACGAACAATGTGAAAAGGAAGGAAACTGTTCTCATGATAATCATATAAAATGTAAGAATTAGTTATCTATTAAACTTGTCATGACTTCATTGGTTTTTTTTTCGGTGCGAATGAGAAAGACTCGTTTTAACAAACAAAAAATATAAAAAAAATCACTACAATAAAAGAAAAAAGTTGAAAGGTAAAATGATATTATCGAAATAGATGGATGTGCCCTCAGAATTATCAAATAAAGACATTGAAATGAGTACACACATGCCACATTTATCTCCCAAAAATCTTAGATTTACTGTAATTTGACGTAAATTCAAATATATAAGTTTGGGGTGACTAAAGGCAAAATGTTAAAAGTCTTTTGGGCTTGTTATTATTCTTTGGATGACCTATCATCTTCCCATAAGTACGGTCATTGTCGTTCATGGCTATCAATAGTTTCATTCTTGATCTTTCATGATCCTCGATGAGACAAATCAATTAAAGTCGACAAGATCGAAATGTTTGGATAAAAATCCAAAATCTTGGTGCTTTTTTTTTTCTGGCGCAACTTCTAAGGCCTAGTCCTAAAAAGTAATCTTTTATGAATATTTCTGTTTGAGTGTCAATGACCTACCTCCAATTAGATCGGAGAAGCAAATTTAATCAGTATGTGAAATCTGGCTTGAGATGTCAACTAAAAAAACAAGTGAAAATTTAGATATTTTGGGCATAAATAACAGGCACATTCAATTAATCTAGCTGCTTGACTCCATGATGGGCCACTATTTGCATAGCTTCCTATGAATGAATCAACAATCCACATGAGAGACTGAAAAACTGGCAAAGTGATGATTAAGATGGATCATGCTTTGTACGTTTGTCTTGCCATAGATGTTTCGCAATTTCAACATATTGCTTGAATATCATTGTTAATGTCAAGAGTAATAAGCAAATAGGCTTTTTCTTTTTCAAAAGGGAAAAAAATGGTCACACATTCACAAGGTACATCAGGTCGACTTCTCGTGCATGCCGTGATTGATCGTTCATGTGCAAACAAAGTTGCATAGTTGGTCCACTAAAATCTCATACTTTTTCCACAAAAAGACCAAAATTGTGAGACCTGCCAAAAGACTTTTCCTCGTCTTTTAGTTTGACCAATGGGAGTCATTCTATAATTTTTTGGAGTATTCCTAATCTCTGAATCACAAAAAAAAACCATTGATATAATCGATTCAATATATTTTCAGATTTTATATATCATCACATCGTTTCATTTAATAATAATGACAAAATATACATGATTATGATGAATTACAAATGAACACAAATCTCTCAGGAACTATATAAGCACAGATTGACGGTGAACACATCGCGATAAAAATGTGGCGGTATGAGATGGCTTTAGACTAGAATGAGCAAATAATGTTACCCATTTGCACATTGATATGAATACCATGTCTATTATTCAAGCAATTACAGGCACTCAGGCATTATTTCCTAATAAAACCTCATCTGGCTGAATGCAGAAACTTGCTCACGAAGCTATAGGAATACAAAATTGTGCACATATTCAGAGAAGCAGATGGTTGCACGGAGGCTTTGGCCATGCGTGCAAAGGAACAACATCTGCAATTTGGTATTTATTCCCCTGTTCGAGATGTTATTAAAGGCCTTTTGCACGATGACTCCGTTGGGAGCATATAATTCAGACGATGCAACTTGACTAGTTTTGTGTAAAGATCACCAGTTAAGATTTGTTACGACACCACATCAGATATTATGTAGATAGAGCAATATTGTCCCTCACCTATATTGACACAGTGCATTTGGGATTTTACTTAGTCATGCCTGTTGTCAAGACCATCTAGAGGACTAGGATGGGTGTAGGGGATTGCATTTGGAAGACCAGTCATCTTCCAAGTTGTTCCTTCACTGATTGATAATCAATTGACCGATTCAAGTTCCTTCACTGATTGATAATCAATTGACCAACTCAAAGCGTCGTGTGATAGTTTTAGATATTGCACTTAGATGGACTCTTGGAGTATTATGCTCCATTCGTTGCAAAACATTCATTTATCCATGACCAAAATCAATACGTACATTCTACTTATTTTGACATATATGAAGGGCCATCTCTATAATCCCGATGCAGCGTTTTCAATGGGTAAATGGGAAACATTATCACTAATTCTAACCTAAGGCCATCTATTGGCCCGGTATTTCTATCGTGATGTGTTCATCGTACATTGGAGTTTCTATAGTTCTTGAGAGATTTATACTCGTTCGTAGTCCATCGTAATCACGTCTTGTCAATTGATGATTATGATATTTTCTTTTTGTGATTTTAATGATTAGGAATATTCCTAAGAACCATAGAATGACTCCTATTTGTCAATTTGAAGGATGTGGAAAAGTCAATTCGTGGGTCTCTCAATTTTGGTCTTTATGTGGAAAAGATATGAGATGCCACTTTAGTGGGCCATATATGCAATTATGATTGCACATGAACGATCCATTACGGCATACTTGACAATTCAACTTAATTTGTACCTTGTGGATGTATGACCATTTTTGTCCCATTTTGAATGAAAAAATGCCCATTTGCTTATAACTTCAACATTATTTAAAAAGAAAAGGCAATGAGAGTTAGGCAATATGCTGAATTTGCAAAACATTTAGGGCAAGACATGCATACAAAGATCGACCATACATTATTTTTGTTCCAATCTCATGTGGATTGTTGATTCATTTATAAGAAGCTATAAAAAAAAAGTGACCCATCAAGAAGTCAAGCGGCTTCAGCCAAAAAAAAAAAGAAGTCGAGCGGCTAAATCAATTGAATGTACATGTTATTTACGCCCAAATAATTAAAAAATTTTCATTTATTTGTATTAGGTGATATCTCGAGTCAGATTTTGCATGCATATTATATTTGCCGATTTAAGGAGTTCATAAAGAGTTACTTTCTTAAGGCCAGGCCATATAAGTTGCGCAAAAAGAAGAAAAAAAATACCACCTAGATCTTGGATTTTTATCCCAAGATTTCTCACAAAAATTGCTAATTACAGAAGCTATCATTCAATATCCTCTTGCTCTTGCATGACATACGTGTTCTAATAACAAACACAAAAATTAAAATTAATGTTGGTATGAAAAAAATTCACTCTTCAGATATTTAACTAAACTTTTGAATATCATTTATGCAAAAATTTCTACTCATAATTATCGACATATCAAGTATACTTCTTGAATAATTCTTTCCATCAATCCACATCCAAAGACTTTGGCCGTGCATAGCACGGGTCAATAGGCTTGGTAATTTGCTAGCGCGACTCTTTCTTTAATCCAACCCAAGTGTCTTTTCAAATGTGTATGGTGCATGAACGGCCAAAGCAGAATGAAATTTCAACGATCAAATTACTTATCGCTACTTATGAAAGATTCTCCAATGAAAAGTGAAAATATATTCGGTTGAAATAGTTTGTTATCATGAAAAGAGATAATTATTGGATATGAAAAGAAGTGATTGTTAACATGAATGAAGTGATGGTTGATCATGAAAAATGGAGATAGTAACTAAACTTTTGAATAAGTCATTTGTGTAAAAATTTCTACTTACAATTATCAACATATCAAGTATGCTTCTAGAATAATTATTTCTATCAATCCACATCCATAGACTTTGGCCGTGCATAGCACGGGTCAACAGGCTTGTTAATTTGCTAGAGCGACTCTTTCTTTAATCCAACCCAAGTGTCCTTTCAAATGTGTATGGTGCATGAATGGCCAAAGCAGAATGAAATTTCAACGATCAAATTGCTTATCATTGCCTATGAAAGATTCTCCGCTAAAAAGTAAAAACATATTCGGTTGAAATAGTTTGTTATCATGAAAAGAGGTGATTATTGGATATGAAAAGAAGCTATTGTTGACATGAAGGAAGTGATGGTTGATCATGAAAAGTGGAGATAGTAACTAAACTTTTCAATAAGTCATTTATGCAAAAATTTCTACTCATAATTATCAACACATCAAGTATACTTCTAGAATAATTATTTCCATCAATCCACATCCAAAGACTTTGGCCGTGCATAGCACGAGTCAACAGACTTGTTAATTTGCTAGAGCGACTCTTTCTTTAATCCAAACCAAGTGTCTTTTCAAATGTGTATGGTGCATGAACGGCCAAAGCTGAATGAAATTTCAACGATCAAATTGCTTATTGTTGCCTATGAAAGATTCTCCACTAAAAAGTGAAATCATATTCGGTTCAAATAGTTTGTTATCATGAAAAGAGGTGATTATTGGATATAAAAAGAAATGATTATTGATATGAAGAAAGTGATGATTGATCATGAAGAGTGGAGATAGTGGAAATAAGGCACCTATTTTCAAGAAATGTATTGATTGGTTGTCTATAGATAGAATTCATAACACATATTCAAGAACAACAACCTTCTCTTCTTCACAATATTCTCTATTAATTTTCTCTTTTCACACACAGTTTGACAAGACATTCAAGGTGATATTCTAATAGAGAAATTGAATAATTGCTGAACCCATTTCTCTATGGCTTTGGTGTATATCCTGGAGGTATATTTGTTAAAAACTCGATGGCAACAATAGTGGGGGCAAATTATACCTTAAAGCCAATAATCGTCATCACGCATCAAAGCATCAAAGAAGTATAAACTACTCCTCTATCTTCATTAGCAATCAAATTTCCTCAACAATCTTAAGGTATTATTATTTTCATGAAAATGGAGACAATGACTACATGAAGTGCTCGCAATCTTGACATATTAGTATTATTGAAACTTTTGTTTCTCTTTATATGCTTGAGTCATCTTCCATGTGGCATAATAGATTATTTTATATTAGTTATATTGTTGGGGCTAACAATACAATCTAGAAAGGGGATTGAATAGGTTGAATGAAGATACCGATAGACTTTCTCAGAATAATACAATAATCAGTAGACCGGATTATATGAGAGGTTAATCAACGTGTGTGATGATAGTTCACGGATAGTACAGATGACGAATAATGAATATAAATCACACAACTATTTATTGATTACACAAATGACGAACAATGAATATAACCACCTACGTTTTGTTATCTTTAGCCTAACATTATTCGTCTACCCTTACTTGATTTCTCATCGTGGAACGGGAAAAATTAAGGGCTTTAATTTAACTCTGACTATGACTCTACCATATGTCTTTAGCGTATGTGAAGACTTTGACTCTACCATATATGTGAAGACTTTGACATAGTCACCCCATGCATCGTAGAACAATTTGGGGTTCGCCTCTATCGATTAGATGTTGTATCCTTCCTTTTTACTATTGGATCTAATTAAAAGCTATCTATGAGATACGTATCAACAAACCAAACGAAGAAACATTACGATATGCAATGCAGTAACAGTTCTTATGACGTTCATAATCAACACTTTGAATATCGAATATTTTTCTCAGTAAATGTATCTAAGAATTATCATAAAGGTGCTTATTAATATGATCTTTTAGTATATGACATCAAGGTTGGTACCATAATGCTCTTTATGACATATGCGTAAGGCACAAAAGAGAACAACATTAGTATGTCAACCTCACTACTACCCATGCTTTCTAATTGGGTCGATTTGATTGCATCATTTCACTTTCATACTCGCTTTCACTTTCAACAGAAATGTCATCCCATATCTTTTTACACGCAAAGACCAAAATTAAGAGACTCTCCAAAAGACTTTCGCCAATTTTTAGAGTCATTTTTCATTTCCTCGGAGTACTCCTGGTACTCAAATCACAAAAAGAAAACAATGATAAAAAAAAAGTAATTACAACGAACTACGAATGGGCATAAGTCTATTAGGAACTATAGGAGCTCCGATGGATGGTCAACACATTGCTACATAAAATGGCGCTAAGAGATGGCCTTAGTATAGAATTACCCAATAATCTTATCCATTTACCCATGTAAATGGATGCCATGTCTATGATTCAAGCAACTACAAGTACTCATGGGAATAATTTACTAATGAAACCCCTTTTGGTTGAATGCAAGAATTTGCTCGCAAAGCCGCGGGAAAACAAAATTGAGCACATATTCATAGAAGCATATGGTTGCACAGATGCTTTGGCCCTGCTTGGACAGAAATAGCATCTACAATTTTTTTTCTATTCCTCTTTTCCACATGTTGTTAAAGACTTCTTGAATAATGACTCCACTAGCAGCACATACATTTCAGATAATGTAAGTTGACTTGTTTTGTTTAATGATCAAAAGTTGAGATTTGTTAAGATAGCAAATGGTACATTTTGTAGATAAAGGATTATTGTTTCTTACCTATATCGATGTGGTGCATTCAAGATTTTACTTAGCCATGCTTGGAGTCGAGACCATCTAGAGTTGGGACTGGGTTGAGAATGGGGATTGGATTTCTTTAGTTGCTTTTATGTATGCTTAGTTGTGGTACGCTTTTCCTTCGCTACTTACTCTCATCTCTCTGCTTTTTTCTTTCATTTAATTGGGATGTATTACATGAACCCGGTGTCCTCGCACACCATGAGCTAGTTTGGCTTCAACAAGAGGACAAACAGAAATGATATATAATTATCGTAAGATTTTATGAGATCACTGCCAACTGTTTAAAAAACTTAAGTTGTTAAATGAACACACGGTGGTTCCACAAAATCTTACAATTATGGTCGCATGACGATCCCACGTCGAGTCAGGTGGGGCTCATCATTTGGATCAGCAAAGTGTCTTTTTGAGGCCCCTCTGCAACATTCAACATCGTTCTGCGTGAATCGCGTGCTGTGCTGTGATGAACATGAATTCACACACTATTGGCACTCTTTCGGGAAACACTACCGTATAAAGCTCTTCTATATTGATATACCATAATTCAAGAATTATATCTTCATCTAGTAATTTATTCTGGTGAACGGCAATTTACGATACGAGAGAGGGAGCTTTCTGTGGTTCTCAGAACTGAGTCCCAAACGTGGTAGTACGCTGCAAAATCTAGGAGCTGAGATAGAAAGATTGGAAAGATATTGTTATAAACTATTCACGTAAATTGAGTTGGGATGTGGTATATGTATGAGACAAGATATTGATGGACGACACTAAGAGATTATTGTATTAATTTTCACATGAATATGTCGTCAAAATATTTAAAAAAATTAAATTTATATCAGAAGATAAAATATCATATACAAATAAAAAGATCATCTCCTTCGGTAATTCTGTTTGCTTTCATTGATTCTCTCTGCTTCGTCTTTTTTTTCTTTTCGCATGGATAGTTTCAGTCATCAAGGAATGATCTTGACGTTGTTTTTGAGTACATGAAGGCAAGTTGACAGGCCAAACGTTGTTCCCGAGCCCGTATTCCGGTTAATTTGAAATGTTTATCTCTCGTTAATCCGTGGATTTTTCTAGTTTATGGTAAATAATATCCCTATTCTCTTCCCTCTAGGTAGTTGTAATAGAGTGATGAAATGTTAATAATTGAGCACCGTTATATTCAAAGGTATAAGGCTTAGAGTGAGCTTATTTCGCAAAAAATGAATGATTTTTAAAAAATATTTTTAAAAAAATGATCGCTTGCATCGCTTACAAAAATGCATGGATGAAATAAAATTTCATCATTTGCGAAAATGCTTAAACATAAATTGTTGACGATACTAAAAATATTTTTTATCGATTAATTATTTCAAGCGATACAAGTAATTATTTTTTCGAAAATATTTTCCAATTCATTTATTTTCCGCGAAAAAAACGGATCCTTATAAATCATCATACTTTTTGTGGACATGTGGTGTTCAAATCATCATATCAGTGGCACTATTGGTGATTCGAGACTATAGAGGAGTGTTGGTGGATGGCTTTGCAAGCTCCATCTTGGCTGGATCGGCCGAAGCGGCTGAGACCCTAGCTTTGCTCACCGGTCTACGCTTTGTTGAAGAGAGAAGCAAACGTGAGGAGTTCTATGGAGTTCAGCTTCTAGTACAATCAGATTATACTTCATTGGTCGGCTGCATTGGGGAAGAAGAGCAAAGCCCATGGGCACTATGAGCCTGGATTGATGAGTGCAAAGCAAAACTAGCCCAACTGAAATTGGTGAACCTAGCCCAATGTCCGAGAGATGCAAATAGGCTCACAGATCGGGTGGCTAAAGCCTAGTAAAAGAAGAAACTTAACTCAAAGTGGCTATCTTTTTCCTTGAAACTTTTGTTGGATATCTTATCTTGCGATGTGAACGGACTTTCTTTAAGTTAATGAAATTTCTGTTTTATCGACCAAAAAAATATATATCACTCTCATCAAGTGACCTTAAATTAGTATTCATTTATATTATACTATACAACATTGATGAAAAGTGACCCAAAAATCTTAGAGACGTTGTGTGGCAACTTTTTCATAAATTTTGAGCATGCATATGAGATCCAATTGGTTGCAAAACCTAAAACATATTAAGCTATAATTATTAAATTTTAGTACATAAATATTGACACCTTATTGAAGAGACCGACTAAATATCAAATATAAAATCTATTAGATGATTATTTTTCTCTTGCAAATATAAATAATTTATTTACCCTCAATTCGATCCACAAGTAAATCAACGAAATAATTTCTCTGGGAAAGCTAAAGTTTGACGATCTCAAATACTTGTTACAGCACTCCATCATCGTATACTTACGCGTATGTACTCATAAACATGTAACACCAGTCATCTTCCAAGTTGTTCCTTCACTGATTGAAATCAATTGACCAATTCAAGTGGTATCTCTCGGAACTCTATTCAAAGCGTCGTGTGATAGTTTTAGATATTGGACTAAGATTGACTCATGGAATATTATGCTCCATTCATTGCAAAACATTCATTTATCCATGACCAAAATCAATACGTACATTTTACATATTTTGGTATATACTACGGACCATCTGCCTAATCCCAATGCAGCTTTTTTGCTATTCGAGCCTCGAAGAATTTGGTGGGAATCAAATCGCCAGAAACAAAGATACAGAACAGGCCTAACCACCAATTATCTATATAAAATCTAGAACAAATAAGGAATTGATGATATATATATATACTGCGTATAGTAGATATACTACCTAGTTAAATATCATTTTATATAATTTATAATTATCGTTGGACGTGTACAACATCCATGGATAATAATAAAGAAATATTTATAATTATATATAATTTTGTTGTCAAGTCCTTAAGCTTATATAAATTTTCTAATTAGGTCCTTCCGATTGGTCAATTTGCATTGAGATGACCATTAGATAATGTCGGAATATGACGTGAAAAATAGCTTTTTTTTTCCTTGATGCCTTGTATGCTGTTTTGACACATAAATGTTGGTTGCCATATTTAATTCTTTATTGCATAAGAAAAACAGGAATAGACTTGATCCTTAGACAAAAATACAATTTGCAAGAGTTCGCATTTCATTTAGGCCACATGTCGGACATGCCACTCGCATGACCTTTCCATATCGTGGATGAGCACGCGTCGCGTTACCTTCCTATATAGTCGGCCATGATAAGGATTAATACCAGACTTTGTGGATTAGAGTTTCAAATTGGGGGACGAGGACAGCCAAATATATTTTCGAGATAGGATGATCCACAGTGGTACATCCTTGATTAGTCATGGTTCAAATTTGAATTCAAAGTGATGCCAAGATCAATTCCACATTGGACTAGATAAAGGTTGCTGGCAGAGTCCCGAAGATTGAGCTCGTGAGATCGAAAACGAACAACAAACCGAGTTCAATTCGGTTTGGAAAAGAGAGCCAACCCAAAGGATCGTGAAGATTTTGGTGGAGAATATTAAGCTGGCTCGCTCAAAAGATCATATAGAAAAAACACCTTCAAAATAGGGGGGAAATGATTTTAGGAAATGCGCTTCTCCCGTCCTCCACCTTCCTCTTCTGACGTGCTTGCTCCTCACCTCTCCGTCTCCAAGAGCTACTATTCGTCCTTCTCCACCTCTACGCTTTCTCCTTCTCCCCCGCCTTCTTGCTCCTCATTTGCAGTGTCGAGCAATGGACGGCTTTCAGACGAGCAGTGATCCACCGATCTGCAGCAAGCCATCTTCTCTGGTCCTGCACACGAGCGAAATCGATTGATCTTCGTTCTGCAAGTAGTCGTCTTCTTCAGTCCGCGTGATCTCTAGAGATAGATGAGTCCTCGAGAGGCGAAGGGGCTTAGTCTGTTCGTTCCTTCTCCGCGCATTTCTCTCCATCCCGTGTTTCTTTTCCACATTTGAAGTTCTGCTTTACACTGTGTTTGATCGCTCATATCAAGTGGGAATTGGATCGGCTTTTGGCGCGTCGTATCGGGAATCTTTGAATTGCAATGGAGAAGCCTCTTTGCCATGGTATAATTATCTCATTCTTCTTCCTCCTCTCCTTTTTTGCTTCTTATGAAATTGGATGCTACTATTTGAGCGAACAATACATTATGAATTATGTCAATATAAGTGCTGGATCAGCCACTTATGAAATTGAATGTAATCGTGTCTCGTAAGCCTTATTATAGTCTCTCTGTTTTGATTCCCTTCCAACTTTTATATTCTGAGCTGCCAGTCGTCATGGTTTTGATCGTGCATATGTGATGACTGGCAATAGACGATGGGAATACTGTGGTGGCCGGAAATGCGGAGTAAAACATTTGTACGCTATTCTGAGTATGAAGGGCGCAAATACGGTTCTGACGCACGTGTGCTCCGGTGTTCAATTCATGTAAATACGTACGAGTTTTTGGTTGGTATCAGAATACGTGATGATATGTGTAGTGCGCTCGAGAGTGTTGAGTTTCAGTCCGAAGCTTTGCTTAGTTTTGGTTTGGAGTGTTCAAGTGTACATGGAAAACAATGGAATGAGCCAAGGAACATGTTTCCTCTACCAAATAACGGAAAGTGTTTTCCGGTTCATTTTCAGGTTTCGGCCAAATACTGGAAAATATTCATGAAAAACATTTTCTAGAAATGTCACATGCTTCATTGCTGGTCGCCACAATGTCCCGTCTGTACTGACCGTGAATCACCACCTGTGCTTTTGCAATTCTAGTCCGCGACGTCCCTACTCCTGTTGGCCGTATCTCTGTTCCTGTCACTAGCGGCCGGTCTCTGCTCGTTGCTGATTTTCTTGGTGCAGTTCCTGGAGCACACCATTGCCGCTCGTTGCCCAGGTCTTGCTGATTGCTCTTGCTCCACATGGTGGTCTCTGTTGTCTGGCTGCTGTTGCTCCTGTTGCCAGACGGAAGAGTTGTGGCCAGTTTGACATAGCTGCATTTGTCCATGATCTTTGTTGCCAATCGCGTATAACCAGTCCCCGTCGCAGGTTGTGGCGTGATTCTTCTCGCGGCCGCTCTTGAATCTTATTTCTTTTTTGGCTGAAAGCTCTTGAATCTTACTTGTGCAGGTTTTTCCGGCGACTTACAAAGCTTCCCGGTGACGTCCGAGTTGTCACCAACACCTTTGCTGGGCCACCTTCAGCGAGCAGCTACCAATTCACCGGAGTCCTTACTGCTGCAACGCCAGTGCTGCCTTGTCCATGCCGTGTCTCCAACATTAGTCCGGCAAACCATAGCCAAGCCCAAGTCTCTTGCACCGTCGTGGGATTCCTTCGTGAACGTGTTCTCCCTGTCACCGGTCACCGCTTGAGTTGGATTCATAATCTAGGTAATTTCCTAATTCGATTGAATATTTAAATTGCCTAAGATGATTGGTTTTATTCTAACCATGATTTGTTTAAGATTTTAGGCATAATTCCAATTAGGAAATTTTCCCATCTTGAGTCGTGCTAATCGATCTTTGAAACTTATGATCAGATCCCCAATAATGATTTCTTGCTTTGAATTTAACAGATATTTCGTTATAGGTTTATTATGTTTAATGTCTTTAATTGAGTAAACTTTTCCTATTTAAAAACAAAAATTGGCCACTCGACCATTGTCATGGACCGGTCCTATTAAGTCATTATGCTTATTGCTTTATTATTCCACTACCTAGGTGACATTGTCGCATCGCAAATGGATCTCAATGGCATGAACAAGTAAATTGCAAGTGTCCAAAATCAAGTTGACGAGTTGCGCGATATAGTAGCTCATCTCAGTAAGCAAAAGCACCGCGACAACGTGGATGCTTCATTTAAGTGGGAACCTCCAACCTGAAGGGTGGAGACAAGATGTCCTCTGAACAATCTAGTTTACTTGAAATAATAAAGTTCGATGCTACACTGAAAAGACTGGTGGTGTATCCAAAAGGGAAGATATTTGACCAAAACGTGGCAAGTTCGTTTTGCTCTGGCAAGGTTAAAGTTCCCGATAGATTTACGGTGCCTGACTTCTACAAATATGATGGCACAACCTTCACGAAGGCGCATTTACAATATTACAATATCAAGATGGTACAATACGCTAATCAAGCACAGCTGATGATTCAAACCTTTCAAGAGAATGTCGCTGGACCTGCATTACAATGGTTCTTCGAAAAGAAGACAAATCTGATGAAGAGTTAAAGGGAGATATTTTATGTGTTAAAATATATCTCGAATTTGAGTCCGAAAGACAAAACCTGATTCAACATTAATTATTATTTATGAAAATTTAAATATTTCGAGTTAGATATTTTACGGACGTCCAAAATCGAGCGATACATAATACAAAAATTACTTTCGTGGTGAAGTCGTGATCAAGAACGGCAGTTGTTCCGTGCTGCAGTAGGCCATGCTGATCCCAATCGGCACGAGCTTCTTTCGTTGACCGACACGGGACTTCTTCAAGTAGTGAATTGCTTTATTGGGCGTTGACTTCGTTGACCGCGCGTGTGTATATGCATATGCGCTGACGATGAGGGGATGTTCTTTTCTTAGCGAAGAGATTGTTGAAGCGCCGTTTACGAGTGCTTGGCAGTGGGCAATCTTGTGGCTTTTGCTGCGAAAGCAAGCAGTCGAATAATAAAATAAATTATATATTAAATTTACGTGATTCGATCGTAATGACCTACGTTCACGGGGATATCAGCACGAAATTTCACTATAAATCAAACTATACAATAGAAATTACAATCACACTGCAATAACTCAAACACTCTTAGTATTTCCTAAATCCCAATTATACCCAATAACTCACACAGTATTTAGCTTCACAATTTCTTATGAAATAATCTCTCAATCTCATATAGGAATTATATATAAATTTTACTATAAAATTTAATCGCTACAAATGCTTCGATTCTCGATGCGATTTCACGAACAAAGCCCACAAGAATAACCCACGCCAAGCACTCGCTCAACAGTTGCCGCCCAAGAAGTCCCCCGGTCGGTCAAAGCTGACAGTCAAAATAAGAAATAAAATCCAATTGGACTCTCTTTCCTTTTTTCTTTTTATTTTATTTCTTTCTTTTCTTTCTCTGATGAAATTTTGGCAACGACGGACTTTCCTCTTCTTGGAGTCTTGTTTTCACGGTCGACACAAGTCCAACTGGACTTTCCACTTTTTGACTTCTTTGTAGTCAAAAAGGAAATAGAGATTTTCACGGTGGACATCCATAAATATTCAACTTTCAAATTTTCCTTTAATTTATCTTGGGTCGAATTTCATTCACGGGCTCAAATTCTAGATATATTTTAACAGGTTTTGTTCGTGGAATTACACCAAGAGTTTAAGTGTTTATAACGAGTTATTGAGTGTAATTGAGGCTTGGAAAATATTTATAGCGTTTGAGTGACTCGAGTGTGATTATAATATCCGTTGTATCACTTGGTTTATAGTGAAATTCATTGCTTCTCTTTCCGTGAACATAGATTACTACGATTGAATCACGTAAATCTGGTGTCCAATTTATTTTCTTATTCTATCAATTTTATTGTTCGATCGCTTGGCTTTCGGCATTCCTTCAGCTATACCATTCTATCATAGAAACTATGTTATCCTGTGAGGATTTGGCCCGCACTAAAAAGTAGCCAACAGAGTCTTACAAAGCATATGTGAAGAAATGGGAAACTCAGGCTGTTGAAGTTATTCCTCAGCTAACTGAAATGGAAATGGTGAAGCTGTTCATTCGCCTCCGAATGCATGGAATGCACTTCAATTCCTTCCACAAATTGGTCCTCACATGCGAACATAATGAATTCCTCCGCTTTTTATAATGACTTGGAATGAATGGGGCCATGGTAAATTGCAATGCCCCCTTTTCATGTACCTTTTTGTTTCTCTTCTTTCCAATGTCGTCAGGATCCGAAGTGGACCATCATATACCGAAAGAAAAAGGTCTTTTCCGAATTCTCATAGATCATTAACTATTTCCTTAGTAATTCCTACTTCTAAATACAAGTTTGTGAGTTCAGATTCAATCCATCTCACTCGTGTTGTTAATTGGCGCGAATGGTACCCTTTTATCTCTCTCCTTTTTACTTATTTTTTGTCATTCTTATTAAAAGAATTGACACGAATATAATTGATTTTTTTTTATCGCTCTAACCCTGGCACTTTGTAGGCATGGGACGAGGATGGACATGGGGACTTCCATGGGCCCTGCTCACTCCTCTACTTGTTCCAATATTATCCTTCTAATTATGTTCAATTGTAAAAAGTTCTGTTGAAATCGTTATTTTGCTAGATTTCATGTTCACATTTATACTCGTTAAACTAAATCACTCATCAAATTATATGCTCTTTAAGCTAACAATTTTACATTTAACTTAAGGTGGATAGCTCTACGAAAACAACTTAAGGCGCTTTCTACTTACAAACCATAAGGATTTCACACCAATCGCCTTGGTTTCCATGGACGACAAAACTTTCTACGTCATCCGCGACCATGTATAATAATTGGCTTCTCATTAGTATCCACTTATCTCAATTACGTCTCTAAATCGTAGTATCTACAACCTTTCAAATAAAAAATGGATAGATAAACCAGGTCCTAGGTCAAATCCTCTATATCCGTGAAAGTCATTTGGCTAGTACTATTACAGCAATACATTATGAGATTGCTGATGTATAAATGGACAGAGATGTTCTCTAAGAACCCAAAGAACTAACTTTCACGAGCAACAAAACAACGTCTCCATAATAGTATACTGAACCATGCAAACAACATAGATTAGAATCTTCAAACATGCACGTATAACTGTACTAAACAAACAACTTAGATACAGAGCATTAAGTACCTAGCTGCATATTTTCTTGTCCGCTAGAGCTTATCTCACCTTTTACATCCTTTTGCCATTCTCTTGGAGTAGTGCAAGAACCACCTACACTTCTCGTCAATGATCAAGTTCCCTAGCACAACACCAACCAAAAACCCAACTCCAGTGCCAGCCAGCACGATTTTCCAATCCAAGTCAAATAGAGACTCTTCTTCATTATCTACGTTGAAAGACGATAGTGGTGGTGCAGTGCTTTCACCAGTTGTGCATTTATTTGGCAGAGGACCTCCACACAGCCCCTCATTCATCGCAAATGAATTGCTCCCAAATGTGTCGAACTGTGTTCCACGTGGTATCGGTCCCGATAGTTGATTGTGAGAGACATCGAAAACCTCGAGAAATGTGAGGCTGGCTAGTTGTTGAGGAATCTCTCCTGTGAGATTGTTCCAAGAAAGATCCAGTGATTCGAGCACTGTCAGGTTGGCCAAGGAAGGAGGGATGCTACCATTGAGGAAGTTGTTTGAAAGGTTAAGCATACGAAGTGACTTCAGATCTCCAATGAGTTCATGAATGGATCCTTCGAACTTGTTATTGGAGAAGTCAATCGCCATGAGGACATTCGAAATCTTCGCATATTCCCTTTTCATGCCCTTACTCATTAATGTCATCGCATAAGTCAAACTTTCGCCGAATAACACAGAAGACATATTAAGCCAATTATCAAGACTCAAATATGCCAACTTTTCTTGACCATCGGTAAACTTCATGGCATGGCAACTCCTTAACAGCTTGGAAGGAAGTTCACCATTGAAGCTGTTGTTGGATAGGTCCAGGATGTGTAAACTGGTGAAGTTAAGCTGGCTTAGGTTATCTTCTATGGGTCCATGGAACATATTGGACTGGAAGTCAATAACTTTTAGGTAGGCCAATTCCGATAGCCAAAATGGGAATGTATCATTAATTTGGTTGTTACCGAGATTCAAATACTCCAGCATTTCGCAATTGCCTAAAGATCTCGGAACAATCCCTCTCAGGCGGTTTTCTCTTAGGTCGATCATCCTCAATGAACAACCATCTGGGTAAATGTAAGGAATCATGCCCTCAAATTTATTTCTTGCTAGATTCAATATAATCAAAGGACCAAAACTACCCAAACAAGGAGGAAGTGTGCCATTAAGAGAATTGTTGGACAAATCAAGCACGGCAAGAGAGCTCACTTCACAAATGGATGTTGGAACTTCCCCATATAGGAAATTGTATGAGATGTTGTATTGCTTGACCGAGGGTGGTGGGACAGGGAGGGTTGTTTCTAGCAAGTTAGAACTCACGTCAAGATACTTCCATTTCAGCAAAGGAAGATCGGTCTGGTTGATTTCAAAACCAGTTAAAAGATTGTCAAAAAGATCTATATACTCGAGAGATTCTTTGCTATTGTTCCACATCCACCTAGGAACGGTCCCTCGGATTATGTTGTGTTGTAGGTATAAGATCTCCAATTTGCTTAAGTAGCCTATAAACAGTGGGAACTCAGTCAAGTTGCACGAATCCAAGGACAAGTAGGCAAGCTTCGATGTAGTGGCATTGATGAATGACTTGGTGAACGATATATTGTTGAAGGACAAATCTAAATCTCTCAAGTTCTTGAATTTGAATAGATCATTTGCATCGAGAATGCCATTGAGATTAATCGACCTCAAGTAAAGCAATTCAAGATCCTTCAGATTCCACAATGTGCCCAGAATATCACCGCCCAAGTCGTTGTGGGAAAGGCCGAGCCAATTCAACTGCTTCAGGTTCGCAAATGAAGATGGAAGTCCACCGCTTAGCCGATTACCTACCAAACAGAAAGAAAAAAAAAGACACAAGACAAGAGGAGCGTTAGTTACACCATGGGACTAACCGCATTTGAGAATATTAGGAGCAAATGTGACGCCACGTCATCTATGCACCAGCCCACTCAGTGGACGAAAAGTGGCACTGTGGGTCCCACCATCAGAAAAATTGGAAAAGTCTCTCTCCCTCTCCTCCTCTCTGCCAGTTCGGGTCGCATCTCTTTCCTTCTCTCTCTCTCTCCAACTCCATGGAACCACCAATCTCTCGCGCTCCACCGACACTCGCTCCCTCCCTCCCCGACCACCAGCAAAACCCTCGCCGCGACGGCCACGAGCAAAACCACCATCACCGCCTCAAGAGCTTCGAGTCCAGCGATGGCCTGAGCCGGAAGGCCTTGCGGCTTGGCAAGTTCGGCCAGGTTTAGAACCACGGACAGCTTCTTCATTTCAACTTCTTCTCCCACAACTTCCTCAACTTCAACTCTTCCTCCTCGCAATTGATCCCCCTCGACGTCGCGATCTCGATGCTCTACTCGACGCACGTCTCGTCCTCCCGCAACCTCCTCAAATCCCTAATTTTCAGATTCACGCTCCCAATATACCCGACGAACTCCGCCCACGCGCTGATCTTCGACAGAACACGCGAGTGGCGGCCATTGATGGAGGGGGTAGGGTTTCGGGCAGGAGGGAGGAGGAGAGGATGATCTTCGTGGCGTCTCGCTTGGCGAGATAAGCCTTGAAGTGGAGGAGGAAGTCCCTGTCTCTGGTTTTGGTTGTGGCCGTCGCGGCGGGGGTTTTGGAGGTGGTCGGGAAGGGAGCAAGCGAGATCGGTGGTTCCATGAAGTTGCAGAGAGAGAAGGAAAGATATCCGACCGAACCGGCAGAGAGGAAGAAACTATTACCTGAAATCTCCAATTCGGTAAGTTTTGTCAAGTTGACCACCCACTCCAAAGTATCACCACTCAAGTTATTGTAAGAGAGCGATAGAGACGATAGCTGGGTAAGATCAGCAAAGGAAACAGGGATTTCACCTTGCAAGTTATTTTCGGTAAGGTATAGTCTAGTGAGATGAGAAAGATTACCCAATGAAGAGGGAAGTGATCCCGAAAGATGGCACTCACTAGCGTCTAACTCATTCAAGAGACTAAGATTTCCAATCGAAGCGGGTATTTCTCCCCAGAAGTAGGTTTCGTAAAGGTATAAGGATTTCAATGGAGAACCCCAATGTGGTTTGGGAAGAAAACCAGAAAGGTTGGAATTGCCACTAATGTCAAGGACTTTCAAGTTTGGCAGCTGAAAAATGCTGACCGGAAAGTCTCCATTCAATCCACAATATCCAAGCCCAAGCGATGTCAAGGAAGAGAAATTCGCTAGCAGAGGAGGGAAAGGTGATGATGAGCTTACGAAAGAAAGATGGAGTTCTTTTAGCCCAGTCAAATTATGAACAAGGTCGCCCATGTTGGGCAAATGAAGATTCGCGTCCCTAGAAGTGGACAAATCGAGAGAAACTAACCGGGATAGCTGTGAGATATCGTGAGGGATTTCACCGGAAAAATCCGAGTAGGAGAGATTAAGGTATTTTAACCTTGAAAGATTGCTGAAGCCGTATGGGATCGGGGAGAAGTCGAAGCTGTTGTAAGCAAGATTAAGCGACTCCACGTGAACGAGTCGAAAGAGAGTGGTGTTGAGACTTATGGTGCCTGAGAGACAACTGCTACTGAGGTCGAGGGCAATCACTCGGCCGGTGACCTCATCACATTCGACGCCGTCCCACGAACAACAATCTCCACTTCCATCCAGAGACCAGGAGTGGACCTTTGGATAAACGCATCGCGAATCTGTCGTGTTGGTTCTGAAACTTCTCTTGAATTCCATTAAGGCAGAGCTCTCATCCGCATGACATCGTTCCTCAGCAAACCTAGTATGAAAGAGAGAAGGTAGGAACATCAAAGTAAGCAGCAGATATAATGATAAGGCTGCCATAATTTTCTGCTTTTGTTTTTGTTCTTTCGGTTACTGAAGTGAGTTTTCGAGGGAGAGTGCAATGGAGAAGCTTTTTATAGGCAGCAACAATTGGGTCTGTCAATGGAAATATCTTGCTACTTGGCCATTCAAAGTGCTTGACCCCGATACTTTCTTCATGGATTTTATGTATGCCTTCTGTATGGGTTTGACAACTGCAGGACGTTAGACCGTATAAACATTTCTTTTATCATCTAGGGCACGGGCGCAGCGTCGGCTTGGCATTCTCTTTTTATCTATATTTCTCTGTCATACTTTCAATATAGCATCAATTCATTTCTTTTGGCGACATGTTGGAAATTGGCGACAAGCTCCCATGTAAAATTGTTCATGTCGTTTGATTTTGACTCACAGCCTCAAGGCTTAATTTCAAGTACGGAGGTTGTTCAACGTTGTCCGTTCATCCATATGAGTTGCTTGTGCGGACTTTCATCAATAAGCCCATTTTTATAGGT
Source organism: Syzygium malaccense (assembly GCA_031216405.1). Classification (NCBI taxonomy): domain Eukaryota; kingdom Viridiplantae; phylum Streptophyta; class Magnoliopsida; order Myrtales; family Myrtaceae; genus Syzygium; species Syzygium malaccense. Next base: position 8,181,837 of record CM062257.1, read on the forward strand.
GGGCCCATGTCTCTTTAACTGTAAACTCACTTATACTTTCTATTCTCTCCATGCTTCACCTGAAATTATCACCAAAAAAGTCATTTTGTTTTGGGATTCATCAAGTTTAAGACTCATTTTCTCATTCATTGTTTCATATTGATTTTTGATTAGTGAAGTTTCTCTCTTAATTATATCGCGTGCGCTATCATACGTCTGACATAATTTGCATATAGGCTGACTAACAAATTTAAATCATTTTACATATTTCATCTCAATTAGAATCTACTGTAGAGGCCATCTACCTATCCAAAGACCATACGATATTTTCTCGAAAATGGCAGGGAGAGTCAAGAGTCCAAGCAAGATAAAGGCATCATCTGTCGAAAGCTATGTTTTCTTGTGTCGTGCTTCACCATTCATTGCCAGTATTATTGGCATGGTCCACTTACCAGTGAAATGACACCTCCCATCTTTTTCGCATAGAAAAGAAGAAAAAAATACCAAACTCGACAAAACTCAACAAAGAATTTTCTTCCTTGTGACAAACCAGTTGAACTAACCTAAGCATTGGGATTGGGATAATTTTACGATTTCCACTAGTTTAAGGCTATTAATAGATGGGTTTAAGGGTTAATTCACGTTGTAAGTCCTAAATTTAGCAAGATAAGTTAAAAAAAACATCTCATGCTTTTATCGAATCAATTTGTGTTGCCAGGAAAGTCAAGTAAGATAGTTCAGTGTCTTATGGCAAAAAGAAGGGATAGTTCAATGTTTAACATATAGTTGAGATTACTAGTAAAACGTATTGTGTGTGCACACATTAAAACCACATTTTTTTTAAAACTGCATAAACATCAAATTTTCTTGAGCATATGGAAGATTATTTATTTGACTTTCAGTGTTAAAAAATTAACTATATTTATGTTATTTGAAAGAAGAAGTTTGTGAAAAAGAAGGAAACTAATATTTTCTCATAATAATAAAAAAAATAATGCAAGAATTAGTTATCTACCAAATTTTTCACAACTTCATTGATTTTTTTCAATATGAAATGAGAAACACTCGTTTTAAAATAAACAAATCGGAAAAAAATATCAACACAATTGAAATGAAAACGATGAAAGATAATATGATAATATTGAAATAGATTGACGTGCACTCAGAATCATCAAATAGAGACATTACAGTAAGTACTGCACCATTTTTAGATAAAAATAAAGCGTGGAAGAAAAAAATTGTATGTGCGCATGCGCGCGAATAAGTGAGAAACAAAGAGAGTTATCTACTATGAAGAATAAACAGATCATTGGTGCAAAAGTGCGATGGAAATTGAGAAGTTAAATATATTGAAGAAGACAACTTGAACAGGTTTCCTCAATTTAAATTAAGTTCAATGTGAAGAAGTGTCTTGAATGGTATGAATCAAAAGTTTCTTTTCTTGTAACCGTGGAGGAAATTTTTAGTAGAAAGAATTAAGGTTACATGCACATTTCGTAAATTTTGATTTTATGAGAAAGTATAAATAGATAAATGAAATCTCAATTTCAACGTGAAAGACACTATTCGTTTAGAAGTATATTGAAAGACACATTGCATGAATGAAATTAATGTTTTATGAAAAGCACAACTCTTGTATAATGGATGAGACAGGTCTCGTTTAATAACCATTATCCGATCATTACTTGAAAATCAGAACACTTCCTCATTGAGTGTTAAGTTGCCCCAACGGCGCAAATTCTTCTTTAGGTTTTCTAAACACTTCAGTCAATGAAGTCAATTTCAAATTGTCATAGCTAGACACGTCACGTCGTGTCGGGATCATAAAGGTCTTAAAGGACGGCTCTAGCTTTCTGGCATTGACCCAAGTCAAGAAGCATATTTGAACATTAGTCAATGGATCTCTTAAGGTGAACTTGCCGCGAAAGGCGGTCCAGGTATCCACTTTCATGAGATAATTTAGATTTAGGATTGACAAGTACCCGTCTGTGTCAAGTAACACTGCTCTTGTGAAAATAAGTTTAAAAAATTGGTTTTGTGGTATTTGATAATAAGTGAATCCACTAAAGGGAGCTTGTAACCTTAAAGATGACATATCATGGATAACAAGCTGGAATCAACATCTTTTTTCTTTTTTTATTCTGTAATCCGTCAAAATAAAAAGAATTACAAAGAAATTAGGAAAAAAAATTATGAAATCATATTAGTAAAATATTATATATGATTGTGTTCTTTGAGAAAGTGGGAAAATGGAAGCATTAATAAAGTATATTCAGGAGATGGGAAACAATATGAAAATTTTATATTCTTTTCACTTGGATGTGCATCAAGAAATAAGGAAAAATAATTTCTTTATTGCTAGAAGGGAAAGTCGTCTTCCCGAATCTAAGTTTGTTGCTTCAAGTCCACAGAAAACGTTTTTTATCGATCGAATAATTTTTCGTCATCCAATCACTGGAAAGTTTGAAAACGATTTCCTAGAATTATTTTTTTCATTAGCCGATCAACCCTAAGGGTCCTCGAGTTCCTTGGCATAGATTGATTTGATTTCATCCAAATATTCCGAGGTTTATTTTATTACCCTGCTCATTGTTTTCGCATGGACCACACGTTTGATCACACGTTTTTCCGGAGAGCATGTGTAAAGAAAGGTCTAGAGATTCCAGCAAAGTCAACTCAGCAAAGGAAGGTGGGATCGGACCGGTGAGATTTTTGTTTGAAAGCTTAAGCATGTGAATGAAGTGGCTTCAAATTTCTAATTGGTACAGGTATGGGTTTCTCGAACTTCTTGTTGGAGAGATTAATTGCCATAAGGGCATATTGAACCTTTGAGTATTCCCCTTCCGTGCCTTTTATTCACCAGTTTCATTCCACAAGTCACACTCTCCCAACCCAAGGAAGAAAGTTCTTGCAGAATATCCATATACTCTGAACTCAAATTTACCCAGAATAAAAACATTTGTAACAACTTGGATGGTAGCTCACCAATGAAACTGTTGTAGGAAAGGGCCATGATTGGCAAACTGGTGAAGTTAAATTGGCCTTGTTAATTAGTTTCCATCGGACCATGGAATTTATTAGAAGGCAAGCCAATAAATTTTAGCTTGCCTTCCAAAAAAAAATCTGTGTGGAGCCAAGATTCATTGGAAGGCAAGCCAAGATTTAGTTGTCTACAAAAATCTGTGTGGAGCCAAGTCCTATAGTACTCCTCATGGTGTAATCGCTTTATAAGAATCTAAAATAATGAGGAAACTATAAAGGGAATAAAAAGATTAATAGAGTTAATTACAGTTAAATCCTGTTATGGCTGACTAGGCAATTACATCAATCAATCAAAAAAAAAAAGAATGAATAGATTGATCACTAACCACATTAGTAATAGGGCGCATCAAGATTTGACATTAGGGTTCAAATCTTTTGACTTTGATGATGGACGAGTTTATCGGGATCGAGAATTCTATTGTTAAGTCAACATTTTTCAAGATAAACGGCCTTCTTCAAAAGAAGTAATAGGACAGGGGCCAGTGAAATTTCATAAAAGTTACATTTCCTCACTTTATCTTGCGGGTCAAGATTCGGACCACGGATCTCTTCTGCTTTAAAGAGGAAAATTTGAGGCACTTGCTACACCTTATTGATAAAAAATTCAGAAGGCATGCCATGTAAGTGAAGTCGACGTTGCATTTCATCATTGAGTCCGCCTTCGGCATAAGACGTCAACCACGCCTTGACTCGAATGTCGTCTTCCAAGTCTTCCACTAGTTGAGGGAAGAATCTGAGATGGCCACTTCAACTTGCACATCACACACGTCTTCCCAAAGTAATCTGGCACAACGACCTTATTTGTTCATGCATATCTAAGGTTTAAAAACAAAAGTAAGGGTATAGTAATTTTTTTGTACCACGCTTCCTAATCTACGATTCGGCTTTGCAACTTGACTTTTGCGTTCAACCAACCAACCCCACAACAATCAACTTCTATGTAACATTTTCTTTGTTTGTCGTAATTTAGCGGTGAAGTGGTATCTAAATTAGCTTTCGCACACCTCAATTAGTTCATTTTCCAAAGTGATTTTAAGGGCTCACTCCCTTATATCAACCTGGTCCAATCGGGATTTTACCTCTAGAGTGCTTCCAATATGGCTTGAACCCAATACTACAAGGAGAGAAGAAAACTTCTGGCCATCTAAACTGACACCTTGGTGGTTCTATGTAGCAATTACTAATAGGGCGCATCAAGATTTGACATTAGGGTTCAAATCTTTTGACTTTGATGATGGACGAGTTTATTAGGATTGAGAACTCTATTGTTAAGTCGACATTTTTCAAGTTGAAATGCCTTTTTCAAAAGAAGTAACAGGACAAGGGCCTACGAAAGTTACTTTTTCCTCACTTTATCTTAAGGGTCAAGATTCGGACCATGGATCTCTTCTGCTTTAAAGAGGAAAATTTGAGGCACTTGCTCCACCTTATTGATAAAAAATTCAAAATGCATGCCGTGTAAGTGAAGTCGATGTTGCATTTCATCATTGAGTCCGCCTTTGGCATAAAACGTCAACCACGCCTTGACTCAAAAGTTGTCTTCCAAGTCTTCCACTACTTGAGGGAAGAATCTGAGATGGCCACTTCAACTTGCACGTCACGCACGTCTTTTCAACGTAATTTGACACAAGGACCCCATTTGTTCATGCATATCTAAGGTTTAAAAACAAAAGTCAGGGCATAGTAATTTTTTTGTACCTCTCTTCCTAATCTAGGTTTCGGCTTTGCAACTTGACTTTTGAGTTCAACCAATCTACCCCACAACAATCAACTTCTATGTAAAATTTTCTTTGCTTTCGTAATTTAGCGGTAAAGTGGTATCTAAATTAGCTTTCGCACACCTCAATTAGTTCATTTTCCAAGGCAATCTTGAGGCCGCACTCCCTCATATTGACCTAATCCAATCAGGATTTTACTTCTAGAGTGCTTCCAATAAGGCTTGAACCCAATACTACAAGGAGAGAAGAAAACTTCTAACCATCTAAACCACCACCTTGGTGGTTCTATGTAGCAATTACAAGTGTACCAACTAAATAGAAAATAAGACAAAGATCATGTACGTATTGTATTCAATAATTTTATAGATGATGCACGGTTAGTACAATCATATGTTAAAACATTATCCTTTTTTTGCGGGTCTCTCAATTTTGGCCTCTCTGTGGAAAAAGAAACGAGATGCCACGTTAAAACACGTAGTCATGATTGCACATGAACCCATCCATCACGGCATTAGAATTCGACCTGAAATTTCCACCTCGTGGATGCGTGACCATTTCTTTCCCTTTTTGCCAAAAAAATGACCACAATTTGCTTATAAATATTAAAATTATTCAAAAAAGGAAGGCAGTGAGAGGCAATATGTCGAGTATTCTACGGTTAGTCCAAGAGTAACATCCCATGGCAGACTTCGGAATCCTCTTTATAAACCCATCTACTGATACTATAGCATGGCAAGACATACATCGTTTACTTGATCTTCATTGTCAATTTGTCGGCCCTCGGTCTCTCCAGTAGAGGCAAAATTCTTAAGTGTAGCATGTCCGTAAAGGAAAACATTCACGTCATTTTCCATGGTGCCGTGTTTGTCGAGGCTAGTTCTTTTCCACGTCATACTCCAGCATGGTTTGATAGCCATGTTAGATCGAGCTTATCAGAACCGGTGCCAAAGGTCGGACTTAAAAATAAAGCATTTTTAAGGAATTGATTAATTAAATTAAAAGTTCAAGAACTTGAATGAAAGAAAAAGTGTAAATTAATAGAGGAAAAGTAAAACTTTCCCGTTAGCATATGGTGGACCAAAACGGCACTGCACTGCTCATTTTGGAAGTCTAAGCAAGTTTTCTAATCAAAATTTTTTTTTGGTCCTTCTCTTTTCACCTCTTGGACGAGGGAAGAAGACGAAGCTTACTAGACAAAACTTTCTTTTGATTTTTTAAATTGGTTCCTTTGTGTCTTTTCAACAAGGTGGAAGAAGAGCGTTTTGGTATTTTATGTAGCTTCTGGTGGATCGAATAATTACACACAAACTAAATATTCTGTAAAGACACGCATTTTGGCATGGACTTATCTACTCGAACTTTGACATGATTCGACAACCACGTAAGTTCGAATTTATCATAGTTGGTTATGGACACTAGACTTGATTAGAAAAACAATACAGGTTCAAAGACCGATTAGATAAATTAGAAGTTTATGGACTTGACTGAAAAAAAAAAGACATAAGTTAAAGGATGAACAAAAAGAGCACTGCTATTTGATAAATTCATTTACACGGATGCTTTAGCCCTGCGTCCATTTGCAAAATTGAGCACGTACTCAAAGAAGCATATTGTTGCACGGATGCTTTAGCCCTGCTTGCAAAGGAACAATATCTGCAATTTGTAATGTTCCTCGGTTCCAGATGTTATTAAAGACCTATTGTGCAATGACGCCGGCAGCACATATATTTCAGACAATGTAACTTGACAGGCTTTTTTAATGTAATCATGTTATTTATCGGAAAAAAAAGGGAGAAAAAATGCTTTATCTCCGGTGCGTAGGTATTCATCATTCTTTTTCCTTTTTAAACATCAGTTGACCATTATAACGTCAAATGTTAATTTTGACGTGAGAATATTCTAGTCCTGTTCATCACTCTTATTATATAATGGCACTAGAATTGAGTATCAATCGAGACAAGTAAAATGAATGCTTCACCAAAATATATATTTATACAAGTCAATCACGACAGTGTATTTCAGAATACTTAAGAGCAAAATGAATGAACTCGTGCTTCCTTGCTAATTGCCTCAGTACTCCCTTTTTTCAAGACGATAAATCCCATCTTAGATAGGTAAATCGTGGACGCATGAAATTTTCATGTACGGACTAAGTTAAAAAAATGAGTCAAAATCCAAGTGGGTGACCCGAAGATAATAGTCTTTAACTGCTGAGTTAAAACCATTGAGTCATGTCTTGGTACTTGGTATTTGTTTATACTCTACGTAAATTAGGTGATTAGATTCCTTGAATTGCATCAATTCCTTCTTTGTAAGAAACCATTGAAGGTTAAGAAAATAAAAGGTGTCTCTCAATCATTAATGATATCATAAGTAACAAATGGAATAATCATAAAGGTACTATGGAAAATTTGAGGCACTGGTATACCTAATGATGAAAATGCATGCCGTGTAAGTGAAGTCGATATTGCGTTTCATCATTGGGTCCACGTTCAGCAAAAGACGCCAACCACTCCTTGACTCGAAAGAAGTCTTCCAAGTCTTCCACTAAGTTGAGAATCTGAGTGGCCACGTCAACTTTGACTGCATGGAAAATGCATAATAATCAATTTGACTATGATCAGAAGCGTGCCTCTTAATGGTTGAAAAACTGTATTATATTGAAAAGAAAGTGGGAGAGACTCTGAAGTTAGGCAAGTAATCTTCTCCCAACAACACAGGAAATTGACGAACGGGAGCCATTCTACAGTTCTTAGGAGTATTCCTAGTCCACCAATCACAAAAAGAAAAGACGGTAATCATTCACTGAAAATATTTTCAGATTTTATATATCATTGCGTCATTTTATATAAAATTTAATGACAAATTATACATGATTATAATGAATTACAAACCAGCATAAGTCTCTTGAGAACTATAGAAGCTCCGATAGATAGTAAACACACCGTGCCAGAAATAAAGTGCAACGAGATTGTCTTAGATTAGAATTAGCTGATAATGTTACCCATTTACCCACTGAAATGGATGCCATGTTTGTTAGTCAAGCAATTGCAGGCGGTCAAAGGCTTAATTTACTATTGGACCCTCTTTTGGCTGAACGCAGGGACGTGCTCACGGAGCTGCTGGAATACGAAATTGAGCACATATTCAGAGAAGCAGACGGTTGCACGGATGCTTTAGCACTGCTTGCAAAGGAACAACATCTGTAGTTTTTTCAGACAATGTAACTTGACATGCCTTTTTTAATGTAATCATATTATTTATTGGGAAAAAAAAGGAGAAAAAAAAAGCTTTATCTCTAGTGTGTAGGTATTCATCATTCTTTTTCCCGTTTTAACATAAGTTGACCAAAATCACGTAAAATGTTAATTTTGATGTGAGAATATTCTACTCCTGTTCTTCACTCCTGTTCTTCACTCTTATTGTATAATGACACTGGTTAGCTCGTGCGATGCCGGTTACTTTAATTGACATCTATGAATATCATAAATAGTTTTTTTTTTGCATGAAAGTTTATATAGTACTGTCCAATTGCAATTTGTACGCTATATAATATGATATTTGATGGGATGCGGAATTAGGAATGCACTAACTATACAAAACTTGTTAGCTCAAGTTATTTGTGATCTCTGTTGAGTCTCAATCCAGACAAATAAAATGAATGTTTCATCGCGCGCGCGTATATATATATATATGTATATGTTTGTGTGCGCGTGCACGCTCGGGCGCGTGTCTGTACGTAAGTATGTATGTGTGTGTATGTATGAGGCCAGCTTTCGCGCACCTTAATTAGTTCACTTCCCTGGGGATATTAAGTGCGCACTCCCGCATATCGGCATGTTGCATTCAGGATTTTACTATTAAGGTGTTTCCGACAAGACTCGATACTCAAGACCACAAGTAGAGCAGGAAACTCTTTAGCCATCTAAACCAACACTCTGTTGGCTCAGTGTAGCGAGTCCGAGTGCACAAATTAAATAGAAAATTAGACAAAGATGAAATAAGTATTATATTGAATAATTTTATTGATAATGCGCGATCTGTACAGTAATATATTAAGACATTTGCTTTTTCAAGATCCATGTGTGGATCACAATATTTTTAGACATACGAATCATATCAAAGACGGACATTCATTTGATTATCTATACACCGATACCTCTTTTCACACGTAACATATATACTTATGTAAGTCGCGTGAACCTCCAGCGAAAGCGACCAGCCATTACTATCTATAAAAGCTTCTCAACGGCACTTTTACCTTGCACGGATTAACCAACACCAGTAACGAAAACAAAAATCATGGCATCCTTACTCCATGCGCTTCTTACTTGGATCGTCCTTCTCGTGATGATCCATACTTTCCTTGCTAAGCCACTATGGCATCCGGACAAGAGCTCTGCCTTGATGGAATTCAAGCGAAGTTTTCGAATCAGCAGAGCAGATTTTCATTGTTTTTATCCAAAGGTTGAATCATGGTCACTAGATGGACATGGAGATTGCTGTTCATGGGATGGGGTCGAGTGCGACAAGGCGAGTGGTCATGTGATAGGCCTTGACAGACATTCATTTGGCACCATAACTTCCAACAACAGCCTCTTTTGCCTACTTCACTTGGAATCGCCGAATCTCGCTTTCAACGACTTCAACTCTTCCTCAATCCCATATGATTTCGGCAATCTTTCTAGGTTACAATACCTTAATCTCTCTATTTCAGAATTTTCTGGGAAAGTCCCCTCGGATATCTCACGGCTCTCGAGATTAATTTCTCTTGACTTGTCTTATGAGTGGACGTCTCTTGAGATACTCAACGCTGAGAACTTTGTCCATAACTTACCTATGCTTAGAGAATTTGATCTCTCTATTATAAGCATGTCATCACCATTCCCTCGTCTACTTGCAAACTTCTCTTCTTTGAAGTCACTCCGACTTAGAAAATGTGGATTGCATGGAGAATTTCCGGTAAGCATCTTTCAATTACCAAAACCGGAAGTCCTTGCCATCAGTTACAATGACAACCTTTTCTGGTTTTATTCCAGAACAACAGTGGGATAATCCCCTGAAATCATTGTCTCTTGGGGGCATGATTTTCTCGAGTTCACTTCCCTCTTCACTGAGTAACCTTTCTCAGCTTGCTTATCTAGATCTATAAAGAAGTAAATTTATGGGTCAAATCCCCGCTTCCTACGCTAATCTTACCTAGCTATCACATCTAGATCTCTCTAAAAAAAAATTTCACAGGTGATATTTCACATTGGCTTGTCAACTTGGCAAAAGTCAACTATTTGGACCTTTCAGGTAGTGGTGGCCACGGTTCGGAACCGACCGGTTCCGGTTCGGAACCGGCGGTTCCGGTTCGTGGCCAAGTGTGAACCGGAACCGGAACCTCCTCTGGCGGTTCCGGTTCCGGGTCTGAACCGCCCGGTTCAGGGCCGGTTCCGGTTCGGAACCGGTTCCGGGCCGGTTCCGATTTTTTTTCTATTTTTTTCTTTTCCTTTTCGTTTTCTTTTTTTTCTTCCTCCGCGGCCGGCCATAGCCGGGGTCGGCGCGGAGGTCGGCGGCCTCAGGCGAGGCGGCCCTCGCCGGCGTCGGGCGAGGCCGGCCCTCGCCTGGGCTGGGCGAGGCCGACCTCGCCCGACGCCGGCGAGGTCGAGCCTCGCCCGACGCCGGCGAGGTCGAGCCTCGCCCGACGCCGGCGAGGTCGAGCCTCGCCCGACGCCGGCGAGGTCGAGCCTCGCCCGACGCCGGCGAGGTCGAGCCTCGCTAGATCTGGCGAGGCTCGACCTCGCCGGCGTCGGGCGAGGCCGGCCCTCGCCTGGGCTGGGCGAGGTCGAGCCTCGCCCAGCCCAGGTGAGGGCCGCCCTCGCCCGACGCCGGCGAGGGCGGCTCTCGCCCGACGCCGGCGAGGGCGGCTCTCGCCCGACGCCGGCGACCTCCGCGCCGGCCCCGGCCATGGCCGGCCGCGGAGGAAGAAAAAAAAATAATATAAATTATAATTTTAAAAAACAGAAACAAGAAAAAAAGACAAAAGAGAAAAAGGGAAAACAGAAAAGGAAAAGAAAAAGAAGAAAAACAGAAATGAAAATAAAAAAAATTTAAAAAATACTATTCTTGTGAATTGTGATAGAACATTATTCAATATAAATTGTGATTAAAATACAAATTGTACTCAAATTTGATGACAAAAAGACAAGAGAGAAAGAGAGGGCTTCAACTTAATAAATTATCATTAAGCACGTTACAATTCGTTACAACGATCTTAAAAAAAAAGGAGTACAATATATGTACCCTAAAATCATCCCAAAACCTAAGCATTCCGTGCGTAGGGGACCAAAGGTCACATATCGTCGGATTATATTTCGGTTTCCCTAAGCTCACGTGGGCGTACCCGGTATGAGAAACAAGAGTTCCCGAAATATTTGCCAACTCCAATAGTTCTTTTACCCTCAATCGTCACTACCCGTTTCAGTACCGATACTGGTAGCGGTAGTATCTCCGTCGTTAAAGAATTCGGATTCATTATTCCGATCTATCTCTTGTTGCCGGTATTGAGCCTTCGTCCAATCAGCAACACAAGCTTGCATCTCCACTGATTCTGGATCTAATCTTGAACGATGTTCGTTCAAAATATTACCTCCGGCACTGAATGCTTGTTCGACCGCAACTGTGGAACAAGGGGTTGAAAAAATCTGTTTTGCAATAAGAGAAAGGATTGGGTATTGGCTTGCGTGCCTCTTCCACCAATCCAAAATTAAAAAATCTGTACCACCTTCGGCTTCAGTAAACTCAAATAAAATGGTTAGATAACTCTCTAATTCAGAAATATTTCCCATTACTCCCTTTTGTTTTTTTTGTCTATGTAATAAAAGTTTGTAGCCTCTACTAATTTTACCTGTATTGTCATTTTGTATCTCCGTAGATTGAGAAGATCCAATATCACCTAAATTATATTTAGTATAAAATTCATTATATAATTCTATTATTACGTTTTTAACCTCACGTACGATGGTTGTAATATTTGGCGTGTCATAATGTAAACATTGATAATATACACGCAAAAAATCATTTAAGCCATCCAATTTGCAACGTGGATAAAAAACACAAGCAACTAAATAAATCATGGGAATTTCACTATAATAATGAAGCCATTTCATTTTCATTGCAACTATAGTATGTTGTAATTCAACATCATTTTCATATTCATCAAAAGTTCCGACAATATTAGTACACTCTACTAAAAATAAATGTGTAGTAGGATAATAAACACCGGACAAAGTATAAGTTGCATCATTAAAAACCTTTAAAACATCTAAAATTTTTTGGCAAATATGCCACTCTTGTGGGTATAAATTAATATGAGGTATATTATTAGAAATGAATGCACATAATAAATCTTTATATGGTAAAGATTCATTAAGCAAGTGGAAAGTAGAATTCCAACGAGTTGGAACATCTCTTGAAAATTTTTTTGGCTTTGCCTGATTTTCTCTACAAAATTGACCCCATTCTTTCATTTTTTTGGGATGTTTCCATAAAAATTGAATCGCCGTTTTTATTGGTTGAAGAAAAATATCAAGAGTTTTCAAACCATCTTGTACACATAAATTTAAAACATGACAAACACATCTAATGTGAAAAAATTTTCCACCAAAAGCAGGTTTACAAATATTTTCTAACTCGGCAATTGAAGCGGTATTTGCTGCGGCATTATCAAAACCAATTGAAAAAGTTTTGTTAAGCAAATAATATTCTTCTAAAACTTGCCTAATTATTCTATAAATATTATTTGCCGTATGATGATCATCGAAAACTCTAAATGCAATAATTCTTTTTTGAATAGTCCACTCGTCATCTATCCAATGACATGTTATGCCCATGTAAGAATGATTTTGCCAATGATCACTCCAAATATCACTACCTATATGCACGCATCCATTAAATTGCATAAAAAAGTTTTTTAAATCTTTTTTTCCATTTTTGTAAAGATCTTTAATTTGTCGTTTAATTGAATTTCTAGGAACACGTTTTGCTTGTGGAGCACATGCTTTTTGTACAAATTCATTAAAATCAAATCTTTCTCCAAAATTAAATGCTAAATGCTCAACGGAAATAAATTTGCCTAATTCTTCCTTATAAGTTTTTTCATTAAAACGAAATAAAGGGGAAGTGTTAGGATTGACGTACCCGGAAATTTGTTGTTGCCCGATATCGATTCCCGTTTCGGTTGGATGTTTGCTTCTAAGATGTCGTTTAAATGTTCCATATCCTTGTCCACCTGTATGTTTATATATTTTTCCACAATATTTACAAATTATATCATACCTTTTTTGACCGATATCAAACCTTTCCACTTTCGTGAAGTGATTCCAAATGTCAGATGTAAATTCCCGTTCCGCTTCCTTTGTTGTAGATATTTCGGCAGGAGGATGAAAACTTTCTTGCGTCGGGACGTGCTCCACATCAGGAAAAATGTTGATTCCATCATCTTGAAAATCTGCATATTCACGAGGATCAAAAGAATGATGGGATTTCGTCGCGATATTCTTACCTTTGTCAGTTGACACTCGACTTCCACTTGCCATTTTTCGAATGGATTGAGAGAATTGAGCGGATTAATTGGGAGAATTAAGAAAAAATTGCGTGGATTGAGAAAATTGAGAGAATTTCAGAGAATTTGAGAGAATTTTGAGTATTGAGAAAATTTGAGACTTGAGAGAAGAGAATTTGAGAGAATTGTGTGTGTATTGTGAGAATTTGAGAGAATTTATAGGAAAAAAATAGAAGAAAATTTAGAATTAAAAAAATAAAATATAACCGTTGCAAAATTGCAACGGTTATATCTTCTTCTTTTTTTAATTAGAAATGCCCGTTGGGGCGTCCGGCGTACGGGCGTAGCCGTTGCTCGCCCGGACGCCCCAACGGGCCGCTGCAGCAGGGCCTGCACGTCTGCAGGCCCTGCTGCAGTTTTTCTTTTTTTTTTTAATTTTTGGCCGTTGGGCCGTTGCCAGGGAGGGGCCTGGCAACGGCCCAACGGGCTGCTGCTGCAGCGTGCACGTGCAGCCTGCAGCAGCAGCAGCAGCGGTTTTTTTTTTTTTTTCGTAGAACCGGCCCGGAACCGCCGGTTCCGGGCCGGTTCAATTTTTTATGGAACCGGAACCGGGCCCGTATGTCACGGGCCGGTCCCGGTTCCGAACCGTTGGCCCGGTCAACGGGCCGGGCCCGGATTTGACCGGGCCGGTTCCGGGCCAAAACCGGCCCGTGGCCACCTCTACTTTCAGGTAATATTGAGCTAGCAAGGTGTTTTTTTTTAATGAAAAAAAGAAAATGACAAGATTCAGTCACTAGCCATACTAACAAGTCTTGTCTCTTTACACTCTGGCAGTTAATCGGCTGAGTGGTCCACTTCCATCTTCATTTGAGAACCTGACACGATTGTGCTTGACCTTTCATTCAACAATTGGCGAAGTGAAACTCCAAAGTCCTTATGGGAACTGAAGGATCTTGAATATCTGGATCTTAAGAGGAATAATTTGAGTGGCACCGTGGATTTACACGAACTCAAGAACTTAAAAACATGATATTTGGACTTCAACAACATAACATTTGTCAGCAAGACCGAGATGAATGCCACTCTTCCAAAACTTTCCGCCTTAAGTTTAGGTTTATGCAACTTACATGAGTTCCCAAGGTTTTTAGACTACCTAAAGGGATTGGAGAGGGTATATCTGTCAGACAATAAAATCGGAGGGAGTATTCCTACTTGGATGTGGAATGGTAGCAGGGAAACATTGTCAGTTATGTTTCTTTCTCACAATTTTCTAACTGGCTTTGAGAACAGCCGCATCAATCTAACAATACCCCAGTTGACGTACATGGATCTTTCGCACAATTTTCTCACTAGCTTTGTGAACAACCAGATCAATCTGTAACTACCCAAGTTGAGCTTTCTTGACATTAGTTCTAACTAACTCAAAACAGTCCCTAGTCCACCTCCATCAACGAATCATTACAATATCTCCAACAACTTCCTCTTCGGAGACATCCATTCTATTTGTAGAGGAAGATCCCTTGTCGTCCTTGATTTGTCCATCAATAGTCTGAATGGCACAATTCCTTCGTGTCTCGGAAATATTGGTTCTCTGTCATGCTTTCCAAAACGGTTGTGCATTGAAGATTATTGACCTCACAGAGAATCGATTGCAAGGTCCTGTCCCCAGATCTTTGGCGAATTGTCCAATGCTAGAGTACTTGAACCTTGGTTACAATCAAATTATCAATGGGTTCCCTTCATGGCAATCAGGATTGACCGAGCTGAAAGCTATTATCTTGAAATCCAATAAGTTCTATGGTCCAATAGAAACATATCAAAGCCAGTTAAATGTCAGTAAAACAGTACAGGGGCTTTAACAAGCTTCATATGCAAAATTATGGTGAAAATTATGCTGGTGAGGTACATTAGCCCATCTCCTCATGATGCTTAATGATTTGGGATGTAAAGATCTGAAAAGGGCAGTGAACAATTTCATCAATGACAGAATTATTAAGCAGAACAGCAAGTCAAATGATTGTTAAATGTCATTGTCGCAAACTTTGAAAGGGCTGGCTGACCACATCTATTCATTTTACTTGTATCGACACTAAAAAAATTATCGTAACAAGGTAATGAAGATCCTTCATGACAAAGGAACCCATTCAAACAAATTACTCATCGTGACTATACCTTAAGTTCTTCGAGAGAAAATCCCTTCCCAGCCTTGACCTTCATATTATACTTCAGGGTTTGACCACGGACAACTGGTCAGAGTGGACACGCTGTTGGCCTCGGGAAAATCTTCACAGCCTTCTTTTGCCGAGCTGGGCACAAAATAAAGAACATCAAAAAAAAAAAAAATAAAGAACATCAGAATGCTCCAAGAATAAGAATGGCAGCACTTCGATATAAAGGGAGCAATTTAATTACCTAAGCGTCTGCTAGCTTTTCTCGCAGGCTGGTTAAACCAGGTCTTGACATAATTTTGCCAGTGCTTTCTGAAGTGCCCATTTGGCACGACATTGTTATGTTTAATCATGACTTACCTAAAAAGGGAAAAAAGACAAAGCTTTTAAGGTTAAGATGGCTCTGAGATGTACATTATATGTTATCAGCAAAAGTTTAAATGATTCAAACACATTAACGAAAAGTACAGCAAGTTTGTTTTTACACTCTGCACAATGTTAAAACTGGCTTTCAGAGCCTATATAGAAATTCAGAAAGCTAAATATCATAAGCACAGTATCTTCCACATTGCCGACACAATAATTCCAATTCAGAATAAGAATGACACAGTAAGCGAGTAAACCAAACAATAGTGAGTTTTAAGTTTTGTCGACTAACAGCTTAAATAAGCTTCAACATGTTGAGCTCAAATCGGGACATTCCTAGACTGCAGAAATCCGAGTAAATCTCATTTAAAGTACAAGAAACATGTCTGAATTTAAAACTACAATCCCCATTCAAAGGGCATCGACATTCTCAAACCTTCACATTCCCACTGCACACAAGAACGACAAAACGCTACATCGCGAACAATTCCGACAAAAGTTCGCAGTACAATCAGATAAAAAATCAAAACTTGATTACAACCTCATCAGCCCAGAAAAGGGAAACAGTTACTTCCAACAATAATTTCAACAACAATTCCAACAGACGAGGTCGAGCGAAAACAACACACGGCATTTCCAACACAATAATACGCTCGGCAGGAAAACAAACTCCCGTGATTCATGAAGAGAACACCTCCTCGCATCTCACAACACGTAACGGCCCAATTAGATCGAGCGAACAAGGCCGTACGCAACAGACTGAGCTCGCGAACGACGACGACGGCTGCGACTAATGCCGAAGCTTTCAAACGAACAAGCGGATCCGAAACGGAGCAAAAAGCAAACAGATTCGAACCCGAAATGGGATCGAAGCGAATCCGACGCGAATCAAAACCGAAGAAGGAGCGACCCAAGAGGCTGAGGATCAATCACGCGATGATCAGCACCGATAATTCCAAAGGATCGAGCTCGAACCTCACCTGCTTCGGAGCTTGAGAACTGAGGCGGTGCAATGGTTCCGACGGAGAGAAGCTGGTTCGACTGACAGAAGCTTTTATATCGCTTCGTAACATACTAACCCATGGGCTCAGGTATTGGATCCGAAAAAGAAAACAGGTTTTGGGCCTGACCCGATTCTTTTAGCTGTGTTTGGACTGGCGTCGCGGGCCGAAAGGCCAAGGCCCAATAAGACTCGGTGTAGACTCTTTCTTCCCAGTGACATTAGGGGCACCGTGGCCGGATAAGGTGGTGCAGCTAAGATTTTTCGCTTTGTTTGTACATTCAAGAGAGAGAGAAAGAACAATTAAATATGTTTAAGAAGAGATGATTGGCCAACGATTTGGTAGTTGGGAATGATTCGGACTTAGAATCGTATAATTTCTTCTTCTCGCATTAAATTTGAATTGCAAGGTCCGTTAGTATCCGCATTACATCACAATTTGGATTAGATTTATGAAAAGACCGGTGTTGTATGGTACCAAAGAGACAACTTCTAATGAGGTTGAGGTCGGCAATGCGATCGCTGAATTCACCGCACCCCACAGCCCTCCCATGACCAGTAATCTATATTTCAACTTGGTGACGATTATAATTTGAGCTTTGGATAAATGCGAAGAGAACCTACTCGGTTGATTCCTAGACTCCTCTTGAGCCGTATCAAGGCCGATCTCTCAATGACATGACACATTGAATTAGCAAAGCAAAAAATGACTAACTTGTATCATCGACAAGTGATAAGTTTGGTCGACTATCCAAGAGGTCATTTGTGAAAATGGGGTTGATTTAAAGGGTACTAAACTACAGCTTAGTAAGATCGTCAACAACAAATGAGAGAAATTACTGATATGTATCATTGCCAATCGACATCGTTCACTAATGATTTGTCATCTGCAAATTTTGCATGAGTGTTGGAACTAGAAGACAAGTGAGATGTGTCGATTTCAACACCAGACGACGATTCTGGTATCAAGTGATGATTGATTATCTCGATTAACGTCTTGTGAATGATGATTATCAGTGTACGAAATGTATGCATGTGATCACGATTGAAGCAATATTTGTAATTAGAAGTACTAACTGCTTACATGTGACTGTTGTTAGTGGGCTATAGATACTCACCATGAAAATCATAAATTTTCTTGGATATTTTCCCAAACGTTAGTCAATGAAGTTTAATTAATTTTCGTACGGTCTTATTTCTCATAAATTTACTTTCCAACAGTTTAAATTCTATAACCCGTTCTTCATTTCTTCAATTTCCAGCCAAGTAATTTCTTGTCCAAGATCAATACAAAATCCTTTCCTTAAGATAAAAAAACCAAAATCAATCGCTTGGGTATAGATTTTCACTTTTCGAGTGAAACAGCATGTATGGAGCATCGAGATCAAAATGACCCAAGAATAAATAATATACACTGATGAGGTTGACATGCTATGGTCTTTTTTATCGTAATTTAATTTTTGTCTTTGTTATTATAGTACTTATGTCATAGAAGAGACAGAGGAGATTGTAATGCCGTAGCCTTTACGGTACGTGATATTTATGGATAGGAATTCTGGGGCTCCTTATTTAGCGACCCCAAAACTTTATGTGAAAGGACCCGGGGGCGACTAAAGGCAAAACGTCAAAGTCTTTTGGGCTCTCTATTTGACTTTGGGTGACCTATCATCTTCAGTTTCACTGTCAATGGCCTTACCTCCAATCAGATCAAAGATGAAAATTTGATCTATAGAAGAAATTGGACGCGAGATATTACCTAATACAAATAAGTGAAAAATGTGGATGTTTTCGACGAAAATAACGGGCACATTCAATTGATCTAGCAGCTTGACTCCTTAGTGGGTTATTATTTCTATAGCTTCTTATAAATGAATGAACAATTCACATGAGAGATTGAGGTCCTGATAAAAGTGACGATTATGATCGACCATTAGTATGTATGTCTCGCAATTTCAAGATATTGCCCAAGTCTTACTGCTTTTTTCTTCTTTCTTTGAAAATAAAGTAAAGGGTTATAAGCAAATGGACAATTTTCTTTTCGAAAGGGCAACAAGTGGTCACACATCAGCAAGGTACAAATTAGGTTGTATTCTTGTGCATGCCGTGATTATCATTCATGTGCAATCTAATTGCATACGTGGTCCCCTAAATTGGCATCGCATAACTTTTTCCGCAAAATAGACCAAGATCGAGAGACCCGCATCACAAATTAGGTTGTATTCTCGTGCATGCCGTGATTATCGTTCATGTGCAATCTAATTGCATAGGTGGTCCCCTAAATTGGCATAGCATAATTTGTTCCACAAAATAGACCAAGATCGAGAGACCCGCAAAAGACCGCTGCTCATTTTTTAGATTGACGAGCAGGAGTCGTTCTACATATCCTAGAAGTACTTCAGTTCTCGAATCATCAAATTAAAATATCGTAGTCACCAATTGTAAATTTTCAGATTTCGTATCTTCACCTCGTTTTACATAAAAATAATGACAGAATATCTTTGAAAATTACGATTATTTATTTTTGCATGGAGTCTATATAGTCCTGTTCAATTGTAAATGTAAATTGTATAGTATGATATTTAATGGATATGGTATCAAGAATACACTAATTATACAAAACATGTTAGCTCAAGTCATTTGTAATTAGTCTAGTTCAATCTAGACAATTAAAATGTTCGTTTCATTCAACTATTTAATTGATCGTTGTTATATTGAAGATAGCTAAGTAAGGACGAAAGCTTACATGAATAGCATACATACACATATTATATTTATCCATTCATTCATTACATTTTGGTATAAGTTATCCGGTCCAATCACTTCTATGCAACGTTTTTTTTAATTCAAATTTAGCAATGAAGCGGTATTCCAGACGGGACATGTCGTGATTATCGTTCATGTGCAATCTAATTGCATTGGTTGTCCCCTAAATTGGAATCATATAATTTGTTCCACAAAATAGACCAAGATAGAGAGACCCGCAAAAGACCGTTGCTCATTTTTTAGATTGACGAGTAGGAGTCGTTCTATAGATCCTAGAAGTACACCTATTTCTCAAATCATCAAATTAAAATATCATAGTCACCGATTGCAAGTTTTCAGATTTCGTTTCTTCACCTCGTTTTACATAAAAATAATGACAGAATATCTTTGAAAATCACGATTATTTATTTTTGCATGGAGTCTATATAGTCGTGTTCAATTGTAAATGTAAATTGTGTAGTATGATATTTAATGGACATGGTATCAAGAATACACTAATTATACAAAACTTGTTAGCTCAAGTCATTTGTAATTAGTCGAGTTCAATCTGGACAATTAAAATGTTTGTTTCATCCAACTAATTAATTGATCATTGTTGTATTGAAGATAGCTAAGTAAGGATGAAAGCTTACATGAATAACATCCGTAAACATATTATATTTATCCATTCGTTCATTACATTTAGGTATAAGTTATCCGGTCCAATCACTTCTATGCGACATTTTTTTTAATTCAAATTTAGCAATGAAGCGGTACTCGGGACGAGGCATGCCGTGATTATTGTTCATCTGCAATCTAATTGCATAGGTGGTCCCCTAAATTGGCATCGCATAATTTGTTCCACAAAATAGACCAAGATCAAGAGACTCGCAAAAGACCGTTTATCATTTTTTAGATTGACGAGCAGGAGTCGTTCTATAGATCCTAGAAGTACACCTAGTTCTCAAATCATCAAATTAAAATATTGTAGTCACCGATTGCAAATTTTCAGATTTCGTATCTTCACCTCGTTTTACATAAAAATAATGATAGAATATCTTTGAAAATCACGATTATTTATTTTTGCATGGAGTCTATATAGTCCTGTTCAATTGTAAATGTAAATTGTATAGTATGATATTTAATGGATATGGTATCAAGAATACACTAATTATACAAAACTTGTTAGCTCAAGTCATTTGTAATTAGTCGAGTTCAATCTAGACAATTAAAATGTTCGTTTCATCCAACTAATTAATTGATCATTGTTGTATTGAAGATAGCTAAGTAAGGATGAAAGCTTACATGAATAACATCCGTAAACATATTATATTTATCCATTCATTCATTACATTTTGGTATAAGTTATCCGGTCCAATCACTTCTATGTGACGTTTTTTTTTAATTCAAATTTAGCAATGAGGCGGTATTCGGGACGGGGCATGCTGTGATTATCGTTCATGTGCAATCCAATTGCATAGGTGGTCCCCTAAATTGGCATCGCATAATTTGTTCCACAAAATAGACCAAGATCGAGAGACTCGCAAAAGACCGTTGCTCATTTTTTAGATTGACGAGCAGGAGTCGTTCTATAGTTCCTAGAAGTACACCTAGTTCTCCAATCATCAAATTAAAATATCGTAGTCACCGATTGCAAATTTTCAGATTTCGTATCTTCACCTCGTTTTACATAAAAATAATGACAGAATATCTTTGAAAATCACGATTATTTATTTTTGCATGGAGTCTATATAGTCCTGTTCAATTGTAAATGTAAATTGTATAGTATGATATTTAATGGATATGGTATCAAGAATACACTCATTTTACAAAACTGGTTAGCTCATGTCATTTGTAATTAGTCGAGTTCAATCTAGACAATTAAAATGTTCGTTTCATCCAACTAATTAATGGATCATTGTTGTATTGAAGATAGCTAAGTAAGGATGAAAGCTTACATGAATAACATCCGTAAACATATTATATTTATCCATTCGTTCATTACATTTTGGTATAAGTTATCCGGTCCAATCACTTCTATGCGACGTTTTTTTTTCAATTCAAATTTAGAAATGAAGCGGTATTCAGGACGGGGCATGCCGTGATTATCGTTCATGTGCAATCTAATTGCATAGGTGGTCCCCTAAATTGGCATCGCATAATTTGTTCCACAAAATAGACCAAGATTGAGAGACCCGCAAAAGACCGTTGCTCATTTTTTAGATTGACGAGCAGGAGTCGTTCTATAGATCCTAGAAGTACACCTAGTTCTCGAATCATCAAATTAAAATATCGTAGTCACCGATTGCAAATTTTCAGATTTCGTATCTTCACCTCGTTTTACATAAAAATAATGACAGAATATCTTTGAAAATCACGATTATTTATTTTTGCATGGAGTTTATATAGTCCTGTTCAATTGTAAATGTAAATTTTATAGTATGATATTTAATGGATATGGTATCAAGAATACACTCATTTTACAAAACTTGTTAGCTCAAGTCATTTTTAATTAGTCGAGTTCAATCTAGACAATTAAAATGTTCGTTTCATCCAACTAATTAATTGATCATTGTTGTATTGAAGATAGCTAAGTAAGGATGAAAGCTTACATGAATAACATCCATACACATATTATATTTATCCATTCGTTCATTACATTTTGGTATAAGTTATCCGGTCCAATCACTTCTATGCGACGTTTTTTTTAATTCAAATTTAGCAATGAAGTGGTATTCGGGACGGGGCGGTTTTCGCGCACCTCAATTAGTTCAATTCCTGGGCAATCGTAAGGGCGTCCTCTCTTATATTGACATAGTGCATTCGGGATTTTATTTTAGAGCGCTCCCAACAAGGCTTGATACCCAAGATCACAAGGAGACGAGCAAACCATCTAACCATCTAAACTAACACCTTGTTGTTTCGGTTTAGCAATTACGAGTGCGCGATTTAACTAGAAAAGTAGACAAAGATGATGTATTGGATAATTTAAATGGACAATGCGTGATTTTGTTTCTTCAAGATCCATGTCTGGATCATGCTATTTTTTGGTACGCGGTTCATATCAAAGGCAGAGATGTTATCAATGATCTATGTAAGAATGCCTCTTTCCACATACAACAAGCGAGGCAAGTGGCGCTAACTTCCATTGAATATGACCAATTATTGCTGTCTATAAAAGCTTCTCAATCACACTTTACCTCGCATACATTAACCAACTCCAGCAACCAAAACAAAAAAATCATGGCATCCTTAGTCTATGCGCTTCTTACCTGGATCGTCCTCCTGATGATTCATACTTCACTTGCTATGCCACTGTGCCATCCGTATGAGAGCTCAGCCTTGATGGAATTTAAGAGAAGTTTTCAAACCACCAGAGTGGATTTTCTTTGTGTTTATCCGAAGGTCGAATCATGGTCTCCAGATGGACATGGAGATTGCTGCTCATGGGATGGCATAGAGTGCGATGAGACCACCGGTCATGTGATAGGCCTTGACCTTTACAGTAGCTGTATCTTGGGTACCATAACTTCCAACAGCAGCCTCTTTCGCCTACTCCACTTGGAATCACTCAATCTTGCTTGGAATGACTTCAACTCTTCTTTAATTCCATACGGCTTCGGCAATCTTTTCAGGTTACAATACCTTAATCTCTCCAATTCGCACTTTTCTGGAAAAGTCCCCTTGGATATCCCACGGCTATCTAGATTAATATCTCTTGATTTGTCTTTTGCGTGGGATCCCAGCGTACCTCTTGATTTGTCTTCTGGGTGGCGTCTCGAGATGCCCAACGTAGGAAACTTTGTTCATAACTTAACTATGCTTAGAGAACTTGATCTCTCTTTTATAAGCATGCCATCACCATTCCCTCATGTGCTTGCAAACTTCTCCTCTTTGAAGTCGCTTACACTTATAGATTGTGGATTGCATGGAGAATTTCCGATAGGCATCTTTCAATTACCAAACCTCGAAGTCCTCGACATAAGTTTGAATGACAACCTTTATGGTTCGATTCCAGAACAACAGTGGGGTTTCTCCCTAAAATCATTAACTCTTTGGGGCACGAATTTCTCAGGAGAAATACCCGCTTCCATCGGAAACCTTGCTTTCTTGAATGAATTATCAATTGGGGAATGTGATTTCTCGGGTTCACTTCCCACTTCATTGGGTAATCTTTCTCAACTTGCTAGTCTGGACATATCAGCAAGTAAATTTCATGGTCAAATCCCTGCTTCCTTCGCTAACCTCACGCAGCTGTCATATCTAGATCTTCATGTCAATAATTTCAGCGGTGATATTTGGCATTGGCTTGTCAACTTGGGAAAACTCACCGCTTTAGACCTTGCAGGTAATATTCAACTAGCAAGGCCTTTATTTTTGGATTTTCAAAAGAAAAAAAGTGACAAAGAAATGATGAGATTCAATTAGTGGCCAAATTAACGAGTCTTGTCTGTTTACATTTGGCAGATGTTCAACTAAGTGGCCCGATTCAGTCTTCATTTGAGAACTTGACGCGATTGATTGATCTTGACATTTCATCCAACAATTTGCAAGGTGAAGTTCCAAACTCATTAGGGGAACTCAAGCATCTTGAATATCTGTGTCTTAGCGGGAATAATTTGAGTGGCATAGTGGATTTACACAAACTCAAGGATCTTGAATTTCTTGATCTTGGTTGGAATAATTTGAGTGGCATTGTGGATATACATGAACTCAAGAACTTGACAACATTATATTTGGACTTCAACAACATATCTTTTGTCAGCAAGACCGAGATCAATGCCACTCTTCCAAAGCTATCCACTTTAGCTTTAGATTCATGCAACTTACATGAGTTCCCAAAGGTTTTAGGCTACCTAAGCGGATTAGAGGCGTTAAGTCTTTCACACAACAACATTGAAGGGAGTATTCCTACATGGATGTGGAATGGTAGTAGAGAGACCTTGATGTATATTGATCTTTCTCACAATTTTGTAACTGGCTTCGTGAACAACCAGATTAATCTACCACTACCCAAGTTGGAGTACTTTGACATTAGTTCTAACTTGCTCAAAACAACACTCCCTAGTCCACCTCTATCAGTGATTTATTACAATCTCTCCAATAACTTCCTCTTCGGAGAAATTCAATCCATTTGTAAAGCAAGATCCCTCGTTGTTCTTGATTTGTCCATCAATAGTCTGAATGGCACAATCCCTTCATGTCTCGGAAACATTGGTTCCTTGTCATTTTTGATTCTTGGGAAAAATAAACTTGAGGGCATGATTCCTAATGCTTACCCAAAAGGTTGTGCGTTGAAGATTATTGACCTCACAGAGAATCAATTGCAAGGGTCTGTCCCAAGATCTTTGGTGAATTGTACAAAGCTAGAGTATTTGAACCTTGGTTGTAATCAAATTCTTGATGGGTTCCCATTCTGGCTATCAATATTGACTGAGCTGAAAGCTGTGATCTTGAAATCCAATATGTTCCATGGTCCAATAGAAACATATCGAAGCCAGTTCAACTTCAGCAATTTGCATATCATGGACCTTTCCAACAATAGTTTCAATGGTGAACTTCCTTCTAAGTTACTGCAGAGTTTTCAGGCCATGAAAATACTTGTTGGTCAAGATCGGTTGGAATATATGTATACTGTTTCAGGGGTCCCTCCGTCCATATACATATCTGCAATAGTTAACATTTATGTGGATATTCAGCAAGCGGTTGATAGTTATAAAACAACCTATGGAATGAAGCTAATGAATAAAGGCACAGAAATGGAATACTCGAAGGTTCCTTATGCCCTTATGGGAATTGACCTCTCCAATAACAAATTCGAAGGATGCATACCCAATCTTATTGGAGATTTGAAGTCACTTCTCATGCTTAATCTTTCGAACAACATTCTCACTGGTTCCATCCCGCCTTCCTTAGCAAACCTGACAAAGCTAGAATCTTTAGATCTTTCTCGGAACAATCTCTCGGGAGAGATACCTCAACAACTAGCCCGACTTACATTTCTTTCATCTTTTGATGTCTCTTATAATCAACTATCGGGACCAATACCACGAGGAAGTCAATTCAACACATTTGGGACCCATTCATTTGCCATGAATAAGGGGTTGTGTGGAAGTCCTTTACCAAATAAATGCACATCGGTTGGGGATAACTTACCATTACCATCATCATTGCTCGAGGAAGAAAATGGGGAAGAGTCTCCATTTGACTTGAATTGGAAAGTTGTGCTAATTGGCACTGGAGTCGGGTTTTTGATTGGCGTTGTGCTAGGGAACGTGATCATTGACGAAAAGAGTAGGTGGTTCTTGCACTACTCCAAGAGAATGGAAAAAAAGTGGAAAAGATTGGGAAGGCACTGAGCAATAAGGAAGTGTGCATCCAGTCGGATACTTATGTGACATTTATTAGTAATGTAAATTGTCGTGTGTCTAATTTGTATTAAAAATAGTCACAAATTCCTTAGATTTTGATCTATGTTTGCTTCATGTGAACTCATGTGGTTCGTAAGTTGTGGTATGTAGACGTTGTTTTCTTGTATATTATTCTTTCTGACTGTTTTTCCTAGAACATCATATTATATCGGTATATACTGTGTAACGTATACAGTGGCAACCTACGTTCCAATGTACGTGTGTATATGCCAATCAGCACTCACTTTCACTTTAGGTCTGTGATAGATAATCTAATTTTTGGACATTCGCTACTTCCAAAATCTAATTGTGGCAAGCTACTCATTATTGGAACCTATGGACACATTAGAGACAAGAAGATAAATATGAAACTAAATTATTTGCAATTTAATCGTTAAAGACTACAGGTGAAAGCGATGGATTGTTATCATTAATCACCAATTTATTTTATGAAGAGATTTCTAAAATTTAGAAGAATGATGCTGCTTTTTGCTAGCTTAGCCACTGAAAAATAAGAAAAAACTTTACAGAAAACTATTGATGTGATAATATTCACAGGAAAATGACACTAAAATTTTCATCCTCATCGACAAACGAGTCGCATTGAGCTAATTACCGGGATTGGGATAATTTTATGATTTCCACCATTTTATGGCTATTAGCAGATGAGTTTAAGTGTTTTGATGATCTTATAGCTTAATTTACATTAGAAGTCCAAAATTTAGCAGGATAAGTTAAAACGTAGCTCATGTTGTGTGTTTACTGTCTGATTATAGTTCCTAGATGCATTTTGATTGAAGATTCTTTATTGGATTTCAATATTTATTTAATATGAAAGGAGAACTATATGAAAAAGAAGGAAATTGATATTTTCTCATCATAATCATATAAAATGCAAGATTCAATTATCTATCAAGCTTTTCACAAATTCATTGGTTTTTTTTTTCAGTGTGAAATGAGAAACACTCATTTTGACAAACAAAACATCTGTGAAATTCAAATGATAGTATTGAAATAGATGGATGTGCACTCAGAATCATCAAATAAAGACATTGGAATAAGTGAATACTGCACCATTATTAGATAAAAGGAAAGCATAGATGAAAATAAAGTTGTATGTTCGCATGTGCACGAATGAGAGAGAAAGAGAGAGAGTTATCTAGTATGAAGAATAAATAGATTATTAATGCGAAAGGGTGATGAAAATTGCGAAGTTATGTATATTGAATGAGGTAAATGTTAATGGATATCCTTAATTTAGTTTAAATTAATGGTGAAAAGGTGTCTTAAATTGTACGAATCAAAGGTCAGGTGGTGAGTGTTTTCTTTTCTTGTAACCATTGAGGAAATTTTTTAATTGAAAAAATTAAATTTGATGTGGACATTTCGTAATTTTCGTTATTATAAGCATAATATAAATAGATAAACAAATCAAATCTTACTTTGAACGGGAAAGATTTTCAAATCACTGTTTATTTAAAAGTATATCGAAAGAGACATTGTTTGAAAGAATAGTCATGTTTTACGAAAAAGGCAATTCTCAGATGAATGTGTGTGTGTGTATATATATTATATGTGTGTGTACGTATGAAAGTATGAGAACTAAATATGTATGAGCCACGATTAAATTTCTTAACAGCCTAATGTATTTTTGCTATCTTTGATCTATATTCTAGTTAGCTTAACTTTTCTACAAAAGGGGTGGCTTAGTTTTATTTTTATGTTGCCTTAGTTTTATCTTTATTCATCTTTTCATTTTGTCTATCTATCTTTCTGTTTGATTCAAATTTATAAAAGGAATTCAACTTTGTTCTTACTCTTTTTACGATACTTGTCACTGAAGAGAGTTATAAAAGAAAATGGTTTAACACATTCATTATTCTCAAAGGATAAGAGTTAATTTTTTCTTTTAAGTCCTCTCTTTAAGAAGACATTAACGAGATTATACAACTTTGTAGTTGTATATACTGAAATCAACAACAACAACAACAACAGTTAGAAGCATGCGTACTCTTCTTGCTCAAAATCTGTGTGGAACCAAGTCCCACAATACTTTTCATGTTGCAATCGCTTTATAGGAATTTGAAATAATGAGGAAACGATAAAGGGAATAAAAAGATTGATAAAGTTAGGGGGTGTATGTTTTGCGGAAAATGAATAGTTTGAAAACATTTTTCATTGACTAATTATTTCAAGCGAAACAAGAGATTATTTTTTTAAAAAAAATTTCCAAATCATTCCTTATCCGCCTAATAAATGGAGCCTTAATTATAGTTAAATTCTACGACTGCTAACTAAAGAATTACATGAATCAATACAAAAGAAAGGATGAACAGAAGGTTTAGAATAACGGAAGATATATGGCCTACTAGAGAATGAAGCAAGAGCACTCTGTGGAAAAGAAAAAATGGGCAGGTAGAGTGGAAATTGGAGCTCGAATTCTCCCGCCGGTCTTGACCATTATTCTCCACTCATATTATATTCTTTTCACATCTTTGCACAGAAGAAAGAAGATCAAACTTGAGAGAGGGGAAACAAAGTCAATAGATTGATCACTAACAGCACTTACTAATAGTGCACATCAAGATTTGACTTTAGGGTTTATATCTTTTGACTTTGATAATGGACGAGTTTAAGGATTGAGGACTCTGTCGTTAAAGTCAACAGTTTTTTAGATGATCTGCGTTTTTCAAAAGAAGTAATAGGACAAGGGCCAGTAATATTCATACAAGTTAACTTTTTCCTCAATTTATCTCAAGGCCCAAGATTCAAACCATGTGTTGAATTTATCAAGCGATGGAGGACAATATATCAACATCCCTTTAACACGCAAGTCGAATGAAGACTTGTTGTTAAGTAATGTGGGACAATATTTCGACACCCCTTTCATGCAAGATGGATTAAGAGCGGCACACGAAATTTGCCTAATGGAGGTGGACGCATATACGCGAAATGGATAGCACTGGCTCTGATTCTATGTTAAAACACAAAAATCTGATCCAAAAACTTAAACTAAAAGGTGAAATGAGACCACATGTATATAAAAAACATATAAAATCCGTTGTCAAGCGATGTAGGATAGCATTTCAACACCATGGATCTTCTAGAGGAAATCAGTATTTAGATGATATTCGTTGTTGATAGATGAAACCCAACAAAGAGTAAAGTGGAACCTCTAAATTTAGTGGCGCTTGTGTTTAAAGGGTTTCTAGTTGTGTTGGTGAGAGATTGTGTTCTAAATGTAAACTTCGTAAAGCTAAACATTCTTAGGAACAATGGCGAGTATCGGTAATATTCAAAAGTAACGAAACTGAGCAATTCTGATATCTTGAAATCCTCATTTTGCATTTCATGGTGGATA
The DNA here is from genome assembly GCA_031216405.1 of Syzygium malaccense. NCBI lineage: Eukaryota > Viridiplantae > Streptophyta > Magnoliopsida > Myrtales > Myrtaceae > Syzygium > Syzygium malaccense. Next base: position 8,211,171 of record CM062257.1, read on the forward strand.
CCTCACGTACATGAATGACAAGAAAAAAAAAAGTTATAAACCTGATGCATTGGTATTAATTCAATCACAAACCTTTCAATGAACCAATTTAGTCATAACCATTTTCGCATTGGTACCAATTCAGTCCATCCGGTCAATTTATGCCGAAAATCGCTAATATAGATGCCGGCCATACTACGTGGCACAGTCGATGCTGACGTGTACGTTTTTTATATTTTTTAATAATTTTTTTCTTTTTTTCCTTTTTATTCCTTTCCCTCTTCTTTTAGCCAGTGGTCGGCAAGACCGCGCCTTGCCTGGGCGAGGGTTACCCTCATTGGGCCAGGCTGTGCCTGCGAGAGGGAAAGCATCGGCGAACCCCCCCTCACCCAGGCCAGGGCGGTCTCGCTAAGCCTCGCTTGGGCGAGGGTGAAGCCCGGCGACCCCCACCTGGGCAAGGGCGTGGCCGCCTTGGCCTGGGCAAGGGTTGACCTCCCCAGATTTGGCAAGGGGGTCCTCGCTGGCGCTCGCCATCGCCCAGGTGAGGCTAGCCCTCGCCAACATAGCCTATGGCTAGTGGCGAGCTATTGGCAAAAAGAAAAGGGAAAGCCAAAAAGAAAGGAAAAAAATTTTAAAAAATTATTAATAAATTATAATAAAAAATGTTCATGCTAGCAATTTCTGATCTAAATTAGTCGGATGTAATGAATTGGTACCAATGTGAAATAATTTAAAACTAAATTGATCAAATTGAAAAGTTTAAAACTGAATTAGTACAAATGTAATATGTTTAGGACTTTTTTGGTACTTTCCCATGAACAACACAATGCATGTAATGGTAAAAAGGTAGGTGAAGTACCAACATGCGCACATGATGTTAGGGGAGAAAATGTCCAGTTCTGTGTAAGATTTCAAAACAGATAAAATTAGTAATAAGTTAATTCAAGAAAAAGCTATAGTGATGTCAATGGAAACTGAGATTGAGATTGTTTTGATACGTGGAGTGAGGAAAAATTATCAAAAAAGTCCTAAATCTATTGCAATTGTGTCAATTCAGTCTTAAACTTTTTTTTTTCAATTGACTCCTAAACTTTTTACATTTGTGCCAATTTAGTCCATCCAACCAATTTTGGCCAGAAAATACTAACGTGGATGCCGGCTGTCCTACATGGCGTGGCCAGCGCTAATGTAAACAATATTTTACTATTTTTTTTGAATTTTTTCCTTTTTATTTGTTTTCTTTCTCTTTCTTTTCCTTTTCTTCCCTTCTTTCTCTAGCCGGCGAGATCGAACCTCGCCTAGCCATAGCGAGGCTCACCTAGCCATGGTGAGGCTTGACCTTGCCGTAGTCGCTGGGCGAGGGGGAGCCTTGCCATGGCTAGGTGGGCGAGGCTCACCCTCGTCTCTGGCCGATCACCGAGGTCTGGCAACTGGCTAGAGGAAGAAGGGAAGAAAAAAAAAGAAAGCGAAAGAATAGAAAAAAAGGAAAATAAATAAAAAAAATTAAAATTTTTAATATTATTAAAAATTATCCACGTCAGTGCATGTCATGCCATGTAGGACGGTTGACGCCCATGTCAACGGTTTTTGGCCAAAATTGGCCTGATGGATTGAATTGGCATAAATACAAAAGGTTTAAAACTCAATTGGCAACAATAAATAAGATTTAGAACTAAATTGACAAAATCGCAATAGGTTGAGAACTTTTTTGGTAATTCTCCCTGTGGAACGATGGCTGAAGACGATCTAATGAGAAGATACGGCTCTATAATGGGGCAACGAGGAAAAGAGGAATAAAAAGGAAACTAGGGACATAGATTTTATGAAAAATTTAAGTTTGTACATCTAATTCAAAACTGCAATACTAAATTGAGGGCTATGAAGAGGGTAAAACTTGTTATCCTTCAAACTTTGAGTAGCAATTGTTAAGAGACACTAGACAGAGAGTATTAGTTGTATATACACTCTGCAAAACTTGAGTTGTAGAGAGTATTAGTCGTATTTCCATGTTAAAATCAACAATCACAACATGGATTGAGTTGTGGAGAGTATTAGTTGTATATACACTCTCCACATGTTCTACAAAAAAAAAACGACTCTAAACTAGTTTTATTGTTCTTTCCCTCTCGTCTGATTACATAAAAATTTTAGCTAGGACAATGAAGAAAAAGGCTCAATACACCTATTGCATTTCAGATTCAGAATGATTAAGAGATCAACAACAGCATTTTGAATTGCCTCTTGCTTTAACTTACTCTTCACTACCTACATTCCGCCATCCCCCTCCCATCTTACATTGCTAAGCATAAGTTTCTCTCTTTTCTGCTAAGTAGAATATTCAACAAGATCCTGCAATTACATCGGTAGCAGAATCCTAAATGCCAAGGTGACAAAACATGGCTTTTCCAAACTGCCTATGAACATAAATCACATTCAGGTCCAGCCTTTTCCCATATTGTACAACAAGCCAACCAGTAACAGATACTTAGGGCGCGAATGGTAATCATTCTGCTCCAGAAATCAAATTCTTGCCAGAAATTGATTTCCAGAATTCTTGCCAGAAATTAATTTTTGGAAGAGAAATTTGTTTGATAAAACATAACCGATTCTGCTCCAGAAATTGATTTATGGAACAGAAATCTATTTTTATTTTTTTTTATTTTTTTGGATATCTCAAAAAAATTAAATTTCACTCAAAGTGGGTGCCCAAAGTATTCTAAGCCATTTTGTGAAGTTTTGAAATTTTTGATTTTTGATTTTTTTTGGCACCTAAAAAAACTTAAATTTCACTCAAAATGGGTGCCCAAAGGTATTCTAAGCCATTTTGTGAAATTTTGAAATTTTTGATTTTTTGATTTTTTGGGCACCTCAAAAAAAATTAAATTTCACCCAAAGTGGGTGCCCAAAGGTATTATAAGTCATTTTGTGAAGTTTTGAAATTTTTTATTCTTTTGGGCACCTCAAAAAAATTAAATTTCACTCAAAATGGGTGCCCAAAGGTATTCAAAGCCATTTTGTGAAGTTTTGAAATTTTTTATTTTTTGATTTTTTTGGGCACCTCAAAAAAATTAAATTTCATTCAAAGTGGGTGCTCAAAGGTATTTTAAGCCATTTTGTAAAGTTTTGAAATTTTTGATTTTTTGATTTTTTTTTTGGCACCTCAAAAAAATTAAATTTCACTCAAAGCGAGCACCCCAAAGGTTTTCTAAGCCATTCTGTGAATTTTTGAAATTTTTTATTTTTTTTATATTTTTTGAAAAAAAATCACCAAATTTCCTATTTTCTCGAAATATGACTTTTTTATTTTTTGGAAATTTTTATGAATTTTTTTTGGAATTTTTCAATTTTTATGCATTTTTTGAAAAAAAAATTACTGAAAAAAAGAGAGAAAATAGAGAGAATGCATTCCGGAAGAGAGAAGCTGCTTCTCTTTTTCTTGCCCAAAACTCATTTTGGAATAAAAAATGCATTCTGGAATCAAGAATGCATTCTGGAATCAAGTATTTTTAACAAACGCATTTTTATTCCAAAATACAAAAATTGCTCCAGAATGCATTCCGGAAATTTTTTAACAAACGCATTTCCGTTCGGAATCCATTCTGGAGCAGAATTTCTACTCCAGAATGGATTCCATACGCGCCCTTATGCCACGAAGAAACAAGCACGCTTCAAGGAAGATGAAACTCATTGATATTAAGGAGGTTGAAAAACCAGTATGCACCCAAGCAACTGCTTCCTATTTCCAATAGTTAGCTCTAATCTGGCCGGTTAACCAGGATTTGAAAACATCTGAGAACCTGACACTGCACAGGCCGTTTATAGTCACTAAGAAACCATGATGTATGTAAGAGACGCAAAAAATAAATATGTACACATTTAATGTTCTTGAAAGGTAACTCGAAAAGGATATGGAAATGCAGCATTTGGAAGGTGAGATAATGGCAAATACGATCTTGTATGGCATAACAAAATCAGGTTTTGTATCCTAGAAGTTCAATAACAACTGATCCTTGAGACTGAGTTCTGTACTGTTGACCATTTGTTAACATTTTGAGATTAACATGCAATTCAGATGAAAAATTGTCATCGGTCATTTCAAAAAGGGCACAACAGTATACTTCAGAATACGTAGAGAGCAAATTGAATGAACTCGTGCTTACTTGGTAACTGCCTCAGTACTCCCTTTTTCAGTGACAATTCATCCCATCTTAGATAGGTAAATTACAAACGCATGAAATTCTCATGTATGGACTAAGTAAAAAAATGAGTCAAAACCCAGGTGAGTGACCCGAAGATGATATTCATTCTTTAACAGCTGAGTTAAAATTCATGGGGTCATGCTTTGGTACTTGGTATCTGTTTACACTATACGTAAATCAGGGGAGTAAATTCCTTGAATTGCATCAATTCCTTCCCCTTAAGAAACCATTGAAGGTTAAGAAAAAAAAAGGGTGTATCTCAATCATTAATGATATTATAGGCAATAAAGGGCTGATTCCAAAAAAAAAAAAGCACAAACTTTATCTTGAGTGACAATTTTAGTTGAACTTTTTTTTTTTGGTAAGGTAGCTTGAACTTTTTTTTGTCTCAATAAAAATCACTAATTTTTACTCGAGTCCCAAATTTGGCCCCCGTTAACCAAAACTAGAGATCTTGTAGATTGTTACAAGCACTTTGGCATGGCACAGTGTTAATGATGCGGAATCTATTAGCGGTGCGTTTCTGGACCAATTGGACAAGCAGAAGTCCAAACGGAAGGCGAAACGGTGATGTGATTAGAACCGGTGGACCCGATCGACGACATCGGATATTTTTTTATGAGTTAATTTAAAAAAGGCAGTTTCCTAATTTTGATATTTTATGCTTTCCAATTTAGATTAGGTAACTTTCCTATTATGATTGGATTTCCTATTATGATTAGGTTTCCAATTCAGATTAGGTAACTTTCCTATTATAATTAGGTTTCCTATTGTAATTAGGTTTTACTCCTATAAAAGGGTGTTTAGGGTTTGTTTTGATGGAGAACATTATTATCATTAATATTGAATTTCGAGATTTTTTTTCTCTAAGCAAGGTTTTGCTTGAATTATTCGCGAACGCTGCGTCAGGTGATATCAGAGCCTATGGCGACTGGCGGTGGTCTTCGTGACGATGCTCAGGAGACTGGAGCCCCAACCCTTGGGGACGACGCGTTGCAACGTTTGGAGCAGCGTTTAATGGAACGCTTGGATCAACGACTCGATCAAAGTCTTCGTCGTTTCGAAGAACGATTTGACGAGTTAACAGAACGATTCAAAGGTCTCGGCGTTGATGTGAATCGGAATCGGCGGAACGACAGAGGCCCGGGTGCAGATCTTGCTCGCGGTGATCCTGTTGATAGGCCTGTTCTTGTCCGCAGGCAGAATAACCCTCTGTTTTCAGAGAGTTCAGAAGAAGAAGAAATTGAAAATTTTTATGAGGAACGTGTTGATTATGGCGGCAGACGTCGTCATGGAGGATTTCAAAGAGGATATGATCGGAGAGATGGAAGACGATGTTACGACGATCGTGAAGGTAACGACTTTAAATTGAAAGTCGATATTCCTTATTTTGATGGAAGTCTGGGCATAGAAGAATTTCTCGATTGGCTTGCTGATATAGACAGATTTTTCGACTATATGGAGACCCCTGGTGAGAAAAGGGTACAATTAGTAACATGTAGATTAAAGGGGGGTGCGTCTGCATGGTGGGAGAGATTGCAGAATAAGAGGGAGCGAGAAGGGAAAGATAGAGTTCGAACTTGGACTAGAATGAGAAGACTGTTGAAGCAAGAATTCCTTCCACCCGATTATGAACAGATTATGTTCCAGCAGTACCAACATTGCCAGCAGGGTAATCGGACTGTGCATGAGTATACGGCCGAATTTATGAGATTGGCGGAGCGGAATAATTTATCAGAGACGGAGGGACAACAAGTGATCAGATATCTCGATGGTTTGAAACCCTTCATTCGAGATAAAATTAGAGTGCAGTTTCTGCGAAATTTAACTGAAGCCAAGAATATGGCGATGAAGGCAGAAGATAAGGGAAGAAGAGGCTACGAAAATTATCGAGGTAGCAGTTCTAGCAGTTCGGTAGAAAAAAGCAATTTCAATAATCGCTTTAACACAGGGCAAAATCAGGAAGATAAGATGGTAGAAAAGCGCCCTATGAACGAGCCGAGGGATAAGGGAACGCAAGCACAGAAAACTGCGAATCCTAACCCTTATACTAAACCAGCCGCGATAAAGTGTTACAGGTGTAATCAGCCTGGGCACCGTTCTAATGAATGTCCTCAGAGAAAGACCGTAAACGTAGCAGCGAGAGAAGAGGAGGAAGATGGATATTGATGTGCGCCGGATGGTGAGGACAATGATTTTAAAGATGAAGAAGAGGAGCAAGTAAACTGTGTGGTGCGCAGGATGATGTTGGCCCCCAAAACAAGAAGATGATTCACAGCGCCATCAGTTATTCCGAACCAGGTGCATCATTCTGGGAAAGATTTTTGCTGTGGTTATTGATAGTGGAAGTATGGAGAATATCATTAGGAAGGAGGCAGTGAAGAAGCTGGGGATACCCATGGAGAAGCATCCTAATCCCTATACGTTAGGATGGATTAAATCTGGAGCGAAAAGCATTCAGGTGACTGAACGATGCAAAATTCCATTCTCCATTGGAAAATATCATGATGAGCTATATTGTGATGTAGTAGACATGGATGTATGTCATGTGTTATTTGGAAGGCCGTGGCAATTTGATGTAGATGCTCAGCATTCAGGAAGAAGCAATCAGTATAATCTCGTGAAGAATGGAGTGAAGTATACATTGCTGCCACTAAAGAACAAATGAAAAGAATCTTCTGAAAATAATTTCCTTACCCTTACAAGGAAATTTGAAGCTGAGGTTAAGGAGACTCGATAGATTCACGTGCTGATCGTAAAACAAGCAATTGAGACTGAGGCTGAATTACAAGTGGAGGAGCAGCATGAAGCAGTCAAGCCTTTATTGAAGGAATTTAGCGAACTAATGCCTGAAGAGATTCCAGATGGGTTGCCGCCTATGCGTGATATTCAGCACCATATAGACTTAATTCCTGGTGCTAGTTTGCCAAATTTACCGCACTACAGGATGAGTCCAAAAGAGAGCGAGATTCTAAAAGAGAAGGTGGAGGAGTTGTTGAAAAAGGGACACATTCAGAATAGCATGAGCCCATGTGCTGTTCCGGCCTTATTGACTCGTAAGAAAGATGGGAGTTGGCGGATGTGTATAGATAGTAGGGCCATTAATAAGATAACCGTGGGTTATAAGTTTCCAATTCCGAGATTGGATGACATGCTAGATAGGTTACACTGTGCTAAGTGATTTTCGAAACTAGATTTGAAGAATGGATATCATCAGATTCGGATTCGGCCTGGAGATGAGTGGAAAACAGCTTTCAAAACAAAGGAGGGGTTGTACGAATGGTTGGTGATGCCTTTCGGACTTTCCAATGCTCCAAGCACTTTCATGAGACTTATGAATCAGGTTATGAAATCTTTTATTGGCAAATTTATTGTAGTTTATTTTGATGACATCCTAATTTATAGTAAGACTGAGGAGGATCATTTGATTCATTTAAGGGAGGTGTTGATAGCCCTACAGATTAATAAGCTGTATATTAATCTTAAGAAGTGCAGTTTTTTCACTAATAAACTGTTATTCTTGGGATTTATTATTACTGCTGACGGAATAAAGGTAGATGAGACGAAGGTAAAAGCAATCAGAGAGTGGCCGACTCCTAAAACAGTTTATGACGTTAGGAGTTTTCATGAGTTGGCTACTTTTTATCGGCAATTTATTAAGAATTTTAGTACTATCGCAGCCCCAATTACTGAATGTATGAAGAAAGGCAAATTTCTATGGGGAGAGGAAGCTGAGAATAGTTTTGCTATTTTGAAGGAGAAGTTATGTACTGCACCTGTTCTTGCTTTACCTGATTTTGATAAATTATTTGAAGTGGGCTGTGATGCTAGTGGAGTGGGTATAGGAGCTGTTTTATCTCAAGAGCGCAGACCAGTTTGCTATTTTAGCGAGAAGCTCAGTGACGCAAGGCAGAAGTGGAGCACTTATGATAAAGAATTCTATTCTGTCGTAAGGGCTTTGAAGACCTGGGAGCATTATCTGATTGGGAAAGAATTCGTCCTTTATTCTGATCATGAAGCTTTGAAGTATCTAAATAGTCAGAAGAGGATTAGCAAAGATATGCATGCGCGATGGTGTCAATTTTTGCAAAAATTTCCTTTCAGATTACAGCATAAGTCAGGTGTGCATAATGTCGTAGCAGATGCATTGAGTAGGAGAGCTGGCTTGTTGATTACATTACGCCAAGACATCTTGGGGTTTGAGCAGTTGAAAGACTGTTATATAGATGATGACGACTTTGGAAAAATTTGGGAGTCATGTGCTGTTGGTCAACCTGTATAAGAATTTTATGTGCAGGATGGTTATCTGATGCGTGGCAATCAGCTTTGCCTTCCTCGGACATCATTACGAGAGAAGGTAATTCGCGATTTACATGATGGTGGATTGGCTGCACATTTAGGTCGTGATAAAACTATTGCTGCAGTTCGGGAGCGATTTTACTGGCCCCAGTTGCGTAGAGATGTCAGTAGGTACGTACAAAGGTGTTATGTTTGCCAGACTGCTAAAGGTCAGTCTAAGAATACAGGTCTATATATGCCTTTACCTGTTCCTAACAATATATGGGAAGATTTGTCTATGGATTTTGTGCTTGGTTTACCACGAACACAAAGAGGCATGGATTCTGTTTTCGTTGTGGTTAATAGATTTTCCAAGATGGCGCACTTCATTCCTTGTAGGAAGACTTCTGATGCAGTAAGTGTGGCTAGATTATTCTTTAAAGAATTGATTCGATTGCATGGTGTGCCCAAATCTATTACCTCAGATAGGGATAGTAAATTTCTAGGGCATTTTTGGCGGACTTTATGGAAGCTGTTTGATTCATCTTTGAATTTTAGTAGCACTGCTCACCCGCAGACTGATGGGCAAACAGAGGTGGTTAATAGAACTCTGGGAAACTTGATTCGAAGCATTTGTGGAGATAAGCCGAAGCAATGGGATGTTGCTTTGTCACAAGCAGAGTTTGCTTATAATAATGTAGTTCATAGTTCTATTGGCAGGTCGCCTTTTTCTGTTGTTTATACAAAGGCGCCTCAGCATACTCTCGATTTGGTACAGTTGCCTAAGCAAGCAAATAAAAGTGTAACAGCAGATCATATGGCTAAACAGATTGTGGAGGTGCATCGTGAAGTCAAACAGAAGCTGGAGGAAGCTAATCAGAAGTATAAAGTTGCAGCAGATAAGCACCGGCGGAAGCAAGTATTTGCGGTAGGTGATCAAGTCATGGTTTTTCTTCGTAAAGAGCGATTACCAGTTGGATCTTACAGTAAATTACAGCCAAAACAAGTATGGACCTTACGCTGTCAGTAAGAAGATCAACGATAATGCTTATGTTATAGACCTTCCACATAGCATGGGCATATCCAACACTTTTAATATTGCTGATTTATCACCGTTTCATGAGTCCACAGAACCGTTATATCCGGATCCTGATTTTAACTCGAGGACGAGTTCTTTTCAAGTGGAGGAGAATAATGCGGAATCTATTAGTGGTGCGTTTCTGGACCAATTGGACAAGCAGAAGTCCAAACGAAAGGCGAAACGGTGATGTGACTAGAAAGAATGGTGCCCGGGCTGATTACACCTGTAACACTTTATCGCGGCTGGTTTAGTATAAGGGTTAGGATTCGCAGTTTTCTGTGCTTGTGTTCCCTTATCCCTCGACTTGTTCATAGGGCGCTTTTCTACCATCTTATCTTCCTGATTTCGCCCTGCGTTAAAGCGATTATTGAAACTGCTTTTTTCTACCGAACTGCTAGAACTGCTACCTCGATAATTTTCGTAGCCTCTTCTTCCCTTATCTTCTGCCTTAATCGCCATATTCTTGGCTTCAGTTAAATTTCGCAGAAACTGCACTCCAATTTTATCTCGAATGAAGGGTTTCAAACCATCGAGATATCTGGCCACTTGTTGTCCCTCCGTCTCTGATAAATTATTCCGCTCTGCCAATCTCATAAATTCGGCCGTATACTCATGCACAGTCCGATTACCCTGCTGGCAATGTTGGTACTGCTGGAACATAATCTGTTCATAATCGGGTGGAAGGAATTCTTGCTTCAACAGCCTTCTCATTCTAGTCTAAGTTCGAACTCTATCTTTCCCTTCTCGCTCCCTCTTATTCTGCAATCTCTCCCACCATGCAGACGCACCCCCCTTTAATCTACAGGCTACTAATCGTACCCTTTTCTCACCAAGGGTCTCCATATAGTCGAAAAATCTGTCTATATCAGCAAGCCAATCCAGAAATTCTTCTATGCCCAGACTTCCATTAAAATAAGGAATATCGACTTTCAATTTAAAGTCGTTACCTTCACGATCGTCGTAACGTCGTCTTCCATCTCTCCGATCATATCCTCTTTGAAATCCCCCATGACGACGTCTGCCGCCATAATCAACACGTTCCTCATAAAAATTCTCAGTTTCTTCTTCTTCTGAACTCTCTGAAAACAGAAGGTTATTCTGCCTGCGGACAAGAACAGGCCTATCAACAGGATCACCGCGAGCAAGATCTGCACCCGGGCCTATGTCGTCCCGCTGATTCCGATTCACATCAACGCCGAGACCTTCGAATCGTTCTGTTAACTCGTCAAATCGTTCTTCGAAACGACGAAGACTTTGATTGAGTCGTTGATCCAAGCGTTCCATTAAACGCTGCTCCAAACGTTGCAACGCGTCGTCCCCAAGGGTTGGGGCTCCAGTCTCCTGAGCATCGTCACGAAGACCATCGCCAGTCGCCATAGGCTCTGATACCACCTGACGCAGCGTTCGCGAATAATTCAAGCAAAACCTTACTTAGAGAAAAAAAATCTCGAAATTCAATATTGATGATAATAATGTTCTCTTTCAAAACAAACCCTAAACACCCTTTTATAGGAGTAAAACCTAATTACAATAGGAAACCTAATTATAATAGGAAAGTTACCTAATCTGAATTGAAAACCTAATCATAATAGGAAATCCAATCATAATAGGAAAGTTACCTAATCTAAATTGGAAAACATAAAATATCAAAATTAAGAAACTGCCTTTTTTAAATTAACTCATAAAAAAATATCCGATGTTGTCGATCGGGTCCACCGGTTCTAGTCACATCACCGTTTCGCCTTCCATTTAGACTTCTGCTTATCCAATTGGTCCAGAAACGCACCGCTAATAGATTCCGCATCAGTTAAGATTCCTTCACCCTACTTCCCATCAAAATCAATTTATTAATGTTCATCACTAGAGCCTAATATATTAAATGAGATAAATTGATTAATGTTCATCCGACGTAGACTTCAAAGTTTTAGAGGGAGGGCTTGGGCTTGTTTCAAAAAAAAGGTTTTGGTTGTGAGTTTGGCGAATCTCATCCACGACGTCTCTCAATGGGTGGTGGTCCACAACTTCAAATTATGATGAAATAGTGGAGGCTGGCCGAAGAGATTCAGTTTGGAGATTTTTCTGACTTGCTGGTGAAGTGAAGGAAATCTTGAACAACTTCACTGTTATTTTTCGAGCTATAACTTAGAAAAAAAAATAATGAATAGTGCTTTAAATCCAGCTAGCAAACAACGTGGATTTATTACTGAGGTGGAAAAATCACGTTGGACAATTAATGATTCTAAGTTAATGGGGTCAGATTTGAGACTTAAATGAAAGTTTGTGATTTTTTATAAGATAAAAAGAAAAGTTCGGGTCAAAATTATCACTCAAGCAAAAGTTGGTACTTTCTTTTGGAATTAGGCCAAGCACTCGATGCTGCATTTCATCATCGAGTCCTCGTTCAGCAAAAGACGCCAACCACTCCTTGACTCGAAATAAGTCTCCAAGTCTTCCACTAAGTCTGAGAATCTGAGATGGCCATGGCCAGTTCAACTTGCTCGGCTCACACGTTTTCTCGAGATTTGTAGTGTTTTTTTTTTATAGTAGCCCCCTAATCTAAGTTACCACATTTGCAACTGGAAATTTATAAGGCACAATTCCCTAAAAAACCCCCAACTTTAACCTTTGTCTCAATTATATCTCAAATTTTTTTGTCTCATCAAAAATCCCAAACTTTCACTTTTGTCCCAAATCTACCCATTTAACTTTTCGTCCAATTTTTTAATTTTTAATTTTTAATTTTTCGAATTTTTTTATTTTTTCTTTTCTTTTCTTTTTCCTTTCCTTTGCTTTTTTTTTTGTTTCACCTTATGGCCGGTCGCCGGTTCGGCGACCGGCCAGAGGCGGGGGCCGACGAGGCCGACCTCGCCAATAGCCGGCGGGGCCGAGCCTCGCCGTGGCTGGCGAGGCTCGGCCCCGCCGTTGCTGGGCGAGGTCAGCCTCGCCCAACACCGGCGAGGCCGGGCCTCGCCAGCGGCTGGCGGGGCCGAGTTCTCGCCAGATCTGGATAGGCTCGGCCCCGCTGTTGCTGGGCAAGGTCGGCCTCGCCGGCGTTGGGCGAGGCCAAGCCTCGCCCCGCCGGCTATTGGCGAGGTCGGCCCCGCCCAACGCCGGCGGGGCCGAGCCTTGCCAGCGGCCGGCGAGGCTCCATAAGGTGAAACAGAAAAAAAAAATAAAAGGAAAGGAAAAAGAAAAGAAAAGAAAAAATAAAAAAAATTCTAAAAAATAAAAAATAATATTAAAAAATTAGACGAAAAGTTAAGTGGGTAGATTTGGGACAAAAGTGAAAGTTTGGGGTTTTTTATGAGACAAAAAAAAGTTTGGGATATAATTGGGATAAAGGCTAAAGTTTGGGGTTTTTTAGGTAATTGGGCCAAATTTATAAATAAAAGAGAGCTTACATGACTTTGACAACATGGAAAATGCACAAGAACCAATTTGATTATGATCAGAAGCGTGACTCTTGATAGTTAATATGCACTTAACCACGCCTTTTAAAAAGAGAGTAGGAGAGATTCTGAAGTGATGCAAACATTCTTCACCAACAATAGGAAATTACATGATTTTTCAAGACTTTTGCCCATCATTTAAATTGACGAACGGGAATCATTCTACGGTTTTTAGGAGTATGCCTAGTCCTCAAATCACAAAAGAAAAGAGTTTAATCGTTGATCGAAAATATTTTTCAGATTTTATACCTTCATATGGTGAGTAAGGAATGAATGAATATATATAACATTTTATAGTTGTTATCTGGGCCAATCACTTCTATGTAACAATTTTTTTGTATTTCAGAGATGATGTGTATCCGATCCAGCTTTCGCGCATCTTGATCAATACACTTTCTTGGGCAATACTAAGGGTGTAATCCCCCATATCGACCCGGTTTATTTGGGATTTTACGCCTAAAATACTCCCAACAAGGCTTGCTATCCAAGACCACAATGAACAGATGAAACATTCTTGCCATCTAAACCAATACCTTGTTGTTTCAGTGTAGCAATTATGGGTGCACGATTAAATAGAAAATTAGATAAAGATTAAATAAGTATTGTATCAAATAATTTTATGGATAATGCCGCATGTGTGATCTGTACAATAATATGTTCAACTATTTGCTTCTTCAAGATTCACGTGTGGATCACGCTATATCTAAATATGTGATTCATATTAAAGACAGACATTCTTTTGATGATCTACATACCAATGCCTCTTTTCACATATAACATGTAATGCAGTAACGCGAACTTCCATTGAATGTGACCGGTTATTGCTGTCTATAAAAGCTTCTCAAATGCACTTTACCTCGCACATATTAACCAACTCTAGTAACGAAAACAAAAATCATGGCATCCTTACTGTATGCGCTTCTTCCTTGGATCGTCCTTATCGTGATGATCCATGCTTCACTTGCCAAGCCACTAGGCCATCCAGATGATAGCTCTGCCTGACGGAATTCAAGAGCAGTTTCCAAATTGACAGAACATATTTTCATTGTGTTTATCAAAAGGTTGAATCACGGTCACTACACAGACATGGAGATTGCTGCTCATGGGAGGGCATTGAGTGCGACAAGGCCAACGGTCACGTGACAGGCCTTGACCTTAGTAATAATTGTCTCTTTGGTACCATGGCTGCCAACACCAGCCTCTTTCGCTGCTTCACTTGAAATTACTCAATCTCGCTTGGAATGATATCAACTCTTCCTCAATCCTATGCTTCAGCAATCTTTCCAAGTTACAATACCTTAATCTCTCAAATTCGGACTTTTCTGGAAAAGTCCCCATGGATATCCCACGGCTCTCTAGATTAATTTCTCTTGATTTGTCTTCTATGTATGATCTTGAGATGCCCAACACAGACAACTTTGTTCAGAACTTAACTATGCCTGGAGAACTTGATTTCTCGGATACAAGCATGCCATCACCATTCCCTCATGTGCTTGCAAACTTCTCCTAGTTGAAGTCGCTTAAACTTGCAAATTCTGGATTGCATGGAGATTTCCGATAAACATTTATGTTGCATGGTGGCTTGTTTGTCAAGGCAAGTTTTTTTCACGTCATACTCCGGCATGTTTGATAGTCACGTTAGATCGAACTTATTAGAATCGGTGCCGAAGGTTGGACTGATTAGAAAATTTATGCAAGTTTATGGAATTGATTAATTAAATTAAAAATTCAAGAACTTGATTGAAAGAAAAAGTTTAAATTAAGAGAGGAAAAGTAAAAACTTACCGTTAGCATATGGTGGCCAAGACGACGCTGCACTGCTCATTTTGGAAGTCCAAGCAAGTTTTCTAATCAAAATATTTTTGTCCTTGCCCTTTTACCTCTTGTACGATGGGAGAACACAAAGCTTTGTAGACAAAACTATCTTTCTATTTTTTTAAATTGGTTCCATTGTGTCTTTTGAACAAGGTGGAAGAAACGAATTTTGATATTTTATGTAGTTTCGCGTTGTTGACATCTGAATTTTGCCTCATCACTTAGGGTTTAATGACATAGAAAATTAGGGATTAATTGTTAATCCCTAAAAAAAATAAAGGAGCTTCGGGCCGGTCCGTCCGGCCCATTCTTTTTGCCCTTTTTCAGCTGGGCCCGGCCCATTCTTATTTTTTGCCCTTTGCTTTCTTTTTATTTCTTTTTCCCCCTGGCCCGGCCCGGGCACTGTTTCTCTTCCTCCCCCAGCGTCGTTCCAGCGCCCTGGAACGCTGATACGGAGAAGGACGAACGACAAAGCATGCAGAGAGACAGAGGGGGAATGGCAGGCGATCACCCGGCGCGATCCAGGGGTCGGGGACAGGCCGGCCGCGACAGGGATTGGTAGGGCGTGCCGGCTAGCCCCCTAAAAGGCCGAGTGCTGGCCGCACGCGAGAAGAGAAGGAGGACCGGGAGAGAGAGTTGGAGAGGGAATCCGAGAGGGAAAGAGAGTGAAAAACCATCCCATTCGTCGGTGGTTCGCCTAAAATCGCCGTCGTTCTGGCCACGAGCCAGCCTGCCGGTCGCCGTCGCCGCTGGAAGTCACCCAAACCAGGTGAGACCCTCGCACTTCCCCTGTTTCTCCCCTGCCTCTCGGGTGCCGGGCACACCGAGTCTATCCGGTTATCGCCCGGCTCCGCCAATGGAGGATAACACTCGTTTGACACTCAAAGAAGCCTTTTTTAAACGTTTCATATCGAAAATAGGCCACGAGTAGTGTCAAAATCGGACCTGTGATTCTACTTCTCAGTCGCACCTTACATGTTTGACAAAATGCCTCAATGAAACAGTTTTAGCTTAGAGCGTCCAAATGTGGCCGTGTAAATTTTTGGAATTCTATTCTAAACCGAAGCAGCTTAATGCTATAAGGTGACTTTTTATACCTTTTCACACCACATTTGAGCCAAAAAAAGCCCTAAATCTCAGTTTTGAGTCTCTGCTTGAACTCGCCTACCACCTGTTTGACAAAATGCTCAAAAGAGGCCCGAGATGAATGTTATGAAAACCGATGCTCTAGAGCTTCGATTAATGCATGGTCTGTTCTAATATTGTCACTGACTCCAAGTTATTTTTTCCTTTCATGTGATTTTGTGGCATATTAACTCCGGTTCGAGTCAGCCATGTGTGCACCTCCTACCCGCCAGAAAGCTTTTCGTCAACTGTGATGCCTGCGGTTCGAGGCCGCCACCGTAAGTTCGTTGTTTTCTATTCCATGTCATGTATGTTTGGTTCTTAGGTTTCACGTTTTCTGGTGGCCGTGAGTTTGGAGGCCGGGAAGTCGAGTTCTTGCTCGCCAACTCGTTTTCATGGCCTGAGTTAGTAGACGGTTCGATAGCCGCATTGGCCGGCGGCGAGGGTATAGAACCGGGGGCGGTCGTTGGCGTTGGCCACGTGAGCCGACGATCGGGGACGATGAGGTGGCCCCGGCGCGGTCTCGGCCGAGTACGTACTGAAGAAGACGAGGAAGAAGGCATCCAGCGAAAAAGACGTCAGGGAAGAAGACCCAAAAAGTGAAAAATGGGAAAGGAAAAGAATAAAATAGAATATAGAAAAAGAAATGAAAAATTGGAAAAGAAATAGAAAAATTAGGATATAATCCGGGCGGGTCAGAGCGCTGAATCGGACCGGGTCCCCCGACCCGGTCCGGAGTCCTTTTATTATTGTTAATTTAAAATATTATTATGAATTAACAAATATTGAAAATTCAGAAATATTTCGAAAAATCCAAAAAAATTAGGAAAGGTTTAGAGATTAGTTTTTTTGGGTTAATTAGATCTTAGTGTTAATTTCATTCTAGACTTAGTATAAAAAATAGAAAAAATATGAAAACCTTTAAAAATTGCTCCAAAAAATTGAACAAGCCATTAGGGCTTTAACTTATGGCTTTTTATTGCCTTTTCTTTTTTAGAAAGGATGCTAAGTCGCTGATTGTTTATTTTCATACTAATTATTTGATTGCACATCTTTAATACATTGGTTGTTTTTTTTTCCCTTTTTATCATGATTAGGGTGAACTTTAGGACCTTCGATAGGCCGCCCTAACTAGTTTGTTAGCTAATGGTCAAGTTTAAATACCGAAATGGCACTAATTAGATTACTAGAGTAATCAAGTCCCCGATCCTTAAAATTACGCACGTATAGAAACAACACTTCTGCGTCTCGATTAGGGTTTCTAACCAATCCTTGATTATGGCTAGTGGTGACTCCAATTGAATGCGTCGATTAGAAATTAATATCGCTCAAGGTATGAGACTTGGGAGCGCCTCTGTCCTTGGATAGATAAGCCTTTTGATTTGTCTTTCGAACGAACCAATCAATGTTCACATCCACAAATATCTCTCAACCTATACATAGATTCCCTGCACACCCCCATAGCTTTCCTGGTCAGCAACTTCTGTGGATAGGAATTCTGGGGCTTCTTATTAGCCACTCCAAAATTCTACGTGAAAGGACACACGGGGGTAACTAAAGGCAAAATGTCCTAGTCTTTCGGGCTTCTTGTTTCTTTGGATGACTTAACATCTTCACATAAGTAGGGTCATTGTCATTCATGGCTGTCAAGAGTTTAATCCTTAATCCTTGATCTTTCATGTTCCTTGATGAGTCGATGAAAAAAATCAATTAAGGGCGACAAGATGCGATCTAAGACCTAGCCCTAAAAAGTTGTCACGCCTCGAATCCTACGGCGCTCGAACATCCCTGCCGTGGTCGATTTCGAGTGCGACGTCCCAGAACACGTCGCCGACCCAACGCCCAACGCAGAGATTTAAAGCACATGCGGAAGTATTTAAAACTACTCGTACAATATAATAACATCAAACCAAGGATAGCCACAACGAATAACAAGGTTACAAAATAAACACTTGCATTACTATTGGGAACCATATACAATATCCGTGTAGAGCCCGATCACCAAAAACCAAAAACGGGTCGGAGGCCACTACTGACAAAAAAAAAGGGATAAGTGGCTCGAGGGTCAATCTGCTACTAAAGGTGGGCCACGGGTCAAAAAGGTACTGGCCCTACCAATCTGAGGCGAACACTAACTCCTATAGTGCCTAGTCTGGGTCGGAATCAGAAGACTCCGAAGGTGAAGAGCTATAGGCATCTCCTCCTCGGAGCCCGATGAGTCCGACTCAAACTCGGCCCCTGCAGCCTCCTCCTCTGGGACCATATCCTCTGGCTCGGCCTCCGGTACGGGGTCCTCCTCGATCGGTTCCGGCTCTCCATCATCCAGATCCATGTCCACTGGGCCGGCCTCATCCACCTCGTACTCTACGAGTACGCCATCGGAACTCGAGCTCTCCCCAGCTGAGGTACCAGGGTCAATCACTTCCACATCGGGACACCGAGGGTACCTCGTGCCCTGCCCGGTAAACGGGACATCAAAAGTTCGGAGAGGACCATATTCTCCGAGACTATCTCTGAAGCACCACGCCACATACTCGTGGGTCAGGTAATGCGTCGCCCCCACGTCCACCCATACTATGGTGTAATATCTAATATACGACTCCCTGTTCCCTACGGGGTGTATCGTCCTCGTTCGCTCTATTCGGAGCGGAATCTCAAAACGTACCGGAACTTCGGACATCTCAACGCTGGGGGTCTGAAAAGCGGGGTTTAAATAATAGTGAGAATAATCTCAGCGAGTAGGTTCCCTAAACCTAAACTAAGCTAACATGCACCTCCTGACGAGTACTAAACAATCACACAAGTCGAAACATAAATGATTCAGGCCCTCGGCCCAAATCCGAACTTTGCTTGACCCTACAGGTTAGGCGTTTGATATACAATCGCAATCACGCCACAGAATTCAATCACGGCACATAAATGTGTATCACTACGTCACGACGCATGTCATGCATATGCTCGTGCTCGCACTCATGCTCATGCCTCATCAATGCATTGTCGCACACTTGCATGCTAGCACTCTTGCCATTTGTCAATTTCTCCTCCGACCTGCGTTAAACGCATCAGGTCCGACCCGCGTAAAACGCGTCAGGTCTATCACTTCGAGATCAATCTCTGGGCCACGTAAAACGCATCAGGCTCATGATACATAACCCGCGTAAAACGCATCAGGTTGGTCATCTTCCGGTAAACCGGGCATCGTCCCGCGTAACACGCCTTAGGACGAGTTCACTACCCTGCGTAAAACGCATCAGAGTTTATTGTGATCACACATTCACAGGCACCAATTTTTATCTGAACCCCACGTAAAACGCATCAGGGCATTTTAGGTTATCACAATGCACATGTCACTCGGGCACATTTGTATATACACATGTCCTGCCAATGCTGGAGATGCACACTCATGGCTATAACATTCACATTTGGGCATTCACTTGCACCACGCATATTCACTCTCATGAATCAACATGCCCAATCAGACAATCAATTCAAAATAGCCATGGCACAAACTTGACACACAATCCATGCACATATTCACACAACCGGGTCAACAAGAATTCACGCATTCGAGGCCCGCCAAGCTATTCCATTCTTAGTCCCGCTAGATAGTGGTGGCCACGGGCTGGTTTCGGCCCGGAACCGGCTAGGAACCGGCCCGGTCAAACCCGGGCCCTGCCCGTTGACCGGGCCCGCGGTTTGGAACCGGAACCGGCTCGGAACCGCCGGTTCCTGGCCCGGTTCCAAAGACAGAAAAAAAAAACTGGCGAGGGCTCGACCTCGCCGGCGTCGGGCGAGGCCGGCCTCGCCAGTTGCAGGCGAGGTCGGCCTCGCCCGACGCCGGCGAGGTCGAGCCCTCGCCCGATCTGGCGAGGCCGGCCTCGCCCAGCCCAGGCGAGGGCGGCCCTCGCCCGACGCCGGCGAGGGCGGCCCTCGCCTGACGCCGGCGAGGGCAGCCTCGCCTGAGGCCGGCGACCTCCGCCGGTCCCGCTATGGCCGGAGGAGAAAGAAAAAAAAATGATCGGAACCGGTTCCGAACCTGAACCGGAACCGGAACCGGCCCGGAACCGGACGGTTCCGAACCGGAATCGGAACCGCCAAGGATGGTTCCGGTTCCGGTTCATACTTGGCCACGAACCGGAACCGCCGGTTCCGAACCGGAACCGGTCGGTTTCGAACCGTGGCCATGACTACCGCTAGACATGCGACACGGCATCACATAACCAATCACAAACAAGGACTACTCAGCCAATCAATCAATCAATGCGAACACTCCCGGCAATTGCACAATTAAACCCCGAATTGATTGCGCCTTGTCCCGATTCAATCCCGTTATGGACAGCCACTATACCGCAAATTCTAGGCCAATAAATATCTTCAAAATGCTCCATTAAACTCCCCAAAACCTCATTTTAATCAGCCAGCACAAGGACCAATGAGGCACGCACTAAAATCCATATTCAAGGCCCGAACTTACTCCAAACTTGGACCGCTCCGAACCAATCTGTCCAGTCATCTCACGGCACTATACGGGCCGCTAAACCTCAACTAAATTATCACACTAAGCCCGTAAAATAGCCACAAAAACAGCCACCATTCGGTCTATCAATTTCACCCGCTAAGTCCACAATTTCGTCCAAATCACGGCACCCATGCCTCGCCACATCACAGCACTATACGGGCTGCTAAACCTCGATCAAATCATCATCCTCGGTCACCAAATACGCCACAAAATCAGCCCTTAACAGCCTCCACCATTTAACCCCTAAAATACCCTATTTAACCCCTAAAACCCATCTAGAAATGCAAATTAGCCTAATTAGGGTTTAGGGTAGTACTCACTTGAAATCCTAAGCTTGAAATGAGGCGGAACCAGCAGCAAGGGCGGCTGGACAGCGGCGGGGCAGCGGCGGTGACGGGCAGCCTCCCGGCAGCGCATGCGACGGCGGTTCGCGAACGGCGGCGGTCCTAGGCGGGCGAGGCTAGTCACGTGGATGAGAGGGGGAGGAAGAGAGAGAGAGAGAGAGAGACGGCTGAGTGGTGATGGTGAGGCGAGGGGGAACGGCGGAACCGGCGGCGGCACTGGCTTGTGGCGGCGGCGGTGGCTTTCCGGCGACGGCGAGAGAGAGAGAGAGAGAGAGAGAGAGAGAGAGAGAGAGAGAGAGAGAGAGAGACACGGTGAGGGGGAGAGGGGAGGGGGACGGAATGGTGATGGTGATGGTGGGACGGGGTGTTGGCGGTGGCGGCAACATGCGGCCGGCGGTCCCCGGCGAGCGACGGCGGCGGCACACCGGTGACCAAGAGAGGGAGAAATCGGGAGAGAGTGAGAGGGAGAAGGGGGATGGTCGGAGCTGGTGAGGGAGAAATGAGAGGAGAGAGAGAGACTAGAGAGTGTTATACACAATGGGTGAGTGGGGGTTGGTGAACAACTTTGCACAGATGACAATCTTGCCCCTAATCAAAGGGTTGAGGTTTGAACTTGACAAAAATCTTGGGGGCACTTTTGTCCACAATATTATGAATTATTGGGGCTGATAAAACCATAATATAAACCCCAAAATATTGCCCAATTAAGTTCAAAATTCGGAACACCACATTTAGGCCTAGGGGCAAAACGGTAATTTTCCGGTCCATGGTCATATTTTCCAATTTTGACTCTATCGAACCCAGATATGTTTGGCCACATAAAAATGACGTCATCCTTGCAAAAATAGTCGCGCACGCCCACGAAATTCGACACCGAAGTCCGGATTTAATTTCACGATCGATTCCGCTCAATTTGCGATTTTAGCGTCTCTCACTAACGGATGACTGTTTAGGGGTTACGCGTATCGATCTAGGGCTACTCGAGTCATGACGGTCCCGATTTTCCAGAGAACGCGAGAATTTATCACTAGTCCTAGGGGTCGCGGTTATCCGGAATAAGTTCGAGATCGTTCGCCGCGCGCACTCTCGATTGTGCAAAATCACCCGCTATCCGATCGTGCGTCGTCGGTCAAACCAAATCCGTCACCATTCTCGGGCCGGCCCACATCGGCACAAAATATTCCCTCGTCGCTTCTCGGAATTGGACTCGATTCACGGTCGAGTTCTTGGGTCCACGTACCGTTTTCCTAGTTAGCCATTCCCTAATAGTCAGTATCACGAGAATGATCAGTTCCGGGCAAGACTCACTAAAACGAAACGAAAAATAATCGTCTATTTCATTAATCCCGGAAATGGGCGAATTTCAGGACATTACAAAAGTAATCCTTTATGAATTCTTCTGTTTGATTGTCAATGACCTACCTCCAACCAGATCAAAGAAGCAATTTAACTAGTATGTGAAATCTGACTTGAGATATCAACTAAAACAGACAAGAGAAAAATTTATATATTTTGGGCGTAAATAACATGCATATTTAATTGGTATAGCTGCTTGACTCCTTGATAGATCACTGTTTTTATAGCTTCCTGTAAATGAATCAACAATCCACGTGAAAGACTAAGGAACTGACAAAGTGACGATTAAGATCGACCATATTATGTATAAATGTCTTGCCATAGATGTTTCGCAATTTCAACATATTGCTTGAATCTCACTATTCTTTTGTTTTTTAAACTAATGTTAAGAGTTATAAGCAAACAGGCTATTCCTTTTCTAAAGGGAAAAACTGGTCGCACATCCACGAGGTACAAATCAGGTTGAATTCTCGTGCATACCGTGATTGATGGTTCATGTGCAATCATAGGTGCATAGTTGGTCCACTAAAATGGAATCTCATACTTTTTCCACAAAAAAACCAAAATTGTGAGACCTGCCAAAAGGCTTTTGCCAATCTTTTAGATTGACCAACGGAAGTTATTCTATAATTCTTTAGAGCATTTCTAGTCCTTGAATCACAAAAAAAAAAAAAACACACGTACTCGAAATTATCGATTGAAAATATTTTCAAATTGGAAGCCGGCACTCCTCAAGCAGTTAATCAAACGTGGGATCTTTCCCAATATCCTCTACGCCTACTTATATTCTCTTTGAGGCTAAAAGCATCGACTACCTTGTTAGCTATCTCGGACTTGTGTTGAAGGACAAAATGAATTCTTGCAAGTTGAAACCTATATAGCACCACCTCGTTTTATATAATAATAATGACAAAATATATGTGATTTTGATGAATTACAGATAATCATGAATCTCCCAGGAGCTATATAAGCTCCGAAGGACAGTGAACACATCGCGGCAGAAATGTGGCGCTATGAGATGGCCTTAGACTCATAGGCCTAATTTGCTAATGAAACCTCTTCTGGCTGAATGCAAGAACTTGCCCGCGGAGCTGCAGGAATACAAAATTGAGCACATATTCAGAGAAGCAGCCGGTTGCACGGATGCTTTGGCCCTGCTTGCAAAGGAACAACATCTGCAGTTTGGTACTTATTCATCTGTTTTAGATGTACTTTTGCATAATGACTCCGTTGGGAGGACATATACTAAAGACAATGCAACTTGACTAGTTTTGTGTAATGATCAACAGTTGAGATTTGTTACGATACCAAATGAGATATTATGTAGATAGAGCATCGTTGTCCCTTACCTATATTAACATAGTAGATTCAGGATTTTACTTAGTCATGCCTATTGTCAAGACCTCTAGATTTAGGACTGGGATGAGTGGGGAAGATTGGATTTCTTCGATTCCTGCTGTATGGGTAGTCGTGAGGCGATTTTCCTTCACTACTTGCTCTCATCTCTCTCTCTCTACTTTTTTCTTTCTTTTATTTACGATGTATTGCATGGACCTGGTTTCCTCGGCAGCAGGTGGGGGCTTGTGCTATTTTGAAGGGTAAGCCTCGCTGTGATCTTGGGATTCAAAACAGTCAACTGGAAGACAAACAGAAACGATATTAAATTATGATGGGATAAATGCACAAAAAGTCCTAAAACTTATCACGAAAGTACAATTGAGTCTTAAAATTTACTAAAGTACAACTAAGTCCTAAAACTTGTCAAATTTGTATAATCGAGTCAATCTGTTAACTCTGTCTAACTTGGCTAACAAAAAATACTGACGTGATTTTTTTTAAGGTCACAGCGCGTTGTTTGCACAAATATATGATGACCGTATGTTCGAGATAGGATGTTCAAGTAATTCGCTTGCAGGTACTCCTAAATACGAGGATCTCAACATGTTTGGCAAATATATATGATTCGTGACACGAGTCGTATAAGCACGTGAGATTCGTGCGACTTCCTTCACTTTTCATAACGACTTGGAATGATTGGGGCCATGGTAGATCGTGATGCACCCTTTTTTCTCTTCTTTCCAATGTCGAAGGGATCTGATGTGGATTGATAATCCACAGAAAGAAAAGGTCTTTTCTGAGTTCTTATAGATCATTAACTATTGCCTTAATAATTCCTTACAAGTTTATGAGTTCAGATTCAATCTATCACTCATGTCATTAAATAACACTTGAAATTTCAAACAACATTGAAAGAAAAGGTCTTTTCTGAATTCTTATAGATCGTTAACTATTTCCTTAGTAATTCCTACTTCTAAATACAAGTTTGTAAGTTCAGATTCAATCTATCTCACTCATGTCATCAATTGGTACAAACGGTAGCCTTTTATCTCTCCTCTTTTTACTTATTTTTTTGTCATTCTTATTAAAAGAACTGGCACAAATATAATCCGTTTTTTATCGCTCTAATCAACAACCTTGCCCCACACTTTGCAGGCGTGGAACGAGGGTGGAGACGGGGACTTCCGCGGGCCCTGCTCACTACTCTACTTATTCCAATATAATCCTTTTTATTATGTTCAGTTTTCGAAAGTTACATAGAAATCGTTATTTTGTTAGATTTCGTGTTTACATTTATACTCATTAAACTAAATCACTCATCAAATTATATGCTCTTTAAGCTAACAATTTTACATTTAATAATTGGCTTCTCATTAGTATCCACTTATCTCAATTACGTCTCTAAATCAAAGTATCTACAGGCTTTCAAAAAAATGGATAGATGAACCAGGTCCTAGGTCAGATTCTCTATATTCATGAGAGTCATTTGGCTGGTAATATTACAACAAAACATTATGACATTGCTGATGTATCTATGGACAGAGATGTTCTCTATGAACCTAAAGAACTATCTTTCATGAGCAAGAAAACAGCATCTCATATTAATTTACTGAAACATTACAAACAAACATAGATTAGAATCTTCAGACATGCACGTATAACTGTACTAAACAAACAACTTAGATACAGAGCATTAAGTACCTAGCTGCATATTTTCTTGTCTGCTAGAGCTTATCTCACCTTTTACATCCGTTTGCCATTCTCTTGGAGTGGTGCAAGAACCACCTACTCTTCTCATCAATGATCAAGTTCCCTAGCACAACACCAACCAAAAACCCAACTCCAGTGCCGGCCAGCACGATTTTCCAATCCAGGTCAAATAGAGACTCTTCTTCATTATCTACTTTGAAAGACAATAGTGGTGGTGCAGTGCTTTCACCGATTGTGCATTTATTTGGTAGAGGACCTCCACACAACCCCTCATTCATCGCAAATGAATTGCTCCCGAATGTGTCGAACTGTGTTCCACGTGGTATCCGTCCCGATAGTCGATTGTGAGAGACATCGAAAACCTCGAGAAATGTGAGGCTGGCTAGTTGTTGAGGAATCTCTCCTGTGAGATTGTTCAGGGAAAGATCCAGTGATTCGAGCACCGTCAAGTTGGCCAAGGAAGGAGGGATGCTACCATTGACGAAGTTGTTTGAAAGGTTGAGCAATACGAAATGACTTTAGATCTCCAATGAGTTCAGGAATGAATCCTTCGAACTTGTTATTGGAGAAGTCAATCGCCATGAGGACATCCAAAATCTTCACATATTCCCTTTTCATGCCCTTACTCATTAATGTCATCGCATAAGTCAAACTTTCGCCGTATAAATCAGAAGACATAAATAGCCAATTATAAGAACTCAAATATGCCAACTTTTCTTGACCATCGATAAACTTCATGGCGTGGCAACTCCTTAACAGCTTGGAAGGAAGTTCACCATTGAAGTTGTTGTTTGATAGGTCCAGGATGTGTAAATTGGTGAAGTTAAGCTGGCTTAGATTATCTTCTATGGGTCCATGGAACATATTGGATTGCAAGTCAATAACTTTTAGGTAGGCCAATTCCGATAGCCAAAATGGGAATGTATCATTAATTTGATTGCAACCGAGATTCAAATACTCCAGCATTCCGCAATTTCCTAAAGATCTTGGAACAATCCCTCTTAGTCGGTTTTCTCTTAGGTCGATCATCCTCAATGAACAACCATATGGGTAAATGCGAGGAATCATGCCCTCGAATTTATTTCTCGCGAGATTCAATATAATCAAAGGACCAATACTACCCAAACAAGGAGGAAGTATGCCATTCAGAGTATTGTTGAACAAATCGAGGACGGCAAGAGAGCTCACTTCACAAATGGATGTTGGAACTTCCCCAAATAGGAAATTGTTGGAGATTTTGTACACGTCGACCGAGGGGGGTGGGATAGGGAGGGTTGTTTCTAGCAAGTTAGAACTAATGTCAAGATACCTCAAGCTCAGCAAAGGAAGATCGGTCTGGTTGTTTTCGAAGCCGGTTAAAAGATTATGAGAAAGATTTATATACTCGAGAGATTCTTTGCTATTGTTGCACATCAATCTAGGAATGCTCCCTCGGATTCCGTTGTGTGATAGGTTTAAAATCTCCAATTTGCTTAAGTAGCCTATAAACGGTGGGAACTCGGTCAAGTTGCACGAATCCAAGAATAAGAGGGAAAGCTTCGATGTAGTGGTATTGATGAAGGACTTGGTGAACGATATATTGTTGTAGGACAAAAATAAGCCTCTCAAGTTCTTGAGTTTGAATAGATCATTTCCATCGAGAAAGTCATTGAGATTAAGCGACCCCAAATAAAGCCATTCAAGATCCTTCAAATTCCACAATGTGCGCGGAATATCACCGCACAAGTCGTTGTGAGAAAGGTCGAGCGAAGTCAACTGCCTCAGATTCTCAAATGAAGATGGAAGTCCACCGCTTAGCCGATTATCTACCAAACAGAAAGAAAAAAAAGACGCAAGACAAGAGGAGCGTTAGTTACACCATGGACTAACTGCATTTGAGAATATTAGTAGGAGCAAATGTGACGCCACGTCATCTATGCACCAGCCCACTCAGTGGACGAAAAGTGGCACTGTGGGTCCCACCTTCAGAAAAATTGGAAAAGTCTCTCTCCCTCTCCTCCCCTCTGCCGGTTCGGGTCGCATCTCTTAGCTTCTCTCTCTCTCTCTGCAACTCCATGGAACCACCGATCTCTCGTGCTCCACCGCCGCTCCCTCCCTCTCCGACCACCACCAAAACCCTCACCACGACGGCCACGAGCAAAACCACCATCGCCGCCTCAAGAGCTTCGAGTCCAACGACGGCCTGAGACGGAAGGCCTTCCGGCTTGGCAAGTTCGGCCAAGTCCTGAACCACGGACAGCTTCTTCATCATCAACTTCTTCTCCCACAACTTCCTCAACTTTGACTCTTCCTCCTCGCAATTGATCCCCCTCGACGTCGCGATCTCGATGCTCGACTCGACGCACGTCTCGTCCTCCCGCAACCTCCTCAAATCCCTAATTTTCAGATTCACGCTCCCAATGTACCCGACGAACTCCGCCCACGCGCTGATCTTCGACAGAACACGCGAGTGGCAGCCATTGATGGAGGGGGTAGGGTTTCGGATAGGAGGGAGGAGGAGAGGATGATCTTCGTGTCGTCTCGCTTGGCGAGGTAGGCCTTGAGGTGGAGGAGGAAGTCCCTGTTTCTAGTTTTGCTTGAGGCCATCGCGGCGGGGGTTTTGGTGGTGGTCAGGGAGGGAGCGAGCGGCGTGGAGCTCGAGAGGTCGGTGGTTCCATGAAGTTGTAGAGAGAGAAGGAAAGAGATCCGACCGAACCGGCAGAGAGGAAGAAACTATTACCTGAAATGTGTAAGACGGTAAGTTTTGTCAAGTTGACCACCCACTCCAAAGTATCACCGCTCAAGTTATTGGAAGAGAGCGATAGCCGCGATAGCTGGGTAAGATCAGCAAAGGAAACAGGGATTTGACCTTGCAAGTTATTCATGTCAAGGGCTAGTCTAGTGAGATGAGAAAGATTACCCAATGAAGAGGGAAGTGATCCCGAAAAAAGGCACTCCCAAGCTGCTAACTCATTCAAGAGACTAAGATTTCCGATCGAAGCGGGTATTTCTCCCGAGAAGTTGGTATTGTAAAGGTATAAGGATTTCAATGGAGAACCCCAATGCGGTTTGGGAAGAAAACCAGAAAGGTTGGAATTGCCACCAATGTCTAGGACTTCCAAGTTTGGCATCTGAAAAATGCTGACCGGAAAGTCTCCATTCAATCCACAATATCCAAGCCGAAGCGATGTCAAGGAAGAGAAATTCGCTAGCACATGAGGGACAGGTGATGACAAGCTTACAAAAGAAAGATCGATTTCTTTTAGCCCAGTCAAATTATGGACAAGGTCGCCCATGTTGGGCAAATGAAGTGTCTCCCCCCAAAAAGTGGACAAATCGAGAGAAACTAATCGAGATAGCTGCGAGATATCGTGAGGGATTTCACTGGAAAAATCTGAGTGGGAGAGATTAAGGTATTGTAACCTCAAAAGATTGCTGAAGCCGTACGAGATTGGGAAGAAGTGGAAGCTATTGTAAGCAAGATTGAGCGACTCCACGTGAACGAGTCAAAAGAGAGTGGTGTTGGGACTCATGGTGCCCGAGAGACAACTGCTACTGAGGTTGAGGGCAATCACTCGGCCGGTGACCTCATCACATTCGACGCCGCGCCACGAACAACAATCTCCACTTCCATCCAAAGACCAGGAGTGGACCTTTGGATAAACGCATCGCCAATCTGACGTGTCAGTTCTGAAACTTCTCTTGAATTCCATTAAGGCAGAGCTCTCATCCGCATGACATCGTTCCTCAGCAAACCTAGTATGAAAGAGAGAAAGTAGGAACATCCAAGTAAGCAGCAGATATAATGATAAGGCTGCCATAATTTTCTGCTTTTGTTTTTGTTCTTTCGATTACTGAAGTGAGTTTTCGAGGGAGAGTGCAACGGAGAAGTTTTTATAGGCAGCAACAATTGGTTCTGTCAAAGGAAATACCTTGCTACTAGGCCATTCAAAGTGCTTGACCACGATACTTTTCATGGATTTTATGTATGCCTTCTGTATTGGTTTGGCAACTGCTGGACGTTAGACCGTATAAACATTTCTTTTGTCATCTGGGGCACGGGCGCAGCGTCGGCTTGGCATTCTCTTTTTATGTATATTTCTCTGTCGTACTTTCAATATAGTATCCATTCGTTTCTTTTGGCGACATATTGGAAATTGGTGACAAGCTCCCACGTAAAATCGTTCACACCGTTTGATTTTGACTCATAGCTTCAAGGCTTAATTTCAAGTACAGAGGCTGTTCATCGATGTTTGTTCATCCATATGGGGTTGCTTGTGTGGACTTTCATCAATAAGCCCATTTATAGGTAGGCCTGTGTCTCTGTAACCGTAAACTCACTTATACATCTCATCTCTCCCTACTTCGCTTGAAATTATCACCAAAAAAGTCATTTTGTTCTCAGATTCATCAAGTTTAAGACTCATTTTGTCATTCATGGTTTCATTTTGATTTTTGATTAGTGAAGTTTCTCTCTTAATTATATCGCGTGAACTATAATGCGTCTAACATGATTTACGTAAAGACTGAGTAACAAATTTAAATCCTTCTACATTTTCATCTCAATTAGAATCTAATGTAGAGTAGAGCCCATCTACCTGTCCAAAGACCATACGATATTTCAAGGAAAATGGCAAGGAGAGTCGAGTCCCAAGCAAGATAAAGGCATCATCTGTCAAAAGATGTATTTTCTTGTGCTGTGCTTCGCCATTCATTGCCGGTATTATTGGCATGGTCCACTTACTAGTGAAATGACACCACCCGTCTTTTTCACGTAGAAAAGAAGAAAAAAAATACCAAAACTCAACAAAGAATTTTCTTTTTTGTGACAAACCAGTTGAACTAACCTAAGCACGAGAAAATATTAGGTGCATTTAACACACCACGTAGGATTTATAATGAACCATACAATAATCGACACGTGTCCATATCGGGCCCACCCGTCAGAAAATTGTCTCCCCCTCCCCTCTCTCTCACGCGCTTTGCTCTCCATCTCTGCAACCCCAAGCCCAATCCCCCACCCCCCCCCCCCCACTCTAACCTTCGCTTGACACTGTTCTTCAAGCTCGACTCCGCCATCTCCGCCTGCACCGTATCCATGCTCACCACCCTGACCGTCGCGCCTTCCCCCTCCTCCTCTGCAACCGTAGCCACAACCGGCGACCTCGACGACAGCGAAGAATCACTCCCGAATCTCACGGTCGATCCAAAAGCTGCTGCAGTTGGTCTTCAAGCCGAAGACGAGCTCGACCCCGGCTTTCGGCGTCGACGATCGATACTCTCGTGTCGTCAGCGAGGACAACGGGTTCTACGTCGTGTGCGACAAGTCCCATGATTCCGGAGTCCCCGAAGGTTTAATACCTCGAAAGTTGTCGCCGGAGATGGATCGGACGCGGAGGCGGAGGCGGTGGTCGCCAGAGATGGATTGGAGGTGGAGGCGGAGGCGGAGGCGGTGGCGTGGTTCGTTGGACTAGAGAGCAGAGCTAATCGTGAGTCAGGCATGAGCTAAAGTTTTAGAGAGAGAGAGAGAGAGAGAGAGAGAGAGTCAGGCATTAGCGAAGGTTTTAGAGAGAGGGGCTTGGGCGTGCTGTTGTAGAGGAGATGGAGAGTAGAGCGCATGAGAAAGAGGGGAGGGGGAGACAATTTTCTGATGGGTGGGCCCAATATGGACACGTGTCGATCAGTGTATGGTTCATTATAAATCTTACGTGGTGTGTTAAATGTACCTAATATTTTCTCCCTAAGCACTGGGATTGGGATAATTTTACAATTTCCACTATTTTAAGGCTATTAATAGATGGGTTTAAGTGTTAATTTACGTTGTAAGTCCTAAATTTAACAGGATAAGTTAAAAAAATATCTCATGTTTTTATCGAATCAATTTGTGTTACCAGAAAAATCAAGTAAGATAGTTCGGTGTTTTATGGCAACAAGAAGGGATAGTTCAATGTTTAACATATAGTTTGAGATTACTAGTAAAACACACCGTGCGTGCACGCATTAAGAGCACATTTTTTTTAGGGATAAATGCATTCAAAATCCTAAAACTTATCACGAAAATGCAATTGAGTCATAAAACTTTCAAAAAGTGCAAACAAGTCCTAAAACTTGTCACAAAAGTGCAAATAAATCATAAAACTTGTCAAAGTGGTTTAATCAAGTTCTTCCATTAATTGTACTTTTTGAAAGTTTTAGGACTTGTTTGCACTTTCGTGACAAGTTTTAGGACTTGTTTGCACTTTTTTAAATTAAGTTCAATGTGAAAAAGTGTCTTGAATAGTATGAATCAAAAGTTTCTTTTCTTGTAACCATGGAGGAAATTTTTAGTAGAAAGAATTAAGGTTACGTGCACATCTCGTAAATTTTGATTTTATGAGAAAGTACAAATAGATAAATCAAATTTTAATTTGAACGTGAAAGACACTATTCGTTTAGAAGTATATTCAAAGACACATTGTGTGAATGAAAATTAATGTTATGAAAAACACAGCTCTTGTATAGTGGATGAGACAGGTCTTGTTTAATAACCATTATCCGATCATTACTTGAAAATCAGAACACTTCCTCATCAAGTGTTGAGTTGCCCCAATGACGCAAGTTCTTTTTTGGGTTCTGTGAACACTTCAGTCAATGAAGTCAATTTCAAATTGTCATAGCTAGACACGTCACGTCGTTTCGGGATCATAAAGGTCTTAAAGGATGACTCCAGCTTTCTGGCATTGACCCAAGTCAAGAAGCATATTTGAACATTAGTCTATGGATCTCTCAAGGTGAACTTGCCGCGAAAGGCGGTCCAGGTATCCACTTTCATGAGATAATTTAGATTTAGGATTGACATGTCCTCGTCTTTGTCAAGTAACATTGCTCTTGTGAAAATAAGTTTCAAAAATTGATTTTGTGGTATTTGATAATAAGTGAATCCACTAAAGGGAGCATTTGTCCTTAAAGATGACATATCATGGATGACAAGTTGGAATCAACATCTTTTTTTCTTTTTTTATTCTGTAATCCATCAAAATAACTAGAATTACAAAGAAATTCGGAAAAAAACTATGAAATCATATTAGTAAAATATTATATATGACTGTGTTCTTTGAGAAAGCGGGAAAATGGGAGCATTAATAAAGTATATTCAGGAGATGGGAAACAATATGAAAATTTTATATTCTTTTCACTTGGACGCGCATCAAGAAATAAGGGAAAATGATTTCTTTATTGCTAGAAGGGAAAGTCGTCTTCCCGAATCTAAGTTTGTTGCTTCAAGCTCACAGAAGACGTTTTTTATCGATCGAATAATTTTTCGTCATCCAATCACTGGAAAGTTTGAAAACAATTTTCCAGAATTATTTTTTCATTAGCCGATCGACCCTAAGGGTCCTCATGTTCCTTGGCATAGATTGATTTGGTTTCATCCAAATATTCCGAGGTTTATTTTATTACCCGGCTCATTGTTTTCGCATGGACCACACGTTTGACCACACGTTTTTCCGGAGAGCATGTGTAAAGAAAGGTCCAAAGATTCCGGCAGAGTCAGCTCAACAAAGGAAGGTGGGATCGGACCGGCGAGATTTTTGTTTGAAAGGTTAAGCACGTGAATGAAGTGGCTTCAAATTTCTAATTGGTGCGGGTATGGGTTTCTCGAACTTCTTGTTGGAGAGATTAATTGCCATAAGGGCATATTGAACCTTTGAGTATTCCCTTTCCGTGCCTTTATTCACCAGTTTCATTCCACAAGTCACACTCTCCCAACCCAAGGAAGAAAGTTCTTGCAGAATATCCATATACTCTGAACTCAAATTTACCCAGAATAAAAACATCTGTAACAACTTGGATGGTAGCTCACCAATGAAACTGTTGTAGGAAAGGGCCATGATTGGCAAACTGGTGAAGTTAAATTGGCCTTGTTAATTAGTTTCCATCGGACCATGGAATTTATTGGAAGGCAAGCCAATAAATTTTAGCTTGCCTTCCGAAAAAAAATCTGTGTGGAGCCAAGATTCATTGGAAGGCAAGCCAAGATTTAGTTATCTACAAAAATCTGTGTGGAGCCAAGTCCTATAGTACTCCTCATGGTGTAATCGCTTTATAAGAATCTAAAATAATGAGGAAACTATAAAGGGAATAAAAAGATTAATAGAGTTAATTACAGTTAAATTCTGTGATGGCTGACTAGGCAATTACATCAATCAATCAAAAAAAAAAAGAGTAAATAGATTGATCACTAACCACATTAGTAATAGGGCGCATCAAGATTTGACATTAGGGTTCATATCTTTTGACTTTGATGATGGACGAGTTTATCAGGATCGAGAATTCTATTGTTAAGCCAACATTTTTCAAGATAAACGGCCTTCTTCAAAAGAAGTAATAGGACAAGGGCTAGTGAAATTTCATAAAAGTTACATTTCCTCACTTTATCTTAAGGGTCAATATTCGGACCACGGATCTCTTCTGCTTTAAAGAGGAAAATTTGAGGCACTTGCTACACCTTATTGATAAAAAATTCAAAAGGCATGCCATGTAAGTGAAGCCGACGTTGCATTTCAGCATTGAGTTAGCTTTCGGCATAAAATGTCAACCACGCCTTGACTCGAAAGTCGTCTTCCAAGTCTTCCACTAGTTGAGGGAAGAATCTGAGATGGCCACTTCAATTTGCACGTCATGCACATCTTCTCAAAGTAATCTGGCACAACGACCTTATTTGTTCATGCATATCTAAGGTTTAAAAACAAAAGTAAGGCTATAGTAATTTTTTTGTACCACGCTTCCTAATCTAGGTTTCGGCTTTGCAACTTGACTTTTGAGTTCAACCAACCAACCCCACAACAATCAACTTCTATGTAACATTTTCTTTGTTTTCATAATTTAGCGGTGAAGTGGTATCTAAATTAGCTTTCGCACACCTCAATTGGTTCATTTTCCAAAGTGATTTTAAGGGCTCACTCCCTTATATCAACCTGGTTCAATCGGGATTTTACCTCTAGAGTGCTTCCAATATGGCTTGAACCCAATACTACAAGGAGAGAAGAAAACTTCTGGCCATCTAAACTGACACCTTAGTGGTTCTATGTAGCAATTACTAATAGGGCGCATCAAGATTTGACATTGGGGTTTAAATCTTTTGACTTTGATGATGGACGAGTTTATCAAGAACTCTATTGTTAAGTCGACATTTTTCAAGATGAACTGCCTTTTTCAAAAGAAGTAACAGGACAAGGGCCAGTGAAATTTCATACAAGTTACTTTTTCCTCACTTTATCTTAAGGGTCAAGATTCGGACCATGGATCTCTTTTGCTTTAAAGAGGAAAATTCGAGGCACTTGCTACACCTTATTGATAAAAAAATTCAAAATGCATGCCATGTAAGTGAAGTCGATGTTGCATTTCATCATTGAGTCCGCCTTCGGCATAAGACGTCAACCACGCCTTGACTCGAATGTCGTCTTCCAAGTCTTCCACTAGTTGAGGGAAGAATCTGAGATGGCCACTTCAACTTGCACGTCACACACGTCTTCTCAAAGTAATCTGGCACAACGACCTTATTTGTTCATGCATATCTAAGGTTTAAAAACAAAAGTAAGGCTACAGTAATTTTTTTGTACCATGCTTCCTAATCTAGGATTCGGCTGTGCAACTTGACTTTTGAGTTCAACCAACCAACCCCACAACAATCAACTTCTATGTAACATTTTCTTTGTTTTTCGTAATTTTGCGGTGAAGTGGTATCTAAATTAGCTTTCGCATACCTCAATTAGTTCATTTTCCTAAGTGATTTTAAGGGCTCAATCCCTTATATCAACCTGGTCCAATCGGGATTTTACCTCTAGAGTGCTTCCAATATGGCTTGAACCCAATACTACAAGGAGAGAAGAAAAATTCTGGCCATCTAAATTGACACCTTGGTGATTCTATGTAGCAATTACTAATAGGGCGCATCAAGATTTGACATTAGGGTTCAAATCTTTTGACTTTGATGATGGACGAGTTTATCAGAATCGAGAACTCTATTGTTAAGTCGACATTTTTCAAGATGAACTACCTTTTTCAAAAGAAGTAACAGGACAAGGGCCTATGAAAGTTACTTTTTCCTCACTTTATCTTAAGGGTCAAGATTCAAACCATGGATCTCTTCTGCTTTAAAGAGGAAAATTTGAGGCACTTGCTATACCTTATTGATAAAAAAAATTCAAAATGCATGCCATGTAAGTGAAGTCGATGTTGCATTTCATCATTGAGTCCGCCTTCGGCATAGGACGTCAACCACGCCTTGACTCGAATGTCGTCTTCCAAGTCTTCCACTAGTTGAGGGAAGAATCTGAGATGGCCACTTCAACTTGCACGTCACGCACGTCTTCTCAAAGTAATTTGGCACAACGACCTTATTTGTTCATGCATATCTAAGGTTTAAAAACAAAAGTAAGGGCATAGTAATTCTTTTGTACCTCGCTTCCTAATCTAGGATTTGGCTTTGCAACTTGACTTTTGAGTTCAACCAATCTACCCCACAACAATCAACTTCTATGCAACATTTTCTTTGCTTTCGTAATTTAGCGGAGAAGTGGTATCTAAATTAGCTTTCGCACACCTCAATTAGTTCATTTTCCAAGGCAATCTTGAGGGCGCACTCCCTCATATCGGCCTAATCTAATTAGGATTTTACTTCTAGAGTGCTTCCAATAAGGCTTGAACCCAATACTACAAGGAGAGAAGAAAACTTCTGACCATCTAAATCGCCACCTTGGTGGTTCTATGTAGCAATTACAAGTGTACCGACTAAATAGAAAATAAGACAAAGATCATATACGTATTGTATTCAATAATTTTATAGATGATGCACGGTTAGTACAATCATATGTTAAAACATTATCTTTTTTTTGCGGGTCTCTCAATTTTGGCCTATCTGTGGAAAAAGAAACGAGATGCCGCGTTAAAACACGCAGTCATGATTGCACATGAACCCATCCATCACGGCATGAGAATTCGACCTGAAATTTCCACCTCGTGGATGCGTGACCATTTCTTTCCCTTTTTGCCAAAAAAATGACCACAATTTGCTTATAAATATTAAAATTATTCAAAAAAGGAAGGCAGTGAGAGGCAATATGTGGAGTATTCTACGGTTAGTCCAAGAGTAACATCCCATGGCAGACTTCGGAATCCTCTTGATAAGCCCATCTCCTGATACTATAGCATGGCAAGACATACATCGTTTACTTGATCTTCATTGTCAATTTGTCGGCCCTCGGTCTCTCCAGTAGAGGCAAAATTCTTAACTGTAGCGTGTCCGTAAAGGAAAACATTCACGTCATTTTCCATGGTGCCGTGTTTGTCGAGGCTAGTTCTTTTCCACGTCATACTCCAGCATGGTTTGATAGCCATGTTAGATCGAGCTTATCAGAACCGGTGCCAAAGGTCGGACTTAAAAATAAAGCATTTTTAAGGAACTGATTAATTAAATTAAAAGTTCAAGAACTTGAATGAAAGAAAAAGTGTGAATTAAGAGAGGAAAAGTAAAACTTTCCCGTTAGCATATGGTGGACCAAAACGGCACTGCACTGCTCATTTTGGAAGTCTAAGCAAGTTTTCTAATCAAAATTTTTTTTTGGTCCTTCTCTTTTCACCTCTTGGACGAGGGAAGAAGACGAAGCTTACTAGACAAAACTTTCTTTTGATTTTTTAAATTGGTTTCTTTGTGTCTTTTCAACAAGGTGGAAGAAGCGCGTTTTGGTATTTTATGTAGCTTCTTCTGGATCAAATAATTACACTCAAACTAAATATTCTGTAAAGACACATTTTGACATGGACTTATCTACTCGAACTTTGACATGGTTCGACAACCACGTAAATTCGAATTTATCATAATTGGTTATGGACACTTGACTTGATTAGAAAAATAATACAGGTTCAAAGACCCTTAGATAAATTAGAAGTTTATGGATTTGATTGAAAAAAAAAAGACTTAAGTTAAAGGATGAACAAAAAGAGCACTGCTATTTGATAAATTCATTTACACGGATGCTTTAGCAGTGCGTCCTTTTGCAAAATTGAGAACATACTCAAAGAAGCATATGGTTGCACGAATGCTTTAGCCCTGCTTGCAAAGGAACAATATCTGCAATTTGTAATTTGTTCTTCGGTTCCAGATGTTATTAAAGACCTATTGTGCAATGACGCCGGCAGCGCATATATTTCAGACAATGTAACTTGACAGGCTTTTTTAATGTAATCATGTTATTTATTGGAAAAAAAAGGGAGAAAAAATGCTTTATCTCCAGTGTGTAGGTATTCATCATTCTTTTTCCTTTTTAAACATTAGTTGACCATTATAACGTCAAATGTTAATTTTGACGTGAGAATATTCTGGTCCTGTTCATCACTCTTATTATATAATGGCACTAGAATTGAGTTTCAATCCAGACAAGTAAAATGATTGCTTCATCAAAATATATATTTATACAAGCCAATCACGACAGTATATTTCAAAATACTTAAGAGCAAAATGAACGAACTTGTGCTTCCTTGCTAATTGCCTCAGTACTTCCTTTTTTCAAGACGATAAATCCCATCTTAGATAGGTAAATCGTGGATGCATGAAATTTTCATGTACAGACTAAGTTAAAAAAATGAGTCAAAACCCAAGTGAGTGACCCGAAGATGATAGTCTTTAACTGCTGAGTTAAAACCATTGAGTCATGTCTTGGCACTTGGTATTTGTTTATACTGTACGTAAATTAGGTGATTAGATTCCTTGAATTGCATCAATTCCTTCTTTGTAAGAAACCATTGAAGGTTAAGAAAATAAAAGGTGTCTCTCAATCATTAATGATATCATAAGCAACAAATGGAATAATCATAAAGGTATTATGGAAAATTTGAGGCACTGGTATACCTAATGATGAAAATGCATGCCGTGCAAGTGAAGTCGATGTTGCGTTTCATCATTGAGTCCACGTTCAGCAAAAGACGCCAACCACTCCTTGACTCGAAAGAAGTCTTCCAAGTCTTCCACTAAGTTGAGAATCTGAGTGGCCACGTCAACTTTGACTGCATGGAAAATGCATAATAATCAATTTGACTATATGTTCAGAAGCGTGCCTCTTAATGGTTGAAAAACTGTATTATATTGAAAAGAAAGTGGGAGAGACTCAGAAGTTCGGCAAGTAATCTTCTCCCAACAACAGGAAATTGCATGACTTATCCAGACTTTTGCCGATCTTTTAGATTGACGAACGGGAGTCATTTTACAGTTCTTAGGAGTATTCCTAGTCCACCAATCACAAAAAGAAAAGACGGTAATCATTCACTGAAAATATTTTCAGATTTTACATATCATTGCGTCATTTTATATAAAATTTAATGACAAAGTATACATGATTATAATGAATTACAAACAAGCATAAGTCTCTTGGGAACTATAGAAGCTCCGATGGACAGTAAACATATCGGGGCAGAAATTGGTGCAAAGAGATTGTCTTAGATTCGAATTAGCCGATAAAGTTACCCATTTACCCACTGAAATGGATGCCATGTTTGTTAGTCAAGCAATTGCAGGCGGTCAGAGGCTTAATTTACTATTGGACCCTCTTTTGGCTAAACGCAGGGACGTGCTCGCGGAGCTGCTGGAATACGAAATTGAGCACATATTCAGAGAAGCGGATGGTTGCACGGATGCTTTAGCACTGCTTGCAAAGGAACAATATCTGCAATTTTTTCAGACAATGTAACTTGACATGCTTTTTTTAATATAATCATGTTATTTATTGGGAAAAAAAAGGAGAAAAAAAAAGATTTATCTCCGGTGTGTAGGTACTCATCATTCTTTTTCCTTTTTTAACATCAGTTGACCAAAATCACGTAAAATGTAAATTTTGATGTGAGAATATTCTACTCATGTTCTTCACTCTTATTGTATAATGACACTGGTTAGCTCGTGCAATGCCGGTTACTTGAATTGACATCTATGAAGATCATAAATATATATATTGCATGAAAGTTTATATAGTACTGTCCAATTGTAATTTGTACCCTATATAATATGATATTTGATGGGATGCGGGATTAGGAATGCACTAATTATACAAAACTTGTTAGCTCAAGCTATTTGTGATCTCAGTTGAGTCTCAATCCAGACAAATAAAATGAATGTTTCATCGTGTGTGTGTGTGTATATATATATATATGTTTGTGTGCGCGTGCGCGCTCGTGCATGTGTCTGTACGTAAGTATGTATGTGTGTGTGTGTGTATGTATGTGGTATGAGGCCAGCTTTCACGCACCTTAATTAGTTCACTTCCCGGGGGATATTAAGTGTGCACTCCCGCATATTGGCCTGTTGTATTCAGGATTTTACTCTTAAGGTGCTTTCGACAAGACTCGATACTCAAGACCGCAAGTAGAGAAGGAAACTCTTTAGCCATCTAAACCAACACTGTGTTGGCTCTGTGTAGCGAGTCCGAGTGCACAAATTAAATAGAAAATTAGACAAAGATGAAATAAGTATTAATTATATTGAATAATTTTATTGATAATGCGTGATCTGTACAATAATATATTAAGACATTTGCTTTTTCAAGATCCATGTGTGGATCACAATATTTTTAGACATACGAATCATATCAAAGACGGATATTCATTTGATTATCTATACACCGATACCTCTTTTCACATGTAACATACTATGTCAGTAGTGTGAACCTCCAGCGAAAGCGACCAGCCATTACTATATATATAAAAGCTTCTCAACGGCACCTTTATCTTGCACGTTTTAACCAACTCCAGTAACGAAAACAAAAATCATGGCATCCTTACTCTATGCGCTTCTTACTTGGATCGTCCTTCTCGTGATGATCCATACTTCCCTTGCTAAGCCACTATGCCATCCGGACGAGAGCTCAGCCTTGATGGAATTCAAGCAAAGTTTTCGAATCACTAGAGAAGAATTTCGTTGTGTTTATCCAAAGGTTGAATCATGGTCACTAGATGGACATGGAGATTACTGCTCATGGGATGGGGTCGAGTGCGACGAGGTGAGTGGTCATGTGACAGGCCTTGACCTTAGTAACAGTTGTCTCTTGGGTACTTTAACTTCCATCACTAGCCTCTTTCGCCTACTTCACTTGGAGTCGCTGAATCTTGCCTTGAATGACTTCAACTCTTCCTCGATCCCATACGGTTTCGGCAATCTTTCCAGGTTACAGTACCTTAATCTCTCTGTTTCAAAATTTTTCGGAAAAGTCCCCTCGGATATCTCACGGCTCTCGAGATTAACTTCTCTTGACTTGTCTTATGAGTGGACATATCTTGAGATACCCAACGTAGAGAACTTTGTTCAAAACTTAACTATGCTTAAAGAACTTGATCTCTCGAGTATAAACATGTCATCACGATTCCCTCGTATACTTGCAAACTTCTCTTCTTTGAAGTCACTTGGACTTAGAAAATGTGGATTGCATGGATAATTTCCGGTAAGCATCTTTCAATTATCAAAACTAGAAGTCCTTGACATCAGTTACAATGACAACCTTTCTGGTTTTAGTCCAGAACAACAGTGGGGTAATCCCATGAAATCATCATCTCTTGGGGGCACGATTTTCTCGGGTTCACTTCCCTCTTCACTGGGTAACCTTTCTCAACTTGCTTATCTAGATATCAAAGGAAGTAAATTTCTGGGTCAAATACCCACCTCCTTCGCTAACCTTACACAGCTATCATATCTAGATCTCTCCATCAATAATTTCACACGTGATATTTCAAATTGGCTTGTCAACTTGGCAAAACTCACCTATTTGGCCCTTTCGGGTAATATTCAGCTAGCAAGGTTTTTTTTCAAAAAAAAAAAAGAAAAGGAAATGACAAGTTTCAATCAGCAGCCAAACTAACAAGTCTTGTCTCTTTACATTTGGCAAAGAATCAGCTAAGTGGTCCAATTCCAGCATCTTCATTTGAGAACCTAACGAGGTTGGTTGTGCTTGACCTTTCATTGAACAATTGGCAAGGTGAAATTCCAAACTGCTTATGGGAACTCAAGGATCTTGAATATTTGGCTCTTTAACAGAATAATTTGAGTGGCACCGTGGATTTACACAAACTCAAGAACTTGAGAACAGTACTTTGGGACTTCAACCACATATCTTTTGTCAGCAAGACCGAGATCAATGCCACTCTTCCAAATCTTTCCACCTTAAGTTTAGTTTCGTGCAACTTACATGAGTTTCCAAGGTTTTTAGGCTACCTAAATGGATTGGAGGCGGTAGATCTGTCAAACAATAAAATCGGAGGGAGTATTCCTACATGGATGTGGAACGGGAGCAAAGAAACATTGATGAATTTGTCTCTTTCTCACAATTTTCTAACTAGCTTTGGGAACAGCTGCATCAACCTGACATTACCCCAGTTGACGTACACGGATCTTTCTCACAATTTTCTCACTAGCTTTTTGAACAACCATATCAATCTGTCACTACTCGTGTTGACCTATCTTGACCTTAGTTCTAACTTGCTCAAAACAGCACTCCCGAGTCCACCTCCATTAGCTTTTTATTACAATATCTCCAACAATTTCCTCTTCGGAGACATCCAATCTATTTGTAGAGGAAGATCTCTAGTCATTCTTGATTTGTCCATCAATAGTCGGAATGGCACAATTCCTTCCTGTCTAGGAAATATCGATTCTCTGACAATTTTGAATCTCGGGAGAAATAAGTTTGAGGGCATGATTCCTCATGCTTACCCAAAAGGTTGTGCGTTGAAGATTATTGACCTCACAAATAATCAATTGCAAGGGCCTGTCCCAAGATCTTTGGTGAATTGTCCAATGCTAGAGTACTTGAACCTTGGTTACAATCAAATTCATGAGGGGTTCCCTTCATGGCTATCATCTTGAAATCCAATAAGTTCCATGGTCCAATAGAAGCATATCGAAGCCTATTTAACTTTAGCAATTTTATATGACCAAAAAAAAAACTTTAGCAATTTGCATATCATGGACATTTCCAACAATGGTTTCAATGGTGAACTTCCTTCCAAGTTGTTGCACAGTTTCCATGCCATGAAAGTGATTGTTGGTCAAGACCAATTGGAATATATGAATACTTCTCAAAGGCTCGGTTTGTCTTTGGATACATATAAAAAAGTTGTGGATTATGAAATGAAATTAATGTTAAAAGGCATAGAGAGGGAATATTCCAAGGTTCTGTATGCCCTTAAGGAAATTGACCTCTCCAATAACAAATTTGAAGGATGCATACCTGACTTCATTGGAGATTTGAAGTCACTTGTTTTGCTTAACCTTTCAAACAACATTCTCACCGGTTTGATCCCGCCTTCCTTAGCAAATTTGACAGTGCTTGAATTTTTAGATCTTTCTCGAAACAAGCTCACGGGAGAGATCCCTCAACAGCTAGCCCTGCTTACATTTCTTTCATCTTTCAATGTCTCTCATAATCAATTGTCTGGACCAATAACACAAGGGAGTCAGTTCAACACATTCGGGATTGGTTCATTTGCCATGAATGAGGGATTATATGGAAGTCCTTTGCCAAAAAAATGCTCAAAGGTTGTGGATAACATACCATTGCCACCATCACCGCTCGAAGAAGAAAATGGCGAAGAGTCTCTGTTCAACTTGGACTGGAAAGTTGTGCTAATTGGCTCGGGAGTTGGCTTTTTGATCGGCGTTGTGCTAGGGAATTTGATCATTGATGAGAAGAGTAGGTAGTTCGTGTACTACTCCAAGATAATGGCAAAAAGATGGAAAACATCGAGAAGGCGTTGAACAGTAAAGAGTTGTGCTTGCAATTAGATACTTACATGACACCGATTAGTAATTTAATTATCATGTATCATTGATGAGAAGAGTAGGTGGTTCGTGTACTACTCCAAGATAATGGCAAAAAGATGGAAAACATTGAGAAGGCGTTGAACAGTAAGGAGTTGTGCTTGCAATTGGATACTTACATGACATCGATTAGTAATTTAATTATCATGTATCTAGTTTGTATTAAACATTGGAAAAATTAGAGCATATACCGTCAATGTGTAAATTAAATTTCGCATAAGTATTTTCATCCACCCTTGATTTAAAGGATGAACTCTCTCCGATCAATGGTGTGTAATGCCGCTTGTGTAAAAAAAATTACATCGCCGTTGTATGCCATAATTACTTACAATAATTATAAATTTATAAGATTCTAATCTATGTTTGCTTCATGTTGAACTAATGCTATATTCTTGTTCATTACTTTATCGTTCTGACTGTTTTTCCTAGAAAATCATATTATATCATCATATAATGCAACATTTATATTAGCAATCCACGTTCTAATGTATGTAGTAATTATGTGCGAAGCAGCACTCACTTTCACTTCTTGGCAGTATGAAAGAATCTAAATTCGTACATTCGCTACTTCTAAAATCTAATTGCAGAAAGCTACTAAATTTTGGAGCCCATAGACATGATAGAGACAAGAAGATAAATATGAAACTCAATTATTTGCAATTTAATCGTTAAACATTAAAAAGTGATGGATTGTTATCCTTAAACAACAATTTATTTCACGAAGAATGAATTTAACCGTTAAACATTCAGAAGAATGAACGCCACATTTGGCTGGCTTAGCTGCTGAAAAAAAATGTTACAGAAAGGTGTCGATGTGACAAAATTCAGAGACAAGATATTGAACGAGGATTCTTCTTTCCCAATAACTTTTTTTTTTGCAAACTTGACCGTAAAAATAAGAATAAAAATTTAATTGTATCCATTAATGATGAATTATATTTAAATATACAATTTCTTTGAAATTGTTATCGTTACAAATAGTAAAACAAAAGTATAAAGATCATCTCCTTTACTCCATCTTCGACGCTTCCCAAAGTGGCTGGGGAGCCCCCGGAACCCCAATCATCAGGTCATATCGACCAAGTAAAGTCGATGGTAGAAAATTAGGCTGAGTTAAGACTCCTCGAAATCCGATGAAACCATCAAAGCCAACCTTAAAAGCCACTCAAGTCGGTGGTGATTTCGACAAAGTTGCCGAGTTAAAACAATCGCAAGACGTCCGTTAGGGAAAATAACTGTGTGCAAATGACATCAAAAATAGTCATACATCACTAGAACTAGCTATAACTAATTAGTGTGCAGGTTTCAAGATCGATAGGATTTCATCTACCGGCAAAAAACCTATTACGTAGCCACCAGTTTCAAGATTTCGAAATCTATAACTTATTTTGTAGGCTTTCCGGACCATCCTGAAACTTGAAACTATCGATATCACACGGGTTTTTGGTACCGAATATTACCTTTAACTTTTTAGTTTTTATCAAGATAAAAATCTGCCATGATTTTATCGGAAACTAACACATTAAACTCAAAGATGGCTAGAAAAATTGAACATAAGTTAGCAAATGAATTATTACAAGTCTCCATA
The DNA here is from genome assembly GCA_031216405.1 of Syzygium malaccense. NCBI lineage: Eukaryota > Viridiplantae > Streptophyta > Magnoliopsida > Myrtales > Myrtaceae > Syzygium > Syzygium malaccense. Next base: position 8,255,767 of record CM062257.1, read on the forward strand.
ATTAACTTGAATCCTAAAAGTTTCATTTTAGGCATTTAAGTCTTAAAACTTGATACATTGGAGTCTTTTTGTTAATTTTGTCGGTCTGAAGTGGACAAAAAATGACAATACGACTTTTTTTTTGTTACTGTTTTTCCAATCCTAAGCGCTTGTTAATAAAAGAATTGCCATGTAAATTTTTCATCCACCAAAGCCTAACGGAGCTAATGGAAGGACAAAAATGGATCACTGTGACAAGTTTTGGGACGTAAATGCATGAAATGAAAGTCTTAGGACCCAAGTTGAACTCCTACCGTAATTGCCCCAATAGGAACAACTAATTAACTACATTCGACAGAATATATGGAGTCCACGGAAATTTTTTGGAACCTAAAGCCTATCGTATCCCGACACTTATCCGACCATGTCAGTCCCGCAAGCTCCGCATATTCTCTTGCACATCCTTAGTTGCATCTTCCAGTCACAGTCATTGTAGGCTTCTCATAGTCCCGTCAAGCAAGCCTTCAATTACCATCATGGCTCACTATGAGAATCCACATTGGCGTCTTGCCCATCAAATTAGCATATTTATATGATAAGATGAGAATCCACATATGTTGATTATTTTTCGTTGACAAGGATAGGTTGGAATTATCCTACTAAATTTAGTGATTTCACTGCCAATTGCAGTTGGTTCTGAGTTCGTCCAATTGCTTCTAATTTGAATCTATTCAATTCCTGATCCCCAACATCTTGCGATTCCTTTATAGTGTGCTTGGAAAGAAAATTAGCATATTTATATGATAAGAACAAGGTGGTCTCAAACAGAAAGAGATACCATAAAATCAACTATCACAGCATGAATTGAGTTGTATAGAGTATTAGTAGTATATACTCACTGCCAAAACTTAAAAACAAATTAGACTTCCACCATAATGAGAAATGTGAACTATTTATGTATGTGAAATGCTGACTCTACTGGTAGCCCACTCTGTAATTAGAAATCAAATTGCAGCTTCACTCTCCACACATTCTGCAATAAAAGGACTCTAAACTACTTCTGTTTGTTTTTCCCTCTCGTCTAGTTACATAATGATATCAGCTAGGACAAATAAGAGCTATACTCAATACGCATCTCACATCATAAATTCAGGATGATTAAGAGATCAACAGCAGCATTTTGAATTGCCTCTTGCTTTAACTTCCCCTTCACTACATACATCCCGCTATTCCACACAACAACCAATCACTTACTTGCTAAGCAAACATTTCTCTCTTTTCTGCTAAGTACAATATTCAACGAGATCCTGCAATTACATTAGTAGCAGAATCCTAAATGCCAAGGTGACAAAAAAATGGCTATTCCAGATTACCTATGAACATAAATCACAGGAAGGCCCAGCTTTTTTCCATATTGTAAAGCAAGCCAACCAGTAAAAGATACATATGCCACAAACAAACAAGCACGCTTCAATCGGTTTGCACTAACCATGCAAGGAAACATCCTGGTTGGACGCAACCAATGCCGAGATTTCATCTGTTGAAAGAGTCTGATAAAACTCATAGTTATTAAGGAGGTTGAAAAACCAGCAACCACCCCAGCAATAGTTTCCCATTTCCAATATTTAGCTCTGATCTTGCCGGCTACCCAGGATTTGAAAATCTCTGAGAACCTGACGATGCATGGGCAACATTAAGTAATTTAGAAACCACGATGTACGTAAGAGACACAACAAATGAATATGTACAGGCTAAATGTAATTCAAGGGTAACTTTGAAAGGAGATGAAAATGCAGCATTTGGAAGGCCACATAATGGCAAATATGATCTTTTATGCCAGCCAAAAATCAGATATTGTATTTTAGAAGTTCAATAACAACTATCTGTCAGCAGATAAGACAGTAATCTCAATTGCAATTTGGCTTCAGAAAAAGAAGAAATTACAGCACAATTAGATGTACGTGGTACATGGCAATGTTGGCTTGCGATGATTCATGAGACTGAGTTCTGTATTAATGACCATTTAATGCCATATCAAGATTAGCATGCAACTCAGATGAAAAACAGTCATTGGTCACTTCATACAGAGCACAACAGTATACTTCAAATTAGTTCCACAGGCCAGACTAAGACTGCACTATTGAACTGATTTCAGATATGTTAAGATTCTTCATATTATTGAAAGACACTGAACCAAACAGAATGAAGTCGTGGTAATCTGACCACTATAAACTATGTGATTAATGCAATATTTTAGAAGTCAGATTGGACTGGCCAGTCCTACTAGTTGGCCCAGACCACCAATCCTTGAGTGGTTGAAACCAGATTGGACCTGTGTTGACCTGATTCAACTTAGGCCGCCCTTGCTTGGCAGTTTGCTGAGAGACCACACTCCACTTTGCTACCAGAACAGACAAGAGACATACATTTCATGCTACATACAACACATGCCCAGATAATAAATGCAAACTGCAGTGCTAGAGGTGGTTCGAACTACTGATCAGTAGAACATGCATACTTGCTTCCAAAACTTTCATCCACCCAGCCAAACTCCCATGTGGTCCTAACTTAAAGTATGACACAATATTAAAATTGGCAGTACCAAGAACCATCTAAATGACCACGACACAAGCCAGTCAGGGTATGGTTCTAAAATAGTGTCTTTATTTTCGGTGCACAGGAACTGCCAACCCATTTACTGTAACATTCCTAATGCACAAGAAGAAAAAGAGGCCCAGAAAAGGAATCAAGTACTCACAATAAATAGTATCTCCTCATCATCTCCATTGCAGATGGATCTTTGGCTTGGCAACTGAAGAAGTCATGATGATAGATGCTTACTTTGGAATTGCTAGATGTATACCAGCAGTCATAAGTATTATTCACCTAAAACCATTGTGAGAATAAGTCATGAAGTTGTGCATTCAAAAAACACATACAAAACGAAACATAGCAATCCCAGTAAAGCAAACCTAATATTCAGGATGATTGCAAAAGCCTACATATAATGGTTTGAAGTTAGCTGATAGCACAAAAGTTGAAAAGGTGCATTTCTTACCTTAAATGTATCTTTGGTCAACCAAGCAACACCAAAACCAGGTCTGCAATCAGCAGGAAGGGCCTCGTTTGGGGCCTCTGCAAGTGCTAGTCGAGTCTGACCTGATAAATGATCCTTATATTCTACCTGCAATTGCAAGAAGGCGCAAAACGGTAATGTAAATTCGGCAGTCAGTAAATGCGGTAGCTTTCTTTTCCTATGACTGCTCTTGCCATTCTTTTACATCTTCTGAGTTAAACTAAGATACTTAGCCTGATAAAAGCGTCTCTAATCTCTATCTATCTATGGATGGAGCACAATCGATTAATGGTTCATAAACACGGTAAAGACACACAGATGCAGCACTTCCCAGGAATGCCTGATTTGAAAGGAGCATAACAAGGCACTTACTAAAGCTAAGAAGAGCCAACAATTTGCTATCTGAGTCAATTCTAAACTATACAAACCAAAACTCCCAAAGTATAGATATACACAATCCCAACGTATGTTCAATCTTAAAATGAACATCAAAAGGATCAAATTTGAACTGAGTAATTGTCTGAACAAGAAGACAGAAAAAATAGGAACAAACCAGCGAACTATGTCAGACGCTTTGCCAATTTTATCGCCTATATGTTTAGATCAAGCTGACTTGGTTCATTTTCATTATGGTAACAAGTCTCTTTCTAGAAGTAAGATTGGTCAAACTAGGCAATTAGTAAATTAAGGGTCACTAGAAATATTATGGGAAACCAGGTTTAACATTAAATGATTCAACAATCCATACAAGGTACGATTTATCAAATCCAAACATAAGGAGACATTTGCCAAAGACAGGTTTAACCTAATCAAACAGATTTTACCAGCCGCCTCTCCTCTTCCCACCTTCATACAAATCATAGAAGGGTTAAACTTTCAATTTTTTTCATTTTTATCTGGAATGATTCTCTTAACTTTTATGACCATCTCAAGCGCAGCAAGAACACTCACGTCCATGAACATTTCTAAAGAGCTTCAGACTCTGTTGTATCCAATATATCAACTAACACACACATAAATGGTTTTTCAGCTTCACTACAGCTCATAGTATTCTTAAATGTGAACAGTATTTTAGCAGAATCGCTACCAGCTGATTCACAGAGTTTCCCTGTGAGTGAAAGAATGATATGGCAGTCATAAATATATCGGCACATGACATTGTTATATAGATGACAAACTGACAATAAGCATAGAGTAAAACTACTATATTACTATATTTCCTTAACTGACATTCATAGCTAAAAGAGACAGTAAAAGGTTGATTATGATAATAGGACAAATGACATAACAAGTACTTCCTTCGACACATGTTTGATTCCTAATTAGTTGAACCTCCATATAATAACCAATGGCAAGAAAAGGTTCATTGCATACTCCAATGAATGAAAAGATAGTTTCTGATGGTCATGCACACTATTATCCAATCTAAAACTCAGCTTGAAATTGCATAGGCAAATGGGGGCGTGCATGCTCTTGCACTCATGCGCGCGTGCACCCACCCACACACACACATACACAGATCCGTAAATCCTAAATAGTACTCTATAGCATTATAGATGTATGTCGCATATTACAGACATTTTATCAGGCAGCTGTATAGACGATAAGAATTAAGCTAGAGAAAAACATGCAGATAAATATGAAAATTCTGCAGTTCCAGACAAAACAAGGCGACAATGGAATCAGCGAAACCGAGCCTCCTTGGCCCCAAAAGATAACACGGATAATTAAACCTCGCAACAGGCAAGACATGCACACTAAAAACTTGTAATTACTCCTCAAAGTACATAGAATCACCTTAAATACTGAAGCCCAATAGTAATCATAATGGCACCGGAATTTCCTTTTCTCGGATGAACTGAAAACAATCTTGGCGTTATAATTCAACAGCCCGAGCTCGCAAACTTTAGACGACCTTATATCCACACCTGCAAAAAAAAAAATCAAGAATTCAGCATACGACACTCCAGTGCATATGAAAATCGCTATGTTTCATTGGCCTAACGAGTCATCACATACGACATCTTGTCCATTTCTCATCACTAGCTAGCAGCTGAAGCAGCAAAATCGACCAAGACGGCAACAATCCACAAAGTAGCTCAGCCAACTCAAATGGGAAAGACCCGAAAGCATAAGCAAGCATTCAACTGAACTTACTGCTGGCGACGATCTTGCACTGAGAAGGCAGCGACATAGGGCTGGGGATCGAGAAATTACTGACGAGGAGAGCGACGACGCCGATCAAGAACGACGAGGAGAAGAAGAAGACGACGGGCAAGAGGACAGCTATGAACAATCGGAGCAACGCGGGCGGATTCCCGCTCTCGTTCGCCGCCCCGCCGCCGCCGCCGCCGCCGGCGGCAGCATCCATGGCTCCCGACGCTTTTATCCGGACGGGCGATACCGGGGCGCTACACGCGACGGAGAAGCATGGGGCGGAAACCGAGGTCCCCCCCCCCCTTCGCCGCGTCGGACGGAGCGATTGGGAGGGGCGATCGGAGAAAGAAGCTCCGGCCGCCGCGGAACCCCGGGATTTTCCGGCGAGGCGGGTCGTCGTTCCCGGCCCTCTCGCGGCGGAAGGAGAGAGAGAGACCGGGGGCGGAAGCGACGGGACGGTGGAGGAAGATCTTTTGGTCGGGAATGAGGTGTTGAGCAGTCAACGGATCAGCTTGGGCTTTTCAGACAGACGCTCTGACCGGGCCCAGCGACAGGCCGAGAGCAAGAGAGGTGCTTAACGTCTCTCCGAAGCTACTCACGAGCCACTCCGACAAGGGGGTGATCGATTCCAGGATGGCGCGGGTTCCTACTCTGAAATTGGGAACTGGACCAGAAAAAGTCGGCTCTCGATTTATGAAATTGAGAACCGGCCCACCTGATTCTGGACTCACTCGAAAACCAGACTAACGTTTGGTACGATTCCCGGGTGGGTTGGTTCAAGAATCGGTTGTATTGCCCGGTTCGCCATCGGCCCGGTTCTCGGGTGGGTCCAAGAACCAGCCGTATTGCCCCGTTCATCGGGCAATATTGCAAATAGGAACATCTTCTCTGTGGTGAGGGCCCCGGCCCAAGGCTTATCTACCCCTGAAAGAAACACGATGGATGATGATGATTCGTCTGGTTTTTCCAAGCAAGCATGACGCAAGTTCAGTAATGGATGCACCGGCTAATTACCAGCGCGAGAAAATTGTATAGTGTTCAAAACCAAAAGAAGAATGCTTTCCGATATTTACTGCAACCAATAGTTGCAGGATATTATTGGTTCTTGTCTAATTTCAAGTTGCCTTTCACTTCTAGCTGCCTTTTTTACACAATGTTGTGCTAGTTTTGCTGGGTTTTATTGCCGAAGGATTGCTTCCAACTTGGAATGGATCCGTGCTTTTGTTCACCCATAAATAAGATTGAGGGAAGTGAGAGTGAGAGGCGTGAGTCTGAGAGAAAAAAGAATGGAAATTAGGGTTTTGGAAATTTGGAATAATGAGAATTAAAAAAAAAAATCGATCCAGTCCGAATGGTTGGGTTCGCACTTTGGAACCGGGAACCGAATAGATATTCACCGGTTCCAAATTATTGGAAACGAGAACCGGACCGATTTCTACGAAACTGCATAGAACTGGCCGGTTTGGTCCAATTCCCGATTCGATCCGGTTCGTTTGCTCACCCCCTAACTCCAACTCAATGAGTAGGGTTAGCATGGTCTTGGGTAGAACTTTGAATAGGATCAAACCGACCTAAAATTGGTCCGATTCCCTATTCCTAGGCTCCTTGGTCAGGTTCCCAATTCCAAAATTTTGAACCGATACTATACGGTCCGATTCTCAATTCCTGGGTAGGAACTAAATTGAGCCGAAGAATCGGACTAGGAACCGGAGAACCGAACCAACTTGAGTGAACCCTAAAACTAGTAGTATTTATGGATCTTTTCACCATTTTCATACTAGTAATATCAAACTTTCATTATTCGGAACATCATTTCATTACTAATGTTATTCGGTTCTTCCTTTATTAGGATTAGTTTTAAATTTGCTTTGGTGCAGATGGAAGATATGTACTCATTAAAATCCACTTGCAACATATATGCATATTCATTGTAGAAGAAATTCACCTTCCACTTTGGAAACCTCAAATTAACTAACCATTACTTTTTTACACGTGTTTCTAGTTTACTCTTAAATCAACCCATTTCATTTACTCTAAATGATAACATAGTGCAACTTCTCTTATTAGGTTTGACAGATTACTTCACTTATAAATATGTTTGGGATAAGTAGTCTTGTTGATGAAACTCTATCTATTTGAAGGGAAATTTTTTTTGTTGTTTTATTTTTCATTTTGCTTGACCAAAAATGAAGCAAAAAGAAAAAAAAAAAAAAAAAGAGGAATTGGCCGGTTCTTCAGTAGACCCCGTTACCAACCCTAAAACCGTAGGTTCAGTTCCATTGTCAATTCAAGGTTTACAGAATAGATTCAAGGTTCTAAAAATCGAGCCCGAATTGGTACTAGAGTTGTACACGATTACTAAATGAGTATTGACATTGCGGTACGGCTTTGTTTTGTGTCACAAAAGCAATCTAAGGAGTTCAGCATAACTAACTTGCGTCACGTTAGCTAATGCCTTCCTTGCCCACCTCTGGTCGATTCAGAAGGTTATAATGATGACATTCGGGCGAGTCAAGTTCGAGTTTCGAGCTCTATTGACTCGGCCTGCGTAAACCATGCGCTTATTCCATATCACTTTTCATGGTCTATTTATACCAGTGACTAAGGATATTCTTCGCAACAAGCAAGGAGATGTCCTTGACAATATTTTTGAACAAATGATAGTTTGTCCATAATCTTGTGGCACCTAATTAGTAGCTTTCCAATAATTGATTAATGACGTCATGCCCGGGCTTTTTCTCAGGAGCTATCTCTTAGCAGCCGACGCCGCATACCCCTGGGTCTAAGCTAGAAGGAATAGTGGGGTCTCAGCGACTATGCCTCTTATCATCTATACTATCGCAACATTTCATATGATACAAAAGTCAAACATTTTGGAAATTTTGCCAAAACTTGCCGTTTCTCTCTCAAGACAAGATTATTGGACCTAGCAGTAGCAGCTCTCTTAGTCAAACATCGGAAATGGAAAGAGTCAAACCTAGATTTGGTCTTGGTGGCTTGCCTAAGGGCAGATAATTGCGGAAAAGCTGTCATGATTTTATTGGTGACATAAGGGTAGGCTTTAGACCACCCTTACCAAGACTTGGCATTGAAGTTTAATCCGCCAAAACCGTTTATTAATTCTCTTCATTATGGCTTTCTTAAATAGAACATCACTTTGAAGTTAAAGAAACAAGCTATAATCTCATTGAATTTGAGAAGGGCGCGATTTCCTTAAAAAGCATCGATTTTAGGTCGGATCTTAATTTTGATCCGAACATTTTTTTTCTTGTCTCCTAAAAAACAAAAAGTTTTAATTGATACCCAAATCCAGTTATCGTCAAGATTTCGTTTAATGATGTCATTAAAGTATTTATGTGTTATGCCATGTGTACATCTCTCTTTCTCTTTCACTTCTGGTCATCTTTATTTTTATTTTTTTCATCTGTTTTCTCTTTTGAAAAGATCGCTAGAGGAAAAGCTTGAAATTCTTGGTTCAGCGGGTGTTGAGGGCTTGAGTTTTTACTAATTGTGTTTCAGATTGTGTAGTGTTTTGATCCGATATGGGTTCTTTTCTTCGCGAAGAACGAGTTCTTTGGGGTCAAATGGGGGATGAAGAGGATTAAAGGAAAAACAATGAAAGGAAAGGCAAAGAAAAGAAATAAAGACTACATCGAATGACACGTGGAGGGAGAGAGATGTACATGTGGATTAATACATCATAGGTGGAAACTCGACAAGAGCCAGTTTTGGGTACCCATTGAAAATTGGTGCTTTTATATGAGAATAAAAAAGTTCATATTAGAATTAGGACTCGACCTAAAATTAGTACATTTAGACCAAAAAAGTTCAAGTTAAAATTGGAAGCAGACTGAAAATTGATACTTCCTAAAGAAATTGTACCGTTCGAGAATAGAAACGTGTTGTGTAGCTCTTCGAAACTACTCACAAACCACTCCAACTCAAGAATTTCAAGAAAAGCTTCGTTTGTTTCACGAAAAATAAATAATTTAGAAAATATTTCCTAAAATTGATTACTTGTATCGCTTGAAATAATTAGTCAACAAAAAATATTTTTATTACCGACAACAATTTACGTCTGGATATTTTCTTGAACGATGAAAAATATTTTGTTGATTCATTTTTATAAGCAATATAAATAATTATTTTTTATAAAAATTCTTTCCAAATCATTCATTTGTTATAAAATAAAACTTAGCTCCATTCTCCTAAATTGCTTGAATTTGAGTGACTTGAGTAATTGATCGAGACGAGATCGAGATTGATTTTGATTTTTGTCCATATCCTCCTCCATTTTAAGGATTCCACAAGCTTTAGCCTAGATTAGACTGAAATTTACCTCTAAAGAAAACGAGTCGGTTCTAAGATTACTACAAGTTTAATCGAGTGGGACTTCGAGATAGAAACATTTAGGCTAGAAAAAATCAAGCTCGAGTCTATACTGGAGTTGTACACAACTGCTAAAGGAGTGTTAACATCACGGCACAGAACTGTTTTGTGTCCCAAAAGCGATCCAAGGTGGTCAGCACAACTAACTCGCGCAACGTTAGCTCATGCCCTCCGTGGCCACCTCAGGACGATTAGGAAGGTTACGACAATGACATCCGGGCGAGTCAAGTTCGAGTTTTGAGCTCTACCGACTCAACTCGCCTAAGTCGCGCGCTTATTCCAGATCACTTTTCAATGATCTATTTATGCCGATGACTAGGGTATTCTTTGCAAAAAGTAAGGAGATGTCCTTAACAATATTTTTTGAGTAATCGATAATCTGTCCTTAATCTTGAGGCACCTAAATAATTAGCAGCTTTCCAATATCGATTAATGACGTCAGGCCCGGGCTTTTTCTCAGGAGCTATTATCTCTTCACATGCGAAGTCGCATGGCCATGGGTCTAAGCTAGAAGAAAGAGTAGGGGTCTTGATTACAAGGCCCTCTTGTCATCTCCAATCATAACATTTCGTATGACACAAAAGTCAAATTCTGCAAAAAAAATTTATGGAAAAATAATGTAATTTCTCTTTGCCGGCGAAATTATTGGACCTAGCAGTTCTCTAGGAAATATCGGGAATACTCAAAGGTAGATTTGTTCTTGTCAGGGTTTTGTTGGTGACATAAGGGTAGGGTTTGGACCGCCCCCATCGAGACTTGGAATTGAAGTTTGATTCTCCAAAACCATTGGTTATTTCTTAAATAGAATATCACTTCGAAGTTAAGAAAAAATTTGTAACTTAATTGAGTTTGGGAACGGCCCGATTCTCTTAAGAAGCACCAACTTTTGATCGGGTCTCGATTTCTGCCTAAACTTATTTTGGCTAAAGAAAAAAATCAACTTTAGGTCGGATTTTAATTTTGACCCGAACTTTTTTTTTCGTCTTGTGATAGAACACTAACTTTCAATTGATACCCAAATCTAGCACGAACTAGTTGGTACTTAAATCCGGTCACCATCGAGTTTATGTTCAATGATGCCGTTAAAGATTCGATGTGTCATTTCACATGGACGTCTCTTTTTCTGTTTATCTCCGTGTGTCATTCACATGGTCTCCATTATTTTTTTCTATTCTTTATTTTCGAAAAAATCTTTCGAGGAGAAGCTTGAGATCTAAGTTCTGCATGTGCAGAGTGCTTGAGTTTTTGTTTGTGATGGCCTGATGGGTGCTTTTCTTCGCGAAGGAGGAGTTCTTTTGAGATGAAGAAGACCAAAGGGCAAAAGGCGAAAGAAAAGGTAGAGAAAAAGGATAAAACCAATGTGGAACGGCATGTGGAGGGAGGGACCGAGAGAGAGAGATGTACGAGTGAAATGACACATCCAATTTTTAATGGCATTATCAGATGGAAACTTGACAGGGTCGAGGAATTAAGACCCAACATAAAATTCGTGCTTCATCATGGGACCAAAAAAATAAAATTTCGGGCGAGATTGAAATATAGGCTTAAAGTTTGTGTCTTTTTATGAGACTCAAAAAAAAAAATTCGACTCGGAGTTGGAACACAATCGAAAAATAATACTTCTTTAAGAAATTAGGCCTTTGAGAAAAGAAACATATTGTGTAGGAGCGCTTGAGAGAGCATCAAAGAAGCATTGGAGGTGAACCCAAAATTAGAGAATCGAATTCATCACCCATCATACAAATTTTTTGTTGTCTATGCAGATACTATAGACACAGACACACGTCCTTTTTCTTGTCAGAGATTAGTCGTTTCTCGTCTGGTCCTTGGGGCATTTTTAACTTTTTGTTCTCTCCAAAACTTGGAACAAGCTCGTCTGACCTTGTGTTGTCTCCATATGATATCTGCAAAAATGCTGATTGTCAATTTATATTGGTTTACAAAGTTAATTTAATGATGTGTGAACTGGTTTTTGAATACGGCATATTTGCTCGAAGGGTTACTCACCATCGGACACATCAATGAACAAATTGATTTTGTAAGTTAGTCTTCGTAAGACTAGCATCGAGCACTATGATCTACACAAAACCGCCGTCCAAAATGAATTCATGAGTAGAGGACAAACTTTACTCGAGCTCGAATTGACCACAGAGCGAAAGACAAATGCGCAGTTCGAGTTTCTACTTGATTCCATTCGATTTGACATTGGGTCGTAAGCTTTACAAATTCTGTAATCTCGTAGTCATCGGTTCGCTTTTTATTGGATCGAGGAGGTGGACTAAACCGATGGGCGACAGATGCAAATTACGTCCGCATCACTCAAAATTGATCAATCATGTATTGGGGACCGTCTATTAACAAAGATCAAATCGTTTTGGGGACCCCTTCCAAAATAAGAGAGAAACTCCACATGGAAAGAACATGAACCGACGCTTCTTTTCTTGATACAAATGTTATGACTGTTCAAATATGATATTATAGTGCTTACCCCATGCCTATGGCATTCAACATTGCGAGGGATAATGGTACGGTTGATCTCTGAATGTTTCTTCAATATTAAATGTGGCTCCTAAAATTCTCTTTTTGTTCAATTTAATTCTTCAACTCTCAAAAATCTAATCAATATGACGTAATCCTTCCCTTAGAAATTTCAAAACCGTTAGCTGACGCTGCCATAATTTCTATCGACTTTACCTACATGTGCCATGCCGGCACCCACATGGCTTACATGTGGCTTTGTATGTATATAAACAAAATAAACAAAAGGAAAGGCCAAAAGGATTTGCTCACTTGGTAAAGCAACACGGCGGTCCACATCAACATTTTTGGCTCAACATACACTAACACGACAGTCCACATCGAAAAAGCTCGCGTGATGTGGCGATATATTACGGAATGATTAAATTGAGCAGATTTTTAAAAATTCATGAACTAAATTGAATTAGAAAAAGTTTAAAAATTGTATTGAATATTGAAGAAAAGTTCAGATTTCATTCATGTCATTTTCCTTAATTTTGTAATGTTTTCATACTATTCCCACATTATATTTGAGATAAAATGCCCGATTTATATGTGAGATGTGGACACAATGAATCGTTAAGTTACTTTCTTTATACAAAATTCACTTTCTTAAGTTTTGGTATGATCATATCCGTACCATACTTCACTTCGATTTAAAAAGATTCAATCATATGTCTACGTAAAAAATCATGCAAAAGGGAGACGCGTTGATTATCATAAATGCCCCAAAAATACTTTTACCGTATCCCGAATGTATCTAACATCGTTGAGACATATCGTCATAATTAAGTAGTAAAATGTCGTAATATATCATAAAATTAATTTACAATTTGAATATACACTGTAATCAAGTGTAAGATAGATGTTAAAAGTATATGAAGCAAAAAGTATTTATTTTGCCTTCCCTTCAAAATTTAAAATTCTATTCAAATTTCAAAAGAAATTATTTTTTTAACATGTCAATTTGCAAAAATTTCGGAATAATTCAATTTTGGACACGTTAAAATGCGTGTGCGATAAAATTTAGATTAAACAAAAAGTAAAAGGCAAAAATCAATCCAAACAGTCTCTTATCAAAGTTTTAAGGATATTATAATGGGGATCCAAGTGTGATATGCAATCATTTGCATTGTTTGGAGGAAAAAAAAATTGGGAAATTAAGTGTTTTCCCCTTTTTTGTTTATATTTAAATCTGCAAGATCATTTAGGGGCTTAAAAAACAAGTTTAGAAAATTCCCAAATTGCTCTATAAACTATCTTCCGTATTAAGAATTCTTAAAATCTGGATTCGTCTAATTAATTCAAGATTTATTTATTTGGAAAATCTCCCAAAAAATAGTAAAACCTATTTTTTTTATTACAGGTGGACGTGGGAATCCGTTGCTTGCATGTCGGTGACGACCACGACTTTTCCTCTTTCAAGTTTGGGTTCTTTTATTCAGAAAAAGATAAGGAATGCGACAATGGCAATGGCAACGAAAAGAATAAAGTAAAAAAACCGACACTCGTCGGTGATGGAGATTTTTGTTTTGGATTAACTTGGTTGTTATAATTTTTTCATTTTCAATCTTGGAAAATGAAAAAAAGGGAAAAAAATAAAAATAAAAAGATAGACGTGCATGCATGTATGTAACTGTCATGGACAAGCTAGTATCACGTGCTTACATTGAACTACGATCTTAATTTTGTAGATGATTTAGGTTGTTAAGAACGCGTTTAATTAGATTGTTATACAACCATCTAATCAACAAAACAACAACCCTTTGTTCACAAGCCCAAATGACCACAGGTCATCTCGATTCAAAACAAACCCTATAAATCCATAATTTTCAAACTAGGGATCAAGATTTTGCCATGTATATTTTCGACTAACTGCAGACACACAAGTTCGCCTCAAAATCCATCAATACATTCTTTAAAAGCAGAGTTCTCGATTCAGAAATCCAAAGCGATAGTACTCATCTCAGAAAATTCGATCCTTCGGGTCTTGTTTTCTTCTCACTAAACTAGTTCTTTCTCACAGTTCTTGACATTTTCAAGGATGCAACTTTCTTGTTTAGTGTTAAGTGAAGGCTTGTGGCTAAGACATGCTCTCTCTTTTTGACAATATGGAGAGAATTCTCAAGTGTTGAAGAAGGAAGGAAAACAAGAGATGGTTGGAGGAGGCAGTGACATGCTCCCTCTCCTTCGATGCAAGGTAGGGAAACGAAAGGACAACCTTTGAGGCTGCGTTTGGTCATCCGAATTTCTAATCATGATAGGACTGGATAGAATAGGATAAGAAATTTTGGAATTTCTTCATATCATGTCCACTGTTTGGTGGACTACGGATTTAAAGTCAGATAGGATAATTTTTATTTTTATTTTTTGCTATTCACGGGTCCGGAGGGGTCAGTGAAGAAAAAAAGCCGAGAAATTTTTTTGGTGAAAGCGCACAAAGTGTGGGGATGAAGATGACAGCGAGTGGGGCGTAGGGTTTCTAGAAAAATAGACGTTAGAAATCATATCCGGGTCTATCCCATCCCCTCCGGATTTTTTTATCCGAATTATATCCGATTTAAGTCCAACCTTATCCTATTCTAGATCACTATTAAACACATAATAGGATAAAATATATTCTATTCTGACTTTTATTTGGTCAATCAAATCGCAGCAAGAGATCTCTTCAATGAATAATGTTAAGTCTCGTGATTCTTGACTGGATTTCCAGTAATAAAATTGAGGGCGTTGACTGTTGACATGTGAAGGCCATGAGATGGTGCACCCTTGAATTCAGTGTCTTTTCTGCCATTAATATTACTATAATCTCTCTCTACAGCACCGTCACGGTACTGTAATAATTGAAGGGAGCGTCTTTTTTCTTTCTTTTCTTGTCATTGTTGTTAAGGGAGGTACACTTTGATTAGTGATCTTAATGATGTAATTACCGCTTCCCATGCACGGCTTAATCCACATGCGGGGGATCGCTAATCCATGTGCCGTACATATTAGATGTGCGGACACTTGATTGAGTTGTTGTTTTATGTTAAGGATGACATATTATTGTGGGAGCCATAAGTATCATGTTAACCCAATAATATATAACGTGTCCCGAATAACACAGTGATCTTCCGTGTTAAGGAGAAAGCCGTCTTCAAAAAAGCAAGCTAGAAGCTTCGTATTATTAGATGGTTCAAACTGGGATCGAATCGAAAGTTTAGGATGGTGTACACAATTTCGTTTTAACTTCGAATTGGCCCTTCATCACGTTCGATGTCTAGGCACTGCGAACCGAGTTTATGCCTTTTTTTTTCATGGCGGATTCGAAAGTGAAGAAATTTCTTGGTATTTTATCTCTTTGGGTTTCCATGGCATTGTCTCTTCTGGGGAAAAAATCAAAGTACGTGGGCAAACATGAATCCAACCAACTGATGTCTCATGTACCCAACTATGAAATGAATCCAACCAATTTGATCAAACATAGAATATTCTCTCTCTCTCTCTCTCTCTCTGAATGACAGTACGGACGCGCGCTGGGCAATGAATTTTCTCTCATGGGGTTCGATCATACGAATTGCATAATCAGAAGAGGCCAAAAGAACAAAAGCGTAAAGGCAAGAGAGAAAAGAAAGGGTGGCATTCCCCGATCCCATCTGAAACTGTCTGGTTTAAAGAGAGATAGAGAGAATCTCTCACCTCGCCACGCCAAAGGAAACTTCGAGGAAGAAGACAGGGAAAGGTGATGATGTAGAGAGAGAGGGACAGAGATTCACAGTCTGATTTCATCAATGGCTTCAAGCCATACCAGGTGTGCTCATAGTTTAGTCCGAACGGTCTTCTTTTTTGCCGGCATAGATTCTGGTGAAAATATTCTTAGAATGAACCAAGGTGGAGTTTTTTTTTTTAATAAAGAAATTGAGCATGACTGGTGCTATAACTTTATCAATGTCCAATTGATCGTTAGATATATAGATGGACGAGAATTATCTATGGGCAAATCAGAATAGTGTACGACCCTAGAATCGAGTGAAAATTATAGTCCAAGTTTGCCGATGAACAGGAAATATGTGTGTGCGCACACGGAGACCTAGCTCGGCCCTATAACTCGGCCTAAAAATGCTTATGGGCACTTATGGCTCGGATCGGGTCTAGAAGGTCCCCTAAGCTTGTAGGCTTATGATCAGGTCTAATATGGACATCATTCACATACAAATTTAATTAATAAGAACTTTGGTGATAGTCAACATCGACAAGGGTGAGCACCATTGCCGCAATCGCCGCCTCTTCTCAATAGATTTACGTATCCAATATCGATCTAGGTTTTCCATAAATAGTTTCGAATAATACACTTTTTTCCGTAGTTACATCCAATTTTCTCTCAAGCAAGAGATAGCATGTATTATCTAACTTGATCCTATCTTAGCTAACTTTTTGTGTGAGCAACCAAACACAGTCCAAAATTTCAAAATCTTTTCTTACCATAAAAATATAAACTGGATATATTGAAATCTAAAACATGCCGATCATAATATAATTGTTTTATGAACTTGATATATTAAGTGATGCAACATATGCGGATACTTATCGAGTGTTTTATGAAATTGATATATTAAGCGATGCAACATATGCAAATATTTTTCGAGCGTTCCATTCTTAAAGTCTCGATAGGAATTTACCTCATATTATTTACCTTAAATTTCTCTTGAAAGCGTTACAACTTCTTGTCCGTTCTGCGTGTAATTCAGGTCCATCATGCTCCTCCACGGTGGAAATCAATGGAGGGTCTGTCGCTTTTTACCTGATGATGACGACTCCTGGAGAAGACAGTGAAAAAGGCGCAGAAAGAACCATAAAGCCATTAATAAAATCTCTCAGAAGAAAAGCTAAAGACCCACCAGGACGGTGAGCAAAGCGCTTGCCGTAAGAGGAGAGAGAGAGAGAGAGAGAAACAGGGGCGACACAGCGAGGCAGAAGGCGAGAAAAGACAGAGAGAGAGAGATGTTAATGTTAATGCTTATATCCCTGTGAGTCCTAGGAGCTCATCTTCATTCCTCATCTCTATCTCTGTGTGCGTGTCTCTCTCTGTCTCTACATCCGTTGAGACCTGAGACCCCACAAGTGGTGGCTGCTCTGCATCTGGGTCTCCCTAGATTTGAAGCAGAGAGGTGTCCACGACTCTCCTCTCTCTCTCTTCAGAGTCGTCGAGTGGGTACTTTCTTGAAACACGTAGACTCCTCCTCCTGACTCTTCTTCTTGTTCTGTTTCGGCACTGTTCATTTCATTCCTTGGTACTTGCTTCTCTTCTCTCTTCTCTGTCGCGCGTAACGCAGATCCCATTAGCATTTGACCCCACTTTGTCCATTTCGGTCTTCTCGGTTTTCTTCAGAAGTAATTCGCATAGGATCTGATTGTTCTTGGGTGCGAAGTTCCTTTCTTGTTCTCTTCTTGATCCTAGCTCCGCAAATTCAGTTGACCGGTCCTTGCTTATCACAGTTAGATTTTGTATGAGCAACAAGATGGGAGGTCACACATTTCACTGATTCTTGGGTGGTATGCTTAGATTTAGATGCCCCTCGGCAACAGAGTACTATCACTTCAATTGTACTCTGCATTCTTTTCGTTTCTTCTTCGGATCTGGGTTTGCTAATTAGGCTCTGCTTTAGTCAAACTCAGGTGGATGTGACGCTATATACTTTGGTGGGCGACCATTTCAATGAAGATCTTTGAAGTTCTTGCTTTTTCCTCTCGTTGTCTGTTCTCTTTTAATTGTGAGTTTTTCTTGTTGAAAGGCAACAATTATTCTGAAGAGAGAACATCAATGTCGATATTGCCGACAGCTGAATTAGAAATTCCTCTCCTCTCAAAGAATTATGAAATCACATGAAGCGTGTACACTTGGTTTGCTTTTCTTGATTATCCATGGCTTCTTTTTGCCTTTTTAACCTAGTGGGGCTTCTCAGAGAGAGAGAGAGAGAGAGAGAGGTCCTACTATTAATGTTATTAGGTCGGCTGTGTTTGTTGAGCTTGGGCCCATTGTCATGTGAGAAAAAGGGAAAGTGGCATGAAATTTTTTTATTTGTATGAAGTTGCTGTCATGTCTTGTGAGCTTCGGAGAATTTTGCGAGTCCTCTCATGAAGTCGGCATTAGAGTATTGACCGCTGATAACACTAGATCTGGTATATCTAACTATTTTTCTTAGATCTGTTTAACACTGATTTGTCTTTTATGCTAAAATGGATACTGTTGTAGATAGCCACTAGTCCTCGAGACTTGATTTGAGTCCTACAATCATGCTCACCTAAACCTCTTCCAATGATCACTCGCTTTCATTGACAATGCATTATTGATTTTTCATCTTCTGAGGTTGATCTATGGGTTCTCTTTGATGAAAGATCTAAAAATGCTCGTTGTCTCTTTTCTCTATGAATTATGTTCTTAAATGCAATTCTGTCTTGACTGGAAACTCAGGGACTATACTTCTTTAATTTAATGTATCGAAACTATTCAGATTATTGCATTTGCAATTGGCATTTCGTGCTCAATATCTTGCTTTGCAAACAATAAGTTTCATAAGACGACGGAGTCATTGACATTATACTGCAGTACTAGCTTGAATATCATTTGTCTGATCAATGGGCTTTCACAGAAATTCATTTATCTAAGCATGGTGAAAAGTTCATCGTGAAGTAAGCTACAAGTAGCTTTCAGTTGTATCGTGTTAGGAATTTGACTTGAAAAGCCACATCTGAT
Source organism: Syzygium malaccense (assembly GCA_031216405.1). Classification (NCBI taxonomy): domain Eukaryota; kingdom Viridiplantae; phylum Streptophyta; class Magnoliopsida; order Myrtales; family Myrtaceae; genus Syzygium; species Syzygium malaccense. The sequence goes on from CM062257.1 coordinate 8,274,618, forward strand.
CTGTGCAGAGAGTTGTAATTTAATAACAGTAGGATGACGAAGCATAAGGATGGAAAACCAGGGTCCCTACAAGACAAGCGATCTAGTGTTCTTCCGATGATGACTTTGCTCATTGCCTTATGTGGCTTGTCATTTTATCTGGGAGGTATTTACTGTGCTGAGAAGAACAAATTTGAGGTAAAGAATGTCAAGGACATTGCTAAGGCCGTCCCTTCTCCTAAAGACTCGACAGTTGCTCCACTTCAGATGAAGTTTGTTACTTTCCCTGAGTGTAGCTTAGACTACCAAGACTACACTCCCTGCACGGATCCTAAGGTACGAGTGGACCATGTAGTTCATTATGATATGATCTTAACATAACGAATCTGAGATATATGGTCTTCTTCATTTGGGTAAAGAGGTGGAGGAAGTATGGCATGCATCGTCTGACTTTCATGGAGCGCCACTGCCCAGCGGTTTTCGAGAGAAAGGAATGCTTGGTCCCGCCCCCGGAAGGGTACAAGCTGCCGATCAAATGGCCAAAGAGCAGGGACGAATGTTGGTACAGGTAATTCTGTTTCCTCAGTCATGCTGGAGAACAGAAATTTCTTGAATTCACTACACGGAAGTGAAAATGAATATTTGGATCGGGTCATAGGAACGTGCCATATGATTGGATCAACAAGAAGAAATCAAACCAGAACTGGCTGAGAAAGCAAGGAGAGAAGTTTATTTTTCCTGGTGGTGGTACTATGTTTCCCAACGGTGTGAGTGCATACGTCGATTTGATGCAAAATCTGATCCCTGGTATGAAAGATGGCACAGTTCGAACTGCCATCGACACAGGTTGTGGGGTGAGTTTGTAATAACTCTTGAAGTGGAAAAGAATTGTGTACTTTTTTTCATTAGCATTTCTGAGATGTGCAGATGCTTCTGTGATTTAATAGATTCGGCACTTACAGTTCTAGTGGCAGTTTTAGCTGATGCCTATGATATCTTGACATTGTTAAAGGTTGCGAGCTGGGGAGGCGATTTGTTGGATCGTGGGATATTAACGGTTTCTCTCGCCCCTCGAGATAATCACGAAGCTCAAGTCCAATTCGCCTTGGAACGGGGCATTCCGGCAATACTAGGCATCATCTCCACGCAGCGGCTACCTTTCCCGTCTAACTCATTCGATATGGCCCACTGCTCGAGATGTCTTATCCCATGGACAGAATTCGGTAACTTCCTTTCCTGATGCGTTGAATCTAAATACCAGGAATAATGGGATGTGGGGGTATAAAATCTCTCTTTTCTAACTTATGAAAGTGCATTGGTCACAGGTGGATTATACCTCCTAGAAATCAACCGGATACTGCGGCCCGGAGGTTTCTGGGTCCTCTCAGGACCACCAGTCAACTACCAAAACCGCTGGCGTGGATGGAACACTACTGTGGAGGAACAGAAGTCAGATTATGACGGGCTGCAGAAGCTGCTCACCTCAATGTGCTTCAAGCTGTATAACAAGAAGGACGACATCGCTGTGTGGCAGAAAACCTCGAACAGCAGTTGCTACAATCGCCTCGCAATACCTGACGCCTACCCTCCGAAATGCGACGACAGCCTCGAGCCGGACTCCGCTTGGTATACTCCGCTCCGCCCTTGTGTGGTCGTTCCGGATCCCAAGCTCAAGAAGATCGGTCTCAAATCTGTCCCCAAGTGGCCTGAGCGACTGCACATTGCACCCGAGCGCATGTCACAAATACACAGAGGAAGCGCGAGTGCTTTCAAGCATGATGATAGTAAGTGGAAGGTGCGGGCGAAGCAGTACAAGAAAGTACTGCCTGCACTTGGGACTGATAAAATTCGAAACGTCATGGATATGAACACTGTCTATGGAGGTTTCGCAGCTGCTCTGATTGATGATCCCCTATGGGTTATGAATGTCGTCTCGTCCTATGGTGCCAATACTCTTGCCGTCGTTTATGATCGTGGGCTTATTGGAACATACCATGACTGGTAACTTCAACGAGTTGATTTTTGTTCGTAGGATCTCCGACTACAACTTTAAGTGCATTTGATCATTGCAATGTTTATCTGTTTGTTTTGCCTCTTTTGGTAGGTGTGAGGCGTTCTCAACATATCCTCGAACATATGACCTTCTTCACCTCGATGGTCTCTTCACTGCTGAGGGCCACAGGTATTACCGGCTGTCTTCCATTTCAAATTTTCTTATCGCCGTGAAAGTGTTTTTAATAATTGGCGTCTTCTCTAGCCTCTTTACTTAGTGGAAGCACTTTAGATGATGACAACATTATTATGGCGTGCTTTTCAAATTGACCCGAACATGGCCAAACCGGTTTCGCCTATATAATAAAACAAGTACCTTTAAGAACTCAAATTTATATTTCCTGAGAATGGAGTTGTTGGAATTTTGGCAGATGTGATATGAAATTTGTTCTCTTGGAGATGGACCGAATCCTCCGTCCGAATGGGTACGTAATGATGCGGGAGTCTAGCTACTTCATCGATGCGATCGCGACCATCGCAAAGGGGATGAGATGGGGGTGTCACAAAGAAGACACTGAGTATGGCGTCGAGAAAGAGAAACTATTGGTCTGCCAAAAGAAGCTTTGGTATCTGTCGAGCAAGAGTTCGCGGTGAAAAGTGAAGGAAGACACACACTTCATGTACAACAAAATTGCCGAATAGAAGTATAGACAATTGAGAGTTTCAATCCTGGATCAGAAACACAAGGAGATCAGTCAAAAGAACCCAACAAGGGTTCAGGAATTCCTGCATTCAAATTCTTTCAAGCGATGAACAGTGACTAATAATACCTGATTCTGGTTTAGTGATCCTTCTCATAGAAGTATATTGTCCCAAAGGCTGAAGATGTATTTTTTTTTCCTCTTTCTGTTTTCGTACTTTAATTTGCGATTGTCATTCTTTAGTCCTCTTTCGGCCCCTGCTTCTCCTTTGTTTTCACACTAGTTGAAAACTGCCGGAGTTACTCAAATGCGAGAGGTGTATTCCAATGAATTTTTTCTTTTATTTTTGCAGTAGGGTGACATGCTGCAATGTCATTGTCCTCTTTTTTATCATGTTTACCTCTTCTTGTGAACCCAACAAAAGTGAAAGGAGGGTGACTGGTGTGAGTTCCCATTTCTATGGTTGTCGCTTGGATTGTGTGGAATGTGATGATGCCAAAGGTGGTCCATAAACAAAAGATGCAAATGACTTTTCTTCTTTTTCAATAAGGAAAAGAGCGGTTTCTTACCAAGTTCGTAATTTGTGTGTTCTTGTGTGAGATTCCTCATAGCTTGCATGGAGGCATCTGTAAAATTGAAATTATTCCGTTTCTGTAGAGAGAAAGAGAGAGAGAGAGAGAGAGAGAGAGAGAGTTTACAGGATAGACCTTTACAGTTGCTGTATGGGTTGGCACTACTTATAAGGACAATGTTCTATTGTCCTGAATTGTCTTTCCTGACCGGCAAAGTCGCAAGAATCTCAATAACCTTTCATCAAAGAAGCCAGAATCTCTTCTTTCCTCGTAGAATGATTTTCGAATTCCAGCGATATGCATGCTAATGAAGCATTGGTCGATTCAAATTCCTTCCTACTTGGCACGCCTTCGCTTCAAATCGCAATACGACAGGAACCAAACAAATAGGCAACAGCAGCACTGATCAAGCATATATGCCAAGAGCCATTTATTTCAACAGATAGAACACCTCCCGATCACCGGGACATTACAAGAAAACAGAGTTACTAAAGAAATATATGTCAGAACACGAAACACCACAAACAAAGTACTGCAAGTTTGATCTTATTCTCAGACAGGAAGGACGGAAAAGAACACCCTGCACATTCATCCCGCAACTTTGCGGTTATAGCCTCGGCCAGGTTGGATCCACTGTCCCTGGCGTTGTCCATAATAGGCATGCACCGGTCCATCACGCCATCCGCCGGCCTTCAGAGGCAGTGGCTGTTGCTGCATCACCAGACCTTTGCGAGCACCAAAGCTCATATCTGCCAACTTTTCACTCACATCAGCCACTTCTCTAGACATTGGACCCTTTATCACAGAAGCTGCAACATTAAGAAGCATCATTTGTTAACGAGTAATAAATGACTCAATAAATGAAATCTCATTAACATTCTCCAGAATCCGAAGCCATCGATCGTGGGTGGGGTCTAGGACCTTGGGTGGATAAGTCAATACTTTTCTGATTCAGAGCATCTTATATACGTGCTCACAATGAACATATATAAGTTAAGAGATTTCATTTTAGATTCTCATTTTAGAGGTATAGAGATTTGGCTTACACACAATGAATGAACATGAAGTTTAAGTGCGCGTAAGATATCCAGGAAACATCCCTCATAGAAACAACACAAAAAGGAAAGGAAAAATGACACACCGCAAGTACCTGAATTTTTACCCATTCTCCAAATTGGATACCTAAACTTTTTTCTAAGTTTAATCAAGCGCAAGTACCCAAAGTTTTACCCATTCTCCAAATTGGATACCTAAAACTATATTTTAAGTTTAACCAAGTGCCTTTTTCAAATGAGGGTCGTCCATTAAAGTCGCGGAAAATGTCAACGTGGTCACTAATGCTGTCAAATGACAATCAACTGTCCGTATTGACATCCAATGTGGCCTCTTAAAAAATTGCCACGTCAACAAATCAGACGACTAAAATCGTCACAGCGAACACTCTTTCTCCTCACCACTCGATGTCTCAAAGGAAATGGCACAATTTTTCATAAGCAAGCAAGCCAATGTCGTCAATTGTACTTAACTTTTGTTAGGGAAATGAGCCACGCCAGCACATGACATGGTGATATATTTAACGAAGGCCTCACTTTGAGCTAAATTTGGAAAGTTCACATACTCAATTGAATAAACAAAAGGCAAAAGTCCAAATACTTACAGTGTCATTACCCCATAAAGAAATAAGACTTACTTGGGCTGTTGTTTCCCGATGGTTGAAATCTTGACTGTTTGACAGAGGAATTTGAATATGGCCCAACCTTGTTGGAATCCTTATGGAACAAAACAAAACTGTTTAGTACCTCTAGACATGCGATAATAGTGATACATTAATAATAAATTACGACAGATGGAAACAACTATTATTAAATAGCCATGAGCACGTATGATACATTACCTAGGCCCAAAAGCCCAAGGTAAAAACCACACGAGGACCTTACCTTAAATGGTCATGAGCATGTATGATATCCATAGTCAATAATTTAAAAATGTTTACCAATTGCGCGCCCAAACAATTTACTTCACTAACTACCCAACATGTTGAACGGTTTTAACCATGATACGTAATATTTTTTTAATAGGAAAGGCACAAGAACTTCTCACCTGATTTACCATATTAAGCTTCCGCTGAGCACCTGTAAAAGTACAAATAATTACAGTTCTCTTCGCTTGGCAATTTAATATCCATAGTGCTCATATATTGATAATCACTTCAAATAACCAGTAATTTATTTCATGCTACCTGTCTTCAGAGCCACTGCTCTTGGTGATGAATTGTTGCTGCCAAGCTTTCGATTATCCAACACCACAGGATACCTTATGCTGTTTTGCACCTCCAAAGAGCCTCTTGTTCCTACTGCAGCAAAACACGACAAATTAACTTCAAGCTGATGATTGATGATAAAAAGCAAAGTCTAGATAAGAAGACAACCAGGTGGAGGCGTCCGATTGGCAGTTAATCTCGATCGGAGGGCAGGAGGAATGTAGTAGCAACTCTGGCACAGAAAATATAAACAATGAACTAATATACCAAAAGAGCGCCCTTTATGTATCATAAATTTAACAACAAAAATTCAGGAAAAGCATAAAAGCTTCACCTGAAAGAAAGGATGCTGAAGGGCCTCTGCTGCTTCTGGCCTCTGGAGTGGATCCCATGAACAGAGGGACTGTATTTCACAATAAAATGTTATGATAGAATCTAGAGCAAGCAATATGTCATAACAATGGTGCTCACCCTAATGAGATTGATTGCATCCACACTGGCAGACGGTATCATTCTGGATAAATTCACACCAGGAAACTACATCGCAGAATAGCTGAGTCAGATTATACCTGCTGAGAGGAAAAAGCACTGATCAAGCAGGTCAAACTTGTAAAGATACCTGTGGGAATTGATAATTAATGGCCCTAGCAAGATGAAGACCCTCAGCCCACGACTCCCAAGTAGGACTCCCCATCACACCACATATTTTAAAAACTTCATCCGCTTCACTGCAAAGCAGGCAAGCAAGGAAGTTGTCAAACACTGAATTTCCAACAAAGAACTAGAAGAGAAACTTCAACCCAGAACTAAACATGAGGATCACGAGAAAACATTAGATTTGACATAATACAAACGAAAATAGATAAATATTGATTGGACGGTAAGTAAGACGGGAAAAGCAACGGATATGCCTTAGCAAAAGATCATATACCTGATGCCAGGGAAGAGCGGGCGCAGTGTGAACATTTCAGCCATAATAGCACCCATAGCCCACATATCTATAGGAACATCAAAATCTCAGAGAGTCTAAAAGGTATGTACAAATGCTAAGTCAGAAGACATCTATTTTTTTCCTCTGGGACCCTTACCAACTTTAGAACCATAAAAGTGTGAATGAAGCAGCACTTCTGGCGCTCGGTACCTGTACATATGTTTAAGATTTATCATAGTGTTGAGACAAAAGCGGAGTGAATCAGTCAGAGATCACATAGAGGAGAAACAACCCACCAGCGTGTTGAGACATATTCAGTGTATGGTGGATCCGAATTTATCTCACGAGCAAGACCGAAATCGGCGATTTTCACTGTGTCTTTGGTAATCAACAAGTTCTCTGCAAAAAAGAAACTGGCATAAGACTTAAACACAAGCCAGCCAAAAAGAAACCTATAGTGACATTTGCGATCTTTATGATCAGATAGAGACTAAAGAAACCACCCAAAAAATTCCAGTAAATAAAGCTGGGGACCGATAAGCTGATCGTGACTTTTAACTCCCTAGTAAGCATGATTTACCTGGCTTCAAATCACGGTGGAAGTACCCATGATGATGCATATAAGCAAGACCTTGAAACACTTGAAAGAACCAATTTCTTATTTCAGCCTCCGAGAAGAGCTTCTCTCTGTCCTTCATGAACTGGTACAGGTTGCACTCCTGACAAAAGAAGACAACGTCAGCCAACGAATTCCAAAAGACCACAAAAGGAATAATGCCACACTACTTACCATGTACTCAAACACAAAATACAAGATATCATTCTCCCGGATGAGTTCTTTAAGCTTCACAATACTAGGATGATTCATTTTTTGCAATGACTGCCACAAGACAAAACCACAACAATCAATACATAACCACAAAATTATATGATAGAGAAAACACAAAAAGAAAATTAATTTCTAGCACCTTCACTTCTCTCAGGTTCATACACTCCTCCCAAGAATAGTATTTCTTCTTCATTTTCTTTATCGCAACCTGTTAAGGTTAAAGATCGACTAAGTACATTTACGGATGCAGAAGCATAGTAACAGCACCAAATATATGGAAAAATTGCAGTTCCAGCGGAGTCATGAACAACTTACAACTTCTCCAGTATGCTTATTAATAGCTCGCCAAACATTCCCAAATGTTCCATCACCTACTTCTTTAAGTATGTCGTACCTACAGAAGTCAACAGGGTGGTCAAATTAAGTCAAATTGCAAAACCTTTGGTCTACAATAGTAACAGAAGAAAAACTCACCTCTCCATTGTAACAGCAACTCCAGTGCAACAAGGCTCTTTCTTTATTCAAGAAAACAAACGGAACTAAAAATGAAATATAACATTTACTTCAGTGGATGTCTCGTGCTGAACACCTCCAAATACTAATAAAAGCACCAAAGCCTGGGTCCCAGCTGAATCATCCGTTGAATTTCTATAAGCTGATGTGAGAAAGCATGAGCTGAATGTGCTGATGGATAGGTTTCTCAGCTTTCCTCACCGTTGGAGCCATGGATTGTTGATCACAGATTGGCACCCGCGGTAAGAAAAGACGATGAGCGAGAATCATGTCGATAGCGACAACAAACTTAACAAAGAGACAGCCTCAGGGATACAAGCAGCAGCTGAGGTTTCAGGATCCCCTTCAATCTCCAATTAACAGCTTCCTTGTCACTCTAGCCGTTTGCCACGAAGGGAAACTTCAGATGACGTATCTAAGTGCTAAATAACCAAAGCCTATACTCAATATCTCAATATCCGTCAAACTTCAACTTCAGATATGCAGTAGCAGACTTCAACCCTGTAATAATGTCAATAATGGGGTTAAAAGAAGTAAAACCACGTAGAAATTGACCAGTTACTGAAAATTGGACATAATCAGAGACAGTATGGGAAACAATTCACAGGATTGCTTCTACCTCTGAAGATGTTCTCCCGGAAATTTTCACTTGATGGCCTGTTGATGCACTACCAAGTGCATTAAAGATCCAGGATAAATCACAGCTTGCATTACGCCCCCAGCAGTGATCATTCACAGAAGGCGACCACTAAGTGCAATTGACGAAGGAAACCAGAAGAAAGTCACCAAGCATAAGAAAACGCCAATCGAACACATCCCAAAATGAAGAGAGACGAGACTGATCGCAGGTTGACCAAAGGCAGGCTTGCTCCATATCTTAGAAAATAAAAAGCGCCTTAAAACCAGATCCTCAGAAACCTGACAACCATTAACAAAAACAACTAACCACATGAGAGATTTTATCATATGCAGGAAAGCAGATCATAAGCAAACATCCATCAACTAGCTTCATCACATCTAAGGCTCACCAGAGATAAGCTAAAGATAAGAAACTAAAATCTTTCGCTCGAAATAACACGAAGTTTAAATAGAAGCCACGCCTCCATCTACTACTGGATTAAAACACTTCTCCACGGTAGAAGAGTAAAAGATCCACTAATTGAATTTGCAGGCCCTTCATTTATTTCCCAATTATCTTCGATTTTGAGCTTGGTCTAAGGTTATATACCATGTTAGAAAGGGAATAATAGAACAAGGCATGTTAATAAATACCAAACCAAGCCCAACACTAATTCGCAAGGAGTGATAACTACTGCGATATCACCTGCCTCTACCGTATAGAAATCATCTAATGTCTTAGGTAAAGGGGGAAAAATCACCTCGGAACAAACCCATAGGCAGCAAAACGCTAAATTTAACAGGAAAGAACCAAAACCTACCCCATCCCGCCTTGAAAGCTAGCAATTGTAATAAATGACGGAAACCAACGAACAAATTATCAAAAATTCAAGCACCCCGACTCCTGAATCATTCCGAACCGCGCAAACATCACAAAAATAATTCACAAGGAGCGATAACTACCGCAACATCGCCTGCCTCTACGGGATAGAAATCAGCCGACGTCTCAGGAAAAGGGGGGCAAAAAAACCACCTCGGAACATTACCCACAGGCAGCAAAACCCTAAATCAAACAGGGGAGAACCAAAACCTAGCCCATCCCGCCTCGAAAGCTCGCGCAATCGCAATCATCGACGGAACCCAACGAACGAAATCATCAAAAACCCAAGCACCCCCAGCTCACGAATCGTTCCGAACACCCCCCGCGCAAACACATCGCGAAAACGAAAAAGAAAGAAAAAAGACAAAACTTGCGAACCGCGCAACCAATTCGAATCGACACGGAGAACCTCAGCCCCCCCTAAAAAAAACCCAGGACGAATTCCTCAAAAAATCACGCCGCGACGAAACCCACCCAACCCCCCCTCCCTCCCCCCCTTCCCCCGGTAAGCGACGATGATCCGCGCACAACCCAAAACGGGATCGAGAGGGAGGGAGGGAGGGAGAGGGAGCGTACCCGAAGGCCGAAGCGCATACGAACCGGCGCAGGCGTCGGAGCAGGAGGGAGGAAGAATCCAGAGCTCCCCCTCTCCCTTCTCGGATCCTCGACGAGATGCTCTCTTCCCGGGAATCGCTTCCGCCCTTTCTCCCTCTGCAACGCCGACGGCGACGCAGACGCAGACGCAGACGCAGCAGCTTCTTCTCCTTCTTCTTCAGTGTATAGAAAGAGAGAGCTTTGACCTACGCGGCGGACCCCTATTTATAGCATGTGCGAACGCGTCGCCGATACATGGAAGGGAAAGGGAAAGGGACGGGAAGGGCAGGAGGAGATTGCGAGGACGTGACGTGGCGCTGCGACACACCCGGGGCGGATCCGACGGCTGGGAATCGCCCGGGCCGCCTTCCCATCTCGCGGCCACGAGCGCGAGTTTCGGGGGCCCCCGCCCCTCGCGTGCTCTGGCTTGCCGCCACTTCGTGCTGGGTGAGCTTTATCGTCGGGGGCGACCTAATTTCCGCGCGAGATCCGGACCGTCCGTGCCTCGGGGGTCGACCTAACTTCGCGCGGAATCTGGACCGTCCCATTCCTTAGGGAAACATTTGACCTTCCCCTATTTCTATTTCCGACATACATTGAGATTTCCGGTTAATTTTCCACGTAAATCGCCACGCTCGCGTGTGTCGATAATTTCGTCCACGGCGTGGTGAAGAAATTTCCAAAGAGGAACCGATCGCGCGATCATTAATTTCGCGACTATTTCGTTTAATTTTTCCGATCTCGTCTTTAGTTTGGTAGTGTCGAATGTCGAGTTGCATTTGTAAAGCTGCGTTTGATCGTCCGGATTTCTAAACAGGATAGGACTGAATAGGATAAAATAAGAAATTCTGAGATTTCTTCATATCCTGTCCACTGTTTAGTGGACTACGGATTTAAAGTCGGATAGGATAATTTTTTTTTGCTATTCACAGGTCCGGAGAAGTCAGTAAAAAAAAAAGCCGAGAAATTTTTTTGGTGAAAGCGCGCAAGGTGTGGGGATGAAGATGACGGCGAGTGGAGTGTAGGGTTTCTAAAAAAATAAGCATTAAAAATCCTATCTGGGTCTATCACATCCCCTCCCCTCGAATTTTTTTATCCGGGATATATCCGGTCTATATTCGACCTTATCCTATCCTGGACCACCACCAAACACAGAATAGGATAAAACATATCCTATCCTGATTTTTATCCAGTCGACCAAACGCAGCTTAAGAGGACCCGATTGGAAATATTCTTTTTTATTTCTTGTTTTATACATGCATGACCTATTAAATTATTACTGTACATCGAGAAAATAAGCAAACTCATCATCTATCATTATTATTGTTATCATTGAAAGTAATCTGCCTAGGATATTGTTTGTATAATGAGGCTTGGGTTTCACGCCGTCGGTGGTTGTCCGTTTCATGGTCTCTCCATCATACCACAAGGAGGAGAGAGAACAGACCCCCTTACCAATATTGACCAAGTTCATATCAATTCCTAGATGCCCTCCTAGAGTCATTTACGCGGCACTCGGGATCTATCACTCGTTTAGTTATGATAAGATAACTAATCAAATCGGAGCTTCCTTTCTTAGAAAAGCGATCGAACTTGAACTTTCGCTATTTAGAGGTAGGTATTTCTTTATCATAGATAACATACGCGTAGCGTGATCTATTTAACGAGATAGCTTCGCCACTGAGGCTTGATCGCCCCTCGGGAGAAGTTCCATCTTTGTGGGCGGCATTTGATAGCAGTTGAACGGGGAGCAAGAGCAGCTGTCAATTCTATCTAATCGGCTATAGACCTTGGGACTTGACTCAAGCACCAAGACCTGCTGTAGTCTTCTTTCGACAAACGATGAAACGGTTGCTCCTTCTTTGTCCCGCTCAGGAAGTTATGCAGCCTTTGGTGTAGGCTACTCGAACGTTAGGATCGGGAGAGAGACTTGCACACGTGGAACAGGACGAACAGTAATTACAGTCCTGCGCAAGCTCGGGAAAATGGATGTAACTTCGTCGATACAGATCGGAATGACTTGATTCCAAAGCCAAATGAACAAAGACTTCTGGATTAACAATTTCTCTGTTTTGAGTTTTCTCAAATAAGTACTATAGGAAGGACGAAATCGGGGTGGAAGTAGACAGATGTAAATGGACAGAATAGAGGAAAAGATAGAACTTCCTTGGTTGCTCTTCTAGGCCTCCAAGGAAGTAGATAGGCACCAATTCTTCTAGATCAATGACTGCAACTCTTCAAGGATGCAGATTTGAAAACCTCCGACTCTTCAAGGACGGAGTGAAAACTCTTCTAGGTTTTCGGGGATATGAACTCTTCAAGGTTCAAGATAATTGCTTGATGCAAAATTTTCATTTAATCAAATTTTTCTCCAGAATACATAAAGTTGATGGTCTTTTATAACCAAAGAAAACAAATGAAAAGACTTAAGCAAATGAAGAGACTAAAGAGCATTAAAGACCCTAGAAGGCATAAAACATTAAAGAACTTAGAAACTAGAAACTAGAAACTAGATAAATGTCCAACGTCTTTTTGATCATTCCCAAAGTATCTTTTAGGCTTCCAATGTATAGGGAAAGACAAGGACTTTATTGTGGCATGGATTCATGAATGTGACTCTTGGTCTTCGAATTGCGTCCCTTCGATATCTCCAAGACTGGTTGAGCGACTTGTCGAGCTCGGATGCGGGCTGATCTCCTTGGTTGAGTGAGCTCGTCTTCGATGCGAAAGGTATTATCAAGCTGGCCTGCATCATCCTCCCCTTCTTTAAAAGAATTCGTCCCCGAATTCATGTCATCATCAGAGGAATCACCAGCATAAGGTGTTAAATGCCGAACGTTGAAAACATCATGTGTTTTCATATGAGAAGGAAGCCTTAAGCGATATGCATTGGGATTGATGCGCTCAAGAACTTCAAGAGGACCAAGCTTTCGATCACTAAGCTTGTTATAACTTCCAACCGGATGACGCTCTGGTGGCAAGTAAGCCCAAACAAAATCTCCTGGTTCGAAGATAACTTCACGCCGCCGCTTATCGACATCCTTTTTATAGGACTCTGTCTTGCTTTCTAACCTTTGGCGCACAGCTTCATGAATTGCTCTCATTTGAGAAACAATATCTTCAACATTGCCGCTCGACTTTGCAGCAAAAGGAATGGGTGCAAGATCAAGAGCAGTGTTCGGTTGTTGTCCATACACAATCATGAAAGGACTATACCCAGTCGTACGGTTTACAGCACAATTATATGCAAATTCGCCATGTGACAATCGCGTCTCCCAAGAGCGAGGATTTTCATCAATCAGTGTCCTCAATAGATTTCCCAAGGTTCGATTGACGACTTCAGTTTGCCCATCAGTTTGGGGATGAAATACAGTACTGTATTGCAGTTTAGTACCGACACTCTTCCACAATTGTCGCCAAAAATGACTGAGAAACTTTGTGTCCCGATCAGAAGTAATAGTCTTCGGAATGCCATGCAACTTATAGACTTCCTTAAAGAATAATTCAGCAATACGCGAAGCATCCATAGTTTTGCGGCAAGGAATAAAATGCGCCATCTTTGAGAATCGATCTACAACAACAAAGATGGAATCCATACCTTTGAGAGTGCGAGGTAGTCCGAGAACAAAGTCCATAGAGATATCTTCCCAAGGTGCTTGAGAGATTGGTAAGGGCAAATAAAGGCCAGCATTAGTAGTATGCCCTTTTCCAATTTGGCAGCGTCGACACCTCATCACGTGTCGATGTATGTCTCGTTTCAAATGAGGCCAAAAGTACTTGGCTGAAACAAGTTGCACGGTCTTGTCACGCCCAAAATGTCCGTCTCGATGAACTTCATCGATCACCCTTTGTCGAAGTGAACAATCAGGTAAACATAAACGGTTCCTTTTGAAAAGAAACCCATCACACTCAGTAAAATCAGCAAGTTTCTTCTCTTTTGCTTCGAGCAAGATTTTGGAGAAGTAAGGATCTTCATGATACAACTCTTGGAATGATTCGAATCCAAGAACTGTTGATCGCATTGTGTGGAGTAAGCTCTTCTTTCTACTAAGAGCATCAGCAACCTGATTTTGAACTCCAGCTTTATGTTTAATGATGAAAGTGAACTCCTGAACGTATTCAGCCCATTTTGCACGCCTGGAGTTAAGCTTTTGCTGCCCTGAAATATACTTGAGAGCTTCATGATCAGTGTACAAAACAAACTCTCGATGAATAAGATATTGCCTCCAATGTTCGAGTGTGCGAAACAGTGCATAGAACTCCAGATCATAAGTACTATAACGAAGTTTAGCACTATTCAATTTTTCGCTAAAGAAGGCAATGGGTCGACCTCCTTGACTCAGAACTCCTCCAATACCAGTACCTGACGCATCGCAATGTACTTCAAAAACAAGATCAAAATTAGGCAATGCAAGTACCGGGGCCGTGCTCAACTTTTCTTTAAGCTGCTCAAAACTTTTCTGAGCCGTACACGTCCACTCAAAGACTCCTTTCTTCATGCAAGAAGTAAGTGGGGCTACAATAGTGCTGAAGTGTGCAATAAATCGTCGATAGAAAGAAGCGAGGCCATGAAAGCTTCGTACCTCATGCACATTTGATGGAGTTGGCCATTCTCGAATCACTTTGATCTTGGCATCATCCACTGAAATGCCCTTTGCTGAAATATGAAATCCCAAGAAAAGGATTTGCGGTACCATGAAATAGCACTTCTCGAGAGCTACATACAAGCGCTCTTGTCTCAACACGTGAAGTACTTCTTGAAGATGCTGTAGGTGCTCGTCAGTAGACTTGCTAAAAATAAGAATATCATCGAAATAGACCACAACAAATTTTCCCAAAAAAAGTTTCAGAATTTGGGTCATGAACCTCATGAATGTCGATGGTGCATTCGACAATCCGAATGGCATGACTAGCCACTCATACAGCCCATCTTTCGTTTTGAATGTTGTCTTCCATTCATCTCCGGGCTTGATTCTGATTTGATGATATCCACTTTTCAAATCCAGCTTCGAAAAGATAATTGCACCAGAGATTTGATCCAAGAGGTCATCAAGGCGAGGAATAGGGAATCGATACTTAACAGTGATTTTGTTGATCGCCCTACTATCGACACACATCCTCCAAGTACCATTTTTCTTAGATACCAAAAGAGCTGGAACGGCACATGGACTAAGGCTTTCTCGGATAAAACCCTTAGTCAAGAGTTCGACAACCTGTCGATGCAATTCTTCATGCTCCGTTGGACTCATCCGATAATGAGCCAAATTCGGTAGAGAAGCACCGGGCATCAAATCGATTTGGTGCTGAATGTCTCTCATAGGAGGGAGACCTGCAGGTAAGTCCGTTGGGAAAATAACATTGAATTCTTCCAAAAGTGGTTGAACTTCAAGAGGTATGGAAGAAACAACTTCACCTGATTTGTGAAGTAAAACATATACAATACGAACCCCTTTTAAAGCACCTTTCATATCTTTCATCGAAAGCAATATAGGAGATGAAGACTTTTCGACAACAGGAGTTTTCAAAGGCTCCTTACTAGGTGCTAATATAATCTTCTTCCCTCCAAATTCAAAAGAATACGTATTTCGATAACCATCATGAGTAGTCCGCCTATCGAATTGCCATGGTCGCCCAAGAATAACATGACTAGCATCCATCGGTAGAACATCGCACCATATCTTGTCAAAATAAACAGAACCAATGGATAGATTAACAAGGCAGCGTTTGGAAACGGTTATCTCGGTGCCTTTCGATAGCCACGACATCTTGTAAGGTGTGGGGTGCGCCTTTAACTCCAACTTTAGTTTATTCGCTGCCATTTCAGAAATTATATTCTCACAACATCCAGAGTCAATAATCAATTGACATACCTTCCCCTTAATCGTGCAAGCGGAATGAAAAATGTTGGTGCGCAGCCACCCATCTCCGGTCTCATCACGAGGAACTAGAAAGATTTTTCTCACCATTAGAAATTCACCAGAATCAGCATGCACTATTTGCTCGTCACCTGCGAACTCTTCGACATCATTCACCTCTTCTTCGAGTGGATCCTCCACATGCTCATCAGAATCGTTATCCACTAAGAAGGCTTTGCCAGCTTGTCGACTCTTGTTCTTTTGGCAATTGCTAGCACGATGACCCAACTCACCACAAGTATAGCAACGAAAATCGGACGTAGTTGGTTGCTTCAAAATGTTACGCTGATTAGGAAACTTACTGGCAGTTTGCGTCGTAGCTTCAGTAACTTTAGTGGTGCCGGGGGTACTCCTAGCGTTTCGATTGGTCATGATAGAGGATTGTTGCCTCCTTGAGCGAGAACGCTCCACCTTAAGTGCTCGTTGGTGTGCATCTCCTAAGTCCCAAATGTCAAGGACTTCCAGGGCATCTTGAATATGAAGTTGAAGGCCATTCAAGTACTTGTTCACAAGCATCTCCTCCGGATCTTGAATGTTGTTACGAATCACCAACTCATTGAATTCGTTGGTGTATTGGTCCACCGTTCGCGTACCTTGTCTCAGATTTTGGTATCGTTGATAGAGCTCTCTCTTGTATCCTTTAGGTAGGAAATACTTTCGGATCTTGTCTTCCATCTTCCTCCACGAGGTAATTGGTGCTTTGCCCACGGATTGACGAGTTTGCTTCTCACGCCTCCACCAAGCGATGGCTTTACCTCTGAATCGCATAGCAATGATCCCGACTCGACGGTCCTCCGGAACATTTCGATGCTCAAACACTTCATTAACAAGTGTTAGCCAGTCAACAATTTCTTCAGGAGAATCATTACCTGAGAATTCCGGGATATCCTTTTTAACTTCTTTTTCCCACTCTGGTTCACGAATGTTTTGCTCGTGACGTCGAACATTCCTCCGATTGCGAAATGGTCGAACATTCTCCGAAGATGAAGAGTCACCATTGGAATCTTCGATCCTGGAATGAGGTGGTGAATTGTTTCTTTCCGCCCTCAGACGCTCAACTTCTCGCGTCAACTCATCAATTTGTTGTTGCATATGTTGCTGCAAATTGTCAGCGAGCGTATGCACTTCATTCAGTGGAATGGTTATGCCTCCACGACGTCTAGCTTGTCTTGGCGGCATGGTTCTCTCCTCCAAAGCTCTGATACCAAATTATGCAGCCTTTGGTGTAGGCTACTCGAACGTTAGGATCGGGAGAGAGACTTGCACACGTGGAACAGGACGAACAGTAATTACAGTCCTGCGCAAGCTCGGGAAAATGGATGTAACTTCGTCGATACAGATCGGAATGACTTGATTCCAAAGCCAAATGAACAAAGACTTCTGGATTAACAATTTCTCTGTTTTGAGTTTTCTCAAATAAGTACTATAGGAAGGACGAAATCGGGGTGGAAGTAGACAGATGTAAATGGACAGAATAGAGGAAAAGATAGAACTTCCTTGGTTGCTCTTCTAGGCCTCCAAGGAAGTAGATAGGCACCAATTCTTCTAGATCAATGACTGCAACTCTTCAAGGATGCAGATTTGAAAACCTCCGACTCTTCAAGGACGGAGTGAAAACTCTTCTAGGTTTTCGGGGATATGAACTCTTCAAGGTTCAAGATAATTGCTTGATGCAAAATTTTCATTTAATCAAATTTTTCTCCAGAATACATAAAGTTGATGGTCTTTTATAACCAAAGAAAACAAATGAAAAGACTTAAGCAAATGAAGAGACTAAAGAGCATTAAAGACCCTAGAAGGCATAAAACATTAAAGAACTTAGAAACTAGAAACTAGAAACTAGATAAATGTCCAACGTCTTTTTGATCATTCCCAAAGTATCTTTTAGGCTTCCAATGTATAGGGAAAGACAAGGACTTTATTGTGGCATGGATTCATGAATGTGACTCTTGGTCTTCGAATTGCGTCCCTTCGATATCTCCAAGACTGGTTGAGCGACTTGTCGAGCTCGGATGCGGGCTGATCTCCTTGGTTGAGTGAGCTCGTCTTCGATGCGAAAGGTATTATCAAGCTGGCCTGCATCAGGAAGTGAAGCGGTCACTAGCATTTAACTCCTCTCTGATGGCAGCTATCTTAACGAGACAGACCCTCCTCAGGGCCAACCGTCTTCCACCGCATCGCATTTGTCGGGGACGAATCCCCTCTCGCCAGTGCTACCAGGCGACCGATGCGTTTGAAGAAGGGCGCGACTGTGTCGAAGAGACAAATTATCTCACTTGCAAATATATTTTTTACGGTCGTTCAAAGTGTATGTGCCTGACTTTTGTGCTTTCAAATTATTTATTGACTTTCTCGCCGAAACTTCAAAGTATTGTGCAAGTTTTTGAAAGTCGTGACAAATTGATACGTGGATCAATACGGTGAATTCGCACGTCTTGAATTATAATGGGCGCTCCATATGAAAATGTTTCGCTAAAAAGTGTCAACGAAGTACTTTCGAATGTATTGACCGATGAATCGATCGGCAAAAGGATGTGAAGGGTCATTTGTTGATTCATGGACAAAAGAGTTAAATAGATGAGGAAATTTGGGCGGGATTAAATATATGACAAGATTCTGATCGAAAAATTAGACGTGTGCTTTATCGTGCTGGGTCATTGACATATCATTTGTCTTTATTTGATTCTAAGAATGGATTGGATCGAAACAACTTTCTTGTCTTCCCGTCTGTATGAATTTCTAATCACCGATTCTACTTGATTTTTTTTAATTGTATTGAATATTGTATTCAATCAGCAGAAAAAAAAAAAGAAGGTGTTTAAACAGAACCATCTGTTTATATCGAAGTTTCATCCATATAATATACAAAAAGAAACTCCATATATTTAATATCTTTTTCTTGGAATCCGTTTAGGAATAGACGATAAAGACAATGCTCATGCGCTGAATATTTCTTCACCATGCCCGTATAGCGAAATCTTGGGGCATCAAAAATCACAATCGTTCGAAGTGTGTGTGCTTGACTTTTGTTCTTTCAAATTATTTATTGACTTTATGTAAAAACTTCAAAATCTTTTGCTAGTTTTTGAAATTCGTGACAATATGATACGTGGATCAACATAATGAATTTGCACGTCTTGACTTATTCTGATGTTCCATATAAAAATGTTTCGCCAAAAAGTATCGACCAAATACTTTCGAACGTATTGACCGATGAATTGATCGACAGAAGGACGTGAAGGGTCATTTGCCGATTCATAGACAAAAAACTTAAATCGAAGAGACTAGAGACCATCTTTGTCCGATCATGTAAAAGGCTATCGAAATATAAAGATAACCTATAAGTAATATTGAACAACTGGTGTTCGTTGACTAATTAGCGATCTTTTGCATGTAGAGGTGGCCACGGGCCGGTTTTGGCCCGGAACCGGCCAGGAACCGGCCCGGTCAAACCCGGGCCCGGCCCGTGGCATACGGGCCCGGTTCCGGTTCCATAAAAAATTGAACCGGCCCGGAACCGGCGGTTCCGGGCCGGTTCTACGAAAAAAAAAAAAAAAGCGCTGCTGCTGCTGCTGCAGGCTGCACGTGCACGCTGCAGCAGCAGCAGCCCGTTGGGCCGTTGCCAGGCCCCTCCCTGGCAACGGCCCAACGGCCAAAAATTAAAAAAAAAAGAAAAACTGCAGCAGGGCCTGCAGACGTGCAGGCCCTGCTGCAGCGGCCCGTTGGGGCGACCGGGCGAGCAACGGCTACGCCCGTACGCCCCAACGGGCATTTCTAATTAAAAAAAAAAAGATATAACCGTTGCAATTTTGCAACGGTTATATTTTATTTTTTTAATTCTAAATTTTCTTCTATTTTTTTCCTATAAATTCTCTCAAATTCTCACAATACACACACAATTCTCTCAAATTCTCTTCTCTCAAGTCTCAAATTTTCTCAATACTCAAAATTCTCTCAAATTCTCTGAAATTCTCTCAATTTTCTCAATCCACGCAATTTTTTCTTAATTCTCCCAATTAATCCGCTCAATTCTCTCAATCCATTCGAAAAATGGCAAGTGGAAGTCGAGTGTCAACTGACAAAGGTAAGAATATCGCGACGGAATCCCATCATTCTTTTGATCCTCGTGAATATGCAGATTTTCAAGATGATGGAATCAACATTTTTCCTGATGTGGAGCACGTCCCGACGCAAGAAAGTTTTCATCCTCCTGCCGAAATATCTACAACAAAGGAAGCGAAACGGGAATTTACATCTGACATTTGGAATCACTTCACGAAAGTGGAAAGGTTTGATATCGGTCAAAAAAGGTATGATATAATTTGTAAATATTGTGGAAAAATATATAAACATACAGGTGGACAAGGATATGGAACATTTAAACGACATCTTAGAAGCAAACATCCAACCGAAACGGGAATCGATATCGGGCAACAACAAATTTCCGGGTACGTCAATCCTAACACTTCCCCTTTATT
Source organism: Syzygium malaccense (assembly GCA_031216405.1). Lineage (NCBI taxonomy): Eukaryota > Viridiplantae > Streptophyta > Magnoliopsida > Myrtales > Myrtaceae > Syzygium > Syzygium malaccense. Next base: position 8,294,880 of record CM062257.1, read on the forward strand.
TCGTTTTAATGAAAAAACTTATAAGGAAGAATTAGGCAAATTTATTTCCGTTGAGCATTTAGCATTTAATTTTGGAGAAAAATTTGGTTTTAATGAATTTGTACAAAAAGCATGTGCTCCACAAGCAAAACGTGTTCCTAGAAATTCAATTAAACGACAAATTAAAGATCTTTACAAAAATGGAAAAAAAGATTTAAAAAACTTTTTTATGCAATTTAATGGATGCGTGCATATAGGTAGTGATATTTGGAGTGATCATTGGCAAAATCATTCTTACATGGGCATAACATGTCATTGGATAGATGACGAGTGGACTATTCAAAAAAGAATTATTGCATTTAGAGTTTTCGATGATCATCATACGGCAAATAATATTTATAGAATAATTATGCAAGTTTTAGAAGAATATTATTTGCTTAACAAAACTTTTTCAATTGGTTTTGATAATGCCGCAGCAAATACCGCTTCAATTGCCGAGTTAGAAAATATTTGTAAACCTGCTTTTGGCGGAAAATTTTTTCACATTAGATGTGCTTGTCATGTTTTAAATTTATGTGTACAAGATGGTTTGAAAACTCTTGATATTTTTCTTCAACCAATAAAAACGGCAATTCAATTTTTATGGAAACATCCCAAAAAAATGAAAGAATGGGGTCAATTTTGTAGAGAAAATCAGGCAAAGCCAAAAAAATTTTCAAGAGATGTTCCAACTCGTTGAAATTCTACTTTCCACTTGCTTAATGAATCTTTACCATATAAAGATTTATTATGTGCATTCATTTCTAATAATATACCTCATATTAATTTATACCCACAAGAGTGGCATATTTGCCAAAAAATTTTAGATGTTTTAAAGGTTTTTAATGATGCAACTTATACTTTGTCCGGTGTTTATTATCCTACTACACATTTATTTTTAGTAGAGTGTACTAATATTGTCGGAACTTTTGATGAATATGAAAATGACGTTGAATCACAACATACTATAGTTGCAATGAAAATGAAATGGCTTCATTATTATAGTGAAATTCCCATGATTTATTTAGTTGCTTGTGTTTTTGATCCACGTTGCAAATTGGATGGCTTAAATGATTTTTTGCGTGTATATTATCAATGTTTACATTATGACACGCCAAATATTACAACCATCGTACGTGAGGTTAAAAACGTAATAATAGAATTATATAATGAATTTTATACTAAATATAATTTAGGTGATATTGGATCTTCTCAATCTACGGAGATACAAAATGACAATACAGGTAAAATTAGTAGAGGGTACAAACTTTTATTACATAGACAAAAAAAACAAAAGGGAGTAATGGGAAATATTTCTGAATTAGAGAGTTATCTAACCATTTTATTTGAGTTTACTGAAGCCGAAGGTGGTACAGATTTTTTAATTTTGGATTGGTGGAAGAGGCACGCAAGCCAATACCCAATCCTTTCTCTTATTGCAAAACAGATTTTTTCAACCCCTTGTTCCACAGTTGCGGTCGAACAAGCATTCAGTGCCGGAGGTAATATTTTGAACGAACATCGTTCAAGATTAGATCCAGAATCAGTGGAGATGCAAGCTTGTGTTGCTGATTGGACGAAGGCTCAATACCGGCAACAAGAGATAGATCGGAATAATGAATCCGAATTCTTTAACGACGGAGATACTACCGCTACCAGTATCGGTACTGAAACGAGTAGTGACGATTGAGGGTAAAAGAACTATTGGAGTTGGTAAATATTTCGGGAACTCTTGTTTCTCATACCGGGTACGCCCACGTGAGCTTAGGGAAACCGAAATATAATCCGACGATATGTGACCTTTGGTCCCCTACGCACGGAATGCTTATGTTTTGGGATGATTTTAGGGTATATATATTGTACTCCTTTTTTTTAAGATCGTTGTAACGAATTGTAACGTGTTTAATGATAATTTATTAAGTTGAAGCCCTCTCTTTCTCTCTTGTCTTTTTGTCATCAAATTTGAGTACAATTTGTATTTTAATCACAATTTATATTGAATAATGTTCTATCACAATTCACAAAAATAGTATTTTTTAAATTTTTTTTATTTTCATTTCTGTTTTTCTTCTTTTTCTTTTCCTTTTCTGTTTTTCCTTTTTCTCTTTTGTCTTTTTTTCTTGTTTCTGTTTTTTAAAATTATAATTTATATATATATTTTTTTTCTTCCTCCGCGGCCGGCCATGGCCGGGGCCGGCGCGGAGGTCGCCGGCGTCGGGCGAGGGCGGCCCTCACCTGGGCTGGGCGAGGCCGGCCTCGCCCGACGCCGGCGAGGTCGAGCCTCGCCAGATCTAGCGAGGCTCGACCTCGCCGGCGTTGGGCGAGGCTCGACCTCGCGACGCCAGCGTCGGGCGAGGTCGGCCTCGCCCAGCCCCGGCGAGGGCCGGCCTCGCCCGACGCCGGCGAGGCTCGACCTCGCCAGCGTCGGGCGAGGTCGGCCTTGCCCAGCCCAGGCGAGGGCGGTCCTCGCCCGACGCCGGCGAGGTCGAGCCTCGCCAGATCTAGCGAGGCTCGACCTCGCCGGCGTCGGGCGAGGCTCGACCTCGCCAGCGTCGGGCGAGGTCGGCCTCGCCCAGCCCAGGCGAGGGCCGGCCTCGCCCGACGCCGGCGAGGGCCGCCTCGCCTGAGGCCGCCGACCTCCGCGCCGACCCCGGCTATGGCCGGCCGCGGAGGAAGAAAAAAAAAGAAAACGAAAAGGAAAAGAAAAAAAATAGAAAAAAATCGGAACCGGCCCTGAACCGGACGGTTCAGACCCGGAACCGGAACCGCCAGAGGAGGTTCCGATTCCGGTTCACACTTGGCCACGAACCGGAACCGCCGGTTCCGAACCGGAACCGGTCGGTTCCGAACCATGGCCACCACTATTTGCATGAATTATATTTTAAGTTTTTATACCTACTACCGACAGTTAATAACAGTCACAAAGAAATCAAATGTACCCTACGGGACTCCTAGAATTTATCAACTTATATTTACAAACGGTTATTCAAAACTTCGACAACTCTACCGCTCAATGGTTGTTCCTTCTTCACTCTTTCACACCGAGCATATTTTGGTTACCTTTGAAGCTCCTCGTTCCACTATTTGACTGCTGCGGTGGCCCCATTTATCAGCTTGTATCATTTATGACGATTGTATCGGTTTCACTTATTTACAGCTAAATTAATCTTCATTATTTATGAGCCTTAACGGTTGCATCTGAAATTATCGGCCCCCTAACTTAAATAAATACTTTGTATCCAGCTCATCGCAAATCGCGTTAGTCGAACCTCGTTTACCGGCACTCATGGTCCAGGGCTTAATTATTTCCTTTTATATCTCCTGCCAGCTAAAACCATCCATCTTGTCGACTAGCTGTATTTACCAACTAAGAGCCTTCAATACTTGGCAAATTTTACCTCCACCGATTTTTGCTCGACCTCTTTCAATCCGAGTGGAAAACTTGGACATTTTTTGGTATCAACCAAAAGAAAAGATCAAAATACATCGGTCACAATATTCAAAAGTTACTCCAAATGGACCTAAACTGACGATGCAAGTATCGGGTTTTACGCAAGATTACGTGGAAACACTATCATAGTCAATGTCAAATAAACGTCCGAAGGTCATGAACTAGATCAAACATTTGAAAATGTCCAATGAAGCTAAACCGTACGCACGGCATTCAATCAAACCATATTAAAACTTCTGCTCCTCTCGATTCACAATTGTCAAACCTGTCCAAGAGTTCATTTGGCATCCGGCCTCTTTATATGGCCGTCCGACCTTCACGAGAGGAGCCTTTTTACGACCGAAGAGCTTTAAGAACAGCATGGAAAACGGTCGACATTTCACCCCCCGACCCCGACTAAAAGCGAGGATAAAAGCCTCTTTATATGACCATCGGTCCCGCTTGCTTCGACCGCTCGATAAAAACCGCCGCTTCACCTAACATTTACCGAGAAGATTTCATCGAGACTTCTCGTTCCGTCGTTCTTAAACATTGGGAGAGCTCGAAATTCACGGGGATTTCTCGCGGCATCGAGTGCTCGACCCACGAGTTTAGCGCCGACCGACGGGTGCGTGGAATGATCTTTAAGCTTACTTGAATCTTCGCAATAAAATTGCAAAGTAAGAGAGAAAAAAAGCAGGAAAAAGGAAGTGGAAAAGATATGAAGGGGATTGCGAGGTGATGATGACTTTGTGTTTTGTTTGATGGATGTGGGGGAGGGGATTGATGATGGCTTTGTTGACCATTGTGTAGAAACTTATCTTTGGGTTTGGTGACAATGCATCTTGCATTCTGTCTCTCACCAAGTTACGCTTTAAATGGGTGGCCAAGAGTTTTTTGCTCTTGAATTGCCAATAGAAACAAATGAAAAGAGAGGAAGATCTCATCTATCTATTCATGCCTTTATTAATGTCAATTTTGAAGATTTGCGAGAAGAATTTTCAACCGGTCACGTGATCTGTTCTCGATATCGGTATTGCCAAATGCCAAAAGCTCTTTTGAAGAACACCTTCATCCCAAATTGGTTTAATTAAATACCTCGTTGATCTCATTAATGTGGCGAATTTTTATGATTAAACTTGGGTATTGGCCTCGCTACTTTTGGTTTAGGATCATATATATAATCCCTTTTTGCAATAGTACCCTGACAAAATTTCTAAAAGAGTGCTTAGCAAACAAACTGAATATTTATATTTTTTAAAAGTATGATGGTCTGCAATAATTATATGGATTATTAAGATTTATGAACTTATGATACCTCTTCTCTTCCTAGATCAAGGGCGAGCATGTATACTTTCTTTCTTTGTGAAAAACTAAAAGAAGGGAGAGGGGCAATTAGCTTTAGTGATTCTCTTGACACGCTTCCGTAATGATCCCACATTAGCTAATCATTCCGCACTGGATCTATCGCTAATTTAGTTATGATAGGATGACTAATCAAATCGGAGCTTCCTTTCTCAGAAGAGCGATCGAACTTGAACTTTCTCTATCTAAAGATAGATATTTCCTCATTATAAATAACATATGCATAGCGTGATCTGTTTAACAAGATAGCTTCATTACTAAGGCTTGATTGCCCTTTGGGAGAAGTTTCATCTTTGTGGGTCGCATTTGATCTAGAGAAAAGAGAAGCTTTTCCTCTTAGCAGTTGAACGGGAGCAAGAGCAGCTGTCAATTCTATCTAATCCACCTTGGACTTGACTCAAGCACCAAGACCTACTGTAGTCTTCTTTCGACAACCGGTGAAATGGTTGCTTCTTCTTTGTCCCTCTCGGGAATTGAAGCGGTCAATAGCATTTACTTGATAGCAGCTATCTTAAGAAACAGACGCTCCTGGCCCAATTGTCCTCCACCGCTTTGCATTTGTCAGGGTTGAATCCCCTCTCGCCGGTGCTGCCAAGCGACCAATGCATTTGAAGAAGGGCGCGCTTGTGTTGAAGAGACAATTATCTCTCTTGCAAACATATTTTTTTACAATCGTTCAAAGTGAATGTGCTTGACTTTTGTGCTTATTATTTATTGACTTTATCATGGAAACTTCAAAATATTATGCAAGTTTTTGAAAGTCGTGACAAATTGATACGTGGATCAATAGGATGAATTTGCATGTCTTGAATTATTCTGGGCGCCCCGTATGAAAATGTTTCGCTAAAAAGTGTCAACAAAGTACTTTTGATTGTATTGATCGATGAATCGATCGATAAAAGGATGTAAAGGGTCATTTCTTGATTCATGGACAACATAGTTATATAGATGAGAAAATTTGGGCGGGATTAAATATATGACAAGATTCTGATCGAAAAATTAGACGCGTACTTTATCATGTCAGGTCATTGACATATCCTTTGTTTTTATTTGACTCTAAGAATGGATTGGATAGAAACGACTTTCCTGCGAACCCCTTCCTGTCTATATATGAATTTCTGATCTCCAATTCCACTTGATTTTTTTTAATTGTATTGAATATTATATTCAATCGGCAGAAAAAAAAAAGGTGTTTAAACAGAACCTCTGTTTATATCGAAGTCTCATCCATATGATAAACAAAACGAAACTCCATATATTTAATATATTTCTTTTGGAATCCATTTAGGAAGAGACGATAAAGCCAGTGTTCATACGCTGAATATTTCTTCACCATGCTCGTATAGCGAAATCTTGGAGCATCTAAAATAACAATCGTTCGAAGTGTGTATGCTTGACTTTTGTGCCTTCAAATTATTTATTGACTTTCTCGTGAAAACTTCAAAATATTATGCAAGTTTTTGAAAGGCAGTGACAAATTGATATATGGATCAACACGATGAATTTGAACGTCTTGAGTTATTCTAGGCGCTCCATATGAAAATCTTTCGCCGAAAGTGTCGACGAAATACTTTTGAACGTATTGACCATCGAATTGATCGACAAAAGGATGTGAAGGGTCATTGCTGATTCATGGACAAAAGATTTAAATCGATGAGAAAATTTGAAGTACAGAGACCAGAGTCCATCTACTCCCGTCACGTAAAATGTTACTGAAATATAAAGGTAAATTGTACGTAATATTGAGCAATTGGTGTTCATTGACTAATCGGCAATCTTTTGCATGAACTATGTTTTTTAAGTATTTATACCCACTACCAACAGTAAAAAATGGTTATAGAGAAATCAAATACATCCTACGTGTCTCCTAGGATTTGGCGACGTATATTTACAAACGATTATTCAGCACTGAGACAACTCCACTACTCAATGGTTGTACCTTCTCCACTCTATCACACCCAGCGACACCGGTCACTTTTGAAGTTCCTTATTCCACTATTTGACAGTAGCCCGCATTTATCGGCATCTATCATTTATTGCATCCGAGATCTATGGCTACCGAATCTGACGATCGTGTCGGTCTCACTTATTCACAACTAAGTTGATCTTCATTTTTTATGAGTCTTAATGGTTGCATCGGAAATTATCGGACCCCTAACTTAAATAAATACTTTGTATCCAGCTCATCACAAATTGTGTTAGTCGAACCTCATTTGCCGATGCCCATGGTCCAGGGCTTAATTATTTCCTTTTATATCTCCCGCCAGCTAAAACCATTCATCTAGCCGACTAGCTGTATTTACCGACTAAGAGCCTTCAATGCTTGGTAAATTTTACTTCCACCGATTTTTGCTCGACCTCTTCCAATCCGAGTCGAAAACTCGTGAACCAAAAAAAAGAAAAGATCAAAGTCCATCAATCACAATATTCAAAAAATAAAAATAAGAATTACTCCAAACTGACCTAAACCGACGATGCAAGTATCATGTTTCACGCAAGATTACGTGGAAACACTGTCATAGTGAATGTCGATTATAAATGTCCGAAGGCCGCGAGCTAGATCGAGCAATTTGAAAATGTCCAAAGAAGCTGAACGTGCGCACGGCATTCAATCAAACCATATTAAAACTTCTGCTCCACTTTCGATTCACGATAGTCAAACCTGTCCAAGAGCTTATTTGGCGTGCGGCCTCTTTATATGACCCTTCCAACCTTTCACGGATGGAGGAGGAGCCTTTTTACGACCAAAGAGCTTCAAGAACCGCATGGAAAACGGTCGACATTTCACCCCATGACCCCGGCTAAACACGAGGATAAAAGCCTCTTTTTATGATCGTTCGTCCCGCTTGCTTCAACCGCTCGATAAAAACCGCCGCTTCACCCAACATTTACCGGGAAGATTTCATCGGGACTTCTCGTTTCCTCGTTCTTAAACATCGGGGGAGCTCGAAATTCGCGAGGGTTTCTCGCGGTCTCGAGTGCTCGACCCGCGAGTTTAACGTGGATCCACGAGTGCACGGAATGATCTTTAAGCTTACATAAATCTTTGCCATAAAATTGCACATTAAGAGAAAAAAAAGTAGGAGAAAAGGAGGTGGAAAAGATACCAAGTGGATGGTGAGGTGATGATGACTCTGTGTCTTGTTTGATGGGCGTGGGTGAGGGGCTTGATGATGACTTTGTCGACCATTGCGTAGAAACTTATCTTTGGGTTGGGAGGGGAATGCATCTGGCATTCTATCTCTCACCAAGTTGCCCTTTAAATGGGTGGCCAAGAGTTTTTTGTTCTTAATTTGCCGAAAGAAACAAATGAAAGGAGAGGAAGATCTCATCTATCCATTCGTGCCTTTATTAATGTCAATTTTGAAGATTCACGAGAAGAATTTTCGACCTATCGTGAGGCCTGGATCTGATCTCAATATTGATGTTGCCAATGCTGAAAGCTCTTTTGAAGGACGACTTCATCCCAATATCGGTTTAATTAAATGCCTCGCCAATCATGTCAATGCGGCGAATTTTTATGATTAGACTTGAGGTATTGGCCCCACTACTTTTGGTTTAGGATCTTATATATAATCCTTTTTGCAATCGTACCCTCACAAAAATTCTAAAAAAGTGCTTAGCAAACAAACTGAAGATTTATAATTTTTAAAAGTATGATGGTTTGCACTAATTATATGGATTCTTAAGATTTATGAACTTATGATACCTCTTCTTCTCTTCTTAGATCAAGGGCGAGCATGTGTAATTTCTTTCTTTATGATAAACTAAAAGAAGGGAGAGGGGCAATTAGCTTTAGTGATTCTCTTGATACGGTTTCATAATTATCCCACATTAGCTAATCATTCCGCACTTGCGAACCCAAGTTTCGAGATTGGCAAGCTAATCACTGCGGCCTACTAGGGCTCTAGTTTGATTATGCAACGCACGCGACTTAGAGCTATTCAGAGGTTTGCTCGCGGCGAGAATCAAATTTGTGACCTTGTGAAAGACGATCGACGACTTTATTACTAGGTCAACCCCCTCAATAGTAATCAATGGTGAACTCATTAGAGTGTGATTTTTCTTGCCGTTCAAATCGAATCGAATGACATCGGGAGGTTGGCGGTATAACTTTCGATGGCAACTTCACCTTGTGAAAAAAGAAGTGTGGTGACTTGTTTGGCAAGCACATTACAACTGTAGCATCTGAGGATAGCTTTTGGTAAATTGTCCAAACACAAATGATAGAAATTCAATATTTCACGGCATAGTTTCACTACAAAACACGGTATTACTGCTCTTAATATCGTCTACGGTGATGAGACAAAATTTCCTTACATGTTTTGAAGATTGACAAAATCTTTCATACTTAATCTGATGAAAGTATTTTCAAGTGATATTCACGAAGAAACAATGTTCGAACTCTAGTTATTATCATTTGGATATTGCACCTAAAGTTCTAAGTATTTACTTCGTGGACATCATATATGTATGTCATGGATATTATTAGAGTTATATGAGGGTATCACTAAAGCTTGCACATGGATATAGTCGAGATATTCGCCATCTTCAGGCTTTATGCGAAATCTATTCAGACTCAAAGAGTAATCAAACTCAGACAGCATCATTTGATCAAAGGGTCTATTCAGACTCATAATACGTGTGTGTACGTGCGCGTGTGTGTATCGCAACGACCGGTAATCTGACTTGGGATTTATTTTATAGAAAGTGTCGATTAATCTTCAATCTTAAAGATTGTTTGCAAATGCGCATTTCCCCAAGACCAAATCGAACCGAATCGAACCGGCGCTCAAGATACGCCCGTCCTGAGATTCGAATTGAAAAGCGATAAAAAAGAGCCTACTCGGGAAATTGCCCAATCGCAGTTGAGCCCGGTGGAGAGAGAGAGAAGCGTAAAACGTTTTCAAATTTGAGCCGGTGGGAACGATGCGGTGGGGTGGGGCGCGACGGCGACGGCGAGCACCGAAGTCCCTTTTCAAATTTCTTCAGCGGGGTCAATTCACAACAAATCCTCCACGTTCTCCCCCCCCCCTCTCTCTCTCTCTCTCTCTCTCTTGCCTTCATTGGGATCTTGGAACTCGGCCACTCGGGAATCGCATCGTGCCTCCCTCCCTCCCTCCTCCGTCCTCTCTCTCTCTCTCTCTCTCTCTACAACGCGGCGGCTTTGTTTGCGGTGCACGGCTCACCCCTCCGCCATCTCTCGGCTGCTCCTTCTCTTAAGCTCAATCCCCTCGGAGCCATCGCCGCCGTCCGATCATTCCGATTTGCGCTTCTGCGGCAGCGGACGGTTTTTGCTCTTGTGGGATCTCTCTCTCGAGAGAGAGGGGCGCGCGCGCGCGCGGGGTGGGGGGGGGGGATGTGGCGGGCGTAGCTTTCGGTTGGGGGGCGGGCGGCCGGAGCTTCGGATTTGGGGGAATTGGGTGATCGCGCGCGCGATCTCTTTTGGCTTCGGCTTCCCCGGGGACCGGCGATGTCGAAGGTGGTGTACGAAGGGTGGATGGCGAGGTACGGGCGCAGGAAGATCTACCGGTCCTACATCCACATGAGGTACTTCGTGCTGGAGCCCCGGCTGCTCGCTTATTACAAGAGGAAGCCTCAAGATAACCAGGTTCTCTCTCTCCCTCTCTCTCTCTCTGGGGTCGTAATTCATAGTCCTTGCCTCCGTCGAGTCTTCTGGGCTTCATTCCTATGGGAAGTGGGAGAATGGAGTATGGGCAATTCGCGTGCTTGGTAGCTGCAGCTGCTTTCCTATGATGTGCAGCTGGAATTCGATCTTTGGCGCTTTGTTTTTTTCCTTTACATAGTGTGGGGAAGAGGATTTACCATATTGGAGTGTCGGCTGTTTGTTCTTTCGTCTTAGGTTCCGATCAAGACCCTGGTAATCGACGGCAATTGTAGGGTGGAGGATCGCGGCTTGAAGATGCACCAGGGACACGTGAGTTGTCATTTCCCCCCTCGACCGCGTATTTTCGGGCATCCTATGACTGCATTTAGATCTATGGAAATCGATCGGCCCGGTGTGTATTGTTGCTTAATCTAATTCTCATTAATATATGCAGGTAATTAGATCTTCATCTTCTCTTGAGATAATTATCCGATCTTTCTGTCACCCTGTCGTTGCGCGTAGCTATACCCAGTTCCTCCGGTGCTTTTTATGTAACTTATAAAGTGATCCTCTTGGGAGGTGTAGGTTCGTTAAAAGCATTGGCCGCATGGTTGTATCAACATTTTGTGTTGGTTGTTTTGAGCGCCACCTCTGTTTATACATGCTTCAAAGACCAACCAAGCATGGCATCCATCAAGCGCTCATGTTTGTCATTGGGAGAACCCAGGCACACTCTTTTTGGGTTTGAAGTTTACTCGACTTGTGGATGTCTGCTTATCCTTCATCCTTCCCGATTCGGCCCTAGTAGCAGTAAAATAGCTGTGCTCTCTATCGTTGAAGTAGTAAAATTGATTCTGATGTACTCTAAACGAGCGAGCATAATTAGGATGAGAGGTCATGGGAGGTTACCCTGAGGGCCTTTTTCTCTCATGTGTGTATAAACTCCTTACGTGGTACTTTCGTTGTCTGCAAGATGAAGCTTTCATCGTGGTCTTAGAGTTGCTCTTTGCTCGTGGTCTGAGTTCATTCTAGAAATTCATGATACCTCAATTCAAGAGTGAGGCCATGCAAGGCAGATTCTAATGTTGCTAAGCAGTCAAGACCTCTCTCAATTTGCAGTTGTGTCTTTCCAGAAAACAAATGTCCATGTTAAAGATAAGCATGCATTTTTCAAGATCACCCACTTGCCAGACATACCTTTTGCTGGGATGTGCAAACCTTTGGATGTGAAACAAATGAACGGCAAAGGTTGTCGTAGAATATGGTCAGGATGTTCCACATCACAAAAATTCATCAGATCTGGATTCCTATGCTTCTTCATTACTTTATTTGTCTAGGCTTAGTTCAGTCTTCCTTTCTTACCAGCCTTGTTTTTGCAAGTTAAATGCTCAACATATTACTATCCTTTTAGTGTGGTATGAACAAAAAGTAGTTTATTTCATAAATTTAACTATATCATGAACTGAACTAAATATACCGTGTCATGTTTTGTCTAACGGTGCTTTTGATTGCAGATGGTTTATGTACTGTGTGTTTACAACAAGAAGGAGAAGCACCATCGAGTAACGGTGTGTGGTTTCTATTATTTGCACGGATTCTCTTTTAAAGCGTGGGATGGTATAATTTGCATTCTTAATTAGCCGACAATGATGCATAGGAGATCGAATTTGGTTGTAGAGGAGACTTTTATGTGGCTTTCTTTCCTCTTTGAATCTTTTCATGTTAGTTGTTATGTACGATGAGAAGATTAATGTATATGCTTATGGTGCAAAGGACGTAAGAACTCTAGTTATTCTAATTTCTCTAAATGGGCGAACTACATAAAAGACCTGTGATGTTGATTAAATTCCTGCCTGATATTTCTCATAATAAATCCAAATAATTCATTGTTTATTAGACAATAACAGTAATGGAAATTCTCCTGATGGTTAAGAGCAATGTTTATAGCAAGAAAATTTTGGTCCTTTCTTGAATATAGCCATGTTTTTTCTAAAGCTGCAATACCTTGAAGCTAGGTGGAGTAGTTTCATGGAAGTTGCTGTGAGATGCCGCAACCGTGAAGTGTTGACCAAATACCTTAATATAACTTGCACCCCATTTTTCACACGGTTTTTGGGGCCAGATGGTAGCTGTACAGGACACCCGTTGAGTTTGGAATTTACAGCTGTGCGTCTGTGGTAGATTTAGCCAGTGTGAAGCAGTACACAATCTGTTGAGATCTCCATTAGGAATAGCTGGGTGAAAGTATCGGGGATGTCCTTAGTTTTTCTTTTGGCCCTTTGTTTTCCTCTTTTTTTAATGATTTTTTTGACCATTTCTTTGTCCTGAAGGTTGTAATATTAACTGGCCAACATGTTTAAGGCAACCAAAACCCAATCTTGCGTCCTTATTGCAGACTTTATTGCAGAACTGTAGATGTTCTCTTTCTTTTTTGTGTACTTGCAAAAAGCGTCTGGCAGTGCAAGAGGGGAGCGGGGTTGTGGCTCCTGCAAATACTTCCATACCAAGTCGGGGAGATGAATAGAAATTGCGGTAGTATCGAGGAATGCAATTTACTATCCATCAAAATCGTACATTTGCCATGCTTAAAACAAAAAAAAAAAATGGCACTGTATCCACACACCATCACGGATGTGTACCAGACAACTATATTGACGATTGCCATTGAAGTTCTGAACCTTGATAGTGCTATTTTAAAACTATTTATTATACTCCCCTGACAGGAAAAAGAAAACTCTGAATAATTCAAACATAGACCAGTTATAAACAGTCAAGAATAACGATTATATTGTTAAATTAGTTGAGACTAGTTGCCAAGCTACATCTAAGGTAACTTCAAGTACCGAATCTTGTAGAGTCTACACTTATGAGAGAATAAATGCTTCATTTAATGGTTTACTTTTGCTATAAACTGTTGGTAATTTATTCGTTTTGCTGTAGTTTTAGCAGTGTAATGGGAAATCTTGATTGTGAACTTTGCAAGCTTCTTTAGGGGAATGAATAATTATACTATGCTCTTGTTGCAGATGGCAGCATTTAACATCCAGGAGGCCTTAATCTGGAAGCAAAAAATTGAGACAGCAATCGATCAGGTTTGTATTTCTCGAAAGCAATTTCATAATGACCTCTCAAATCTCTGAGTATTGGTTTCAAATTGCGGCCTTACTTGAGTAGCACTTGTTAGAATTGTTCTGTTTACTAGGTATTGTCGTTTTGAGGAGACTTCTATACCAAGTCATCCAATGTTATTACTTTCTTTGTTCGATGCTTAAATATTTCGTAGTGCTTGAGCTTTTGATGTCAACATTTGAGTCTGAACTGTGGACGAGGAACTTAATACTTGTTGTTACCAGCAGCAGGAATCGCGAACTGTAAATGGCAATAAGTACGGTTCTTTTGAATTTAAGCCTGGAATGGACAATGGAAGGACGGCTTCGTCTTCAGACCATGAAAGTCAGTGAGTGCTTCACATAAGATCTCTCTAACCATGTCATTTGGCATGACACTCTTCTCGAGTTTGTTGATGCTTTCCTCTTTTCACCAACATTTTCTTTGTTTTGCTGTATGGCATTATCTAACCTCAATTTCCCAGGGACACCAACTCTAAATTCTTTATTTTGCTGCATAGCATCATCTGACTTTTCTCAGTGAATTCTCTCATTTCCTTAATTTTCTGAGTTCGATAATATTTAGGCCATGCTTACTACACGGAATGGAGATTGGAATGGAACCGTGATTCGGTCTCCATTCGCATAATCAGCAGAGTGAGCATTCTGTTCGGAGTGCCAATTACATCAATTGATGGAATTAGCTTTCCTTGCCATAAGGGAAGGAATTGGCATTCATTTCTTAAAAAAAGCACATAGCAATTTTTTTTTTGAGTTTATCCTTAATTTTTTTCTCTATGATACTTCTTTTTAAGGGCATATTTAACAATTGACTCTATCAACTTTTCGATTCTCACATTGTTTTCCTATCACAGCCAAGCATATATTTAGGAATGCCTATTCTGTTCTATTTTTTTATATAGGTAAAAGAAAAGATTATAGGGAACCAAAGGAATGCAAACCCGCATACAAAAGCTGAGGACCAAAAGAGCTCAGTTACAACACAAGGCATCTATAATGTTGACTAAAGCACTTACATCCACACATAACAGTCAACTATACAAAAAGTGTAAGACTTTCAACCAGCTTTCAATAATTACAAACAGAGGCATCGCCTCGAATGAAAGCTCTCTTATTCCGCTCTTTCCAAATCAACCTAGAAACAGCAAGAGGGATTGAAGAAATGGCTTTCTTAACATGATGCAAAAGAAGACCTTGCCAAGCCTAACTCTTGTTCAATAACTCCTCCTATACCCCAAGATCACCCAACGCACGCATAAGTGGTCACCCAGATCAATCTTGTCCACGGATGGTGAAGGAGATGTCTCACCATCTCCGCCTCTTTTTTGCAAAAAAAGGCA